>OW240920.1:45880398-46042780 GCA_933207985.1 Pelobates cultripes | reverse complement strand
CCTTCCCAATGCTCTCTAATTAAATCTAGGGTTCCTCTCACCCTTCTCCCAAATAATAATTCAAAGGGGGAAAACCCAGTGGTAGAAGGCTACTGCCTCAGGGTACCTGATGGCGTAATCAACTACGGTCAAGATGTACTTCTTGTCGGACGGACTGGGTTTGGGTAAGGGTCCTACGATATCTACGGCCACCCTACTAAAGGGCTCTTCTATGATGGGTAGCGGGCATAATTTGGCCTTGTGTCGGTCACCTCTTTTGCCTACTCTCTGACAAATGTCACACGTCTGGCAGTATTGCCTCACATCTTTAGATATACCTGGCCAGAATAATGCATGGGTCAGTCGGTATCTAGTGCGGGTTATACCCAGATGCCCTGACAACGGAATGTCATGAGCAATCCTAAGGAGTTCCTGTCGATATTTCTGGGGTACTACTAGCTGTCTAGTAGTAGCATTTACAGATCCCCCCACCACCCTTTCAGCATAACCCCTTTTCCCAGGCATACCGCTGCCCCTCTAACCCTGCCTGATCCGAGGTCACCCTATCTCTGTACACTTTCAATGTAGAGTCTGCCTTAACCTCTGCTCCAAATTCAGTCGGGGTAACCCAGGGAACACGAGTCATGGGGATTACATTGTCTCTTACCTGAGCCTCAGAGTGTGTGGATGAAGACATGTTGTGAGCCTGTTGCCTTGTTGTTACCGGGTGCGCTTCTTAGAGCGGGGCTTGAGGTACAAAAGCCGAAGTCATTCTGCCCAGGTCGTTTCCCAATACGACATCTGCAGGCAGTTTTTGCATCAGGCCCACCTCCACCATCCCTTCCCCCACACCCCAATTCAAGTGTACTTTGGCTGTGGGCAGTCTGTACATAGCTCCCCCTGTTACTCGAACTGCCACGGATCCGCCTGTGTGCGCCGAGCCTGGAACCAGATGAGGTGCTACTAGGGTCAGAGTGGCCCCCGAGTCTCTGAGCCCTTGTACTTCTTTTCCTCCAAGGCTACAATCTGGCGATGAGGGTGCCTATTGTCTGTGGCTTGTATAGACATCACGTCATGCAGTATTCCCAGGGGCTCTTCGGTGTGATTAAACATTAGCTCCTGGGTTGCTGGCTCTGCCTGGTAGTGGTGTGCGGCTGCTCGTGGTGCTGGATTTGGTCGTACTTGGCTCCATGCTTGACGACTCCGGTTCTGCGTACACTCTCTCGCCATGTGGCCCCATTGCTAGATACACACACCTAAGTATATACCCTGACACAAATACAGGTACACACACTGACACCCTATACATGCCCTTACACACATACTGACAACCAGATACATACACTGATACACAGCTACACTGACACACATGCAAATATACAAGGGCTTGACAAATTTGCTTGTTATCTAGGAGCCAGCTAAAAAGGTTACGAGCAAGTATTTTTTTAAACTAACAAAGCTTCATTTTTAGCGACAAATAGAATTCTTAAAGGGACATTATAATCACCAGAACCACTGCATCTTAATATAGTGGTTCTGGTGTCTATAGCTTGTCGCTTCAGGCTTTTCAATGTAAACACTGCCTTTTCAGAGACAAGACAGTGTTTACATTGCTGCTTAGTAACACTTCTAGTCGCTCAAACCATGCTCGGCACAGAGGCGCTCAATGTTCCCCATAGTGATGTATTGATTCAATGCATCTCTTTGAGGAGATGCAGATTAGTGCATGCACAATAGCCTCCCAATGCTTTCCTATAGGAAAGCATTGCTTGGCTGAGATCATCAAGATTGTTTATCTCAGCCATGGAGGAGGATTTAGCCACAGCGAGACTATCATAGAGTGGGAAACACTGACGCTCTTCTATGATGGGTAGCGGGCATAAACACTGACGCACAGGCACAAACAGATACATGCACAGACACTGACGCATAGACACATGCAGATACACTGACATGTGCAGATACACAGACATACAGATACACTGACACACACAGTGACACACAGACACATACACTGACATCCAGATGCACTGAAATACAGATGCACACACAGACACACTGACGCACAGACACATACAGATAAACATACTGACACATGCAGATACACAGACACACTGACATACTGTGACACACACACTGACACATACAGTGACACACACTGACACACAAACAAATACACTGACATACAGATGCACACACTGACACACACACTGGCACACAGCCACATACACTGTCATACAGATGCACACACTGATACACAGCTACACTGACACACATGCAAATATACCAGGGCTTGACAAATTTGCTTGTTATCTAGGAGCCACATAAAAAAGTTAGGAGCAAGTATTTTTTAAACTAACAAAGCTTAATTTTTAGCGACAAATAGAATTCTTAAAGGGACATTATAATCACCAGAACCACTGCATCTTAATATAATGGTTCTGGTGTCTATAGCTTGTCGCTTCAGGCTTTTCAATGTAAACACTGCCTTTTCAGAGACAAGACAGTGTTTACATTGCTGCTTAGTAACATTTCTAATCGCTCAAACCATGCTCGGCACAGAGGCACTTAATGTTCCCCATAGTGATGTATTGATTCAATGCATCTCTTTGAGGAGATTAGTGCATGCACAATAGCCTCCCAATGCTTTCCTATGGGAAAGCATTGCTTGGCTGAGATCATCAAGATTGTTTATCTCAGCCATGGAGGAGGATTCAGCCACAGCGAGACCATCACAGAGTGGGAAACACTGACGCTCTTCTATGATGGGTAGCGGGCATAAACACTGACGCACAGACACATACACTGATGCACAGACACAAACAGATACATGCACAGACACTGACGCATAGACACATGCAGATACACTGACATGTGCAGATACACAGATATACAGATACACTGACACACACAGTGACACACAGACACATACACTGACATACAGATGCACTGAAATACAGATGCACACACAGACACACTGACGCAAAGACACATACAGATAAACACACTGACACAGGCAGATACACAGACACACTGACATACTGTGACACACACACTGACACATACAGTGACACACACTGACACACAGACAAATACACTGACATACAGATGCACACACTGACACACACACTGGCACACAGCCACATACACTGTCATACAGATGTACACACTGACACAAAGACAAACTGACACATACAATGACACAGACGCATACACTGACATACAGATACACACATGCAGATACACTAACACATACAGACTCACAGACATACAGGTACACACACAAACACTACACACACACATACAGATACACAAAAACACATATAGCCTACCTTTTCTGGTGGGAGTTGGGTCCTGCACACGGCGTGCTCTGTGTGCGATCTGGGAGAAAGTAGTTGCAAGCTGTTACTTCCTCCCAGCTCTGGCTGCAGGAGCACAGGGGTCCGGTCACACTATTAAAGTGCTGCAGTGCGTGACTGAATCCCTGACAGCACATGTATATCAGGTGGCCACATGTAAAGTGCTTGGGCCACCCGATAGACTTAGCCAGCCGTTCTTAACCCATGCGGCGGTCGGCACTGCCACCATTACCCAAATTGTCTCGCATACCCTCAGGGGCACTGAATTGTACCCATTGGGGACCCCTTGATGTGGGTGGGAAACAGGAATAGTCCCTCTCTTAAGGATGCAGGATCCGCCATTAATCGACCAACTCATTTGTTCTCAAAATCTCATTTAACTGTCTAGAGAGAATCTTATTATTATTTTTTTTAATTGGGCCATTTCTATCCATTGAGGGTCCAAAAATACAACTGAAATTCCCACAAGTCAATTATTCTTCCCTGTCTAACGTTTTTTTACCCAAGAGACAATCCTTTGCAGAAATCTAGTTGGTAAAAGATTAGGGGCAAATATATTCATGATGGTATAAATTTGATTATTAATCTCGCAGACCACAATATGAAATCGGCCTTCATCATCTATAATTTCATGGATCAGCTTAAAAGCAAGTTTAATAGAGAGACTCACCTTTGTAGAGACTCACCTTTTTTTCTTACTATGCATAGAAAGGAAAGTTCAAGACAACATGCACCGTGACATACCGAAGCAGAGCATGATCCCCTCCCTTTGGAGACTGGGCCGCAGGGCAGTATTCCAACATTATAACAACCCCAAATACACCTCCAAGATGACCACTGCCTTGCCAAAGAAACTGAAGGTAAAGGGGATGGACTGGCCAAGCATGCCTCTAGATCTAAACCCTATTTAACATTTGTGGGGTATCCTCTAACGGAAGGTGGGGGAGCGCAAGTTCTCTAACATCCACCAGCTCCGTGATGTTGTCATGGAGGAGTGGAAGAGGACTCCAGTGGCAACCTGTGAAGCTCTGGTGAACTCCATGTCTATGAGGGTTAAGGCAGTGCTGGAAAATAATGGTGTCCACACAAAATATTGACACTTTGGGCCCAATTTGGACATTTCCAGTTAGGAGTGTATTCACTTTTGTTGCCAACAGTTTAGACATTAATAGCTGTGCGTTATTTTGAGGGGTCAGCAAATTTACACTGTTATACAGGCTGTACACTTACTACTTTACATTGTAGCAGAGTGTCATTTCTTCAGTGTTGTCACATGAAAAGATATAATAAAATATTTACATAAATGTGAGGGGTGTACTCCCTTTTTGTGAGATATTGTATATATCAAGTTGAAAAACTGACATGCTCAAGTCTCTATCGTGGCCATTTAGCCCCCAAACAACCTGACAAACCTATGCATGGGTGGTATCACTGTACTCAGGAGATGTTGCTGAACACAAATCAGGATGTTGTGTGGCAGTGACACATAACATGATCTGTTAATTCATGCCTAAAGTACAATGTATGTGAAAAAAAACACACAAAAAAATACTATGCAAATGGTTGACAAAGGCTGGTGGTAAATTGAGTGCATGACAATTGTTAAAATACCAGCATTTAAAATACCCTGGGTTGTCTACTTTTCAAAAATATATGGTTTGATGTGGGTAAAATACATTGACCGGCTTCAAAAATGTCCCAAATAGGACATGGGTGCAGGTTGACTACATATCAAAATTCCAAGTTGGAAAATGGATATGCGCACCTGCCATGTGTGGCCTTTGAGCCCCCTAACAACCCGACAAACCTATGCATGGGTAGTATCACTATACTCAGGAAAAATGCTGGACACATATTAGAGTGTTTTTTGGCAGCAACATATAACAGGATCTGTGAATTTATACCTGAGTTGCAATGTATGTAAAAAAAATCAGAAATTACCTATGCAAAGTTTGGCAAATATTGGTGGTAAAATGGCTGCATAGTAAGTGTCAAAATATCCTTAGATAATTACCCTGGGTTGTCTACTTTAAACAAATATGTACATACGGAGTGTGATTCAGAGATTTATGACAGATAACAGTGTTACAATGTCACTATTGATACATTTAAAAAATATATGTTTTGAACCCTACTTGTATTTATAGCCCTATAACTTGCAAAAAAACAAAACAAAACCATAAACACTGGGTGTTTTTAAACTCAGGACAACATTTTGAATCTATTTAGCCATATGTTTCATGAGCTTTTGTAGATGAGTAAAATATTTTTCAAGTAAAAGTAAAAAAACATGTTTTCTTTTCTTCAATTTTTTTAACATATTTTATTTTTTTTTTTAAAGTAAATTATATGACATGATAAAAATAATGGTATGTAAAGGAAGCCCTTCTTTTCCTGAAAAAAACAATATATAATTTGTATGGGGACAGTAAATGAGAGAGAGGAAACAACAACTAAACACAAACACCACAAAAGTGTTAAAACAGCCTGGTTCTTAACATACAACATGACCAAAACAGCCAGTCCTTAAGGTGTTGAATCAGCTTATATCTACCGTGATGGTAATAAATGTTTAAAAAATTGTTTTTTTCAACTTTTTATCAGTAAGCAAAATGTAGACGCTAATACGATTGTCATGTGTGCAGTTTCTTATTAAGGACACACGGACCTAACTACCGACCATTTCTGAGTTCATGAGGTTATTTTTGTCTTTTTTTACTATATTATCTTATTTATGACTGTTGATATAGAAAGACAATTATATATTTCATTGTTCAGTCAATCCCTGTAACAAAACATGTTAAAAATTATATTTGTTTGATTGTTACTACTGTGGATGTGAAAGTAGAGTTTGGGCAGTGATGGGTAAACCAGATGGTATTTACACAATATCTTGCAGAAAATAATGAAGTTAGATGAATTGGACCAAGCGATACTTGTGAAGAGATAAGATAAAGTCAATACAAATATTGAACTAAGGATTGTAAAATAATATGTTGGTTTTCGAAGTATGCAAAATCCATGGAGAAGGAAACAATGATTGTATATGACGATGTGACTACTAAATATGACTACTAAGTGTGACTACTCAGTGACAGAAAGAACAGAACCTGGGAAGGATTAGCTAGTAGTTAGTTAGTTGATAGAGTGTGATATTGCTATTGCCTGGAGTATTCCTTCAACATATAATGCAAGAGAGAAGAGATAGTTAGGTGCAGGTTTGTAAAGGAAATTGTAAAAAGTCTAGAAATTTGAAAATTGATTACACAGAGAATACACCAGGGGAGTATCTTCAGTAAGTAGGTGATAAAACATAATGTGGTTTGTTGATGAGAAAAAAGGTAACATAGTTTTTTTGTTGCAGGATAATAGAATATTGAGAAGACCAAATAAGAAAAAGTTGTAGTGGGAAAGCCTGATGAAGACAATGGACTATGAAAGGAAGTCTCAAACCGGTTAAATCATTGGAGCTTATTAAGAGTTCCTCCTCTTACCCTTTAAATAGGTCACATTAAATTTAATAGTGTTGTACGTGGGGTCGGTGCGGGTCAGTTGGCATTATTGACTACTGATTCCTTTGACTAATGATAGCTATCTCATAATTACCATACAAATGTTGAGGGAAAAAGCAAATATGACCTTTAACCTCTGGCTTTTTTGTTTTGATAAATATGGATACAAATACACTTAAATAATACCTAAAATGTTTACTACGCATTTTTTTGTAATTATAAATTAAATTTCTTCTGAAGAAAGTACATATGTTATTATTATTAAAACATTTAGTTGGCTTGTTTCAAATAAAACGTACATCTTGGACATGTTTTGTATGCAGCACAAGGTTATTAAAGGCTTTATTTTCTCCTTTCCTCGCTGATTGGAAGGTGTGCAGTGATATATGGGCTTTCACATTTTATTTATTCTGCAAACAGTTCCAGATGTGATCCCATCTTTTATTCCCTGACACATCAAACCTGCTGAGTGACCTTTACCACGACCTCCTTGCAACATTCACTTGTATATTTTAAAAACCAGAGTCATTTATTGATGCTTTTTGTGGTAGAAAGTGGAGCAACATAGATTTTTTTTTTTTTAACATCTAAAATCTGTAATTTCTCCACTCCAATATAAAACAGGCTAACCATGCAGAACACTACTCTATTGCAGACTCATAAAATTGAATCTCTCACACTTTGCTCTAACAATTCAGACGTATAATCCCAGTCTCTTTTACTCAGTTCAGTATGTAAAGTATCGTTGTTCTGTTGTTTAATGTAACATTCCAGACACCCATAAACTGGGTGCAAACTGTAGCTTAGTGTACAATAATACTAGTCGTTTTCTATTTTTGTAGAGTTTTTTTGTTTTTTAATTAAATTGTTTCACTACATAAATCCAAACATTCTACCCTTCCTCTGCCTCCTCATCCAGCAGTATTTATCCCTTTTACTCCAATAATACATGTGTGTATAGTCGTATATTCTACATTCAGCTATTAACTTTTTTTTTTGCAGAAAAATGAAAGCAGCCCTACAACTACCAACTGACAGAGAGAGAGGGTAAGATAATGTATTAATCAAATGCTGGAAAAAAATCACCAGAATTTCTTCACTTGACCCTTATATGTGTGTGTGTGTGTGTGTGTATATATATTTATTACACACGATCCAGCACACTCACTTATCCACTAAACAGCAACTTCAATATTGACAGATTTTATTAGTTGTTTTTTGGTTTTTTTTAACACCTAATCTAGGCAAAAATACTAGGGGTTTAGTTATATTATATGATCATACATTGCATAAGCCTGCCACAACGTCAATGTACCCCATTTTTGGCAGGTCCTACTCTAACAGCCTAATGTCTGCTCTTATGAGAGTAACCCACTTACTTGGGGAAAAGATTCCATCTGTGGCTCTCTGCAGTAAAAGGCTAAATAGGGCACTGGGATAAGACACCTGTGACACGGAGGAGTGCAAAACCAAGGAGTTAGCTAGACTCCCAAATATATATATATATATATATGAAACCTGGGGGGCTGCACTCACCTGAACATGCATAAAGGGGGCGATGCTGGGGGCATATTTATCCAATACACAAGATCCAGTGCTGCGCACTCACTTATCCACTAAACAGTAACTTTAGTATATATCCCCACCTTATTTGATTGCTATTTCCTGTCCTATTGTGTTTTATACCCCACCTCCTATAGACTATAAGCTTGTTTGAGCAGGGTCCTCTTCAACCTATCGTTCCTGTAAGTTGTTTGTAATTATCCTATTTATAGTTAAATCCCCCCACCTATAATATTGTAAAGCGCTACAAAATCTGTTGACGCTATATAAATAGCAATAATAATAATAATTATATATATATATCTTGATCTTGAGAAAGACCCTATTGGGGTTGAAACATTGATCAGGACTCTGTATATGGTCCTTTGAATTTATTAAAATAACAAAGGAATTGCACAAATCCCGTGGAGTGCACCCTAAGTTTTCGAAAGACCCTGATGGGTCAAAACGTTGATCGAGCAGTTTTTTGCAATGTAAAACTTTGGAATAAATCACAATATGTTTTATACATGGAAGAGACCTATGAGTGCACCCTTCTTTGACAAATCTACATATTAACATGGGATTGCCCTGAGGCAAGCAGTACTTATATATTGTAAGGGTAAGCGCCAAGTATTTCTGTTTATATAGTATTTCTGTTTATATATATATATATATATATATTAATTTCCAGCACTCTCTATGTAATATAACAACAATAAATATTAACCTTGATGCTTACCCACAATACATAGATATAGGAATAAACTGCAGTACTCATAAAACATCCAAACTGTGTATTTAATTTGTGTAGGTTCAAAACATGACACCAAAAATCAATGTTTCAACCCTTCATGATCATTATCATGATTTCTCAAGTTGTTGTGCTACACAAAGGCGTTACAAAGTTCAACTTGATATATGCAGGTGATGTGTTGCAGTAATTTTTGTATTTGGACTGCGGGGAGTTTAATCGTGTTTGATCTCACCACAGTATGTTTGGTTCCTAGCTATATTGTCTCAGAGAGACTTCACCTTCCCGACCAGAATTGGCAACATGCTGGTGAGACCCACAAGGTTAAAACTGCAGTCTATTTTGGTCACTGATCATTTTGGATCATAACCCATGCTCTGGTCTCAAAAAAGCTGTGTTTAAAACAGTGTCCATTACTAATGGTATCTGCAGAAATGCATTATTAAGTCTAAAACATGATGCTTATCAGTACTCATTTGCATGTCATGCTGGGAACTCTGGAACAAGTCCAACTTGAGATGTTCAGTTTATACATTACAGTAATAAATATGTATATATACAATATACAATACCAAAAACTTTGCACTCCAGCTATCCCTTGAATTTTTACACATATATATATATATATATATATATATATATATATATATATACCCACTACTCCACTTATAAAGCAATTTCTTTGTCCCTATTTACTATGCTCATAAAATCCATATCTTCAATGCAATAAGAATGACAGAGTAATTTGAACTGCAGCTGAATACCTGTTCCCTCCGAAGTTATTTAGATTTCGATTAAAGGTTTCAGGATTTTGGAAGCAATCCAGACAAATGGAATTATTTGCCTTTCCATATATATTTATATTAAACTGCAGTGTGGAGAGACCAACTGATTTATGCGCATTATTTTGTAGAGATTAAATTAGGTCGGAGTTGCAAAAATGAATCTTAAGAATGTTTTAGAAGTTAAGAACCGTAGAATGTCAACAAATAATCAAGTGTAAACTAAGCTGATTTGGTAATGAGATAGAACCAATGAAGTATATTGTAAATGCAGTGCAAGAGGTCATATTAAAAAGTAATGTTTTAGGTAGAATCAATCTAATATAAAAAAACATGATTTTTTATTTTTTATTTTTTTTATCCTAAATTAAATGTCAGAATTAATTTCATTTACATGGTTTACTAAAATATACATTGATATCAATTTGTATTGGAATAGTTGTTAAACAATATTAAGTTTTTAAATGGCATGCTTTCTACATAATTTCTTACCATATCAGTCACATTAGATATCTATGATTTACAATTAAAGGGACAATCTTGCCAGCAGTACTACTTTAATACATTTGATTGCTTTTTGGCCTTTTAAATAATATTTTGTAATTTTTGCATACTAAAATCTTTGTGGTTTTTGCATGACACAAAAAATTTTTTTTGCGGTATGATGCACCAAATACCTGTCTACTTAACTAAGCACACTCATTCCAGAAAATATTTCCTTATCATTGTAAGTACACTGCTCAGCCAAAGATTTCAGCATGCAAAAATACAGCATATTAATGGTAATAATAATAATAATATTAAATGGATTCAAGTTGTATTTGTGCCCAGATTATCCCTTTGAAAGTAAACTTTTGGCACCAACCCAACTTAAGCTCATTTGATTTGGCCTCGTATTCACAGTGTATTTTTTTCCATGTTGAAAACTTCTAAGTGGCTTCATAAATAGTGCAAAAATCCTCCCTTCCCAGCTGCTGCCTTCCGTGACATCACTCTTCATGAACATAGCAAGAGAGATCCACCCAATGAACTTCGTTCAAAGGACTGCAGAGGCACAAGTGAACAGTTCTTGTCTCTTGTTACCTTGTACTTGAAATTTCCATAGAATGTGCTGGATGTTTTAACAAGCATGGGAAACACAACTATGCCTTTTACTTTCTACAGGTTACAGATATATACCTAAATCATACACACAATAATCATAAATCTCTAGCAACACTTAAAGGACCACTATAGTTCCAGGAAAACAAACTCGTTTTCCTGGCACTATGGCATCATTAGGTCCCCCCCACCCTCAGGGCCCCCCTCCCACTGGGCCAAAGGGGTTAAAACCTTTCTCCAGCGTCATGCTCCCTCGGCTCTGGGACACTCTCCTCCTTCTGCCGACGTCAGCTCCGAATGTGCATGCGCAGCAAGAGCCGCTCCCGCATTTAAACCGGCCATAGGAAAGCATTACTCAATGCTTTCCTATGGATGTCCAGCGTCTTCTCACTGTAATTTTCACAGTGAGAATCGTGGAAGCACCTCCAGTGACTGTCAATGAGACAGCCACTAGAGGCTGGATTAACCCTCAGTGAAACATAGCAGTTTCTCTAGGGATCTGGCACCCAGACCACTTTATTGAGCTGAAGTGGTCTGGGTGCCTATAGTGGTCCTTTAAATAAAATAACAGTAAGACAGCTAGACAAAACTATAATGTAATATTGCGGTGAAATCTAGATTCACATTTCACTGCTAAATATAATGTAAATTAGTACAGAATTGTTTTTATTGTTTCACATAGACAACACATTTTAAAATAGGCAAGAGTCATTTTTAATTTTAAACATGCAAATTATATATACAATTATACATATATATTTTTAATTCCTATTAGATTCCTTAAAAAAAAAAAAATCACTATAAAACACCATTATTCGAGTAATGGAACAGACTCCTAAACTGCAGCCTGATCCTCCTACAAGTATTAATCGTTATCAATCTTGATGACCTTTGTCCAATCGAATGCCTCTCATCGAGAAGCAATGAGGACATATGACACATGCAGGATAGTTTGTCCTTAACCCGTTAGGAACACAGCTTCAGAAGTAAAAGGTCAGAGTGATGGGAAATTTCCATCACGTGTCCTTAATGGGCTAATGCTTATTATTTCTGATTACTGATGTGCTCTACAATGAAGCACATGCCAAGGATAAGTAGTTCAAAACATATCAAACCACAGCATTGAAATCCCATCCCATTTGTTGCATTCTCAGAGACTCGAGGAAAGTGATCTGAACTTTCAGATCGCACTCCCTGAGTTATTAAGATGTGAGTTATCACATATTAATAATGCCGATAAAAATAAGGGGTTTGACATTTCCTCATCTATTATTCTTTGGCCTTAAGCCAAATCCTTCCATTTTTTTTTAAACTTTCTGTCTTTATTGTTTTCATAAAAACAGGACAGGATCATAAGGATAAGGCACACGTCAAAAGCAAAGAAAGATATGTGAAGAGGATAAGAAAAATACGTTCAGCGCCCAGCACATGACCTATACAGAATACGTTGATATAGGAGAAAAGATATCTTTTTGACCAGGTTTGATCTGTCGGACATAGAGATAACTGAAAAATCAAATCCCCTTTTATTATGTTCTACAGATTGCAAACACTTGAGGCAAACACATATTTATTCTCCTTTAAAAAAACAACTTTTCTTGACTTAAAATCGCGACATTGACATTCACTAATGGTCAGAGGTATAAAAATAATGGTGTTCAGATACATGACACATTTTCACATCCTGAGCTCTCAGTTCCTTCCCTTTAGATAGCATACATGCTATTGAATGTTACAAGCAACTTCCTGAGAACTGGAAATTGATTTTCTGTGTACAGAATGACATGCTGGTGATCAATAATATCGAAGGATGCAGTTGTTACAAACCTATATAAAAACAGATGGAAAACTCATGACTTACTCTCTATTTTGATCAACAAGGACATAAAAAAATGTTAGTCACTCTCCTAACTTCTCAAAATCATAAAATAAACACTTAAAAACATAATAAGGTACAACTGCAATATTAACAGATGGATGTTATGTTGCATTTTAATTTAAGTGTCTACCGGTAGTATTTACATCCTGAAATGTATTTATTTTTAAATACATGAATATATGCTTATACAGGAACACTAATGATCTTGTATTTCATGATCCATTGTAACATGGAAACCTCATGATTTTAAAAATGTTTTATTAAAAAACAAAGACTGATCATCTGATATGCACTGCTATCAATAAACTTGTTCATGACAGATAATTTGTTATAACCAATATTATATCACTATATTTAACTAATTCTGTGTCTTGAATAGTTTAAAGGGGCACTCCAGACCAGTGGTGTATTCTGGATATGTGTTGCCGTAGGCATAACAAAACTCGGGCACCCCCCATACCCAATCTAAATTTGCCCCACCCCTTCCTGTCAAGGCAGCGCCTCTTGCGTTAAGATGAACACACACTTTAACTGACAGACATACACTGACACAGCTATTCAATGACATGCACACACTCTCAGATACACAGACAGTGACTTATATACACTGACATACACACACAGACATACACACACATTTACTGACAGACACAAACTGAAACACACATTCAATGACAGACACAAACTTACAGACACACACACACTCACTAACAAATACACCCTCACTCACAGACAAACACTGACACACAAACTCACAGACACACATTGACAATGATACACTGACAGACACACACATTCACTGACAGACACACACATTTACTGACAGACTTACTCTGACAGATACACACACACACACATTCACTGACAGACACACACACATTCACTAATGGACACACTCTGACACATGCATACTGACAGAGAAACACATTCACTGACAGACTTACACTGACGGACACACTCACTCACTGACACACACATACACTCACTAACTGATACATTCTCATTTACAGACAAACACTCACAGACACACACACTTACAGACACACTCTAACAGACACACACTAAGAGACACACACACATTCACTGACAAACATACACTGACAGACATGCACACATTCACTGATACACACACACAATTGCTTAAGACACAAACATTCCCTGACAAACTTACAGTGAAAGACACATATTCACTAGCAAGCACACATATTGACTCAGACACACACTGACACACATTCACTGAGAGACAGACACACACACACACACACATTCACTGATACACACCTTGATACTGACACACTCACACACATTGTCTAACACACTCACAAATTATATGTTATTTCATTTTAATTTAAACCCACCCAGCCTCCCTACCTTTGGGAGAGCTGGAGTGGATTCTTCTCTGGGGTGCAATGGGGCTGATGTCCCTGTGGTCCAGTGGGGCTGGTGTCCCTGGGGTCCAATGGAGATGATGTGCCTGGGGTCCAATGGGGCTTGTATAATTGCTCAGCTGTTCTACCAGTAGATCACTTCTCAAGCATCTTTTGTACAACGCACAAGCAGATTCCTCATGTGGCAAACTGGCCACTTAAGACTATGTTAGGTATAAGGGTTGCCTACCGGTTATTTTATGTATATGGGTATTTTCAAGCGATATGTGTTAACCGCATGTTATAGCCTGTCTTATATGTGTTAGATGGCATTCGTATGCTGGCGTCACGAGAGCCGCCAGCATTCATAAAGTAGTTTCATGAACAGGGAATTTCAACCGTGTTCATGAAACGAACAAAGTACTGAATGGGAGTCCACACAAAGAGGGTTGTGTGTCTCCCATTAAGTCTGGCAACAATGTATCCACCACCTTGTTAGTGTGTTCCCAGGCGGCTGCCGTTTGTGTAGCAAACACGTGGCGGCGGCCATCTTTGATTCCCCAAGCTCAGCGGTGTTTGGTTGTCGAGTGCCTGTAACTGAAATCGGCTACTCAACGGCACGAACACCGCCGGACTTCCAGACCGTTCGGTACAATAATTCTTTCGGCACTTTAATGGAACCAGTCAGGTTCTGCCTTTCAATGCCTGTTCCTCTCAGACTATAATACGAATGGCATTCATCTAAATGTGCAGTGATCTGAGCGGTACTTTCCTTGATGGTGTGCTCAGATCCCTGCTATGCAACAAGAGGTCATTCAGATCATTCACACCAATACTGCAACTATTATAGAATTTGATGTAAAAACATAACTTTGGCTGTACAGAGAGATAAGATGATCAACAGTGCATTCTTATCTCTTATCTCTCCTGTACAGCAAGGGATGCTGGGAAGCTGTCTTGTAACCTAAGTTCCCCATGTAGTCCCCTACTGTAAAACCCCTGCAAAGTCACTTTGGGAACCCCTTGCATGGGGAATTGCATAAATACTGTGACCTGTGAATAAAAGCTCAGTTGACTCCCAGCCTAGTTCTTGGGAAGAAGGAATTATTATCACGCTACTTGGATTATTGTATGCTGTACCTGTTTACCAACGGAGATACTGTGGATTATACTACCTCTCCGTTATACCTCATCACATCAAGTTTTGTGAGCAAGAATAGGCAAGATATAAAGTTGGATACTGATTGATACATTTCACACTTAAGAGGCACCTGGTATATTCTTACTTGGATATCTACTTCATGATTAATTCCAAATCTTCAATGAGGGTTTATGCTTAGACATGGAAATATGGTTTGCTGCTGTAATGGAAGATACTATCGGTGGTCTTTGAAAAGTTTCAGAAAATAAACGTTGTCTCCAAAAAGTCATGGAAAGTACGGCAATTTATATGGAAAAATGGTTTGAGTCAGTTTGTACCACTAAATATGACAAATGTTCAGAGAGTGAGCAGCTACATTGCATTCAATAATTGAAGTATCTAAAAGTATCGCATAGAAGATCTATCATGCAAACTATTTTGTGTGATATTTCATACTTGCAAATATTTTGTAAAGAAAAGATGGCAAGTCAAAATATTCTAGTTCTCATGTGTTCCATCATTCAACAGCAAAATTGTTCCATAGCTTGGCAGCTTTGCAAATCTTTCTACCAGCACATCACTTCATTGAAAAAATATGACAGTTGCTTTAGTAATTATCTATTTTCTAGATGGCAAGTTTTGTGCACTTCAGATCACATCCAACAGTATCTCAAAATGTCACGAAACATTCCCAAAAAACCCATACCAGTATGGCAATGAGTTATTAAAACAACATTAAACATTATGATCTTTTTGTAAGTAAAATAATTTACCAATTAGTTAATTACAGCTCTGTAATGAAAGTTATACATAAAAGCTGTTTGTAAAATTAAATTAAAAAGTTTGAAAACAGTGTGCTGGAAAAGTGTTTTGAGTAAAGTGAAATGGAAATTGGTCCACAACTTCTGTAACAAAATAAATGGATTGATTCCATTCATGAATTGATGTGTTGATTAACTCACTACTGGATAAACCAGTATGGTAAGGCAAAATTAAGAGTTATATAATGGTATTTGATAATGCTGCTTTATAGTCCAATGTTCATTGAAGTGTATTTGTTAGACTTGTGGACAATGAAAATATTTGGTTCAGGTGAATAGATTTTGTCAAAAAAAATCATTTAAAATATAGTTTCTGTGATCCAAAATTCATTCATTTGGGGTTTTGGCTTCGACCAATCTCGTCAATGCAAAAAATTCAGAAAGATTATTGAGACAAACCAAAAGGTGAGAAAATTAGGCAATCAGTGTACTGCAAAACATAAAGGACATATATATATATATATATATATATTGTAGTATACTGACAGGTGCATTATCGCACCATTTGGTTCACAGATCAAGTGAGAAGTAACCTATAGATGGAAAAAAAGGGGGAGCGGCAAAAAAATAATCATTCATTAAATAAGTTATATATAAATATAGATTAATTTTTTTCTGCAAATAAAATCAACATTTAGTGGCTGTCCCTTAACCATTAATCATCTTTTTTTTTGGTACCACAAAGGAATTCTGAGTCATTAATAAAATGAAACAGCTCGTACATTGACTGTTTTTGTTTACTTTGTGATTTCGTTTACATGCAGTTGCAGAGATTTAGAATTTGGATGACCCAAAATTTTGGATGAATCACAATTACATAGTTACATAGCTGAAAGAGACTTGTATCCATCAAGTTCAGTATTCCTCACCTATGTTTTTGCTGTTGATCAAAAAGAAGGCAAAAAAACCTAGTCTGAAGCGCTTCCAATTTTGCAACAAACTAGGAAAAAAATCCTTCTTGACCCCAAAATAGCAGTCAGATGTTTCCTTGGATAAATCAGCTATTACCCCTACTAATTAGAAATGATATCCCTGGATGTTATGTTTTTGCAAGTATTTATCCAATTGCAGTTTAAACATCTGTAAGGACTCTGATAAAACCACCAATAAATCCTTATTGCTCTTACTGTAAAAAAAAAACCTTTTCTTTGCCTTAGATGAAATCTCCTTTCTTCCAGACTAAATGTGTGACCTTGTGTCCTATGTATAGCCCTGTTTATAAATAGATATCCAGATTTCCAGAATTAGTTTAAAACCAAATAAGAAAGTTTACATTTCCAGTATCTGTAGCTTAATCATTGGGAAAATTGTTGGAAAAAAATCAGGTTCTCTTCTCAAAACACTCCTTGCAATCCTATTACCATCTGCTACCATCAACCTGAGTTAACATCTTCCACTCCTCTGGATGTATAATGTATATACACAGAATATAAACTCGACACTCATAATTCTACACACAGATGACAAGCACATTGAGAATGTTTCTCAGGTGCGCATGGGTTTATTTAACTCTGATAGGTCTTTAAATTGTGCTATTACAAGAGTTTCCTTAGAATAATTTTCAATAGTTAATTTCCCTGTCACTTCAGCAGGATAAAGTCAAAAATAAGTGTTAATGGGGTTGGGCTCTTCAAAAGTGGGTTATTATAGATTCCAACTTCCCCAATGTGCATCATTCTTTTGCATTCCAAGAAAAGAACATAGAAACAATCCAATTGATTATTATAGTTATGTTTGTTATCTCTTTACAAGCAAGTTATCAGAAGGGGTACTTGTGGACATTGCATCCTGGGGACAATAATGTTGTGGTATTAAAGGACTTGGTAAGAATTTTTTTTTTCTGTTTCTTTTTATTTCATTAATGCAGAGCCACTGGAAGTGTCAGAATTTGCAGTATAAGTTAGATAATTTAACATCTTGAGCAGGTCACAATCAATGTATTCTGCCATATAGATATGAGTAAGTCATTCTTCAGATTATGTCTCCATGATTGTGGTTGCTGAGCTTTAACAGATTGGCACGCCCTTCATTACTGGGCATAAATCTCAAACATTTCCAAGTTTCATTGCACTGCCCTCTGTACCTTATATATGTAGCTGTAATCAGGATTCTTTTTATCGGGCAAATTCAAATGGATATTTATGGACCCACACATTTATGGAAATCACTACAGCCTACAAAACTATGAGCTCACTTGATAATTGCAAATTCTCGATAGAGCTTTGAGCTCATGTATATATTGACCATAACTAGTCTCAACAAGGAGCAGAAACATTATGTCTAGTTGGACCTCCAAGATGGTCATCTTTTATGGGAACAGATCAGTGAACGATCCATGAAGAATAAGAGGCTACACATTTGTACAGGTTGCTAATCGTTCGAAGCCAGCGATACTGGTATTCTATAAGAGGATGTTTTTTTATCCCATGCCATCACATCTCTGCCAGCTTCCCAATTCCAAAGCTTTCCTACTCACCTTAACCTTCCTTAGTCATGTACCCAATAATACACCCAGAATGTTCATTGTGACATCTTGCTTCTCTGTCGATGCTTAAGTATTCATTGATTTATGGCTCAGGTTCCTTGAGATGGATAATTAATACCCCACTGTCTCCTCCTTTGATGCTAGAGCACCGATTTGTCATTGATGCGCATGAATCTTGTGTATTGTGTATTGAAGTTGTCTTAATATGATCCTTTAGCGCTGATGGAGACAACCTTGTATTTTAATGCTCACACCTATGTGTTAAGCCAATATTTTAAAGGTTACTCATTCACAGTTATCCCCATTATACATTCATAAACTTACACATTTTGCTGACTGTAATGGGCTTTCTGTTTTCTACCATAAGAAAAAATGTGCAATACTAAATTCAATATAGTGTTATTATCCCAAACATTGTATTATGCATTATTATAGGAATGCATTATATCTGGAAACATACAAATATGATAACTTCGCTAATATTGCCTTTCCTTATTTTCTGCAGTTCGTGAAACTTTGACCTTTGACCTTGTTTAGTACACAGATAACATGTATCTCAGGCTTTTTTTCTTTCAGTATTCTGAAAAACCTATTTTCTTTGGACATACTCCTAATACTATATAATGTTGCTAATCTTCCCAAGTGCAATTTATTTCCAAAATTATTACATTTCTCAACTTGACAGAATAACTTACATGTATATTGATAAATGTCCTTCTTCGTATTAGGGAGATCATAACATATATCTTCCTGCAGTGTTTGGGGTATTTAAGCTACATCGTTTTTTTCTAATCTTTTCGTTTTTATTTTCATTTAAAGTCAGAGATTAGCATAGAGGATGGACATGTTTTTAGACAGAGAGGTGGAAGGAGGAGATAGACAGTCAGAAAGACAGACAATGCAACTTGCCCAAATGAATTTAATTACAAAGGTTACCCTTGTTTTCTAAGGGTACATAATTCATTGTGGCACTATAGAATCTTGCAATTGAATGCTACTTGTGTAGGTCATACATGAATTGGCTACTTGGTAAAGGACAGATATCAGAAAGGGTTAATGCAAATTATATAGGAATGTGATAGAGGTCAGATGGTATGCAGCATGAATTGTTCCTATGATCAATCAAGGCTCTTCAAGGTGTGAAATTTTGCACTTGAGTCTGTATGTCTAGTTTCAATCTAAACGAACTGACTTTGACCATGTGGCCTTTAACTCTTAAAAGATAGTGGATTTCCTTGATATGTTAAATAGCATATCAAAGGATCCATGTGTCCCAGTGTCATATCAGTGTCATATCCAAAAGAAACATTAAAAATAATCCACAGATTCATAATTAAACCTCATTTTGTGCATACTTAGGATGGGACAAGTACACTCTTCTAAACAAGTTTAAACATGGTTACCGGGACTTAAGACATTTGGGAAGGGATTGTGATGTCTGCTATATTGGGTCACAAATAAGAAGTGTGACATATCTATGGAATGGAAAAATTGTAACAAATTGATAGATGCAATTATTATTTCTGTTGCAAGCACAGAAGATGAGATAAAGCTAAAAGTTTATATTAACATTGATGTTGGTCTGAAACACAAAGGGGTGGTCACTTATAGCTTCTCTAGATACACCTTATCTCCATCTCTGGGCCTGACTTGGAAACTTGAGATGAAATAAGAAAGTATATATCCAATGACATGTAAATGTCTTTTGTACTTGCTTGGGGCCAAATTCTAATTTTCACTGAGTCAATATCTTTCCTTGCCAGAGACACCCTGGGCAGAAGTTTTACTTTCAAAACCCAACTGAGTTAGTAATTAGGACTTCTGTTAATTTATCCTTTTTTGTTTTTATCTGTTGTTGGTGTAACTAATTTATTTGTCATCTATTTTTTGTATGCACTGTGACTATTTTTTGCTCATAATAAATATTCCTTCATTAAGTTCTGACTTTGTCTGGTAAAGAATCATGTTAACTGAAGAGACTAATTAGTGTTTTTTAATTGCTTATATATTTTGCTAATTTGTATTTGGTGGGTTTTTATTATTAAGTAACTTGGGGGACCAAGGCACCTCATTTATAAATTGTCTTGGTGGTGGCAGAATTAAAAATAGTATTATTAATTTTTTTATGATTAAGTGTGGGTGGTGTTTTATTATTATTTCCTGAGCTAGTGCAGACAAATAGTGAACTTTAATCCCTTTACCACCAGAAGTAAGTCACGGACACTCTTGGAGTAGGGTGCGTTCTTGACACTTTGCATCTCACAATTTCTAAGGTAAAGTGCCCACATTTAAAGTATTTTCTTTCTAGCATAGAGTTAATGCTATATTGGGAAAGAAAATTTATACAATTTAATATATGGACTTCCAAGCCAATTAGAATGTTATTTTGTGTCAGTGTTCATAACAGGTGCACTTTAATCACCGTAAGTAGCTATAAAAATCCCCTTAGTATGCTGAAGCTGTCCCTAAATTTTAGCCTCTTTAGTGATCTCACAAGCATTTGTTTCCATGAATTAATATCAAGTAAGGCAATCATCGGGCAATATTTCCCAAGTGTGTCTGTACGTGCATTTCAATCTTGCTCAATCTCATAAAATATAGCAATATCATTCAACAGTCATTTGGAAGCAGGTTCAAAATCATTTCTC
Source organism: Pelobates cultripes (assembly GCA_933207985.1). Lineage (NCBI taxonomy): Eukaryota > Metazoa > Chordata > Amphibia > Anura > Pelobatidae > Pelobates > Pelobates cultripes. The sequence goes on along the minus strand of OW240920.1, from coordinate 46,021,410 downwards.
TTACAACAGAATTAAAATACAAACCCAAAATTTACATTAAAAATACAGAGGCCCAAATAACTTCATGGCTGTATTTAAGTATGTGTGGCATGTGCTTTATCAAATAAATTGTCACATAAATTGAGAATGTAATGTGTAGGCTTGCTTAGGAAGGTAAGACAGTGAAAGGGAAAAAAACAGTAGTGGAGATAAAAGCCACAAACAAAGCGAGCTGTTCAATTATTCACTTGCATGCTGGTGCGCAAGTATACTATATTGGGCTGAATTCTCTTAGGTATGGTAAAATGAAAGATATTTCTGAAGTCAATTTGTCATGTATCCATTCTTCTAGCCACATCACTCAGGTTTTTATTATTATTACAGTTATTATTATATTTCAACCATACATCATAAAATGCATGACAAACCCAGCTTCAGTAAGATATTAAAGCATAGTATATATACAATATACAGTGAGGGAAAAAAGTATTTGATCCCCTGTTGATTTTGAATGTTTGTCCACTGACAAAGGAATCTATAATTTTAATGGTAGGTGTATTTTAACAGTGAGAGACAGTAAAACAAAAATAAAATCCAGAAAAATGCATGTCAAAAAAGTTATACATTGATTTGCATGTTAATGAGTGAAATAAGTATTTGATCCCCTATCAATCAGCAAGATTTCTGGCTCCCAGGTGTCTTTTATAAAGGTAATGAGCTGAGATTAGGAGCACTCTCTAAAAGGGAGGTGTATAAAAGACACCTGTCCACAGAAGCAATCAATCAATCAGATTCCAAACTCTCCACCATGGCCAGGACCAAGCAGCTGTCCAAGGATGTCAGGGACAAGATTGTAGTCCTACACAAGGCTTGAATAGGCTACAAGACCATCGCCGAGCAGTTGGTGAGAAGGTGACAATAGTTGGCGCGATTATTCGCAAATGGAAGAAACACAAAATAACTGTCAGTCACCCTCCATGCAAGATCTCACCTCGTGGAGTTTCAATGATCATGAAACTGGTGGGGAATCAGCCCAGAACTACACGGGAGGATCTTGTTAATGATCTCAAGGCAGCTGTGACCATAGTCCCCAAAAAAACAATTGGTAACACACTACGCCGGGAAGGACTGAAATCCTGCAGTGCCCACAAGGTTTCCCTGCTCAAGAAAGCAGGCCTGTCTGAAGTTTGCAAATCAACATCTGAATGATTCAGAGGAGAACTGGGTGGAGGTGTTGTGGTCAGATGAGACCAAAATCAAGCTCTTTAACATCAACACAACTCGCCGTGTTTGGAGAGGAGGAATGTTGCCTATGACCCCAAGAACACCATCCCCACTGTCAAACATGAAGGTGGAAACATTATGCTTTGGGGTGTTTTTCTGCAAAGGGGACAGGAAAACTGCACAGCATCAAAGGGATGATGGACTAGGCCATGTACCGTCAAATCTTGGGTGAGAACCTCCTTCCCTCAGCCAGGGCATTGAAAATGGGTTGTGGATGGGTATTCCAGCATGACAATGACCGAAAACACAGAGCCAAGGCAACAAAGGAGTTGCTCAAGAAGAAGCACATTAGGTCCTGAAGTGGACTAGCCAGTCTCCAGACTTTAATCCCATAGAAAATCTGTGGAGGATGCTGAAGGTTCCTGGAGAGGATCTGCAAAGAGGAGTGGGACAAAATCCCTCCTGAGGTGTGTGCACACCTGGTGGCCAACTACAACAAACATCTGACCTCTGTGATTACCAACAAGGGTTTGCCACCAAGTACTAAGTCGAAGGGGTTAAATATTTATTTCACTCTTTGACATACAAATCAATTTATAACTTTTTTGACATGCGTTTTTCTGGATTTTATTTTTGTGTCATTCTGTCTCTCACTGTTAAACTATACCTACCATTAAAATTATAGACTGATCATTTCTTTGTCAGTGGGCAAACATTCAAAATCAGCAGTGGATCAACTACTTTTTTCCCTCACTGTGCATAGTAGAATCAACATATATGTTGAATAAAAAATATAAACTTAATTGAAGACTGCAGAACACAGAATGGTGGGGATCGTTCAAAACATATCATACCTTTCTGGTAGGGGTCCTTCAATCTTTTCTGGAACTCTACGATGCTCCTTCCTGTTGTGCTAATCATGCTGGTGGATGTTGCAGGGATATATTATGACACAAACCTTGCAACTCCAGAAGATTCTACCTTTCAAACCAGTACATACTGCATGTTCCATATGACCAGCCAGGACCATCCACACTAAGATCTAAAAGTTTTGTCACAAAAAAACAAAAACAAATTGTTGCTACTTGCCCCATGGACTTGAGGTGACTTTGCATGGCACTCAAGGCTGCTAGAGCCAAACAGGCTCTAACCTATCAGGAGACCTGAGCGGTGATTGCAAATGGTGAAGGACAATTCTCAATTTACACATTGCAGCTCTTAGAGGAAGTGATCTCAGAGCACTTCCTCCCTGCACATGTGGACATGGAATCGGTACTGGAGTAGAGCAACCCACAGCAGCTATCACTGCTCCTACCCTTGACTTGTACCTGGCCTCTCACTTGCAATACCATAAATAGCCCCACATACACACCACAAAAAACAATGTGACACATCCAGAAACACAATTCCTCAAGCTGCCCACATACACAGCCCACATATGCACAAATACAAAGTTGCAAAGCAACTGCAGAACCCATAAATAACACAGAAACATAGAAACATAGAATGTGACGGCAGTTAAGAACCATTCGGCCCATCTAGTCTGCCCAATTTTCTAAATACTTTCATTAGTCCCTGGCCTTATCTTATAGTTAGGATAGGCTTATGCCTATCCCACGCATGCTTAAAATCCTTTACTGTGTTAATCTCTACCACTTCAGCTGGAAGGCTATTCCATGCATCGACTACCCTCTCAGTAAAGTAATACTTCCTGATATTATTTTTAAACCTTTGTCCCTCTAATTTAAGACTATGTCCTCTTGTTGTGGTAGTTTTTCTTCTTTTAAATATAGTCTCCTCCTTTACTGTGTTGATTCCCTTTATATATTTAAATGTTTCTATCATATCCCCCCTGTCTCGTCTTTCCTCCAAGCTATACATGTTAAGATCCTTTAACCTTTCCTGGTAAGTTTTATCCCGCAATCCATGAACCAGTTTAGTAGCCCTTCTCTGAACTCTCTCTAAAGTATCAATATCCTTCTGAAGATACGGTGTCCAGTACTGTGTACAATACTCCAAGTGAGGGCTCACCAGTGTTCTGTACAATGGCATGAGCACTTCCCTCTTTCTACTGCTAATACCTCTCCCTATACAACCAAGCATTCTGCTAGCATTTCCTGCTGCTCTATTACATTGTCTGTCTACCTTTAAGTCATCAGAAATAATCACCCCTAAATCCCTTTCCTCATATGTTGAGGTTAGGACTCTATCAAATATTCTGTACTCTGCCCTTGGGTTTTTACGTCCAAGATGCATTATCTTGCACTTATCCACATTAAATGTCAGTTGCCACAATTCTGACCATTTTTCTAGTTTACCTAAATCATTTGCCATTTGGCTTAGCCCTCCTGGAACATCAACCTTGTTACATATCTTAGTATCATCAGCAAAAAGAAATACCTTACCATCAAGACCTTCTTCAATATCACTAATAAAAATATTAAAGAGAATGGGTCCAAGTACAGATCCCTGAGGTACCCCACTGGTGACAAGTCCAAGCTTCGAATATATTCCATTAATTACAACCCTCTGTTGCCTGTCACTCAGCCACTGCCTTACCCATTCAACAATATTGGAATCCAAACTTAAAGATTGCAGTTTATTGATAAGCCTTCTATGTGCAACAGTGTCAAAAGCCTTACTGAAATCTAGGTAAGCAATGTCTACTGCACCACCCTGATCTATAATTTTAGTTACCCAATCAAAAAAATCAATAAGATTAGTTTGGCATGATCTCCCTGAAGTAAACCCATGTTGTCTCTGATCTTGAAATCCATGTGTTTTTAGATGTTCAACAATCCTATCCTTTAACATGGTTTCCATTACTTTCCCCACTACTGAAGTAAGGCTTACTGGCCTATAGTTGCCCGACTCCTCCCTATTACCTTTCTTGTGAATGGGCACAACATTCGCTAACTTCCAATCTTCTGGGACTACTCCTGTTAACAATGATTAGTTAAATAAATCTGTTAATGGTTTTGCTAGTACACCACTAAGCTCTTTTAATAGCTTTGGGTGTATTCCATCAGGTCCCATTGACTTATTTGTCTTTACTTTTGACAGTTGAAATAGAACCTCTTCCTCTGTAAACTCACGTGTAATAAATGACTCATTTATCCTTTTTCTCAACTGAGGTCCTTTTCCTTCATTTTCATCTGTAAATACCGAACAAAAATATTAATTGAGGCAGTCAGCTAGACCTTTATCCTCTTCTACATACCTTCCTTCTTTTGTTTTTAATCTAACTAATCCTTGTTTTACTTTTCTTTTCTCATTTATGTATCTAAAAATGTTTTGTCCCCTTTTTTACTGACTGTGCTATTTTCTCTTCTGTGTGTGATTTGGAAGCTCTTATAACTTGCTTAGCCTCTTTCTGCCTAATCTTATAGATCATTTTGTCTTCCTCACTCTGTGTTTTTTTATAATTCCTAAATGCTAACTTTTTGTTTTTAACTATTTTGGCCACATCTGCGGAGTACCACAGTGGTTTCTTGAATTTTTTGCTTTTACTGACAAGCCTAATGCAATTTTCTGTTGCCTTCAATAGTGCAACTTTTAAATAATCCCATTTCTCTTGGACTCCATTTAAATTGCTCCAGTCTGATAATGACTCCTCTACACATATTCTAATTTTAGAAAAGTCTGTTTTTCTAAAGTCTAAAACTTTTGTTTTTGTGTGGTGTGACTCAGTCACTGTTCTTATATTAAACCACACTGACTGATGATAACTGGATCCTAAACTTTCACCTACAGTAATATCTGATACCAAATCTCCATTTGTTAACACAAAATCTAGTATGGCCTCTTTACGAGTTGGGTCCTCAACAACTTGTTTTAGAGACAATCCCAGTAGGGATCTTTGAGAAAGATGCAAACCATCTTTTTTTGTACAGCTTATTTCCATTCCAAACAGAGCTACCATGAGAAATAAAGCCAAATCCTTGCTCCTGACACCATTCACCAAGCCACAAATTAAAGTCCCTAAAATGCATCCGCCTGTCATTCTGAATGTTATGCACAGGCACTACTTCAGAGAATGTGGAAGCAACCTGCCATATATCATTGGCAAAAACACTAAAAACTTCCTTAACCTCTGAAACCTCATTGCAAGCCAAGTCATTTGTCCCTAGATGGACAAGTACATCCAATTCCCCTTCCTGCTTTGCTTGCTTAACAATATTACAGATACGTCTCCTGTCTCTGTGAGCAGTAGCTCCAGGAAGACACCTCACAAGACCACCATTGTCCATCTCCACACCTCTTATGATGGAATCCCCAACAACAACTGCTTTCTATTAGGCCTCACCATAGTCTCCAAGCCGGTCTCCACAACACCACTAGCCTCAGTTCCTCTCTCCACAACACCACTAGCCTCAGTGCCTCTCTCCACAACACCATTACACTCTGAAAGTGCAGAAAATGAATTATGTAGAGCAACAGACTGTGCAAAATGCCTTTTATCCACAACTCTAAGTCAACCAGATCCTACAGTAATCCATCTGCCATTCCTAGTATGTCTCTGTGGAAGTGGCTTTGCAGCAGTTCCAGTCTGAGTTTGTTCACCAGATAATTTACTGTCTACAGATTAGACAACAACCAAACCTCCAAAAAGTGGAACGTGAAACAAATGCATAGCAACTATTACACTGAACTAAGTCTGCCATTCCAATGAGGAGAATAATTTAAATCTAACAAATCTTAACTTTTTTATTTATCCTCCTGAATACCTCAGATTATCTCCAGAATATCTCCAACTACACACTTAGAAGCAACACTTAGATGAAGCAACCAAGCTATATTAGCCAAGCTAATGACAACAACCCTTATGTAACTCCTAAAATCGCCACCCACTAGGAATGTTTAACACCTGGGTAGGCCTCTGCTCATTTGCAAACAATAGCTAATTTAAACAGCAATCAATAGCAGGTAACTAACTAATCAAATCAAATGCCTTATAATTACCAACAGGAATTCAAACCTTGTGCAATCAGTAACCTTTTCCTACAGATTAATCTTACCTGTAACAGTAGAAAAGAAAGCTCTTAGCACAACTCTTAGACAGTTGAAACTTCTGTAAAACTCTCCAGAATATCTCCATCTACACACTTAGAAGCAACACTTAGATGAAGCAACCAAGAACAACACATCAACATACACACCTTAAAGGGACACCAGAACAACTACAGCTTATTGCATTTGTTCTGGTGAGTAGAATCATAACCTTCAGGCTTTTTGCTGTAAACAATGTCTTTTCATAGAAAATGCAGTGTTTACATTACATTACAGCCTAGTGATAACTTCACTGGCCACTCCTCAGATGGCTGTTAGAGATCCTTCTTGGGTCATGGCTGCCTAAAATGCATCCAAACATTCATTATATCCTCCCTCTGCATGCAGACACTGAGCTTTCCTCATAGAGATACATTGATTCAATTCATCTCTGTGAGGAGATGCTGATTGGCCAGGGCTGTGTTTGAATCATGCTGGCTCTGCCCCTGATCTGCCTCTTTGTCAGTCTCAGCCAATCCTATGGGGAAGCATTGTGATTGGCCACCACTGTCAGTAGACTGCTTGTTTTTCTGAGTCTAACAGCATGTCTTGAATACAGTAAGATTGTGTTATATTTATGGAGGCATGAGGGGCCCAGGGGGGCTAGATGGTGGTTTTAACACTATAGGGTCATGTTTGTGTTCCTGACCCTATAGTGATCCTTTCATTTAAAAAATAAGCCCAGCACACCATGGGACTTCAAGATCTTGTTTTGACACACTACTACTAAAAAGTTGCCAACCCCTGGGCATTTTCTAGATTTTAACTGCATAGTTACGTCTTGGCAGTCATAGTTCCACTTTGGCCTTCCTGCCAATGTTCTGCTGGGTGCCTCACCTTGCCTCTGTGAGATCCAGAAGCTCTATGTCTGAGCTAAGACTGTCATTGTAGGGTGTGGGTCATTAGTTGAGAGCATTTAGCTGATGCTGTCAGCCAATAAGCTGGCTCTGCACAGAAAGGCTTAGCTCAGAAGCATTAATGAAACTTGTAGCAGGAGATTCCAACTCTCCTTAGCGGAAGATGAAAGGCAGAGACTGACACCTGGCAGACTCCAGGACAGAAGTGGTGATGGTGCTCTCCTGACACCATAACAACTAGACAAAGATGTAGTGGTTATGGTGTTTGGTATGTTCATTTAAAGTTAAATTCAATTCTAGTAATTATATATATATATTTATATATATATATATATATATATATATGTATTAAACATCAAAATGGTTTTTAACACATAATAAGGGTTTATAATGCATAACAAAGTATTTAGTACATATGTGTTCTGTGCACAGAAGATAATTCAGCAGTTATTGGTAATACAACATTGTTGAAAAAAAAATAGTGTAGAAAATCCTTCATATAGTTTTTTTTAACTTTATTTTAGATTCTGCCGCAGGTTGGCGACATTGATTAAAAACCTTTGCTGTGATTTCACAGTTGTGCGGCAATTGGTTTGGACATATAACTTGATAGAATTTTATGTCACCATTCATAATGCAATTTATTCTTCAATCAGTAGAAATAGATCAAATATAGCATCACATCAATTGAAGTTACAATAACTTTAAATTGCATTTCGCTATAGCTAGTTTCTGATCCCCATATGGCTCCTGTCATCATTTTACTATCCCTGAGCGGGTGCATTAAGGCAACAGATTTTCCAGTGTAAAGAAAGAAAAATATATAATGCAAATTATGTGCAAAAGTCTTTTCAGGTACTTTAGGAAGTAAATAGGCATTTGTTGCTCTCTCCTTCAATCTCTGATAAATGAACATATTCTCTATAAATCTAAGTAAACGCCATTGTATGATAGATTTCCAGTCTTGATTCTACTGAGCACAGGAAGAAAACAGCTCATGCATAAAAACAACAATTCATTTGATTAACATTGCAAGAATATGTTTTCCATGTGACATAGCTCAGATGGCTTTCATCAGTGTGTTATGTCTGTTTAGAGTTCTGTTTTCTTCTTAAAATTACAGTTAATTGTTTTTTGACTAATATTTTCTTTCTTTAAAAAAACAAAACTTCAAATATGCTCGAAAAGAGAAATAAGTAAAATGACTCATTTTTGTTTCTTTTTGCAAATAGAAACATCAGCATTATAAACTAAGCTTTCATTTTGATCAAGGCTAAATCTCCTGTTATAAGAAAGAAAGGCGAGAAAAGGCACCCAGTATACGTATATAACAAATTGCAACAACCTGGAAATATAAACCAGGGCCTGTAGACCAATTAGAAATCTATAATAATAGCAAACAAAACATAGCGTAATACAGTATAAAATGGAGAAATATGTGATGTTGGTAGAAAACTCACAAACATATTATATATGATATATCAGGCTTCTCATCCCACCAGGGGTTAAAACGAATCAATAGTATGGAGACTTTCAGATGATGAGGATTTCTTGATTTAATATATGAAAAGAAAAAGACTGCACATAGTGGGTACCATTAAAACCAAATAAACATTTATTAGATTGCACTTACAAATGGGAAAAAATCATGGGCATATCTCCACAGATAGTGGAACTCGTCAGCAGCATGGTGTAGTTTTAGAGTACCAAAGCAGCAAAGTGGAAGATAGGCCAAAAAAGCAAACATCCAAACAAAGTTAAGAAATATACAAAATGAAATCCATAAAAGTCCATAAAATATTGTAAATATCCAACACGTTTCGTCCAATAAACAAAGGACTTCCTCAGGGATGTGTATGTATCCATCGCAGTGGGGACTTCTTATAATGAAAGTCATCCATGTAGATCCGTTTCACCTGGTTTTCACCCTGGAACTCAATGATGTACATCCAATGTGTCCAAAGTGGGAGGTCAATAATGCGACTGTTCGTATGAATGCAGCATATAAATGAATGCGAAGCTGGCTCGTACCGAGACACCGCGCACACGCGCGAAAACGAAACGACACAAAATCTAAAAACGGAATAAAACAAAATAGGCGAACAGACACGTTAACACTAATCTAAGGGAACAGACCTGTTTAACGCACTGTGTTATATGCGAACATCAAGGGGAATGATGGCATATGGGAAAAATTGATAAAAAAAAGCTTACTGTATAAAGGCATAAAGTATTAAAAATGAAAATATAAAGAGAAAAATTAAAATAAACCAGAAAAAAAATATATATATAGCAATTCCCTGAGAGATAGCAAACAAGATAGTGTGGGGTCATATTGGCAGGGTGAATAACCAGCGGTGGCTCCGTGTGGGTATGGGTGCTATGCAGGATCCCTGGCCTTCCAGAACCCCAGCTGCGGGGCCCACAGCAGAGTATCCCCAATCACCCGTACCACCCAAACCTGAAGGCTAGGTGGCTGACAGGCCCTGAGTCCAAATTAACAGTACAAAAGTACTTAGCGGTGAAATTCTGGCAGTATCCTCAAGCTGGCACATATAGAAAGATGGGTAGCCCAGGCCGTGAGGGAGCGCCAATGCCGTGCTCTGTGGACCAGTGGTGCTTTTTATTCCTCTGGGCCATTTGGTCCGCCTCTCTGCTGAGGGGAGGCTTCATCGCGGCTGGAGCGGGGTGAGTCACCGGCCTCCTCTGGTTGGCCCAGCTGTGGTGGAGGGCTATCCAGTATCCAGTTTGGCACCGATATGGCCGGGAGGCTCAGGGCTCTCAGGAATCCAGGGACATCGTTTGGCCATCGCATGAAGCGCCAGATAATGTCCTTGCAGGCCTGGAGACTAAAGGGGAAGCCCCATTTATATGGGATTCTTCGTTCTTGTACAAGGTATGTGTGGGGCCTCAGGGCATGGTGGGCCTACAGCGTGAGGGCTGAGAGGTTTTGGTAGAGGGTGATTGTGGCATCTTGGAAGGTAATAACCTGAGGCCTGTCCGCTCGCGTTATGGCATATTTGAGCTGGAAGGATAGTAGGCAGCAAATTACATTGCGGGGCCGGCTGTCTCTTCTAGGGGGGCGCAGGGCTCTGTGAGCTATTTCAATATGGAACTCATCTGGGGCCTCCTCTCCGAGAATCTGAGTTAACAATTGTGCCAGAACGTCAGTGAGATCTTCTTCTCCATTCTCGGGTTGGCCCCTGACTCGAATGTTGTTGCGCCTTCTCCGATTATCCAAGTCCTCCACTTGCCGGCTGAGGTCCAGAATGACCGAGCCTTGTCTGGCTGTGGCATGGTCTGTAACTTGAGAGTGCTGAATGGCCTGCAGATTTTCGGTCTCAAGTTCAGAGACACGCTGTTCAAGTGTGATGAGGTCTCTGCGCACCTCCAGTATTTCTTCCCGTATCACCGACCAAAGCTCGGCTACCATGGCTGTTTTATCCGCTCTGGAACATATTGGCCGAGATAGACACCAGTTCCACAGAAATCTGTGTCAGGGTTTCACCTCGTATCGAGCCAGGCAGTGACTCTACTACACTGCCTGCAGCTGGTGAGGCCGGCGCCATTTTGTCAACAGGCCGCGTGTGTCTGAGGCTGTCTGGGGTGGACAAAAATTCATCCATCGGCGAACCTGTGCTCGAGGGTCCAGGGGTTCAACATTGGGAGCTATGAAATCAATTTAGGGGTGGGTCATCTATGGAGGAATGCCAGTGACGTCACTTGCATCACTGACAATACCGTAAAAGGAGTATGTGTCTTTAAAGGGGGCCAAAAATGAGAATGCATGCCTGGCTGACTGGTCGGTCCCACTCAGAAATCCTTTTTAATTTTCTGATAATATTTTGCATATCTATTTTATTTTTCTGTTACACTTTTTTTAGTACTTGTGCTATGTTGATTAGGGACATTTCCATGATGTCCCCAGATGCAAGATACCAGAGAACTATTGTGGGTCTCATGGGACAGGAACCTGAATTTAGGACATTTACTGACAACTCAGGATAGTTGATATTTTCTGTAAATGTTTACTTACCAGAATTTTGATCTTGCCATTGATACATTGTATTTGTCAGTCGAAAAATGCTAAAATGTATAAAATGCAAGGAAATAACAGCAGCATTTATGTGAGGAAGGGACGAGGCTGAGCTGGAAATGTGTAGTTAGTATGTAAAAAAAGATAAGGTTTCTGGAATAAATCAAATTGAGGGATTAAACAGAATGCTGTGGCAGACTCTGTATTTGTCTGTTTATTTAGTGTACATTGTGATTGGTGTTTGGTTTGCTTGCTGTTAAAATAGTCATGGAAGGACTTAGTTTTAACGTTCTGTCTTTGTGTAGCAAAATCCACAGAGGCAGGAGGGAAGCAGCACAGTGCAGCTCTTCCTTCCTGCCAGACCTGCGGGAACAGCAGACCCGGGCCGGTGAGGCTGTGCACGGGCCCATAAGGTATCCAGGTGGCCCACGGTCGCAGGGGTTGCGGCGGCAGACGGGCCCCCTGGAGTGAGGGGCCTGGTCGCAGCTGTGACTCCTGCAACCCCTGCGACCCTTGCGACTCCTGTGACCGTGGTAGTTACACCAGTGTCTCTCTATCTAATGAACATGCCATTTCTTTACCCCTTGTGTCTTGAAACTAATTGAATGAATTATCTTTACCTCTTGAATGATATTCTGAGTTATATCTCCTGCTTTCATCATTTTCAATATGGCCTCTGCTTTTCCGCATTCTATTAGAACAGCTTAACTAAAGTGACTAATATTCAAATAACCACTACATGTAGAAGTCACTCCTAACTGCTTAATATTCTCAACCTCTCTGTTGCATTTTACACTGATGACCACATGATGATTCTTCTAACCCTTGAAAATCTTGTACTTCAAAAATCACTATCCTTTCCTGATTCTTATCTTAGCTAAATTAATGTGTAGACCTCATCCCCTCTACCTGTTTTAATTGAAGAGGTTCAAAGTTATGGTTTTGGCCTACCCCTTCAGTTTTCTCTTCATATTTACTACCTGCAAACTCTTAGTGATTACCATTTTTGAATTTCAAAATTCTAGTCTGCCCAATTTTCTAAATACTTTCATTAGGCCAGGGACTAATGAAAGTATTTAGAAAATTGAGCAGACTAGATGGACCGAATAGTTCAGATCTGCCGTCACATTCTATGTTTCTATTGTATTTCCACCTGTACACAGAAAACATCTCACCTCCTCTGATTTCTATCCTGGTCTCCTGGAATGTGTCACTTACTGATTCTCTTCTGCTTATAATTGGATGTGTAACATCTTCCTAAAATTAAGTCTTTCCAAAACTGAATAACATATCTAACCCGTTCAAAAACGTACCCAATATGGGAACTTTCCCTTCATGTCAGTGGTACCCATTAGCACAACTAGACAAATTAGCCAAGATGACTTTACATTTATTCTTCAAATTCTGTAATTTTTAAATTAAAAACATTGCTTGGGTTCATCTTTTTCGATCCCAAAATTCAATTAAAGTACTTGTTAATGCTCTTGTCATTACCTATCTTGATTTCTGTAACTCACTTCCAAGTGGTCTCTCTAAAGTTCATGCTTCCCCTCTATAGTCTATCATAAAAGTTGCTTCAGGGCTAATCTTCCTTACCTGCTGCTCCTCACACACATCTCAACCTTACCAATTATTCCATTCAATTCACATTCCCATCACGATCAAATTCAAAATACTAACAACCACCTACAAAGCTCTTAACAGCTGTATCACTGCATATCTTCACTAATTCATAAATACATCCCTTCTCTGTCACTACATTCTGCCACTGAACTTCTCTTCTCCTCTGATCACGAACACGTTGACAATTCTTGCTCACAGAACTTCTATCTTTCATCAACATCCTATGGAAGATCCTACTTCATCCTGTTAGATTTTCCCTAATTACTAGTTCTTGAAAAGGTAGATCAAAACTGATCTTTGTAAGCAAGCTTATTAACTCCATGGGTAATTTCTTAAACTAGTAACATTAGGGTTTTACTAAAATTTAGTGGCCTGTTTTTCTCTCAGCTTTCCACTCTACGACATTCCAATACATGTCTTAATCATAAATAACAATGACTAATAAACATGCTCTCTCTGCTTCCAGGGACATATAATAATCATAATAATCATATATTAATAAATATGAATCCATTTTTTTTATAAGATTGTGAGATGAAAAAAGCTAAGGTTAATTTGATTAATCTTTCCTAAGCGGCCTAAAGGGAATGATATAATAAAGTGAAATACAAACATGACCTCAATTATATTAACACTGATTTAAATAATTCATATATCTGAAAACAGTTTCTGAGAAGTCCAAATGACATTTTAACTAATTTATTAAACTGAAGGGAGATTATTTTTTCATGCCTAACACAAATCGGCAGATTGCTTTTCTCATATTAAAACAAATTATATTACAAATATACCTACTGGGAGCTTGAATAGTAAAGTACGTAGTATGTTTTTTTGGCTTACTGGCCATTATCTTTTTGTTTTTACCATTACACTATTGTACCCAAATAAAGCTCACTGGGTGATGAATGTCAGAATGTACAGAAAGAAAACTACCGCACGGTACGTGTGTTTTCTACCTGACAATGCTTCTGCCAGTGCTAACTAGCACTTGCTAGAGTAACAAGAAAAGGAGAAGCAATTACAAACAATTAAAAACTAATTGGACTCTGCTAGAGCCAAAACCTCTCCACATACAAAAGAAATATTGTTAACACTGTCTTAACACTTTCAGTAGCAAAGATAAGATTTAAGATAAATAAACACATGCACACACACATCATAAAGTACAAAAATACATTTTATTTTAATATATAAAAATACATTTAATTAACATGAAAATATATGAAAATGGTTGAACTGATAAAACAAAAATGGTCTACTCAAAAAAGAGGGGAAAATGAGGACCTTCTCGCATATTTATTAAGCAAGAGATCGTAACATATAAACTCCATCATACTCCATCCTATATGTGGTAGGGTGAATGGTAATAAAATATAAGGAGGAAGCTAAAGATCGACCCCTACTCCTTACTCTACTCTTTTCCATGGGAGGTAGTAGTATTAATAAATGTTGGACAAAAGCCTCTTATCGCAATAAAAGACTGTGTGATGCTGGTCCTTTATTTCAAAATATTACACACCTTCCCATAATCCTATAATTAACCCTTCATCCCCACAACTAAAAAAATAAGCTTAACCCCACATTCCAAATAACCACTTACTGCATTTAAACTGTATAATTAGAAGTCTTAGGTCTATGGTATATCTGGCTGTAGACTATGCTAGGTGCAATTCATCTCCTACTCATATTACTGAGGATTATAACCTAAACTGTGAATCGTCTGGAACTGACCAGCTTAAGTGCATTTTAGACCAAAATAACTGAAATGGAAAGTAAACTCAACTCAACTATTTTTCCACATTTTGTCTTAAAATATGAAATAAAAAATAAAAAAAAAGGTTTATAAAAAAAAAAAGTACCAGGCAGTCAAAAGCAGGTTTTAATGATGCTCGTTATATTTTCTTATGTATATCATGTAGTCTCCACCATCCTTTAATTTTAATTGTCGTTGGTGGTAGAGTTTTGTTGTGTGTGTTGTTTCTGTTCTCCTTTTGTCAAAGGAAATGGTGTTCCTGTCCAGCACAATTGATTCAAGTACTGAGTCGGCTTGGGGGGTCACAGCCTGCTAGGGCTGATGGCGAAAGGCAGGCTGTCGTAGACTCGAGACAATCAAGGAGTATCTGTGTGTTGAGAAATCACCCCAACAGCTGACAGGTGGAAGGCATGCTGGCATGTTTTTGAATGTTAAATAAAGCTGTGGCTGTTGCTCTTATCAATTATTTATGCATCATGTCTTTATTGGGGGCAACAGTGTAGGTGGTTTGGTCAACATTCAAGTATTTTCTGTACCGTTTACAGAGTAACTTTGTGGAGTGTTGCTTGGTCCCTTAACATATCTCTATTTGTTGAACTTGTAACCCATGTTTTATTTGTTTGTTTTTTCCTATATTCAAAAATTAGATGAATCAATGAAGGTCTAAAAAAAAAACAAAAAACACGACTGTTAAAAATTTTAAAATGTAAGATATGTTTTTATATCATTAAGAAACCATAGTAAAGAATCTGAAAATATATTTATTCTTAAATACACTATCTATAGAAACTCAGCACAAGCAAGTAGTAATATACTAAAAATGGAGTTTATGAAGCATAAGTCGTTTGCATTTGCCTAATTCCTGACAAAAGATAAATAAAATATTTAATTGCTTCCACTTGGAAGGATGCTTAATATTGACTTAATACTATTATTAGCCTGAGTTTGGCAATCCTTAATCCTTTAGCAATTTACAATCTGCTTTTGCTTTTTATATGTTGAATTTATACCCTGGATATTAAATGCAAGAGCATTTCTATGCAAGTATAATAAATGATTATCAGATTAGTAAGGCCCCAAGATGTTGAAATCATATAATGGAAAAAAAAAAACCCACTAATATATTTGTTTATTTTTATGTACACTAAAGAGAAGAATAAAGTGGGTATATGAGCATGCTATGCAACTTTAAAATATATACCCTGGCACTATTACTTGTCACTTCGTAATTGCATAATTTATGGTAGGCTGCCTTAGCAACGTCATTAACCCTTTGCGGTCCTATGTCAGAATATATTCCACTAAACATTTTAACTCTTCTGGTCCAATGTTTGATTTAACCTGGAGAGCACTCCGTGCTAGACATATGCAATTCGTCTCATTCCAAATATGAATTCGGACGAATTTCGGGCAATTCGGACGAATTTCGGGCAATTCGGACATTCGGGTACTTCCGAATGTCCGAATTGCCGAAGTGCCGAGGTCCTGAAGTTCCGAAATTACAGAATTTCCGAAGTGTCGAAGTGCCGAAATTCCAAAGTTGCCGAAGTTCCGAAGTGTAAAAGTGCCGAAGTTCCGAAGCACAGTATTGCCTAAGTACTAATATACTTACCCAGTGAAAGAAGAAGAATGTTACAGTGTATACAATTTTAAATAAAAAGTATACAAACATAGCCAGGATTCAGCTGTATGCATTTGCAACACTTACAACAATCAAGTAACATACATTCATATAAAATGTAAGTTACTTAGCCTGTCAATGTAATGACAGGAATGAATAAGTAGATAACTCCCTAATTCCCACGGTATTAGGGAGCTATCTACTAAAAGGCTGAAAGACCTAAATTGGTCTTTCAGACAAATTTACTAATACTAAGTAAAGATTACGTAGTATTAGTAAATTATGCCCCTACTCGCTATACCGCTATAAACAATGAGCAGCCTGTTAAAAAAATAAAATATGGACCTATTGGCCCCCCTCCCCCACCTCTGAGTGGCAGGTGTGGGCCCTAATGTAAAATAAAGGGGGTGACCTATTGTCCTCCCCCCAGGCCCCCACCCCTGAGCGGCGGGTGGGGGCCCTAAATCAGAATAAGGGGGGGACCTAATGCCCTCCCTCTTCGCCCCCACCCCTGAGCAGTGGGTGGGGGCCCTAAATTGGAATAAGGGGCGGACCTAATGTCCTCACCCCTGGCCCCCACCCCTGAGCGGCGGGTGGGGGCCCTAAATACTAATAAGGGGGGGAACTAATGTCCTCCCCCCTGACCCCCACCCCTGAGCGGTGGGTGGGGGCCCTAAATTGGAATAAGGGGGGGACCTAATGTCCTCCCCCCTGGCCCCCACCCCTGAGCAGCAGGTGGGGGCCCTAAATACCAATGGGGGGGACCTATTGTACTCCCCCCCGGCCCCCACCCCTGAGCGGTGGGTGGGGGCCCTAAAAAAAAAAATGTTAACCCCCCCCACAGGCTGCTCACTGTTTACTAGACATGCCCCTACTCGCGGTATAGTGAGTAGGGGCAAAATTTACTAATACTAAGCAATTTTTACTTAGTATTAGTAAATTTGGCTGAAAGACCAATTAAGGTCTTTCAGTCTTTTAGTAAATAACTCCCTAATACCGTGGGAATTAGGGAGTTATCTACTAAGCGGCTGCAATAGAAGTCCCGAAGTGCCGAAGTCCCGAAATTCCGAAATGCCGAAGTTCCGAAATGGCCGAATTTCCGAAGTGCTGAAGTCCAGAAATTCCGAAATGCCGAAGTTCCGAAGTGGACGAATTTCCGAAGTGTCGAAGTTCCGAAATTGCAGAAGTTCCAAAGTGTTGAAGTGCCGAATTGCCGAAGTCCCGAATTGCGAAAATCCCGAATTTCGGAATGCTGAACCGAAAATTTTCCCCATGCACATGCCTACTCCGTGCCGGTGCTGTGATTGTGTGTGATGTGTGCAGGCTGAGAAATCCGGGCACGGAGGATCGGCCGCAATCTCCAGGGAATTTCCAATACTTGTCCACAAGAGGAAATATATTTTGTCTGATATATTCCAAAATAGGGCTGCAAAGTAATAGCAACAGTAAAAAAAAAAACACAAACAAAATAAAAAAAATGATTTTTTCTAATTTTCATACTTGGTACATGGATATTCAAAACAAATGTGTGAATGGTGTCAAAATGCATCAGTACTGGGGAAGAAGAAAATGAATGAATTAATTAATGAGGCTTTATTCACTATAGGAGACACATTTCTGGTAAATAACTTAATCAGTAACTTAATCAGTACATAAAAAACAGAAGACAGAGAAAGCCTCTCTGATGTACATATCACATCAATCTAAAAGGCACAAGTATACCTAGCAGGAAACCTGACACAAGGCATATTATAAGCCATCTTTTCCTTTTGGTCAGAATCTTCCATTCTATTACATTTTAAAATATTGCATGTTTTTTCTGTGTGTAATAAAAAATGAATGAAAACACAATATTGTTTTTCCTTGGAGCGTGTGTCACCATATGATCTAATTTTCTGTATTGTCCCCTTATATGTAAAATTGTTTTTTTTTTTTTTAAATAGATATTAGCTATGAAGGAGCTAAATGTTGCTTCATATATATATATATATATATATATCACTATAGCTGGCAGACATCAAGAATCCTGTAAGGTTCTTGTAATTTGTATTCTCCTACCTTCCTCCCTACACTCTATCCCTTCCCCCTTTTTCTGCATTCCATTATATTTTTACTTCTCTCCTCCTCCCTTTCTGGAATCTTTGGAATTTCCTTCTCAAGAAGGTGGGGTGATCCAGTTAATTTTTTCACTCCAGTCCTTATTATTGCTTCTCAATATGCCTATGTATAATTCCAATAAAATCTGTACTATTTAATTCCTGCTCAATTTACATTGTTTAAATTTATAAATAAAAAAGTGTAAAAAAGCAAAACAGCATATGTAATGTGTTAAAGTAAAAATCATTATTTCTTCATAGGATTATTTTCATTTGAATATCCCTATTTATTACCATTCAAATCACATCTAACATTGTTTCATTTACATTCTAAACCCTACTGTGATAATTTTCACACTCATCTGTGGAAGTTAGATTTTGCGACTTGTCACAGAGCATTTATAAAAATCCTACCACTGGCCCTTGAGGGTGTTGTAGCATCTCTCTAAATTAAACCCCATCTGTCCTATGTTTCCAGCAAGAAATTCATTCCAGGCTGAACGCTTTGCAGCAGACTGAGGAATAGTTATAAAATATATATGAAAAACAGAATATGTTACCATGTGAGTCATTCATCTGTTTGTCATTTTTGACCTGTGTATCTGCATTTTATTACATAAATGCCTATAAATCAAGTCAATAGACAATTAAGGTTAAACTGCTATTTTTGTGACGAAACGTGTCTTAAAAAGTTCAAAGGATTCCACCATCTAACGGTTAGTTTAAAAAATAAAAAATTGCATCAATGAAGAAC
Organism: Pelobates cultripes; assembly: GCA_933207985.1. Lineage (NCBI taxonomy): Eukaryota > Metazoa > Chordata > Amphibia > Anura > Pelobatidae > Pelobates > Pelobates cultripes. The sequence goes on along the minus strand of OW240920.1, from coordinate 46,002,418 downwards.
TTGTAACACCCAACATACTCTAAATTTATTCCACTGCTAAAATACTGATTGAGAAAATCAGTGTATGTCATGTGCATGAGAAAGTAACAATTTATAACACTATACTGTCAACATACTTACATAAACAAGCAACCAACACAAAGAGTTAGGGTATAAGTCAACGATGATCATATAACTCGCTTGTTGCTAAACATTGTTCTCTCATTTCCTCTATACATATTACTGTATTTTGTATTTCTGAGAGATAATTGTACAAATATTCAGGCAAAAAAAAGTTAAGATATATTTTATAGCTCGTTATCTAATTCCCTGTGTCTGAATTTGCTTTTATTTTTTTTTATATTGCCCGTTTTCACCGTATTTTGTCCATTCGGACAAAATCCAGTGTTTAGTGAATGACCCTATTTGAATTTTAGAACATGACAGGAGGCTTTGTATTTTGCATAATCTCTCTTTACTAGCTCTACAGCAGCAAAGAAACACAGAAAAAAAAGAACCAATCACAAGAGAGTAGGGGGTACATGAGGTGTAATGACCAAATCACTTCCTCTTTCTTTGCTGCTCCATCAAGCAGACAGGTCAGAGTATTACTCTTCTCTATTACTTTGTTTCCATTGCCCTTTTGAGGTTGTTTCTGTATTATTTTTTAACATACCTTGCTGTTTGTTCTCGCTGTGCTTCTGTACTATGTACAGCTGTGTTTTTTTCTATGTTATTTATTGTGTTTATACCTTATTCTTGGTTTCTGCCCTCTCTCCTTGCTCTCACTCCTCTTCAGCTTGAGGGGCTTTTGGGTATTACTGGGGTTGCATGTTTATGTTGAATTAGGCCATTTATTTAAGCTGTTTAAATGGATTTCACCCATAACCTTAGATTAACTAATAAAGCATGGATTAGTGCTCTCTGTCAGGACTGTGGCCTGCACTCATGAAGTAAGCCTCCTACTGTATTTTTACTGCACTGTGCTACTCAATGGAGACATGATGTTGCAGCCTCTGTTAACTGCTAAACAGGATTTCCAGGACATACTGCTTAAGGATTATCTCCCATTCTCCCATAACCATAAATTAAAAGGGACAGTATAGTCACCCAGACCACTTCAGCTCAATGAAGTGGTCTGGGTGCCAGTTCCCTCAGGTTTTAACCCTTCACATGTAAACATAGCAGTTTCAGAGAAACTGCTATATTTACATAGCAGGGTTAATCCAACCTCTAGTGGCTGTCTTCCTGACAGCCGCTAGAGGCGCATCTTCTTCCAAAGTGCAGAACGTCCATAGGAAAGCATTGAGAAATGATTTCCTATGGACTATTTGAATGCGTGCGCGGCACTTGCCGCTCATGCGCATTCCACTCCACTCGGTAGCTGACGTCGGCGAGGGAGGAGAGGTCACCAATGCCGAGGGAGCCCGGCACTGGATTAAGGTAAGTGGCTGAAGGGGTTTTAACCCCTTCAGCGCCAAGGGAGGAGACCCTGAGGGTGGGGGCACACTTAGGGCACTATAGTGTCAGGAAAGCGAGTTTGTTTTCCTGACACTATAGTGATCCTTTAACTGTCTGAGCACAGATTAGTTTGAGCACACTCTTAAATGTACTGACTGGAGGGTCAGTCTATCCTCCCTAATACACAAGTATGTCCCGTCTAGGCCATTACGCTCTGCTGAAGACTTATGTTTATCTTCTTTCCGTACTCCTACCTCTGATGCTCACCTTCAAGACTTCTCGAGGGCTGCACCGTTCCTGTGGAACTCACTCACCCTCCTTCGTTAGATGCTCACCCAGTCTCCACTACTTCAAAAAATCATTAAAAACCCACAAAGCTTATCAAGTAAACTGTTAATAGTTCCCGACTGATTCCTCTCTTGCAACTGTCATTAGTCTAATACTATCCTTACCTTTTGTGTCACTTTACCCCACTCCCTCTAGCATGTAAGCTCATTGAGCACGACCCTCAACCCCTCTGCCCTGTGTGTCCAAACTTGCCTGGTTAAAACTACATGTTTGTTCGTCCACCCACTGTAATGCGCTGCGGAATTTGTTGGCGCTATATAAATAATAACATAATAATAATAATCTGTTGCATTCTTCTCCAGATGGACGGAGCGTCGACAGTCAAGACGGAACTAACTCCTGTCTTCTATCAGACATCATGAAAGGCATCTTCGATTCCTGCCTTCCTCGCAGAACCCCAAGGCCTATCTCCCAGGAGGGACACATATGAGAGGGACCACCAGGATGCGGTGTTCTTCAATTGGCACAATGCACGATTGTGCACAATGGTGTTCGCAATCCTGCCAACTGGGAGGTATGTTTTTCCCTCCTTTGCAATGACTGTTCAGTGGATAACACCACCTTGGCCGTCCCGCTGTGACACAGTCAACCTTGTTTACCGGACCTTACGGGACTGACTGGATCTCCTCCTCCTACATTCATATCCTACTATTCTCACAGACCCAAAGGGAACCCACATCTTCTATTCCTGGAGGGTCGGCTGACCCTCGTGGCCTGGACTCTTTCTGGGGTTCTTGGCAGATCGGCGGACTATTGCAGGCTGCTAGGGACCTCTTGGGCCCCAGGGACGTGATGATGCTACCTCTCCATCTTGGCGTTCCTGGTCTGATTGGTGTTTGGAACAGTACCTTGATCCATTATGTGGTGGTTTGGATGGCTCAATGGCCTGTGTTCTGTGGACTGCCGATGGACAAGGATCTTCTTATGTACCAACTACCCAGTGACATCAACATCCGGCTTATGGGATATGGAGGTCTTCTCCATTTTTTCTACAGGACTGTGCATCTACTGACTGACTTTTATGCTTGGTCTGTTGGCTTTCCGTCAGTTACCAGATGTTCGGGCGTTCAACGGGAAAGTTTCTCCCGTAGCCCTGACGTCCTAGGTATCTCGTTGCACTTTTGGATTCTTCCTTAGTTTTCTATTCCTTTTTCAGTGTTAAAAATGCAAAATACAAACCATCCTGTCATGTTGTAAACTTGATGATTATGCTAGCTTTTGTGTACTAATAATTTTAATTTTAGTAATGACAGGAGGTGAGTATTTTCCCTCCCTGCTTCGCTAGACCACCCTTTCTGTTAGTTTTCTTTTAAGGTGTCACCAGTGTAAGGTAGGTTGGGCTCTTATTGTTTTGTGTTTACTTTGATGATTTTATTTCCATTGGTAAGGAATTGTCATTGGAATTACATAGTTATTCAATTATCAGATTGTAATTTACAATTTACTACTATGGAATGATGTATACGGTACATTGCTTGGATTTCCATGTTCATGACTATGTGTCTAAACCTAATGAAACAAAATAGGCACACTCCAATGTTACAAATAAGCTAGCCCCAAATTGAGCTCTATGATAATAGGATGTAGGGTGCTCACTTACATAAGGCTCTATCCCCAAAAGCCCAAATACATGTAACTACAAACTGAGTGAGGAGCACAACCATAAATCTTTAAATACAAAAGAAAATCTTTATTCAATGGGTACACACTAATGATATATCTCATTACATGAAAAACCAAGATATAAAGTCATATCATGTTATAAATACAAAAAAAAAAGTCCTGCGCTCATTCCCATCACTACTGGGCCGGCAGCAATGACTACAGTACACATCAGCCCCAATATATAGTAAAAACCAAGAAAAGAAAAAGTTACCTGCGCTCTCTCCTTAATCCCTCTGTATATTTAGACAAATATTTAGACATTTAGTTGCTCCAATGGAAATTGGAGGCAATGCTGCCTGCCAACGTCAAGGCAGACCCCCCTAAAGCGGGTCCTACACTGACCCTTCAGCCTGCTTCCTTGAGCTTCTGGCAAAGATATCTCTAATGAGACAGAGAGGGGTATTTTTTATATACACCCCTATATACTTATTAACCCTTAATAGGGAACACATGGGATGGGTGGCAGCATTGTAACAAGGCTGTGTTATACAAAGTAAATACAAAAAGAGAAGTCCTGCACTCACTCCCATCACTACTGGGTCGACAGCAATGACTACAGTACACATCAGTCCCAATATGTAGTAAAAACCATGTTATAAAGCAACAGCCAGAACAATTCTGGATATATATATAAACGCCAAATGCGCAGTGTGTAAAAAGAAAAAAATGTCAATATCATAGGTAGTAAAAATGAGATACCAATATAATCAAACCCTACAAATACAAATACATATAAAAAAAAAATAATAAGCATACCAGACCTAGTGAGAAGCAGGGACAGAGTCAATCACCAAAACACCCCCAACGTTTCGGCAAAAATGCCTTTATCAAGGGAGCCTGTTGAGAGAAACTAAATCCTGTTCGTCTATACCCAAAAAGGAACACATAAATTAAAGACACCTGAAGACACCAGATTGTTCAAGATATTGGTTTTTGATACTACATGTTTGCATGTTCTAAATTGAATGCTGTACATTATTTGTTTGTATATCTCTTCTGTATGTTACATGGATGTGTACATGTCAGTACTTTTGGTTTCCTCAGCAACCATAAACAGGTGCTTGTGGTTGGGAGGATCCCAGTCATTATGGGTGGCCACCCATTTACTTTAGGTGTCTTTAATTTATGTGTTCCTTTTTGGGTATATAAGACCAGGATTTAGTTTCTCTCAACAGGCTCCCTTGATAAAGGCATTTTTACATGTACTTCTGAGAATGTTCCTTTCAATTAATGAGAATTAGTGTGAGAATAAACCAATAAATACATATCACTGTTTAGTGGAAATATCCCCATTGAAAAAATATATGCATTGAATTATTTCCATTGGGGGTATAATCTAAAAATAGCTTGTCTTCTCTACAGTCTTTACAACCCCTCCATTTCTTGCCCGCCCAGACTTTCTGTGGCTGTCCAATCACAGACTTCCCAATGCAACTCGATGAAAAGTCTTTGCAAGGCAGGTGCTTGGGCAATTGCTGCCTCTCGAGTTTAGCTCCACTAATTTAACCAAACAGGAAGTAACAGGATTGGTTGTCCAACAACCGGGGGAGGGGGAGAGGGGGGAGGGGAATTACATGGTAAATTTATAAAAGTGTAAATTTCTATTGAAATCTGCACTTGTAAAATAAAAATAAAAAATAACAAGAGGACACTCTCTTCACACATAAAGCACTTCAGCTTGTGTGTCCACTTTTTATTTTATTTTAGGGGTCTGGAGTGTCCCTTTAATTGTGCAACATCTCAGATCAGAAGTATATACACTGCTTTTGCACACTGTACCCCAATCGTAAACTTACAGCATACATTTTGTGAGCATTATTTTTTTACTCAAGAAGTAAGGGAAACGTACAATTTGCAAGTCACTGTAGCATTTTTCATGAAGATTGGGAGGTGTGAAACATCCGTCTAAAGTTAAATTTTATAAATAAAGTACTTTTCTATATTAGACTAGAATTATAACCATGAAGGTATACTTTGTCCTTAGCAAACAAACACCAGACTTACTTTACCACCTGTCCTTATCGAAGTTTGCCACAAAGGTTTCACTACTGCAAGATTGTATTTTGCTAAGTCCAAGAAATTGCACTGTCTACCATTCTCTGCCCTTTTGCATAAGATTTGCTTTGTTTACGATATGGAGGAAATGACAGCAAGGCTTCATGATACCCCAGAGCAGTATTGGGCACATGGTAGATCCCAGATGTTGTGGAATTGCAACTTCCATGATTCTAAAGACTGACAAAGCATCATAGTAGCTGTAGTTCTGCAACATCTGGGGATCTACCTTTTGCCCAGCGCTGCCTTAGAGACTCACAAGAAAATTTGTCTCCCTATGTATTCAAGTGGATGTTACTTTGACACGTACCACCTACCTAGAGATTGTTGCAAACCAAGTACACCCCTTCGTGGCAATGGTATCCCTTGATATCAGTGGGTTCTTTCAGTAGGATAATGCACTCTGCCACACTGCAAAAATAGTTCAGAATGGTTTGAGGAACATGACAAAGTGTTCAAGGTGTTGCCTTAGCCTCCATATTCCCCAGATCTCAATCTGACTGCGCATCTGCGAGATGTGCTGGAACAACAAATCCAATACATGCAGGTCTTAAAGGATCTGCTGCTAATGTGCCAGATACCACAGGAGACATACAGAAGTCTTGTGGAGTCCATGCCTTAAAGCATCAGAGCTCTTTTGACAGCACAACGGGGAACTATATGATTTTAGGCAGGTAATTTTAATGTTGTGGCTGATCAGTTTTAAAGGATACTATACAAACACTAAAGGATACTATACAAACACTATAGTGTTCCACTGCCCTGGCACCCCACAGCCATGTAAAGGGTTAAATAATACTATAAACACTTACCTGATTCCAGCACCATGGCCCCTCAGCAACTTATCGAGCTCCTCCTCCTCCAACGTTAGCACGTGAGGGAACCTAATTCACATGAATGTAATTCCTGCAGAATGGCAATTTAACTGCAGAGTTAAAGGGGGGGACATGGCACCCAGACCACTTCATTCCCTATAATGTTCCTTTAAACAGTGATCATGATCCCACAATTTATTCTTGTCACCTTGTATCACTTTTTCTCCTAATATAGTTATTTAATATTAATATATAATTGACAGGAGCATTTTGTAACAAATATGTAACACCAACTATGCAACCATTATCTAATATATGTTAGGCAGACATAATGTCTATAATGAATCAATTCTCCTGCTGGATCTTATTATCGTAATGAATCCTAATTTGTGCCGTATAGCTAGGCTAGGAAAATAAATGTTGCAAGATGATTATGATTTTCTATTATGTAATTAATATAAGTGTAATACTTGGGTGTTGATTCATGACATGTCTTCTTTGTTCTTTATAAAGTCAGGGGGAAAGGATTGTACATTTATCTCTTGATATTTTATTAAATAATCCCTGCATTCTTACACAAGGTATCTGTGTTCAATCCTCAATCAAAATCCCTAATTGTGCTATATTATTACAATAGAGAGGGTTTGTATTCCCATTGTAAAAGCAGAAATGCACGGGAAACCAAATTATCACTGCAGGCTTGTACATCTTAAAGAGGTTAGCTCCATCTGGTGCTGAAATGAACTATATTACAGGGTCACTGTTAGCATATTTCAAATTATTTCTATATTAAACTAGCTTCATTGGGTATTTAATAATCCATTTCATTCATATGACAGACATAGGTGATTTTAAAGATTGCTTATCAAAGCACACAGTGAAAAATAAACATATCTGATATTATTTAATAAATGCTATGTACAGGCAGTGCTGACAATGTTTTTTTTATTCAGAAATATATTCCTTTACACTTAATTTTGGCCTACACTAATTCATTGCAGTTGTTGGATGTTGCTATTGTCTAGTCATTCACTACTATTATAATACCCAGTCAAAGTATCTTTGCTTTGTTTCCATTTACTAATGTGTTATGATAAGTTGACAACTGATATGCATATTTTGGTCAACATATTAAAGTTAGAGCAACATTGTGGATTTTAAATCTCTTGGCAACAAATCTGTTTTATAAAGATATGTCTCAGTGATTTCAAAAATATATCGTTTAAAACAATTGAGATATGGCAAAGCATTGTTATTGTAATTGCATATAAATTCTAAGTACCTTGCCCATGTGATGTCCTCAAAGTTTAATTAATAACAACTCAGTCTTGATTTTATCAATAATATATAAAATTAAGGATTAGTCACTTCAGATCCCCAAGTCACATCAACTTTCTGAAGTGCTTAAGGGGTGAACTACAAGCCCCCTAGTCCAAATTCATTTAAAAAAATGCTCATTTCAAAATAAACTGATCATATGACTTATTTTAGGAATATCCCTATGCAGTCAAGCTGATGAATACTCTTTAAGGCAAAGTGAGAGCTTCCCAAGGGAGCATTAGTCTAATATATTCTACGAAAAGCATTCTATTGGGCGATTGCTGTGATGGTTACATTTAACTGGAATATTCGCAGCAACTGGCATGCATGTGCCAATTTCATGTGTACAGGAAGGGACACTGTTGTCACTACCAGTTTCCTGGGGTGGAGTAGGGCAGCTTGAAGAGAGAATTTGCTGCTGGAGAAAATGGGAAATAAACTTCTTTTAGGTAAAAGTAAACTTTCTTTACGGTTAAAAAAACACTCCAAACATTAAAACTTTAATATCAGTATTAAACATTGGGGTGTTCCTTTAAGAAGATCTAGTGAGAATACATACATTAACATAAATAATCAATGGCAAAACAATAATTAAAAGTAGATTGGTAACTAAACCGTTTCTTAAAAGCCATGAAATTACCATCTTTTCAATTTTGAAAAATAGTATGTAAATACTGGATAGAAATCCAGCACTGTAATATAAAATTCTTAAGCTTTTATATGGTTAATTACATGTAATATTTGCCATAAAATGCTCAAAACCATGCATTACGACTTCTTTGTGTTATAAACATGCAGTTTTAAATGTATTGTAGCATGCTGACATCTTTACACCGCTAGAATTCCCCATTGAGATTTAAAAAGATTTAAAAGTTCCACCCGCTAAAACCACGATTCACTAAATTCAGTAAGTCAGTAAGTATGGAACACATGAAAAAATTTGTTTATTTATTTTTTTCTAATCTGTTCACATACTTCCCAACTTTCCTAGATCCAGTGGGACAGTCATGATTTTGCAGTTCTGTCTCTCCATCCCAGGCTAGTTCCCTCATGTCCCCAATGAGGACAGTGCAAGGTGCAATCATTCCATGCACAAAGCACTTAGACAGCAAATTTGAGCATGGATAGTTCTGAGTGGGGATAGCCACAGAAGATGTCAGTCAGCCTGGCATGTACACTTGAGAAGCTATCACACCCCTTTTTGGGCAAGCATGCCTCTTTAGTGACCCTCTTTTCTCCCCTTCCCCACGTCCCACGAGGGAGATGACATTCAAACAGACTGTGTTCATTCACTAGAGATACAGTAACCTCTGCCAGTGTCTTTCAGCCCTCCTACTCTTTCAGGAACAAACTAAATGTTCTATTTTCTCATTGCTTTATTACTGGTTTAGATCCATATTATGTATCTTTTTTTTTCTTGATATTATTTCATACCAATGTTTGCAAGTATAATTTTATTTTATCATGTTATTTTACTTAATATTTACAAAGCTATTGATTATGACTTTCTTAAAATCTAGTGATAGCTCACCTTATTATTATTTATAGAATGTTTAAAGACCAAATCATAATGTTAGCATAGGGATATAAACATTATGTAAGGGTTAACATTACCTATAAAAAAAATTATGAGACAGAGTGTATTTTTTCCTCATCATTAGATATTTGTTAAGAATAATTTTTAAAATTCTCACAGAGCAAATGCGGTTTCCTTTCCATGGTCATAGAAATGAGAAGTCTAGTGTATACAGCGAGAATAGGTGATACATCCTCATGTATTCCTTCAAGCTGTAGATTTCTGTTCATGGTTCAGCAAACCATGTCAACACAAATTGTTTGTAAATGTCACCGTGAAAAACCTCCAGGGGACTTGGTGACCCTAGTGAAAGTTGACATCATTCTTCTAATATTATCCATAATTTTGAGAGGAAAGAAAAGAAAAGGTAAACATTTTGAACGAGTAGAAACAAAAACCAGCTCTTCTTGCATCTAAGAGATTCGAATATGACAAACATATAGAAACATAGAAACACAGAATGTGACGGCAGATAAGAACCATTCGGCCCATCTAGTCTGCCCAATTTTCTAAATACTTTCATTAGTCCCTGGCCTTATCTTATAGTTAGGATAGCCTTATGCCTATCCCACGCATGCTTAACCTCCTTTACTGTGTTAACCTCTACCACTTCAGCTGGAAGGCTATTCCATGCATCCACTACCCTCTCAGTAAAGTAATACTTCCTGATATTATTTTAAACCTTTGTCCCTCTAATTTAAGACTATGTCCTCTTGTTGTGGTAGTTTTTCTTCTTTTAAATATAGTCTCCTCCTTTACTGTGTTGATTCCCTTTATATATTTAAATGTTTCTATCATATCCCCCCTGTCTCGTCTTTCCTCCAAGCTATACATGTTAAGATCCTTTAACCTTTCCTGGTAAGTTTTATCCCGCAATCCATGAACCAGTTTAGTAGCCCTTCTCTGAACCTCTCTAAGGTATCAATATCCTTCTGAAGATACGGTCTCCAGTACTGTGTACAATACTCCAAGTGAGGTCTCACCAGTGTTCTGTACAATGGCATGAGCACTTCCCTCTTTCTACTGCTAATACCTCTCCTTATACAACCAAGCATTCTGCTAGCATTTCCTGCTGCTCTATTACATTGTCTGCCTACCTTTAAGTAATCAGAAATAATCACCCCTAAATCCCTTTCCCCATATGTTGAGGTTAGGACTCTATCAAATATTCTGTACTCTGCCCTTGGGTTTTTACGTCCAAGATGCATTATCTTGCACTTATCCACATTAAATGTCAGTTGCCACAATTCTGACCATTTTTCTAGTTTACCTAAATCATTTGTCATTTGGCTTATCCCTCCTGGAACATCAACCCTGTTACATATCTTAGTATCATCAGCAAAAAGACATACCTTACCATCAAGACCTTCTGCAATATCACTAATAAAAATATTAAAGAGAATGGGTCCAAGTACAGATCCCTGAGGTACCCCACTGGTGACAAGTCCAAGCTTCGAATATATTCCATTAACTACAACCCTCTGTTGCCTGTCACTCAGCCACTGCCTTACCCATTCAACAATATTGGAATCCAAACTTAAAGATTGCAGTTTATTGATAAGCCTTCTATGTGCAACAGTGTCAAAAGCCTTACTGAAATGTAGGTAAGCAATGTCTACTGCACCACCCTGATCTATAATTTTAGTTACCCAATCAAAAAAATCAATAAGATTAGTTTGGTATGATCTCCCTGAAGTAAACCCATGTTGTCTCTGATCTTGAAATCCATGTGTTTTTAGATGTTCAACAATCCTATCCTTTAACATGGTTTCCATCACTTTCTCCACTACTGAAGTAAGGCTTACTGGCCTATAGTTGCCCAACTCCTCCCTATTACCTTTCTTGTAAATGGGCACAACATTCGCTAACTTCCAATCTTCTGGACTACTCCTGTTAACAATGATTGGTTAAATAAATCTGTTAATGGTTTTGCTAGTACACCACTAAGCTCTTTTAACAGCTTTGGGTGTATTCCATCAGGTCCCATTGACTTATATGTCTTTACTTTTGACAGTTGAAATAGAACCTCTTCCTCTGTAAACTCACGTGTAATAAATGACTCTTTTATCCTTTTTCTCAACTGAGGTCCCTTTCCTTCATTTTCATCTGTAAATACAGAACAAAAATATTCATTGAGGCAGTCAGCTAGACCTTTATCCTCTTCTACATACCTTCCTTCTTTTGTTTTTAATCTAACTAATTCTTGTTTTACTTTTCTTTTCTCATTTATGTATCTAAAAAAATGTTTTATCCCCCTTTTTTACTGACTGTGCTATTTTCTCTTCTGTGTGTGATTTGGAAGCTCTTATAACCTGCTTAGCCTCTTTCTGCCTAATCTTATAGATCATTTTGTCTCCCTCACTCTGGGTTTTTTTATAATTCCTAAATGCTAACTTTTTGTTTTTAACTATTTTGGCCACATCTGCGGAGTACCACAGTGGTTTCTTGAATTTTTGCTTTTACTGACAAGCCTAATGCAATTTTCTGTTGCCTTCAATAGTGCAACTTTTAAATAATCCTATTTTTCTTGGACTCCATTTAAATTGCTCCAGTCTGATAATGACTCCTCTACCCATATTCTAATTTTAGAAAAGTCTGTTTTTCTAAAGTCTAAAACTTTTGTTTTGTGTGGTGTGACTCAGTCACTGTTCTTATATTAAACCACACTGACTGATGATCACTGGATCCTAAACTTTCACCTACAGTAATATCTGATACCAAATCTCAATTTGTTAAGACTAAATCTAGTTTGGCTCCTCAATGACTTGTTTTAGAGACAATCCCAGTAGGGAGTTTAGAATATGTGTGCTCCTGGCACAAGCAGCTATTGTGGTTTTCCAGTTCATGTCAGAAAGATTAAAGTCACCCATGATAATAACTTTCTTCTTCTTTGTCATTTTAGCTATTTTTCAACTAGCAAATTATCTAACTCTTCTATTTGTCCCGAAGGCCTATAAATCACACCCACATGAGTTACTGTGTGATTACCAAATTCTAACGTAGCCCAAACGGACTCTATGTTTGCCTCACTAACTTTTATTAGGCTAGATTTTATGCTATCCTTCACATACAAGGCCACCCCTCCCCCTTTCTTGCCTTCCCTATCTTTCCTATATAAAGAGTACCCTGGTATTGCTATGTCCCAGTCATTTTTCTCATTGTAACATGTCTCAGTAACAGCGACTAAATCTACACTATCAGTTGCCATTATTGCCACAAGTTCATGGATCTTATTCCCTAAACTGCGAGCATTTGTAGACATGACTCTAAGCTTATCATTTTTAACACACTTGCTACAGGCACCTTCTGTCCTTGTTTTGGGGGACAATTGAATTGATGTTTTATCACCCTTTTGCCCCCCCCCTCCTAGTTTAAATACATCCTAGCAAAACCTCTGAACTGCTCACTGAGAACATTTGTTCCCTTTTGAGAAAGATGCAAACCATCTTTTTTGTACGGCTTATCTCCATTCCAAACAGAGCTACCATGAGAAACAAAGCCAAATCCTTGCCTCTCTCCATAACACCATTAGACTCTGAAAGTGCAGAAAATGAATTATGAAGAGCAACAGACTGTGCAAAATGCCTTTTATCCACAACTCTAAGTCTACAGATCCTACAGTAATCCATCTGCCATTCCTAGTATGTCTCTGCGGCAGTGGCTTTGCAGCAGTTCCAGTCTGAGTTTGTTCACCAGATAATTTACAAATCTCAGACTTCAAAAATACAATCTCCTGCCGCAAGATAGAGAACTGTCTACAGATTAGACAACAACCAAAAGTGGAACGTGAAACAAATGCATAGCAATTGTTACACTGAACTAAGTCTGCCATTCCAATTAGGAGAAAAATTTAAATCTAACAAATCTTAACTTTGTATTTATCCTCCTGAATACCTCAGATTACCTCCAGGTTATCTCCAGAATATCTCCAACTACACACTTAGAAACAGCACTCTCCAGAATATCTCCAACTACACACTTAGAAACAGCACTCTCCAGAATATCTCCAACTACACACTTAGACACAGCACTCTCCAGAATATCTCCAACTACACACTTAGAAACAGCACTTTGAAGTAGCACCAAGCTATATTAGACAAGCTAATGACACCAGGCCTTATATAACTCCTAAAATCACCGCCCACTAGGAATGTTTAACACCTGGGTAGGCCTCTGCTTATTTGAAAACAATAGCTAATTAACCAGCAATCAACAGCAAGTAACTAGCTTAATCAAATCAAATGCCTTATAATTACCAACAGGAATTCAAACCTTGTGCAATCAGTAACCTTTTCCTACAGATTAATCTTACCTGTAACAGTAGAAAAGAAAGCTCTTAGCACAACTCTTAGACAGTTGAAGCTTCTGTAAAACTCTCCAGAATATCTCCAACTACACACTTAGAAACAGCACTTAGAAGTAGCACCAAGCTATATAGTTAATCTGACATGTTGTGCTTCTATCTTCTAACTTTAGCCTTGATTTAATCAGCATTTTAAATGATTTAATACTGTTAGAACTATTTCCACATGATTTATCTACAAAAATTCCCATAGACTTTAATAGTCTTTACTGATTCATAGGTATGCCCCCTCTCGGTCTCTCCGCTCTACTGGTGACCTTCTCCTGTCTGCTGCTCACACCCTTACTGCAAATTCACACCTGCATGATTTCTCATGGGCTGCTCCTTTCCTTTGAAACAGCCTGCCTACCCCTGTCAGACTCTCCCCTAGTCTTCAATCCTTTAAGAAGTTCCTCAAAACCCATCTTTTCAGGATTGCTTATGGCCTCCAAGAGTAACTTCTATCTCTCAAACCTTCCTCTTGCTCTCTGCTACCTTCCCACCATATACAAACACAAAGATAAAGCACCGTGCTTACAGCAGCAGTAGCTTATTATCCAACAGCTTAAAATACATAGCAAAAACAAAGAGAACGTTACCTGCGCTCTGGCCTAAACATTTAAATGTACATGGGGATTTAGGCCAGAGCGCAGGTAACGTTCTCTTTGTTTTTACCTTCCCACCATGTCTATTTGCTGTCTCTCAAAACCATTCCTATTGTGTTTTTATACCCGGGCTCTTCTAGATTGTAAGCTCGTTTAAGCAAGGTCCTCAACTACCTATTGTTCCTGTTACATTTTGTTATTGTTTCATTTGGTAAATTCCCCACTTAATGTAAAGCGCTGCGGAATAAGCTGGCGCTATATAAATAATTACCAATAATAATAATAGTGACTATGTAGATAAATCACTTGGAAACTTTTCTAACTTTTTTAAATATTTGGGAAGCTTATTAAATGAAGGCCTTCACTAGATGGAGTATTAATATGCTAAAGAAAAACTTTGGCTCTGTATTGAGTTGTTCTTGAGCTCTCAAACACAAGTTTGATCTAAAAATAAAATGAAGAGAATAGCATCACTTAGATGGCATTATTTTTAACAATGTATAACATCATTTATTTTTAGAAACTATCAATTTATTAATGCTGGTTAAGCTTTTCAAATGATTCAACATTTTTATTAAACTTTTTTAATTTATTTAGTAAACATATTAATAATTTTTTGTGTTCGGGCATTCTCATTTGATATAGAATAAGATGGGTTGTAGAGATGTAGCTTTAGGAATAATCAGTTGAGGTGTGCCGAAACCGACGTATGCTGTAGGATGGTAAAAAGTGGGCTTACATAGAGGAAATATGAACAATGGGAGTGGAGTGTGGGGCTATTCGTCTGACCAACAAAGGTAAGTAGGGAAAGGGGGAGTCCCTTTTATAGGTCTATAGCCCCTCCCACAACTTCAGGCCATGCCTTCCAATTTGTGTTCGGGGCATTCTCATTTGATATAGAATAAGATGGGTTGTAGAGATGTAGCTTTAGGAATAATCGGTTGAGGTGTGCCGAAAACCGACGTATGCTGTAGGCCGGTAAAAAGTGGGCAAAAAGAGACATATTAATGCAAAACATTATACAGGATCATAGTGCATTTGTTAATTATCAAGTGGACATTTTAATGAAAGCTTCCTAATTCCTGAATCGGCTGTGGTATGCAAGTCGCATAAGCCTATGATTTCCAGCGGCCCCGTGTCTTAACGTGTGTGGGGATGTCTTAGCTATAGGGCATGGAGGCTGCTCCTATCCTAAAGGAGTGCCCTGAGTAGTCGCTAGGGTTTAGTTCGAGCCCGGTGAATGAGTAGGTGGACATAGTGCATGAACTTACCTGTGGTAAAGACAGTATTGTACAGCGACAGTAATGGTTCAGTGGTGCATATGGTGGTGTGCCCAAGAAAGTAACCAGCACCTTAACCGGGCACCCAGCATTGCTTGTAAGGTAGTAGGTTATTTGCACTGGCTCGCCCATCTGACTCGTCTTAGTTTTAGGAAGGGACCGGACATAGTGGTCTGTGTGTTTTAGAAGATAAGAGGTCAACAGGCACTCTTGTTTATGATGTTGGCCGCTGATAGTGAGTTATTTTTTTGGCCTGAGAAAGCAGTTTTGATAACTGCATTGATGCGTGGCTCGGAAGGTGCATGGTCAACTGGTTCTGGTTTGAACATTGTATGTCTATGGCCAGTATTTAGTTTTAGCAGGAACGTCCGCTTGGCTATGTCTCTAAGGTATGGATGGGGTAGGAGGATAGGAACCCTTGTTGTTTGGGAAGGAGAAATACGTATAGTGTTGAATGCCCGTGAGAAGTTTAACCGTGTTGTGCGATAATTTTTAACGTAAGGTGGCAAAAAGAGGTGAACGCCATAAGTGGTGAAACCTCAAACCAGCTATCTAAGTGATGGTCCGACGTGAAACGTATTGTATAAGTGGAAAACCCTGTAGCAAGCGTGTTGCGTGTGTCACATATTCATCCGCTTATAGAAATGTGGTTAATGACATTTACTGTCCACACAGGAAAAGTTGTGCCGAGCAGCAACCTAATCCACAGAAGGGTTAATGCTGAGCAGCAATTATGCAAATGAAACCTGGTAACTGACTTTGGGGTCAAAGGCCGGTTACAGCCTATCAGAACTAAAGGAGGGGTATTTAGGCCCAGTTCTCAGCCTGCTCAGTGCCCTGTCGTGGTTTCCCTTGTGGTTGTCTGAGAGCGCGTTCCTGTTTATAGTTTTCTACCTGGTTTTTGACTTTGGCTCTGTTTATTGATTTCTCTATATTCTGGTATCCTGACTCCTTGCTTTCCTCGTCGCTGTGTCCCTTTCTGTGTTCCCTGACCTCGGCTAGTATTTTTGACTATTCTTTGTACGTTAAATCCGGCCATTCTAAGGACCGGTAATACTTTACTTATTTGTCATCCGTGCTGTACAGTTCTATGTGCTGGATCAAACAGTAATCCTGACAGCATGCTGGTGGACAAGGCCAGTTTAGTCAGAGCCCGGCTATGTTGGCAAGGTTTATGTAATCCATGACCTTGGCCATAAATGACCCCCATGCCATGGCTGCTGTCACGGCAGCTGCCACAATAGTTTACCATTACGTGTGGTTAAGAAAGTCCACCATATGTGTAGGTCAGCCATGGCTTGGTTGTCTAGGGACAGCCCCTGATCATCATGCGGGAGGGTGG
Source organism: Pelobates cultripes (assembly GCA_933207985.1). Lineage (NCBI taxonomy): Eukaryota > Metazoa > Chordata > Amphibia > Anura > Pelobatidae > Pelobates > Pelobates cultripes. The sequence continues at coordinate 45,985,630 of OW240920.1, read as the reverse complement.
AAAAAGCAAAGTGGTCTTAGATAAAAGCACGGTCTGCGGTATGATGCGCATGGCAAAATTTAAGGAACCTGGTAGGGATTGTAGTTCCATGCGGTTGCAAGTACCAAGCAGGAAGTGGTAATTGGTGTTGTTGCGACTGTTCCTATTTCTCACGTGGTAACTTGTTGGCATGGATGCCGAGTCAAGTTGTATGCCCAGGAATGTAACGATAGTGTCTAGGTCTTCTGTGACCTTAGGGAATACTGGGACACCCAAGTGTTCAGACATACTAATGGCTTCCTTGAAGCTTCTAGAGGGAAAGGCGTTCCCTTTGACCAACAAGAAATCATCTCGGGAGTGTATGACTTTGGGGCATCTGGATATGTTTAACCCCAACCAGCAAAGGGTTCAACGAATATATTGAAGATGGTGGGGTGCTCTTGACCTGAAAGTTAAGTGGGAGGAGAAATATATAACTGCTGCCCATAAATGCCCTGTAAGTGCCAGTGTAGGGTGGATGATGGCAATCTGAAATGCGTTTGTGATATCAGTTTTACTTAACCAGGCTTCCCCCCCTGTTTGAGTGATAGCTGTAATGGTATGAACAATAGTGGCATACTGTAATGAAAACTCCTCGGAGGGTATGAGGGAGTTGAGACTTGGGGTAGCCGAGGCGTGAGGTGCAGATAAGTCTATGATCAGTTACAGTGTGAGGGAAGATTCCCTGTGACAATCCCAATGGGATTGCGCCACGCTGTAAATGGTGTAGATCGGAGAGGCCCACGTGGAAATATTTCTGCCATTTCTTGGGCCATGAGTGTAATGCCACATTGTCGTGTGGGACTAGCAGCTGTTGGATGCTGCTGTGATGACTGCAAGTTAGGGCATTCTAGATTCCCCCAAAAGTATATGGCAATACCTGTACGGAAGCCCTTTAAAATTCGGAGGTTAGGAAATCAACTAAATGTCTGGAAGGGTGATGAGTTAGAAAGTACTGGAAATGCATAATGTTTACAGACGTGAAGTAAGGTTCAGGGTACATTTATTGGGACACATGTTTTTTTGCATGTGCCCTGACATATTGAGAACATATTTGCAACAGTCTGCATGCACTGAAACTACATGTGCCAACATGGAAATTGTTGCCAATCTGGGATTTGCCAAAGAGAATGAGACAACCCAATTTGTCTCTGGTAGTTCTCTACGTACTACCAGAGGTGCTATAGCCTGGAGCCTGAAACGTGATCGTCCGCTGTGTTGGGACCAAATTGTCGTGTGGGACTAGCAACATCTTCTCCAAGTGAAAGTGTGATGACTCTAGCTGGAGTGTTAGGTAGAGATAAATCCTTACCACCTGCTTGATATATTTGCCTCCGAGCGTTGAGGCGGGGTGTTGGCCTCACGGGACCACTATACGATAGGGGAAGATGCCAAGAAAGGAGAATACCTATTGGAAACCTATAGTCCCTAATTTCAAGTACGCTAAGGATATACCCAGGGGGAAACAGAAAATGCATGTATATACCACATGAGCAGGTGTATGTACCTGGTAGTATGATTAGATACCCTTACTGGTCGTAAGGGTTATTAGTACCTGTATCCCGGACGGGTAAAACAATGTATGAAAATTGAATATAGACATTTAAAAGCGTATACCCATATGTGTGTTATGCAAGTTTAATAGAGAAAAGTGCTCCATCCCAATGTTTATTGTATGCTTGTAATGCCCCTGTTTGAAGGAAATTAACTTGTCTGGAGTGTTATATCATGTGTGACATGGAATACAACTGTACCCCGAAACATGAGTGTAGTGAACCATGACTGGCAGCTGAATAACCTAATATGGGAAAATACGTAATTGGAAGGACTTATATTTTAAGCGTGCAAACATGCAAATATTCCGTATTAGACTTTGGAATCCTGCATAGTGCTTTAAATAGTATGTGCATTCTTGTGTAAATGTATGCGTATTGTCAGTAAATGTAACTAAATGCCTATGTAGGCAGGTATGCAGGAATGATTATATAATAGCAAGCATGAGTTGTAAGGAAGTGTTATTGTGTAATTATAGTGGGAATGTTATGAGGGGAATAACCATATGTCTGAAAAGCCTGTTGTATACCATTGGACAGATAGGAGTCAGTATAAAAGCAAAAATGCTGTAGTTAGTTTGTTTGCTTATGAAGTGAAATAAAGTCTGAGAAGCCTGTAGTACACCGAATGATCGATAGGGGTCAGTGTGTAGGTGAAAATGCAGTGGTTCGTTGGTTTGTACATGCAATGCAATAATGTCTAAGAAGCCTGTAGTACACCAAAGACCGGTAGGGGTCAGTGTGTAGGCGAAAATGCAGTGGTTCGTTGGTTTGTACATGAAATGCAATAATGTCTGAGAAGCCTGTAGTACACTGAATGACCGGTAGGGGTCAGTGTGTAGGCGAAAATGCAGGGGTTCGTTGGTTTGTACATGCAATGCAATAATGTCTAAGAAGCCTGTAGTACACCAAAGACCGGTAGGGGTCAGTGTGTAGGCGAAAATGCAGTGGTTCGTTGGTTTGTACATGAAATGCAATAATGTCTGAGAAGCCTGTAGTACACTGAATGACCGGTAGGGGTCAGTGTGTAGGCAAAAATGCAGGGGTTCCTTGGTTTGTACATGAAATGCAATAATGTCTAAGAAGCCTGTAGTACACCAAAAGACCGGTAGGGGTCAGTGTGTAGGCGCAAATGCAGTGGTTCGTTGGTTTGTACATGAAATGCAATAATGTCTAAGAAGCATGTAGTACACTGAATGACCGGTAGGGGTCAGTGTGTAGGCGAAAATGCAGGGGTTCGTTGGTTTGTACATGAAATGCAATAATGTCTAAGAAGCCTGTAGTACACCAAAAGACCGGTAGGGGTCAGTGTGTAGGCGCAAATGCAGTGGTTCATTGGTTTGTACATGAAATGCAATAATGTCTAAGAAGCATGTAGTACACTGAATGACCGGTAGGGGTCAGTGTGTAGGCGAAAATGCAGGTGTTCGTTGGTTTGTACATGAAATGCAATAACGTCTGAGAAGCCTGTAGTACACTGAATGACCGGTAGGGGTCAGTGTGTAGGCGCAAATGCAGTGGTTCGTTGGTTTGTACTTGAAATGCAAAAACGTCTAAGAAGCCTGTAGTACACCAAATGACCGATAGAGGTCAGTGTGTAGGCGAAAATGCAGTGGTTCGTTGGTTTGTACATGAAATGCAATAATGTCTAAGAAGCCTGTAGTACACCAAAAGACCGGTAGGGGTCAGTGTGTAGGCGCAAATGCAGTGGTTCGTTGGTTTGTACATGAAATGCAATAATGTCTAAGAAGCATGTAGTACACTGAATGACCGGTAGGGGTCAGTGTGTAGGCGAAAATGCAGAGGTTCGTTGGTTTGTACATGAAATGCAATAACGTCTGAGAAGCCTGTAGTACACTGAATGACCGGTAGGGGTCAGTGTGTAGGCGCAAATGCAGTGGTTCGTTGGTTTGTACTTGAAATGCAAAAACGTCTAAGAAGCCTGTAGTACACCGAATGGCCGATAGGGGTCAGTGTGTAGGCGAAAAAATTGGATTTCGTTTGTAGTTTTAACCCAACAGATTTTAAACAACAGATTTTACCTGAACAGCTAGGTGAGTATAAGGTAACGAAATAACCATGCAAAACGAAAGGAAACTGTAAAGTGAGGACCTGTGCTGTGCTGAACGCCGTGGGAACTAATCCTGGCACGACAGGTGGGTCAACTTACGGTTTGAGAGTTCCTGAGACACCAAATGCAATGCTGACCGGAGAGAAAGCCACTGGATTAACGGAAAGCCCTGATGCAGGATTCCTGGACACAGCTTGGAGTAATAGACCTCATGGAGCAGAGGTGAAACCAAAATGGCATCATGTATGACCTGGAAGTGGATCTCATGCAAATGCTGACCTCAAACAGTCTATTCGTCTGACCAACAAAGGTAAGTAGGGAAAGGGGGAAGTCCCTTTTATAGGTCTATCGCCCCTCCCACAACTTCAGGCCATGCCTTCCAATATATATATATACAAAAATATCAATATATCAAAACGTATCAAAATATTGGACTGTTAAAATAGGTTTCATAGTATTAAATTTATTTAACGATTATCTAATAATTTTAAGTCATTTGCAGATTATCAAACCCTATTAAATCAAGTCCTAAGTAATACATTTCAGGTCATCCAGTTTGTTTACTAAAACCTTACAATAGCTTCATAATTCTACTGTCCACAAACTCCATTGCCAATTGTCCATTGTCAACAAGCTCAAACTGCCAAAAGTACACTTTTGTCTTCCTTAATGTACATATGATTTTTACATTAAAATGGAATTTGGGGCAAGAATACTGCTGTGTGTACGCTTGCAAGGTCAAAAGATTAAATAACTTGTATTTTTTATTTGTGTGTAGGGTTGCCTTCCTGGGCTGTCAATCAGTTAGCTGGCATACTTTTTTACAGGCTTGCAATATTGGTTTTGTGCAACATTTGCATCTGGTATGAACAGCAAATATACTCCAGATACCTGAGACGTATAAAAATATTAATCCTGAACTACGTTATATACCAAGTCACCATTTGTCCTCATTGATTCCTTTTGAAAGGCATTTGACTGGACAACAACCAGAGAAATTCAAGTACTGGATTTAAGTTAGTAGATATTTATTGGTTATCAGTTCTGTAGCAACTAAAATTCACGTTCATGGGGTTTAGGAAATAATTGTGCAAAATGTAATAACTGCAAAATGTTTTGTTTTTGTTTTTTTGCAACCATGCATTAACAAATATATCAATTTTTAAACATTTTAGGATCCAAAATTGCAAGAGACACCTGCAAGTGTGCTCCCCAAATTAGCCTAATACCCAGTACTTGACCCTTTCGCTAATATTTTTGAGGTGAAGTCTCCATCCAAACTGTAATACAGATTTGTGCTTTATTTTCCATTTAACATATATTTGATTTACTTACTCACTTGTGTATTCTATATCAGGGATAGGCAACCTTCAGCAACCCAAATGTTCTGGACTACATCTCCCATGATACTTTGCTAACATTATGGCTGTAAGAGCATTATGTGAGATGTAGTCCACAACATCTGGAGTGCCGAAGGTTGCCTACCTCTGTACTATATCATAGACGTGTGCAATTACTTTCTACAGCATTTATTTACTTTTTACAGCATTTATTGGTGTACACCATGAAAATTACAATGTATTAAGCATTGGATTTTCCCACAGACTCCCTTCATTGACAAATGCCACAGGATTCACCCAAGACATTAAACAAAATACAATGAATGCTGCATGGGCAGGACATGACAAAGATAAATCTGCACATCAGCTGCAATTCAATGGCGCTACTATTTTGTCATGCCAACTTGCGTCCCGTGGTGCTACTGAAACTACTTGTTTGTGGAGATTGATGTTTGCTACAATGCAATATTTTCATTCTAACTATTTAAACTTTAAAGAAAGCATTTAACAATTTGACACTAGATCTATGAATTTAGATAGCTCATTGGTTTTGGAAGGTTAGGCATAGACAAGAATCAGGTTTATATCGAAACCCACATACCATGAAGTGAATTCCAAAATGCAAGTAAAATATGTTACTGCCTCTATTCCCTTGACTTCCCAACAAATAAAACTGCTTAACTTTTTATAAATTTTTTGGGGAAATGTGTTTTGCCATTCACCCGCAAGGTTATAAAACCGTCTTGTTTTCTTTCTGACTTTCCAGTGAATTTAATCTGCACAATTAGTTAATGGGATTAACTGGCATCTTCAAATAAACCATTGCTGCCAAACTGTTTGTTTTTTTTTCTCCTTTCTTCAGACAACATTAATATGTGTTTCTGGAATCATTCAATACTAAGTTTATGGACTGCTACTGGTAGTTCACATTCTGAGGAAATGCGGTTGACTTGTTGCCATGGTAACATCTTCCTGTAAATGTACTATAATCTCATGATAACACCGTATCTTGAAAACATTTTCATGACAACTTCTGATTAAACCCTCCCTAGCAAGAGCTTAAGACAAACCTGCATTAAAATGTATGCATATTTTATGCTATTTTCCAAAGTTTTCCCATTTTCCACGCTCAGATTATTTTTAGCAAACACTTGAGTTGACATTTGCAAATGCGCAAATGTAACATACTGTCAATAACATACGTAACAAGACAAAATGTTTTAAGGACTTTTAGTATGGCCTTTATTGTTCCAATCTTACATTGATTTCCGATGAAATTTAAGGATAAGCTCTACCGACCTACATTCTAATTTTTACCTAGTATGAGAAGGGTTGCAAACAAACGTGTTGATTTCTGGTTTCAAGTTTGCTATTGCATAAGCCTCAGTACATCACTAATTTTAGAGTATCACTAAAAGTGAAGCTTCTGTAACCCTCAAAAGTAAGCACATACTTTTATCAAAGTGTGATTTAAATTCATACATATCGGCTTGATTTATGAACATTCAGTGCAGTTAGGGTTTTGAATTTTCTGGGATCTTATATATGTTTCCTAATAATTTCTCATTAGAATGCTATTTTTGAGTCTCTTCTGGGTGTAATTCTATCAGTGCTTGAGCTGAATGAAAGAACAATCTGTTTAAATATTTACTGTACTGCTCTGCTCAATACAGAATTTGGACCTGCTGCCTAGAGCTGCCACAGCTCTACTGCTTTGGTGGAGGTCCGAGGAGATTAGTGTCCTTGAGCCAAGTCCTATCATGTCGGGCTGGCTCTTGGTATGGAACCTTCAGCCAATGAGTGCCTCCCAGCACCACCAGGTTAGCTCAGTATAGGGAACTTCTGGACCACAGAGGAGGAGTATGAGGAGGAGCTGGCACCTGGTGGACCACAGGTAAGTTGTCTTGCTGTTCTTAAACATTTTGAGCACACCAGGGAATTTATGGATCCATAACTACGAGAGGGCACTATAGTAGTCAAGATTCTTTGAGTGTTCCTGTAATGCAGATCTTGAATTGTCTATTACACATTGATTGGGTCACCAAACGTTTGTTAATTTACTGCCACTGTCTCTTTTATTATACGCACATACTGTGCAGTCTTACCATCGTGTACTTCTGTAGGTTGATAGTAAGTGTTAATCAGGTTCCATTGCAATTGTGTGTATCTAGCACTTTGCTCATTGTGATAAAGGCACTAGCAATGTAAATATAATGTACCATAAAATCAAATATAAATAATAAAAAAAAGATAATATTGGAATTTTCATAGTTTGTATCACTTAAATCTCTGACTAACCAAAAGGAAAAGCACAGATAAAATTCAAGTGCCATCATCCAGCACATTTCTTGCTATTGTACGTTTTCCTCGTTAAAAGAAATTAGTCATATCAATGTTTGTGTAATGCAGACAGATGTTAATGGTACACAGATTGTTGTTCATTTGGAGACATGCAGAAGGAATTTGAATACTCACAATCATTCCCAACAAATTGTGTTTACGATTTTAACAAATGTCAGTCCTATTTATCGTCTCTTATTGAGTTGTTTTATGAGCTATTTATCATGCCTTCATGTAAATTGCTGATGACAAAAACTAGGTGTAATTATTTATATGTGACTATCACAAATCGATATATTTAGACATTCCAGATACATAAACAGATTATATACTTTTTTCCAGGGTGTATGTAGGATCATGTCATTTTATTTAATAAAGGATTTTTTTTTAGTGTACATATTCATAAATATATAAAAGTAAAATTCTGTGGATGTCCATTTGATTCTGGTAAGGAACAATTATTTGTGTAAGGTTCTATATTCTTATTGCCAATGGTTGCGATAGTACATTGAAAATCCAAATGAAGTTTGGAAGCAAATGGAACACACAATCAGTGGCACAATTGAGTGGAATCAATATGTGCAAATGCACTTTGTGCCTCAAGTAGTCTGAATCACCAGGGATACCAGTCAATAGTGGAAGGTTCAGGATACCAGATAGACTTCTCCACATACAAGTGGTCGGCAAAAGTAGGGAATTTCTCCACAGTCAGCCGTTCTCTACTGGCTCAGCGCATTTCGTCTATTAAGACTTCTTCAGGAGTTTCTCAATTTCCTTCGGTGTTTGGCATTTAAATAACCTGGGCTGTGTCCTTCCCATGCATCTGCGCATGCGCTGGGATGTACAGACAGAACGTCATTGCGTCCCTCCGTCGTCTGCAGCGCATGCCCACCCCATGCTGGAACACAAAGATGAACTTTGTCAGCATACACGAACAACATCTACGGGCTTATCGTATATATCTATATACTGAGCCCGATACTGTAACAAGGGAACATAGTGTCCACAAATAAATCTTATGTGGAAAAAACATCAATAATGGGATGGTATTGATATTAAAAAGGAGAATAAAATCCGTAGATGATCTCTTATTATTCTCTTTTCCATGTGAGTTATGTACGTTTTTTAAAGATTTTGGTAACTATACTCTCCTTATACCTTGTGAATGTTGCACCCTGTATTGTATTTTAACTTTGGTTAGATACTGGCTTGCCTGCACTTATTTGCACTTTTCTATCTATTACCTGTCACTGTGATTACTTTTTTGATTATACTCCCTTGGGTAATAAGATTTGAATTGGTGCTTTTGAAATCAAATTTTTTTTCTTGCATTTCTTGATATCTCCCCTATTTTTGCTTTTTCTTGTTTACTATGGCTTATTGCAGATTAATAAATACCATTATAAGAGAAGCCAGGAATAAAAAATTAGAAATTTATTTTCTAAAAAAGATATTAGTTGAATCTCAAATATAATTTTTTTTATTCCTATGGTTAGAAAGATTAGCAGAAAAGGAAGTTAAGAAATGGTGGGATATTAAATATCTACAGCAATATATTAAATTAGGTATTGCACCAAGAGGCTTAAGGCTGGACAAAAAAACTTGCCTTTGGTAAAGAGGATGTAAACTTCACGACTAAATGGAATCAAGCACTCGATAAATGTTCTTTGCAATTGATGAACATACTAATAGAATAGCAACAAGATACATTGAAGGAAGGAGAGAAAGAGTTGAAACAAGTTGAAACCGAAATTAACACGGAATATAATGAGGAAATAGTTAAAGAAAACACTACATAATTAAATGAGAAAATAGAAACGTTAGAAGAGAAAAAGTAATCACAAAAGAGAATAAACTCAGGATGATTATAAAAATGGCAAACAAAGGAATTGGAAAATTTGACATATAGATTTAATAAAGCCAACCCAGGAAAAAGACCATTTAATAATAAAAAAGATGGCAAAAGTGAGGGTAGAAAACCCTATAATTCTAGTTCAGATTTTAAGAATCACCATAGGGATGAAACAGTAGTTAGACAGAGTATTCTAAACCATTAGAAGTCCACCATTCTAAATACAATTCTAAAGACAGTCCTGTTAGACTACAGGATCTTTTAGAGAAGCGAACAAGGGACAGTGGCCAAACAAGCCTAAGGACAAAAGAGAATGTCTGGTTTCACAAAAACAAATTTTAGGAGCAATGGGAGAAGTAGAGGAACTAGAGGGGGGAGAAGTGTCAGAATAAAGGAAGAAACACAAATTGAAGGTATCTTTAATCTCTCTAATCAGACATTAAATGAAGAACAGCTAAAAGTTTTAAATAAATGCTTAAAATTCGCTCCACAAAAGGGTCCAATTTATTTTGAATTATTTATTGACACGCAAAGATTTCTAAGAAAACTAACTTGGAAACGATTTTTTGAGAAGAAATGAGTCAGTAACACAGATGGTTCCACCGTGTCATTCTCTGAAGTTCTGCCTGTGCATAACACTCAGAACGACAGGCGGATGCGTATTAGGGACTTTAATTTGTGGCTTGGTGAATGGTGTCGGGAGCAAGGATTTGGCTTTATTTCTCATGGTAGCTCTGTTTGGAATGGAAATAAGCTGTACAAAAAAGATGGTTTGCATCTTTCTCAAAAGGGAACAAATGTTCTCAGTGAGCAGTTCAGAGGTTTTGCTAGGATGTATTTAAACTAGGAGGGGGGGGGGCAAAAGGGTGATAAAACATCAATCCAATTGTCCCCCAAAACAAGGACAGAAGGTGCCTGTAGCAAGTGTGTTAAAAAAATTATAAGCTTAGAGTCATGTCTACAAGTGCTTGCAGTTTAGGGAAAAAGATCCATGAACTTTTGGCAATAATGGCAACTGATAGTGTGGATTTAGTCGCTGTTACTGAGACATGGTATAATGAGAAAAATGACTGGGACATAGCAATACCAGGGTACTCTTTATATAGAAAAGATGGGGAAGGCAAGAAAGGGGGAGGGGTGGCCCTGTATGTGAAGGATAGCATAAAATCTAGCCTAATAAAAGTTAGTGAGGCAAACATAGAGTCCGTTTGGGTTACGTTAGAATTTGGTAATCACACAGTAACTCGTGTAGGTGTGATTTATAGGCCCCCAGGACAAATTGAAGAGTTAGATAATTTACTAGTTGAGGAAATAGCTAAAATGACAATGAAGGGGGGAGTTATCATCATAGGTGACTTTAATCTTCATGATGTAAACTGGAAAACAAAATTAGCTGCTTGTGCCAGGAGCACACATATTCTAAACTCCCTACTGGGATTGTCTCTAAAACAAGTTGTTGAGGAGCCAACTCGTAAAGAGGCCATACTAAATTTAATGTTAACAAATGGAGATTTGGTATCAGATATTACTGTAGGTGAAAGTTTAGGATCCAGTGATCATCAGTCAGTGTGGTTTAATATAAGAACAGTGGCTGAGTCACACCACACAAAAACAAAAGTTTTATACTTTAGAAAAACAGACTTTTCTAAAATTAGAATATGTGTAGAGGAGTCATTATCAGACTGGAGCAATTTAAATGGAGTCCAAGAGAAATGGGATTATTTAAAAGTTGCACTATTGAAGGCAACAGAAAATTGCATTAGGCTTGTCAGTAAAAGCAAAAAATTCAAGAAACCACTGTGGTACTCCGCAGATGTGGCCAAAATAGTTAAAAACAAAAAGTTTGCATTTAGGAATTATAAAAAAAACCCAGAGTGAGGAAGACAAAGTGATCTATAAGATTAGGCAGAAAGAGGCTAAGCAAGTTATCAGAGCTTCCAAATCACACACAGAAGAGAAAATACCACAGTCAGTAAAAAAAGGGGACAAAACATTTTTAGATACATAAATGAGAAAAGAAAAGTAAAACAGGGATTAGTTAGATTAAAAACAAAAGAAGGAAGGTATGTAGAAGAGGATAAAGGTCTAGCTGACTGCCTCAATGAATATTTTTGTTCGGTATTTACAGATGAAAATGAAGGAAAGGGACCTCAGTTGAGAAAAAGGATAAATGAGTCATTTATTACACGTGAGTTTACAGAGGAAGAGGTTCTATTTCAACTGTCAAAAGTAAAGACATATAAGTCAATGGGACCTGATGGAATACACCCAAAGCTATTAAAAGAGCTTAGTGGTGTACTAGCAAAACCATTAACAGATTTATTTAACCAATCATTGTTAACAGGAGTAGTCCCAGAAGATTGGAAGTTAGCGAATGTTGTCCCCATTCACAAGAAAGGTAATAGGGGAGAGTCGGGCAACTAGAGGCCAGTAAGCCTTACTTCAGTAGTGGGGAAAGTAATGGAAACCATGTTAAAGGATAGGATTGTTGAACATCTAAAAACACATGGATTTCAAGATCAGAGACAACATGAGTTTACTTCAGGGAGATCCTGCCAAACTAATCTTATTGATTTGTGTTTGATTGGGTAAATAAAATTATAGATCAGGGTGGTGCAGTAGACATTGCTTACCTAGATTTCAGTAAGGCTTTTGACACTGTTGCACATAGAAGGCTTAACTGCAATCTTTAAGTTTGGATTCCAATATTGTTGAATGGGTAAGGCAGTGGCTGAGTGACAGGCAATAGAGGGTTGTAGTTAATGGAATATTTTCGAAGCTTGGACTTGTCACCAGTGGGGTACCTCAGGGATCTGTACTTGGACCCATTCTCTTTAATATTTTTATTAGTGATATTGCAGAAGGTCTTGATGGTAAGGTATGTCTTTTTGCTGATGATACTAAGATATGTAACAGGGTTGATGTTCCAGGAGGGATAAGCCAAATGGCAAATGATTTAGGTAAACTAGAAAAATGTTCAGAATTGTGGCAACTGACATTTAATGTGGATAAGTGCAAGATAATGCATCTTGGACGTAAAAACCCAAGGGCAGAGTACAGAATATTTGATAGAGTCCTAACCTCAACATTTGAGGAAAGGGATTTAGGGGTGATTATTTCTGATGACTTAAAGGTAGGCAGACAATGTAATAGAGCAGCAGGAAATGCTAGCAGAATGCTTGGTTGTATAGGGAGAGGTATTAGCAGTAGAAAGAGGGAAGTGCTCATGCCATTGTACAGAACACTGGTGAGACCTCACTTGGAGTATTGTACACAGTACTGGAGACCGTATCTTCAGAAGGATATTGATACCTTAGAGAGGGTTCAGAGAAGGGCTACTAAACTGGTTCATGGATTGCGGGGATAAAACTTACCAGGAAAGGTTAAAGGATCTTAACATGTATAGCTTGGAGGAAAGACAAGACAGGGGGGATATGATAGAAACATTTAAATATATAAAGGGAATCAACACAGTAAAGGAGGAGACTATATTTAAAAGAAGAAAAACTACCACAACAAGAGGACATAGTCTTAAATTAGAGGGACAAAGGTTTAAAAATAATATCAGGAAGTATTACTTTACTGAGAGGGTAGTGGATGCATGGAATAGCCTTCCAGCTGAAGTGGTAGAGGTTAACACAGTAAAGGAGTTTAAGCATGCGTGGGATAGGCATAAGGCTATCCTAACTATAAGATAAGGCTAGGGACTAATGAAAGTATTTAGAAAATTGGGCAGACTAGATGGGCCGAATGGTTCTTATCTGCCGTCACATTCTATGTTTCTATGTTTCTATGTTTCTATGTTTAGGAACTAACCTTGATACTATTATTAGAAAAGATGACACAAAATGAAAATCCTATAGTACATTCAAACTTGAGACATAAATCCAAATTCTTTCCTACATGGGAGAAGGGTGATTTTATTCCTTTTTTTGTAATATGGTTTTATCAGAATTTGATAAATTATCTAAAAAAAGGGAAAGAAAATATAACGAAAAAAAAGAGAGAATAGCCCTGAAACAGTTAAAAGAAAACCATGACTTTAGAGGAAACCAAGAAACTTAAGAGGTTAGAAAACTCACCTGTGAGACCCATTATAAGTGGCATAGTATCCCTGACCAGCAACGTTTCTGAATATGTTGACTTTTTTCTGCAACAGTTTGTGATAAAAGCTCCATCCATATTAAAGACTTGGGCCAAATAATTTTAGAACTTGAAGGGTTGAATTGGAAGCCCGATTATTGTTGATATTACTTCTTTGTATACGGTCATTGCCCATGTGAAGCGCATTAAAGCGGTAAAAGATTCCCTAGACAGTGATCCAAAGATGAATACTCTACAGGCTAAATTCATATTGGACACTATTGAATTTATTCTCTTCCATATTTTTTTTTGGTTTAATGGCAATTATTATTTGCAGATTTACGGGACAGCAATGGGCACCAGGTTTGCTCCGAGCTGCGCGAACATCTTCATGGCTAATTGGGAGGCAAAGAACATCTGGCAGAATAATCCCTTCAGCACGAACCTGGTGCTCTGGAAACTCTACATAGATGATGTTTTGATTTTCTGGGAAGGCCCTGAGGCCATGCTGATAGATTTTGTGAATTATATCAATTCAAACTCTTATAATCTTACATTTACAGCAGATAATCACAATATGGAGATCAATTTTTTTAAATTTGACTTTTTTTTTGAGAAATGGACATGTACATAATAGAACTTTCTTTAAACCAACGGATGGCAACATCTTTATCGAATTCTCAAGCTTTTACCATCCTAATTATTTTAGGAATATCCCAAAAGGCCAGCAATTAAGGCTTTTTAGAAACTGTACTGAGGTAAGTGATTTTAACAACCAAGTTCAAGTTCTGAACAAGAAATTTTAAAATAGGAAGTATCCTCTAGACCCTGTGAAAAATCCAGAAACAAGTAAAATGTTTAAATAGGAAAGATCTTTTTAAAAGAAAAGAAGTTAAACCAGCAATTAAGGATTTTAACATAGTTTTTATTACAAAATATAATAGTAAGGCCCACCTAATTGAGAAAGCATTTAGAAAACATTGCCTATTTTAATTCAAGATGAATTTTTTAAAAATATTTTCCAAAAAAAACCTAGTGTGATTTAAAATCCATCCTGGCCCCAAGTGTCTTACCAGAAGTAAAGGATTTAGCAATCAATAGCAATAACAATTTCTTTTAAAAAAAGCCAAGAGGCTTTTTTAAATGTGGCAGATGCAGCCCACGCACATTTCAAGCACATAAAACAATAGATTTCAAGAGCACCATTACCGGAGAAGTTTTTAGAATTAAGCACTTTATAAATTGTCAGAGCAAAAATGTTGTATATCTGCTACAATGTAAATATGGCATACAATATGTGGGGCACACTATTCGTAAATTGCACATAAGGTTTTTAGAGCATTTTAACGGAATCAACAGGAAAAATCTTGTATAAACTGTAAAGATTTTATATTTAAAAATTTTATATGCATCGGTATTGACCGAGTCACCCCCCATTGGAGGGGAGGTGACACTGAAAAATCATTAGCAATGAAAGAAACAGAATGGATATTTAAACTCAAAACTTCAGTGCCCAATGGCCTGAATACCGATTTAGACATTCTGGTTTTAATGGATTGATTCCCTTAAGACATTGCTTTCTTTTCTTTTAGTGTTTTGTAGTGTGTTTTATGTTTTTTATGCTTTTTTGCTAATTTTTTAAGAATGATTGATTTTTAATTTTTTTAAATATTTTTTATTTTTAATCTTTGGTATTTTATTCCTTGTATTAACTTGTTCGTGTTTCTCCATAGATCTTCCAGGTCAATTTGATAACATATTTTGTACTACTTCTTGGTGGTTTTATTGCATATTTCTCTCTCCCACTATTATATTGATTGTACACACTCTATTAATTAAATTGTATCCCCATATCCCTTATTTATTAATATATTTGGTATATTAGGATATACTTAGATTATATGTATATTTTTGTATATGGTTTCAACGTTGTATCTTTGACTATTTCTGTATTGTTCACAAGTTAACTAAAGCATACATTACTACCTTTTATTCCATTTTAGGCATTATCTCCAAGTTTGGTTTTATTCTTATTTTTTATTCTTATTTTTAATATCAATACCATCCCATTATTGATGTTTTTTCCACATAAGATTTATTTGTGGACACTATGTTCCCTTGTTAAAGCATCGAGCTCAGTAAATAGATATATACCATAAGCCCGTAGATGTTGTTTGTGTATGCTGACAATAAAGTTCATATTGCGTTCCAGCATGGTGTGCGCATGCATGGCAGACGACAGAGGGACGTAATGATGTTACATCTCTACGTCCCAGCGCAAGCGCAGACGCATGGAAAGGATGCAGCCCTGCTTATTTAAACACTAAACACTGAAGGAAATTGAGAAACTCAAGAAGAAATCTTAATAGATGAAACACGTTGAGCAAGTAAGAAGTTACCCCGGAAAAGTTGCCAGCCTAGTGTGACCTAAAGAACTTCAGCATCCAGAAAACGGCTGACTGTGAAGGAATTCCCTACTTTTGCCGACCACTTGTATGTGCCAAAGTCTATCTGGTATTCTGAACTTTCCACTATTGACTGGTATCCCTGGGGATTCAGACTATTTGAGGCACAAAGCGCATTTGCACATATTGATTCCACTCAATTGTGCCACTGATATTGTGAGTGTTCCATTTTTTTGTTTTTACTATATTTGTTAATTAAAATTTTATCTCTTATTCTTCTCTTTTCCATGTGAGTTATGTACGTTTCTAAAGATTTTGGTAACTATACTCACCTTGAGAATGTGGCGCCCTGTATTGTATTTTAACTTTGGTTAGATACTACTCTTTGTATTTGTTTCTGGAGGGATCCAGGGAGTGTTCCTATTTTCAGTGGCTTGCCTGTACGTATATGCACTTTTCTATCTATTACCTGTTACTGTAATCCAGAATTATGATTAAATTTGTGAGGAAATGATAATGTTTATAGATTTATATTTGCAAAGGTCAATTTATCCCCTTCTTTACTATAGTTACTGGTTGAAAAAAAAAATATTAGCATTACATATATTTGAAGCAAGTGATATATAGTTAGCATATAAAAAATATAATAAAACATCACTGTTGCATATAGATTGCATTTCAGACAAACTTCAAGAACAAAATTATACAAATTGACACAATTTTATTTTTCATATGTTGGTTTATCCTTTATATAAATATTTGGTAGATGAAAGGCTTTAACCCCTTAAGGATTGAGCCAAATGTACATGTTTAAAACGTAAACAAAACTTGGAATTTGACTAAATGTCTGTTCAACCGTAGTTCACCTCTTTCATATTAAATGCACCCACACTTATTATATATAACTTTATTCAGGAGGAAAAGGGCTTTCATTTAACATCAATATTTAGCTATGAGACATAATTTAATATGAATAAAATATTTTAAAAAATGTGAGAAATTAAGAAATTTTATTTTTCTTAGTTCTGCATGACATTTTAACTGTGAATGTCATAATACTGTTTGCTTTTACTGCAATAAAATACACGTATTTGGATTCAGCGATGTTTCACGTGTAAAACAGTACCCCCTATGCACAGGTTTTATGGTGTTTTGGGAAATTACAGGGTCAAATATAGCATGTTACATTTTTCAGTTTTTCACATTGAAATTCACTAGATTGGTTACGATACCTTTGAGACCGTATGATAGCCCAGGAATGAGAATTACCCCCATGATGGCATACCATTTGCAATAGTAGACAACCCAAGGTATTGCAAATGGGGTATGTCCAGTCTTTTTTCGTAGCCACTTAGTCACAAACTCTGGCCAAAGTTAGCGTTAATATTTGTCTGTGTGTGAAAAATTTCAAAAAGTAATTTGAACGCCAATTTTGGCCAGTGTTTGATACTAAGTGGCTACTAAAAAAGACTGGATATAATATTAAAATACATGTAGACAGTGTATGTGTATGTATGTGTATGTTTATATATACTTAGATCATATATATATATATATATATATATATATATATATATCAATATTGATATATACATATGATCTAAGTATATATTATTTTATTTTAAACTGTGTTTAAACTTTATTTTAATTTATTACAGGCAGCAGGGGGAATACCTGTCATTCCAGGCACTCCCCCTGCTCGCACAGCTATGGACGGCTATTCTGTCTATGTGATCGTGAGGAAGGACCTCGAGATCACATGACCCAGGAAGGCAAGATCGGCAACAGGGGGGCTCCCTGGGATGCCAGGTAAGTCCCCCCCATCGTCATCACCGGCGTGGGAGCAGGTAAGTGCATAGGACAGTGTGGACATGCTATTTCCCCCCCCCCTGCAGGCGTTTAGAGCCTGGTCCCCAAGGACGGCATAGCACACCCGCCGTCCTTAACAGGTTAAAAAGTGTCTTCTATCACTTTATGGTATGAAGTGGTATTATAAACAGCAAAAATAAAAAATTTTATCACATATAGTTAGTGTGACAAAAATAAATAAATAAAAATGTTCAAAAACCTCACTTATAGGTGTTTGTAAGGACTCTGAAGGCATTTCTAGCAGTACAGTCTGCATTTGAGCATATTTTTCTAAAATGTATGTACTTAAAACTGTTATTGCAATCTATATTAGATATGTGCAATTAATTTAGTTCCGAATGTACATTTGGCCAAATTTCGTACAATTCGGACATTCGGATGCTTACGAATGTCCAAAGTTCGAATTGCCGAATTCCTGAATTGACAAAGTGCCGAAGTTCCGAAGTGCTCCGGATCTCTAAAAAGTGGCAAAACAACTGGTTAGGGTTAGGGGTTAGGGTAGGGGCAAACTAAGGTTAGGGGTTATGGGTTAGGTTTAGGGTTAGGGGTTAGGGGTTAGGGTCTGAATTGCCAAAGTTCCGAATTGACAAAGTGCCGAAACAAACTGAATGCCATTGGTCCGAATTGCCGAAACAGACACATTTTTTTACTTCCCTGAATTTCCGAACCGAACCAAATTTATTGCCCATGCACATCCCTAGCCTATATCAATTTCTGGAATGCTAGTGTAAGGCTAACACTGAAATGGTAGAGTTCATTCACTTCTCCCTAAATATAGGAATGTTATCACCCATTGAAACTTGCAGCCACTAAATAAGTGACCAGTGACTTCTGGAAGAGAAATGTGTTCTACTACAGGCTAGTAATCATTTATGGACTTAAGTTCATGAATGTAAAATGAATGTAAAATTATTTATACTTGATTGTGAGTGCAATGATTAAGGGGAATAGTCACTTCTCTGGAATTAATACCACTGAATAAAACATTAAAAAATCACATAAAACTTGTGTTAAAGGCAAACTGTAGTATTGCTATAGCGCCCTAGTTACGGTTTAGGTGAACGGCCCCTGCTGCCAGTGTTAGAAATGTAGTTTACCTATCTTTTCTACCTCGCAGCACCAAAATCCTAGGTGAAGCTCTCATTGAATGAGATCATACATCGAAGAGCTCAGCCAATTTAATGCTTTCCCCCAGGAAATAATCTCAATCTTGTGATACACATCATTTGAATCTGGTAAGTTTATATTGAGTAGGTCTTGAAAGATGCTTAATGGAGACCCCCAACTTCGATTCTCAATATTTTAATATGCCAAACACTTCAATACAGAGGTACAAAATTATCATAGTATCTACTAAGTTTAATAAACTGCATATTTAAATTGAAAAATGATGTATAATTAAAGTATATATACTTACAATTCTGATAACAATCTTAAAGGGACATTATAATCACCAAAACAACTACAGCTTATTGAATTTGTTCTGGTGAGTAGAATCATTCCCTTTAGGCTTTTTGCTGTAAACACTGTCTTTTCAGAGAAAATGCAGTGTTTACATTACAGAGAATACACAGTACCAGAAAACCGGTTACTACAATGCAAAAAAGAGAAAACATAGGGTAATATTTCTGTATACAGAGTAATATGTAAATCTGTAAAGATGCACTCACAAACACCAATTGATTGAAAGCTTATCAGTACATTGGAGAATATCTTCGTATCAGTGTCACAGCATATAAGAGAGAAATACAAAGATAATGGTACAGTTTATATGGCAAAATAAACCTTTTAATAAACATTGCACTTACAAGATAAAATCAATTCATAGGCATATCACCAAGAAGTGGCTCAATAAGGAAGCAGGAACTCCCTCAGAGAAGGTGTATAGAAAATGGGGTCCTTCTGGTATCGTCAGGAATAAAACAATATAAAATAACATGTAAAAAACTTTAAGCAACATAAAAACTTGGAGTTTTTTATATGTGATTTTGGCCAGGGCTTGTTTTTGGCTTGTGCTGACTCTGCCCTTGATCTGCCTCCTTGACATTCTCAGCCAATCCAAAGGGAAAGCTTTGTAATTGGCTCAGAGAATCACTTTGGA
This sequence comes from Pelobates cultripes, assembly GCA_933207985.1. NCBI lineage: Eukaryota > Metazoa > Chordata > Amphibia > Anura > Pelobatidae > Pelobates > Pelobates cultripes. Next base: position 45,965,998 of record OW240920.1, on the reverse strand, counting down.
TTATGTCAGCCAACGAGGTAGATCAGGGGCAGACCAGCAACAGCAGACTGGAATAAAGGCAAGATTTTATTATATTTAGGGGGGCAAGGAAGGCTAAATTGTGTTTTTTGGGGGAGGTTTAAAAAAATTTATTGTTGAGGCATGAGAATTTACAGTACGAACATAGATACTTAAGACACATGAGAAACATTCCAATGTAACAGTGTAAAACAGGTCGTACTTGTGAGATAAAAGCAACCTAGCATCTTTATATTTTGAGTTAACTACAAGACTAACACATCCTGTGTGGCTTGCTTGATTGGTCGTGGTATTAGACAGTCGTGAGATGTGATCCACACCACATCATGATACACAGAAAACTTATATAACAAGACAAATAAAAACGTGAAAAAGGAATCTTGTGCTTTGTCAAAACCTATTCCAGTGCCATAGACCCAATTGTAGTGAAAGTGAGAGTCGGGAGGAACAAATGTTATATGTGCGCGGAGTTATGGCCTTGATTACAGAAGGTCCTTTAGGTTATCACATTGTCATTTATCTTAGGATGAATGCCTTAGGTGCAGCGATACTTGGAGATACGGTCTGGGAGCAAGGTGGGCCCCTTGGCATGTTTGCGTCCGGGAGCTGAGTTGTGCTTATCTTGGTATATGTGAGATGAGATATTCTTGTGTGTCTAAGGGTACCACAATTAGAGTGTTTTGAAGCAGATATATGTTCATATGTGAGATCGGTGAGGGGAAATTATTTGAATCTATATGCGTGGATTTACGTGTTTCGCTAAGGGTCAATTCTGGAAAGGCTGTGTGTGAGCCTTTTTATGGGATTAAACACAAATGGGCCAGTTGGGGAGCCCCAAAGTTGGCACTGTTTTTTTCAAGCGGTACACAGGCCATATGTGAGCTTTAGGTACCCCTAACCAAGGGGGACCAGGGAGTGGGATCTGAATTTTTAACCGTGGTGAATTATACAGCTGTGTTATGTGCTTATAATGCCACCTTAATAAGTTGGGTGAGTTCTACCCAGGACAACCAGTACTGTACTGTTGCTTAGGGCCTTGTATCTACCCTTGCAACCCAAAGAGCGAACAAGATTCAAAAGGTAACAGAAAGTAAAGCACAAAACATAACTTGAGCATATATAAACAGTGCAACAGCCCTCTAAGCTGTCTGAGGCTTGTGCAACCGTGAGTTCAGTCATTTGACCAGGTCTGTGGATGCTGTGGCCCGTGGACAAAGGGCATTGAGGTGGCTGGTTTCCAGGAGGTGGTTTGCTGGGGTGACTAGATGGTTTTTTTAACACTATAGGGTTAGGAATACATGTTTGTGTTCCTGACCCTCTAGTGTTCCTTAAATAAACTATTTCATGGAGTATACATAGACATGGCAAAAGCTACTTAAGTGACAAAGTCTTCTTAGTCAGCTTTACCACTGGTTTTATTTGCAACATTTCAAAACTTTTCTTCATGGTTTCTTTTAATGAAACTTCTCTTATTTGAACTTGCAGTGTCTTACCCCTGAACAAGCATATAGATACTTTTGCCATACAACGTTTTCCCTATGGCTATATATAAATATATAGTATATTGACTGCTCTCTGTTGTTATCCAGGAGTGCCATGATCTTGCAAACTTGCTTAACAGATTTTTAAACAGCAATCCTTAATATTCTTTACCAGATGTTCACATACCTCCCAAAAAGCGTGCTGGAATTATTAGAATGGGGTGCATGAAGCAATGAGGGGGCATCCCCATTGATCCAACCACTTTAATATCAAACACTTAAAAGGGCCGGAATGGGGAGTGTCTGGCCACTGACAAGCTTTTGGTTGGTACCCAGCCTTCAGTATCATGCACTGTGCAAATGCATCTAATGCTGAGCTTGTGCTGTGTTGCCCAGGCAAGTTTCCTAGTGTCTTAAGATGCACGACAACAGGGAACAAAAGCAGGATGAAATCCCCAAAACAGGACTGTCCTGCTGAAAGTGGGACTGTTGGAAGGCCTGTGTTCAACCATGATAAGTTAAATAGAGAAAAGTACACATATAATTCACAAAGATGCTGTTTGTTGGAATCCAGAGTTAAATACAATAACCTAATATGAAATTTAAGAAATGAGCAATGTGACAGAAGATATATTTTATTATGTGTAGTTTGGCTGTGTGTAAAGATGTTAGCTTTTTGCCGTGCTGATTGAAGATTCTATTACCAGTCACATTTTAACTAATGCAAATGACACTAAATTTTCAAGCCATAAGAAGACACAATAAAACTGTAATGCTTAATCAAAGCTATTTAACCTGGGCTGATTTCCATTGTGAGAACTCCCTTGAGATCAAAAAACAAATGTTCTCATAGGTAGTACGTTCATACAATAACAATAATAGTTAAAGAGACTAATAGGCCATTATATCGCTTTTGCTACCTGCTAAGATTCCCCACAACACTATAATCGACTCTCGCAGTAAATATGGGTGGTTGGAATATTCGCAATGTGAAGGAACTGTAGGTTTTAAACGTATGAAGCTCATCAAAATGGCTATTGCAAAGCTCAATTTCCTGTCTATTACCCTTTCAGTCCCAGTGAATAGATTGTAATTATGTTTTTTAGCTCTTAATAAAGGAACAGAAAATGTTGGCTGTTGTCTATATATTGTTATTGCCACCATTAAGTGATGATTATCTTACTTGCTCTGCAAATGGGAAGAGATAAGAAGGATTGAAATGTATTAAACAAAAAAAACAATATTTAGACAGTAAGTGCACAAGATATGGAGAGGACATTTTGTAGGCAATTTCTCTAGACGTGGTGCAGTAGACTACATGTCCATTTTAACTTATCCAGCCATGTCCTAGAAGCGTTGTGACACTTCTAGCCCACAGCACTGGCAGAGCATTGAAATATTTAACGAATCCACACTCTGCAGCTTTATTTGGGTATTATGTGTAAATGGCAAAAGGCTAGGTAGTTCCTTATAGTGCTGGACATTTGCAGAAAAAAAAATACCTGTCTCATTCTACTGTTTTTCAAGACTTTAGCAATACCTTGGCAGACTACACACCAAAGAGGAAAAAATCCCAGTATTTTAACTTAAGTCACACAAAAGTATTGGCTGCACATCCATAAAATATTTTTAATTCAATACTCCATTTCAAAAATATAATCCTCAATTCAGGTTTGGTTGTTATCCTTTTTAATCTCGTTTTTCAGAGTGTTGCCGGGTAATGCACAGCAATGCTTTTATAATATAGAAGTAGGGAATCTAAGTTCTACCTCCTTTCCCTTGGCATGAAGTTGGTCTGGCTTGTGAGGCAGAGCCTTGATTCCCCCACTGGCCATGGGAATTTGGTGGGGACATACAGGTGGCAAGGCATAATCTGAGGTGGGAGGAAATTACCTTCCCTCCCTCCCACCCCCTTTACCAATGCTGAGCCATGATACAAACATGAGTAGGACAGATTCTGAAGGCATATGTAGGGGTTGTATATACTGAAAAAGGGCAGGTGTAAAATTGTCATTGACTCATCAGTAACCTCTTGTTCATGTGAATTTTTGTAAATGTTTGACTCCTTGCTGTTAAACCCCATTATATAATTATAAAGTGCCTTAGAATAAAATAAACCTAGGTATGTCTTTTTTTTCTAGTATATTCAAGACACACAAGGAATATCCCCAGTAATACAGTCAGTGGCATACCTATGGCGGATTTGTGCTTTGGCACACCTTGTATTGACTCCATCATAGCCACCATGTTTTATTGTAGTAGTTATACTGCAACGCGCATTTCAAATGAGTTAGTATAATGTAGTAAAGTTTTTGATTTACTTTGAGAATTCATTATGAGTCTACCAAAACAGAATTTACTATTGGGAATATGGAGTAATAGTGCAACAGTCTCCCGGAGATCAGTGAAAGTAAGATTTAAAAATTAAATAACTCAGTTGAGAATCACAAGGATACCTTTTATCAAGATGGACATTTTGGGTTTGTATGAAACAAAAGATACTATGTTCACTCAACTGCATCATCACGCTGTACAAAGCACGCTCTGTGTTCGCAAAAGCTCTCCACTGACAGAGTCACAAAATTAAAGAAAAGAGGCCTTTAAATTGGTAAAATTATTATAAATTCTATTCTAATGTTTTTCGCACTGAACAAGGTCATTGGGGACTTTAATCACCAACGGACCCATAAAATGTTAGATTAATGGGAAAAAACATATTGCATTTAATGATTATGTAACAAGCTGAATAATGTGTATTTTTACAGATACATCCATTAGGTAGCAAGCGATGGTACAAATTCATCCTCACACTTGTAACACCAATTTGCATAATTTGTGGGTGCTTAATCTATTCAGAAGAATCTATGATAATCCACATCTGAAATTAAAGCCATCTCATTCATCTAGTTATTTATTAGCTAGAGTAATGCATGGTAAAATTCAGCGCAGTGAATAATGTTGGCCATAATAGCTAATTTTCTTCTTTTCATTGGCAGTAATAAAATGTAAAAGGGAAGGCAGAAACATTATTATTTGTTCGCTTGAAGTGCAATTTCATGTGGTGAGCAAAACATGTTAATCTGATGCAAAGTGCTGAAGGAATTTAGTCCTCAAAGGAATGGTAGCATTAAATGCATTCTGACAAGAAGGGACTTAGAAAAGGAAACATTTATCTTCATAAAGTCATTAAATTTACTGAACAGCATCATATTCTCACAGCAATCTGCTCTCTCCATTAAAAGCAGCTCAGTGGAACGGTCTCTCACTCATATTCTGGTGACATTATTTTGATAATAACAAAACATATGTGGGTGATTATATATATATATATATATATATATATATATATTTATATAAATAAATATATAAAATCATATATAATATATATTTTAATATAATATAATAAATGCATTATTATATTATTATTAATATCTTTATTTTTAAATAATTCAGTTCACTCATAATAAAAATCAGTTAAAATAAATCCAATTTTAAAATGCTAGATGAAGAATGTTTTATGCTCTTCTGAAAATAATCTGGGAGTCTTGTTTTCTGTGAACCATTATAGTCCATTTTATAAAGGACAGTGCAAGCACCATAACGTTTTTACACTGATCAGACACAAGATTAAAACCACGGATGGGATATATTAGACAGCTTGTGAACAGTCCCTTTTTGAATTTCATGTGTTGGAAGCATGAAAAATGGGCACGTGAGTGACTTGACAAGGGCCAGATAGTGATGGCTAGATGAATGGGTCAAGGGCAAGTCTTGTGAGGTTCATCTGGTATGCATTGGTTAGTAACTACCAAAAGTGGTGCAAGGAAGGGCAACCGGTGAACCAGCATTAGATTAATGGGCGCCCAAGTTTAACCAGTTTGGTCCCATAGGATACATTGGATACAGTATTACAAGGTGACCTTCCTGTAAAATGAAGCACTACTCTTCGAATGAGATTTCAGTTAGGAACTACCACTTGAAACTTCCACTCCTTTCTTTTACTTTGCATTTCAATTTGCACTTTGTGTATTTTTGAATAAAATGTGTTATTTTCACACCAAAAAGAATGATTTTATGCTGGTGGTAGACTTTGTGGAGTCTTGTTTAGTTTTCTTCTTTTGTGATATTTTTACAATTGTTTAGGCTTTTACATATTTTAACATAGTATCCATATAATCAGTGGTGATATAATGCATAACAAATTGGGATCAATTTAAACCTGGGGTGTAACTTAAATAAAAAACTTTGTAGATGATCAAACTCCAACTTTTAATATTTGAAATGTCGTGTCTACACGTAGTGCTATTCCTTCGGTGAAAAGCTGGAGGTAATGTTGATATTATACAAGTACCATTTTTAGGGTATTTTTAGAATAAAGAAACACAGTACCTTGCCAAAAAATGTTCAGTACTCACAGCAGCACTCACGTATAAAACCTTGTCATTACATGCATGTCACGTCATGTCATGTTACAAATGTGTGAAGAGTGAATTAGCATGAGAAAGCAGTGAGATGTACAGCCTGAATGGACTGAGGGTGAAAGGTCTTAAAGGTACTTAATACCTGACTACCTTAGTAACTGGCTGCAGGTACTATTGAAGCAGAGAGTTAGATGATCTCTCCTAATTGGTCTCCATTAGGAGGAACCCAGGGCCAACCGTACCAGCATATAGTCTCAAAAGGGGTCTGAGGATCTCATCTCGGTACCTAATGGCAGTCAGGCTCCCTCTGGCAGGCACATGGAGGGCTGTACGGCCCCCCAAAGAAATGTCACCTCACACCATTACTGACCCATTGCCAAACTGGTCATGCTGGAGGATGTTGCAGGCAGCAGAACGTTCTCCACAGCATCTCCAGACTCTGTCACACCTGTCACATGTGCTCAGTGTGAACCTGCTTTCATCTGTGAAGAGCACAGGGCGCCAGTGGCGAATTTGACAATCTTGGTGTTCTCTGGCACGGTGTTGGGCTGTAAGCACAACCCCCACCTGTGGACGTTGGGCCCTCATACCACCCTCATGGAGTCTGTTTCTGACCATTTGAGAAGACACATGCATATTTGTGGCCTGCTGGAGGTCATTTTGCAGGGCTCTGGCAGTGCTCCTCCTGTTCCTCCTTGCACAAAGGCGGAGGTAGCGGTCCTGCTGCTGGGTTGTTGCCTTCCTACGGCCTCCTCCTCATCTCCTGATGTACTGGCCTGTCTCCTGGTAGCGCCTCCATGCTCTGGACACTACGCTGACAGACACAGCAAACCTTCTTGCCACAGCTCGCATTGATGTGCCATCCTGGATGAGCTGCACTACCTGAGTCACTTGTGTGGGTTGTAGACTCCGTCTCATGCTACCACTATGTAACCGCATGTGGTTCCCTTATTTACCACTATAATGTCTTAAAGCATAGAACTTAGTAAGGCTAACCATACAGATATCTTAGCCATAATTTTATATAGTGTAAGAGATCCTCTATTTAACATATATAAATAATTGAGAATACAATATAAAATAAGGATTGTCTTGGAAGCAATAGTTTTGTCTTTTTGGATATTTATTATATAAAAATATAAATATAAAATCCATTATAGCAGAGTTTATAAGATTAAATTACATGCTTGCAAATATCATTAATAGGTTAACATACCCTTCTGAACATGTCATCATGTCAGCCTCTCTGTCATTTTAAGATGGAATAGCGTCTGTCTCCAAGTCTCTCCTCTGTTTCTTAACATTTAAAAGTACACCTATTTAGGCACTAACCCGGAGCTCCTGGGCCCAAACGGGAAAAACGGGACAAAATACCCGAACGGAGCACCCCCCAAAACGAAACCAAGACCCCCTACGCTTCCCCAACGACATGGGACGCAAATCGAAGAAATTCAGCGCAGACAAAGCCACCCCCGGGCTCACAATAGGGGATATGTGGAGACAAGCGCGTGGCGCCGGCGGGCCCAACATGGCGGCGCTCCACGGAGGCTGCTCAGACTTCTCCGATGACCTGTCGGGGGAAGAATACGCACCGGCTCCAGCACCAGGAATACCCCCACAGCCTAATAGACCCATAACGGACTCCACTCCGTTGACTACGTTGATCCTGAAGCAACTGCTCGCAGACCTTCAATCTAGCTTGCAACAGGATATATTGGCGCTAAGTGGAGACCTGAGAGGCCTGACAACCCGTATGGACATCCTCGAAAACAATTCCACAAAGACTACCCGAGATATCGGGGAGCTCCGAAAAACCGTGAGCGACCTACAACTGCAGCAGCGGAACACGGAGCACCGTATGGCGGAACAGGAGGATGCTAGACGGCGCAACAATATTAAACTGAGGGGGATCTCTGAGGCAATGCCCACAGCGGCATTACCATAACTCATTAAGCGCCTGCTCACGAGCATACTGCCGCCTACTCAAGCGGACAAAATAAGCCCCGAGCATCTCTTCAGGATCCCCATCTCACCTAAAGCACCAACTCCAGCCTCCAGAGATGTAATCCTGGCCTTCCGCACAAGACAAGACAAGACGGCAATCCTCACCGCATTACGGGGCAAATCACCACTCCAATTTGAGGGCATGACATTAACTTTCTTTGCGGACCTATCGAGCGACACCCTGGCGTGGCGGCGCTCCTTCAGGCCACTCACCACGCTCCTCCGACAACGAGACCTCCAATATCGATGGCAGCCTGCCCACACACTCACCATTCACCAGGGAACAGACTCCCATCGGATCCGCGACATGAGCGAAGCAGCACAGCTACTGCAGGCCTTGGGCCTACCACGGGACTCTCTTACGCCGCCTAACTGCCAGAGCACACCATCCCCGATTTGCACCTGGGACCCGTCCCGAACAACCCCATTTGTACCGCAGGGACTAACACCCGACCCCTATGCAAAAGTCACCACATGAACGGAAGATGGCGACATCGCATCCAACTCGGGACTCAGTGACCACCATCTCAAGGCCACACGACCCACCTACCACAGGCCTTATTATTGTTTACATGCATTATACTTCGTTTTTATCCTTATAATGTTTATGTTTATCTTGCATGCAGCCTTTTCAGGTCTAACTGCCTGCTAATTTGCGGCTCCGGCCCTGCCGAGCCACATACCACCTGTCGCTCAACACACAGTGAGCGCCAACTATAATTTTATTATATTTTTTTTTTTTTCTCTTATGTTTAGTTATTCGACGGAACGCTATACGCTACACATCCTATGCTCGCACTTTGTAATTTGCTTTGCTGATCGTCTGTTAGGTATAGCATTACTAACTTGCTAAAAATGCTCAGATCACTCCTGCCTTAACATGGTAAAATCGTTGTGATAATGTTTGCGCTTGTTAAAGCAGTTACGCTAATACAGGCATCGTCGACTCATCTGCCCACACGCCATTAGGTCAGAACAGCTTTTCCCGCAATGTCTCAAACAGACCACAGTTAATTACCTGGCTAACAATTCCTAATGTGAAAAGAATTGTAGGAACACAGCATAAACTAACATGATAATCTCGCATTTGGTTGCAGAATGTTTCTTACTGTGTAGACAGCTCGGAATAACCGGTCCCCTACTTCACACTAACTTTAAATTGGGCCATCAGTATGTAATACTGGCCATAAAACATAATCGGTTGTTTCTTGCATCCTCACCTCTCACCTCACCAGTATCTAAGTTTAAACACAGTCTTCATGCCGCTATATATAAAAATGTGCATTGTATTCTATTGTCATGCTTAAATACGTTGATGTTTAATACTATATCGCGGGTACATGCTGTTGGGGCATGATACACGCATTTGCAAATGTTATTTTTCCTTATGCACTCAAAAATAAAGAATTTAAAAAAAAAAAAAAAGTACACCTATTTATACCTTAGGTGTCTCCATTTTAGGGTTACCGTAGTTCATTTACTTTATTCATTTTAGGACCTCCCTTAACTTGGCAAACATACAAGGCCATAACTAAAGGGTGCATACGTCATGGAAATTTTCCTGACTTAGTTCAAGATGGCATCTTAAAGTCTGAATAGCTTATCTGTCGTGGGAGATTCCCGGATTTGGGGAAGTTCTATTAACTTGGGGTTAACACAGTATATTGTGTACTGAAAGAGTCGTAGCATAGCCTTGAAGCTTGTTTATGCATTATTGTTATTGTAATTAGTCTGGGACAAAATGGCGCAAACATATTATGCACTGAGGTTATTGCTTAAAGAAACAGTTATGAAAAACAATATGTTCCATTTCTAACACCTTGTCAGTTTGCAATATCTCTTAAAGACAAAGTACACAGTTTAAGAAATACAACATTTCATTCTAAAACTTGTAATATTTACATTTGCCCATAACAACTAGAGTGAAAGCACCGCCAGCATTCAAAAGTGACCAAAACATAAGCCAGGAAGCATAGGAACTGAGAAGTGGTCTGTGGTAACCACCTGCAGAACCACTCCTTTATTGGGGGTGTCTTGCTAATTGCCTATAATTTCCACCTGTTGTCTATCCCATTTGCACGACAGCATGTGAAATTGATTGTCTCTCAGTGTTGCTTCCTAAGTGGACAGTTTGATTTCACAGAAGTGTGATTGACTTGGAGTTACATTGTGTTGTTTAAGTGTTCCCTTTATTTTTTTGAGCAGTGTATATATATTTGCACATTGCATTCACTATACACATACACACTACAACCCCTACACACACTGCATGTACTATATGCATTAGCTGAATTTTACTGTAACTATGACACCAATTTGTTTTTATATTTTTCCCAAATTTCAAGTTAAAATATATGGGTGCATATTTTGGTGCATCCTATATTACGGAAAATATATTAATTTCTCAAAAGATTTTTTTTATGTCCTTTTAATAGCCAATATAATTCAGTAAATGTTACATTACAAATAATAAGCATTCAAAAAACAAAGCATAATTTTGTATTATATAGAATTGAAACAATTATAATTACAAAAGGTGTTTATATTCTGACAAAAAACACATGCACATCCACTTTGACTGCTTCCTAGCAATTGATACAATATACATGATTTACCCACATAGTCTCATCAGCCCCATCAATCAATTAAATAAATAAATGAAATAAACACAACTAAGCCTTTAGTTTGAGTACAGGAGCCTAAATAAAATTAACAAGTTTCTAACTCATGAAATTCTAAACTGTTTAGTCCGATGTTCAACCTTAGCAACATGAGTATCTCTAGACATCATCATATCCTTAGCATTAATTTTAATCCCTGCAATGCATTGAATTTTTTTTGTCTCCAATAGCTGATCGTTTCACTTAATCCTGTAGCAATTCAACTGAATTCAATTAGTTGGAAGCTCATCTGTAAAATGAGGTGTTTCAGCAAACATTATGTTTCTAGATGTAAGTTTTGCTCTGCTTTGTGCTTTTTCAAAGTTTTAATTCACCAGAGGCAAAAAGAGGCTCTGCCAGGATTTAAATCTTGATTCAGTTAACGTTTTCATATAATTTGATCTCTAAAAGACTGATAATTTAAAATTTATTTCAAACTTATTTGATTGGTCTATTGTTAGGTAAATACATTTATATGATCAAAATTTTTATTTTTTTCTTGTATATTGACAGATGGACTTGACATATTGTCCTTAGATAATAATTAACAGGTAGAACAATGGAACCAGGCTCCCCTAATTATTATTAATCATTGTCTAATGCAGTAGTCATGGCAGCTTTTGATATTGCATATCACGTCATCAACTTTGAGACTGCAGTTACTTTACGCCATAGAGTACCAAGAGGGGAAGGTAAAGGCAGTCTTACCCAGGTGATAGGCTGGAAGGGTGGAGGGAAATGCATCCTCATCATGCCTGTCAATTTTTGAAGCGGAGTCACGTGGGCCCTGAGTAGATCTACCTATTATCTGCCCAAATCTAGCTGGCTTCCCAATTATCTCCAGGATAGAGGGGGGGAAATTAGGATGCATTGTGGGGATGTTTTACTTCTGTGTGTCTGCATGTGAAACATGTCTGCCTATGCTACAGTCTTCCATCTGGTCCCCTAGCGGAGTGTCCACCAGGTGGGAGACCTGCATAAATACTGGGCAGGTAGCCCTCAATAAACCAGACCACTGCTTGACCTTCAACACGGAGCTTTGTCTCGTCTTTGATGGGATTTACTGTATGCTGTTGGAGACTGATTGCCAGGAGTGTAAGCCGCTTGGGTGCTTTTCCTGTTCGTCTGCTCGGGAGTTTGGAGCATTCCCTTGTATCCAGTTCAGGAGTTTGGCGTTCTGCAGTAGCTGTGCCTGTGTCTCTGGAAGGGAAGATCTACTAAACGGCGGTTTAACCCTTTTATGCCTGGGGGTGCCGTTACAATTTTAAATTATAGCAACCAAGCACAGGATATTAATAGGATTATAAAGAAATGGTGGCCAATTTTAAGACAAGACAAAGTAGCACATAACATTCTGTCAAATCAACCAAAGATAATCTTCAAATCAATGGTAGCACCCAGCCAATTGCCTGCTAAACAGAGGCATAGAGAACCCTTTTAATCTAGGGCAAGGATAGGCAACCTTTGGCACTCCAGATGTTGTGGACTACATTCCCCATAATGCTCTTACACCCATAATGCTGGCAAAAAATCATGGGAGGTGTAGTCCAAAACATCTGCAATGCCGAAGGTTGCCTATGCGTGGTCTAGGGAATGGCTTCTATAGATGTGGATAATGCAGCGCATGCTGAACCAATGCGAAAATACATTTAAAAAAAAAAAGCATAGATTTTAAATCATAAAACACTGAAGAAGAATTTAAAATTAAAGATGTTATTACATGTAACACTAAAGGAGTAATTTACTTGGTTTATTGTACATGTGGATTACAGTACATTAGGAAAATGGAAAGACAACTGAAGACACGAATGTGTGAACATATTTATAATTTAAAAAGAGGCTTCGAACCCCAGTAATTTTAGGTCAGACAACCCCAGTAATTTTAGGTAGTTTTTAATATAGAATAACTTTTTGGATATTATTTTTTCCATTTTTTTCTAATATTTCTATAAGTACAATTTATTTTAGATTTTTAAGTGGTTTTTAAAGGAGACCCTCAGTCAACACGCATTGACATTAATAACTCTAACCTTAGTAGATATCCAAGGATATTCACTTTAATATCCATATGCCCCACTAGTATATTCCTTTAAATAGCACTTAAGGGACTTCTAAGACCAATTGGACAATATTCTTTGATTAGTTTTTAGTAAAATGGGAATTTACAAAAGTTATTTACACCTTTTTCATATAAGGTATGTCACTTTAAATAACCAATTCTGAGCACAGGATTTTAAGTTGATCTTAATAATACTTACCATATTTCCCGATGGTATACAACCTCAGAGGTTATTTGGAAGTAATTTTATCTTTTTCTTGTAACGTCATTATCGTAAAAAAGAATTAAATGGCAAAAGTGGAAACATTTAGCAACAGTGTATAAGTAATCATATTAATTATTACTGCAGCTTTATTAATAAATCCCTCTAAATTGCACTCAAGGGAGTTTTTAATATATACTAGATATTCTCTGACCAGTCATTGGAAAACTCATACAAGCCAATTTATTCCACTATTTTACATAAGGTATGTCACTTTAAATAAAACTGCCGACCATAGGATCTCAAGTTGATCCGAATAACACCTTACATATGTTCTTAATATAAATATTCCTAGAGGTTGCATAGAAGCATCATTTTTTATGCAATATATTTTTTATGTATTTGTTTCGTTCCATGCAATAGTATTTTCGTGAAAACGAATGGTCATTATAGGGTGTAGGTAAAAACATTCTGCAAGATTGTGAAAGAGATTATTTCCAGCTTTAAATGATATTGGTAGTTACATGCAGCTGGAGTGCCATAGGACTTTCTACTATTTCAGCAGTATTTAAATGGATATCGGCACTCGGCACACACAGACTTTGAGAAAGCCTGCCCAGGGCGAAACGTGTAATTCACGTGGTGCCGACAACGCATATCTGGCATTCGAGGAGGTGAAGCACCAAGCGAGACGATCAGTGGACAGTGAACTCGACAGTGATTGTGATATACCCCATGAACTGTGAGCCAGTCAAATAGATTTTGACTTTATGGAAACCAAAGTTTTTAACTTTTATGGAAACCAAATAAAGTGTAACAAGATTGAAGATTGGGAAGTCGTCTATTACCAACATTGTAATATACTGGGGGGCTAGTTAAGTCCAAGTATAACACATTATCTTGGATTAAATACAAGTGCAGTGAAAGTGCACTTTTACAAAGTGAGATCTCCACATAGGGTGTGTATGGTGGAGGTTTCTCACCTAATAATATTACACCATCTTAAATTTCTCTCCCCAAGATGGTTATTTGAATTATAATCCTAGAAGTGTTGGAGAAGCCTGGAAGGGGTGACTGCATATTCAATGTGGACTATATGAGTAAAATCATCATAAAAATTTCAAGACAATATCTATATATATATATATATATATATATATATATATATATATATATATATATATACATACACATTTTGTATGTTGCAAAATAAGTTCTGTAATACTTAATTGTACCCAATTGTGTGCACTAATTCATTTGTTTGTACTTTGGAAGTTTAACAAGAGAGATTGTCTCAAAATAAGGTATAAATATCTGACAGTGCTTAACTTTATTAATTCTCACAAATAGTCGTATGGCAACTTAAACTGGTATAGCCATGTCCTAACATAGTGACTATACCAGTATATATCATCATAACTATATCAGGAAACATTGCAATGTGACTTTACCTATGTACATTACAATTTTACTATAGTAGCATAGATTGTGAAATTTGTTAGCTGCATACTATGCAATATGAATATTGCAACATACATAGTAATATTACTATACAAGCATTAATTGCGAAATGACATCAAAATGACATCACCATACATAGTGATATTACTGTAAAAGTATAAATTGCTATATAACTAATTCAGCATAGATTGTAATATAACTGCACTAACAAACACTATGATATGAATATATCAGCATACATTTTGAGATATATATATATATAGATGGAAGGAACAGCGCCTAGAGTGATGCTCGGGGGTAGGCCAGATATGGAACAAGAAATAAGCACAAAAATGAGACTATATAGTGTAGCAGATTGATGGAATGGAAAAATGAAAAAAAAATGAAATGCACTCTTTAGCTCCACTTAAAAGTGCCTGGGTGGTAGGATCCCTGCCTGTGGCTATGGTGTGAGCATTTTGGTCTGATTGAGGATGGTTTATAAAATACAAACAGAGCAGATGCTGATATAGTTAGCATGCTAGTGTGTGTCTGTATAACAATATAGAAATACACTCACATTTTATAGAGCCCTTTAGTGGCTGCCGACAAGTGGTGTTGAGTGGTATATAACTTGTGATGGTGGTCCTCACCGTGATAGCATAAAAATGAAAAAATATAACAATAATGCTCTCTGTACAAGTAAATAATATAAATAGGAAAGGTACTCACAAGAGTTGAGGTTGGACAAGTTCAGGGAAGTGTGTTCAGGACTCAAGGATGATGTGGGAGAATGCCTCTACTTCCCTATATAACAGCCAGTCTGCTAGTCCTTTTCACTCAGTTGTACTGTGTTCCTAGTGGTGTTCACTTCCCTACTCTGCATTATTATCTTCTGGTATTTGACCTTCTGCCAGCTTTAACCATTTATGATCTTGTGCTGCCTCACCTGGCCCTTGGCTATCCTGACCACGTCTTTGCTTGATCGCTATCTGTACCTCAAGTTTGGTGTTCTGTTCCAGCTTCCTGCTGCATCTTGGGCTCCTTCCGCTAAACCTTGCACAGTCCTTGTCCCTTTTCACTGAAATTTTTCAACAGGTCTAGATTTCCAGGTTGGTTTGACTTCCTAAAGAACGGCCCTATGCTTATAGGAGGGCCAATGATAGCACTAAGGAAGTGAAGGTGTTTGTTTATAATTTAACAGTTAGGAAGTAGGTCATGCTAGGTTCCTAAATAGAAGTGTCAGGGTTCTGAATCCTACATATATGATATATATATATATATATAGATATATATAGATATATATAATTTTTTTTTGTGTGTGTGTTAACCTTTACCAGTGAAAATGGAAAAAAAACTTCAAAATTAGATTATTCCTTCCTTTCATTTTTCTATAATATTGATCTCTGTTAATATCGAATATTTTAATTTCATTAAATGAAATTCATGAGCCATCTTCACTTTATTAGATATTGAATGTGTTTCAGCTCTATCTTTGTATTTTTAATTAAACAGTTCCTTGTATTTATGGTAATCATCAAAATATCTTTGAATAAACCAGAACGGTTTACTGCAGCTGAAACGCGACTGTACCCTAGAGAAATATAGCTTAATTTAATCTGCAGGCCAGAATGGTTAGTCACAGGAGTGCAGGGAATTAGTTTAATTTGAATGGGCCGCTCTGGTCAGAAGGAATGAATCGTGTTTAGAATATGCAGATATGTTTAGCTCAAATGAGGATTGAGCTGCCAAAAACACAATTCAACAGCAGAGCATCCTGATCCCAAGCCAGAAATGTGTTTGGCCACAACAGATGTAAACTACTTTTCTAAATTAGAAAAAGAACTTCAGTATCACTTTTTGTGCTTTTTTTTTCCCATTGTAAATATGCACTGGACTAATGCACAATTTCTTTCTTAATAAACAGTGCCAAAGTGTGCCTTCCAATCATTATATAGTTATGGTATTACCATTTATGGGATGTACATTTGTACATTGAATATGTGTGTACACGGCCATGTAAAAGCATTGTGGGTTGACACAAAGGGATGAGTCCCCTGTTAAGTATTGAACATAGGAGTCATGCTCCATTTTATCAGAGTATGTACCAAAAAGGTTTTTTTTTAAGGTGAAGATGTAGTGATTGGTTTATTCTAAATGATCTTTAATTTTAATCACATATTTGCCATGCCTTTATGACCTAGTCTACACAGTCAAATAGCATCCCATTTTGGTTAATTAGACCATATTCAGCATGCTTAGGTGTGATTGGTTGTTTTTTTTTCTTTACCCATGTTGTATTTGTTCTTTCCCTTTTCAAGATTTCATCTGTGTCCCTTCAAAGTCCAAACACCTTATATACTCTAACAGTGTTATTTACTAAAGTGACAATTATCAGGAATTCAAAGTTCATTCAAATTGATTTTCACATTTAAGGCCAAAAAGGCCAGAAGAAAATAACTAAATGCAAAGATGACTGGAGAATCTTTCCAGTTTGCCTACTGGGACCGTAAAACTTAGAATTCCTGATAATTCTCACATTTGTAAACAATGTAGTCTGTTTCTCCATCTATACTATATCTGGGCCTTAAAACACAGTGGCAGTCTGCTCGTTGTTATGATGGAATGGCCAGTCATATTTATGGACAAACGGGTCACTAAGGTCAAAATGCTGTCACTACATTATAGCATAAATGTAGGAATGATTCTGTTCAAACATATGTTCAAACATCTGTTTGCCTGTGAACCATGGTAACTTTTGAATAAATCAGCAGTCCCAGAGTGTTAATGATTCCGGTCTTCCCAGTGGCATCTGGAACCTAGTGGCCTAATTCAGTATGGAAGTTCTGCTGGTGCAGCTGCACCGGGCCTGCACGCTCAGGGTGTCCATCGGGTGGCCCATGTACTTAGGGCCACCTGATGGCAAAGGTTTTCAGGGGCCCGGTTGTGCACTGTGGTCTTTAACAGTGTGACCTGGCCCCTGTAATCTTAGCAGTGATGGGAGGAAGTGAGAGCCGGCCACTTCCTCTCAGATTAGAGAGCTGTGTGGGAGGAACAGGCACAGAGGAGGGGTCATGGAGTGGGATAGCCTCTGACTCCAAACAGCCTCAGGTAGCCAACTGGATTGCATGAAAGCCACCCTGCTGCACCCAAAAGCAAGGAAACAGTAGGGTAGCTTAAAATGTGTACATTATGCATGTGTGTCAGTGTAATTCTGTGTCTGTGCATCTGTCTGTGTCAATGTGTGCCTCTGTATCTGTGTTTGTATCTGTATGAGTGTCATTGTATGTCTGTGTATCTGCAAGTGTCATTGTGTATCTGCAAGAGTCATTGTGAGTATATGTGCATCTGCATGTGTGTCTGTGTATCTGTATGTGTATCTGTATGTTTATCAGTGCATCTGTGTATGAGCGTGTGTGTCATTGAGTGCCTGAGTATGTGCATGTCTGTACCCGTGTTTCTGTATCTATATGTGTGTGTGTGCCTGTGTGTCTCTGTATCTGGATGTGAGTCAGGTTGTGATTGTATAAGTGTGGGTGTGCCAGTGTATATATATACGTGCATACATCTTAGCATTCCAACTCTAAAACTAGACAGAAATACACCCCTGCATTCAAACATCAACACTACATACAGACACATCCCTAAATTCAATGCTAAACACTATACACACTGCTTTCAAATGACAGCAGCACATAAAGAAAAAGTGGAGACTACACACAAGTACGTCCCTACATTCATACACACATGCTTACATTCAAACATAAAAAAACTGCTCAATTTTTTTTGTGCCCAGGGTGACTGTAACTCTGGTTACGCCATTGACTCTCAGAGCCCTGAATGGAAAATCTGCTACTTAAATCATGCTATCCTGTCATGTATGAATTCTGAAGGTAAGGTATTGCAGTGGGGGATACAACAATTACAGCCATAATAATTTAATTATTTATAAATCACAACAAAAGTAGGTGTCCGTATACCACAACTGTAACTCCAACACCTAGGAGTAACTGAACTAGATACTGTTTATCTGTTAAATGCATTGATAAGCAAAGTGTGAAATTATGAGCCATTGGGCATGGAATTTACCAAATAGGTGCTGTTGTGCCTATAAAAGACTATTCTTTAGCTTATTTATCCCATATTGATTCCAAAGTCACTACAAAGTCCACATATTTTATTTTTATAAAGAGAAAATAGCAAATTAAGTGCTGTTCACACTTTCTCCTCAATTCAACTCTAAAAATTTTTAAATGTGTTTTTTTTTTTTTTTGTATTCTTTTATAAATAATTCACAGATCCTACAGAAGTCTTGTGTTTGTGACAAGAGGGAAATTTCTTTCATGACTGATGTGTATACCCCAAGGTTAAATACCTTTGGAGATGGAAAAAAAAAAGTATTTGGAGATATAGCAATATTACTGAAAAGCGGTGTAGCTTGAATCTAAACTATCTCTCTGCAGTTAAAACAAGGAAATCTGTCAAAGAAATGTAAAATGAGTAGTGCATTTCATGCTGGCTACCATAATCACTGTTCTTCGGTGCATTTATTGTCAATTCTGAACATTTATTATATCTGGAAGAAAAGTTTCTTCTGATTATCTATCTGTGTATGTAAATAGTGAATATACAGGGGGAAATGATAGAAAAGAGACAGCATTCTTCTTGTGATCCATATGTACAATAAATGTTTGTGTAAATAAGAACCATAATCACATTAAGCCTATTCACTTAAAGGACCATTCCAAGCACCAAAACTACTGCATGTCAATTAAGTGGTTTTGGTGCCCAGAGTCAACCAGTACTTTCCTTCATATGTTAAATTTTTTATCACTTAAGAGGTATCCCCTGAATTTTATCTAGCTTCTCTCTTCTGAGACATTTCTTAAGCATTATTTGCTTGACATTTACTTGACATGTTCTCGCTATCACTGATGCTAAATCAAATGCTCCTACACTTGCAAGCAGCCAGAGGAGAGGAAGTTGGGCCAGCGCCCTTGGGGACTTTACTACAGTGTTAAAACATTGGGAAATGGTTTAACAATTGAAGGTAGGAAGGTGCTTGTGGACTCTGGGAACCATAAATGCATAATTGGCCTGAAGTGAATATAGTGCAAGGAATGGTCAATTAAATCAGTCCAGATTCAATATTATTTTTGTGTATGGATTATTGTTTAGTACAGTCAATTTACAAAAGAAAAAAAGAACAAATTATATAATTTTGTTTGTGATTTAATCTATACAATTGGTGGTTTTAACAAAGGAACCAAGCAACTGAGATATAACTGAGATATCTCAGCAAATTTTAGTCATTCCATTCTTTTCAATAGGATTGTGTATAGGCCACTGGAAAGGGATTTTAAACAAAAAATAGCAGCTGGTGAAATTTTAAGATGGTGGAATACTGCACTGGACCTTTGGAAAATGACTCCGCCTTTGTCTCTGTAAACGCCAAAACCTTTCCATATTTGGTGATTTGAGAAAGATGTTGCCTTACACTGCATCTTAACCTCCTAGGAACCGAGGTAAAAGTTCTCTTTCAATATGCCATCCATTTTTTTATGAAAAGCCCAGGATGTCCTCTTTACAATACAGCAGGGATTGATAGAGTAGCTCATAAGAATAAAAGGAGATGCATGCGAACGAAATGTCCAGTACAGAGAACACAAGTTAATGGGCTAGGTCTTAGGAGGTTAAAAAAACATAACTCAAGGTCTCAGCAAAGCAAACTAAAGTAATGACGTTTATGTACAACACATACCAAGTAATATCAGAAGCATGTATCTTTGATTGTATACTGATTCCCATACCTGTGCCATATTTATCTGGTATCTACTGTTTGGGGTACAACTGTGTTTATCTCTAAGTTCCCCAATTATTTGAGATTTGACTTTTGCTAATATCTGCTATTTTCATGGAACTATAATTTCATTTGCTTCATGCTACGAAAATCCTTCTTTTACCTGAGGCAACCAAGCAGGAGTATCAAACTAATGAAATGACAATACACTAACAGCATGCCAATTACAGATTTACAGAGAGCAATCAGCTATTCCAGATAATTACAAGACTATCTAATGAACCGCACTGAACATGAATTTCATTAATTACACGAAAGGAATAGTCCTGCAAATACTTATATTTATTTCTTAATTGTGGCATCTGAAGAGTAAACAGAACGTTCTCAAAAAACATGTGTTTCATATAATATCTAAAGAGACAAATGCCAATATTGCCATCTTTGCATTTAAAATCCATAGGATTCCAAGTGAGTCTGCCAAGCCATATAATCCATGCCTCTGATTCCCCAAGTGCACCACTGGATCATATTTAAAGGAACACTTTAGTGCCAGGAATGCAAACATGTATTCCTGACACTATAGTGCTAAAGTGGCTGTGTAGGTTACCAGCCTTCCTCTCTGTACAGATTAAAGGGGATTTTACTCACCTTTTCTCACACACCGCACTGGTCTCTATGCGGCTACTATGCCTCCTTGGCTAAGATCATCGATCTTGAATCAATACATCTCTATGGGGAACATGCATAGATATGTTGAACACCAGTTCTGCACACTGTGGAACACTGAACTAGGAAGCACCTCTAGTGGTGTTGCTAGGCAATGATGCCAACACTTCCTTTTCTATGAAACTGCTAAGTTTACAGTGCTAACACTCAGGGCCGCCACTAGAAATTTTGGGGCCCCTGACAAAGCACAAGGTCTGGGCCCCCCACACCCCCCCTCCCACACCCGGCTGGCCTCCCCCCGCAATGAATGCAGTGTGTGTCAGTGCAATGAATGCAGTGTGTGTGTCAGTGCAATGAATGCAGTGTGTGTGTTAGTGTTGTGGATGCAGTGTGTGTGTTAGTGTAGTGGATGCAGTGTGTGTGTCAGTGAGCGGCGCGCACACCACATCTTGTGGTAGTGAGAGCGAGGGAAATGCTGTAAAGTACAGCTGCAGTCCGCTAGGCCCCCTCTGCAAGTATAGGGAGCCGGGGGGCCTGCGGCTGCACCTATATATGGCGATCATTGCTATATATAGGTGCAGAGAGTAATTGTGGGGCCCTGGACTGCCAAAGCAGTCCAGGCCCCCAAGGACCACCGGGCCCGTGACAACTGTTATGGTTGTCACCCCCTGATGGCGGCCTTGTTAACACTGCCGGGACATGCTATAGACACTACTACATTAAGCTGCAGTTATTCTGGTGACTATAGTGTCCATTGAAGAGGTTTGGAGGAGAGTATATACTATGAAATATAACCATTCTCACATCTTTTGGTTTGCAAGGAAAGAAAAAAAAAAAAAGAAGGGAAGGAAGGAAGAAAAGAGTGAAAGATTAAAGGGACTTATCAGGCAAATTCAAATTGGAGAAAGTTTTATATCAGCATATATATCTTCTGAATCTGTTGAACTAAAGAAATTTATATTGGAGACCTCTTCGGTAGGTAGATCAAAACAAAATTAAATTCACAAACACAAAATAAATCATAGTTTAACATCAGTATCAACTCTTCCAGTGGTTTTTGTTCCACTTGTGATAACCTCTTCCTCTTCAACACTACTCCTTCTTTTCCTCTCTTCCACACAGCAAGCCCAGGTCTACTTGCTATAACGGGAAAATGTCTATCCACTTTCCATCCTATTGGCTTCTCAGCCAGTAAATAAAGGGTTTGAGTTGATAAGATGATTTAATGTCTTCCAGTAACTTAGATTCTAAATCCAAGCAATGTGAGCCAGTGACGGCTACTCTCGTGTATGTGAGTCATTGCTACACTTTGCTATTCTCTTTTACTATACAGAACATAATGTGCATGCATCAACCAGCCACTGAGGAACTCATCAGATTAAAGTTGTCCATGATTAGCAGAGGATTTCAGAAGGAGCATGGGAAGATGTACTCTGCCTTACTGGTCAAACTCTTATCAAGAAGTGAAGGCACATTGGAAAGGGTATGTCTAAGAACATGTTTTATAGGTAAACAGTCTGTTTTACAGTCAAATATCCTCTACACTTTGGCATCAACTGTAAAGCTTAGCGGCCAGGGAAGGTTGATGACCGATATATGCTATCATTAATAGCAGATTAGTTTGGCATCATGCTGGGAGGAGAGAATGCTGATTTATTTAAGTTCCCCATGAACATTAGAAAGTTTTGTTTTAAAAGCTGAATTGGGTCTTTATTTATATTATATCTACTTGCCTTCTGTTTTGTCATATAAGCATCTTATTGAGAAAACTACAAAAAAAAAAAAAATACCATAGTTTGCCTGTCAATCCAAAAATGAGATTTTCAATGCATCCAATGTGTCAATAAAGATACAAAACACTTTCTCTCTCACTTTACTCATCTCAAACTATGTAATTAATCTTCTCTGTTCTCTCACTATCACGAGTCGTGCTTCTCATCCTCCCCTCTGTATCCCCTCCAGTCCAGTGTAGCAGTTAAAATGAGCAGGTAGATGTGTAAATAAAATATAACAATGCCCCATGTGATTTATCTGGAAATAGATCCAAACTCTTCAGGGACTCAATTAAACACACAATCACACTTAAAATACCATATTTACTGTATCCCATAAAGTCAGTGTCTATAAAATGGCAGGCATATCCACTTTGTTCAATGTTATTCTTTATCCCATGACAAAAGATCTTCATTGAGCCACATTTTAGGTAAATGGTTTCATTGGAATCCAAATACCACACTTGCATGGGTTCCTTTGTTGGTAGTCAATCCGGGGTGAACCAGGTCTTCTCAGTGGTTCATGCACATTCTAAATGTGATAATGCCAATGCATTGTATTTACATTGTTATTCATGATTCTCAACTTTTCCATAATCACATACTAAATACTGTATTGGGATGTATATTTATGTGATTACGTAGTGAAAAATAGATTAAATTTAGATTAAATTTGACATGTCAAGACTTTCATAGGTTTAATTAATTTATGGGAACATCATCAATCTAAATTATATTAGATATATAAAATGTAGGACTTGTTTGTGAGCATTTAGTGGTACACATGTATTATAATGGAGATATATACTTTGCATAGTCTCCCCATTGGTATGGAATAAATTACAGATAGCAGGGGTTGCAGAGAGAGTTTGTTGTTCTGTCACTTATACTAGAAATAGAGCCAAGAAATAATTAATAACAAACATTGTGTGTTCTAGTAATTTTGACTAATTGGTTGCATCTGGTTGGACTACTTTATTGCCGTTAGAATTTATTCTACAATCACATTTGTGCTACACTAACTCTTGGAACTAAGTTTATCCATTAAAGGGACACTCCAAGCTCCATAACAACTACAACCTGCTGTAGTGGCTATGGTATCAGAAGCACCATGGCACCATCTCAAAGTAATTTGTCAAACTGTTTTAGAATGGAGAATGTGATCTTACCATACTTATTCAAAGGTTATCTGTATCTTGTCTGCTAGAATATATACTATCAGGAATATTCAGTCTACAATGCATGTGTTATTCTTGATGTTTTCCATGTGACATAGGACTCTTGAATTGGACAATTTGGTCACTACTCACACATTATAGTGATTTTGTGGATTGCATTGTTGGGCTTTATTTATGAAAGCACTTTTTGTACTTATCTTTAAACTGATCTTATAGTGCCAGGAAAAGAAAAACATTTTCCTGGCACTGTAGTTTTAATAGGTTTCCTGGCGCGGGGCTGAAGGGGACCTATTTAACCTATAGTGCCATAAAAACCCCTATTGTGCCACATAAAACCTATAAACCCTTTCAGCCACTTACCTGAATCCAGCATTGATGTCCCTCGACGCTAGGTCAAGCTCCGTCCAGACTCCTCTCCCGCCGGTGTCAGCCAGCAGGGGAGACCTAATGCGCATGTGGCCACATGCTCATTGTACCTCCCCATAGGAAAGCATTATTCAATGATTTCCTGGGGAAAATCTGACGCTAGAGGTCCGTGAGAATGTCTTGCGTCAGATAACTGACCAAAAGTCAGTTTGGATTCCAGAAGCGCCCCCAGTGGCTGTCTGGTAGACAGCCACTGAGGGAAGACTTAGAGCTGCAATGTAAACATTGCAGTTCTCTGGAACTGCAATGTTTTACATTGCAGCACTAAGTGCAATAGGGACACAGCAACCAGACCACCTCAATGA
This sequence comes from Pelobates cultripes, assembly GCA_933207985.1. Lineage (NCBI taxonomy): Eukaryota > Metazoa > Chordata > Amphibia > Anura > Pelobatidae > Pelobates > Pelobates cultripes. The sequence continues at coordinate 45,941,566 of OW240920.1, read as the reverse complement.
GCTGAAGTGGTCTGGGTGCCTAGTGTCCCTTTAATGATCTCCTCTTCTTATTTACTGTATTGAAAAGCTATGCAAAAACCTTGAATATAAAAATCAACTGGCTTTCATGACCTTAAGTACTTAAAATTAAATAACTACTGTAAAATTTGGCTCTGTAAAATTTGGCTAGTAAAAGTTCTGGCAAGTAAGTGGCCCTCTTTGAATAGGTCCAAAATTAGCACAAAAACAGCACCAATGTTTTGTGCATGCACACATAGTTATTTATCTAATCTAATTTATATATCTTAGCTTATGTTCTGTTTTTAGCATAAACACAACATTTTAGAGTGAATTTGTGTAAAGGTGCACATACAAAAATGCATTAACCCTGAATAAAAATTATAGTCATTTAAAACCATTACTTATTGCAGTATACATATAGCATATTAAACTATAGATATAGTATTGCAGAAGAAGATCAATAAGTTTCATCTCAGACAATGTCTGTTCTGTAATTTATTTTGAAATACTCTCACAACTACAGTTGAATCTGCTCCTGAGATTCATTAAGCAGTACAGTCATAAAACGTAAAACAAAATAACTGGGTAACTGGATGTAAAGCATAACGACTGGATTTTATATGTTTTAAAAATTGTATTAGGTTTTTAATTCTCCAAAATAAATGTTTAGTGGCTCATTTCATACATCAGTGTCCCTTTTAAATTACCCAGTATATGATCGTATATTTTTAAGGCATTTCTGGATCAGTTTACACTTATTTCATATAAAGTCTTGTTTTGTTCTAAAAGATCTAAAAGTATATTATCGAGTTCTATTATAGAGAAATCAACGAAAAAACATTAAGAGAATAGAATTATAAGTGCTACAAAAAGTATAAATGTTTTAGCTGATACCTTGTAACCTTTCTTACTAATTTGCAATTATGCTCAGTCTATTGTTCACTCATTTTTCATTCAAAAGATGTTTTGGATCCTTGGATAAAAATAATGGTTACCTTAATAAAAGTGTCTCTGATGTTTGCTGTTATTCTAAGGACCTGCAGTTCTATGAATGATAAAAAAAAAAATAATTGCCTCTATTCTTAACGTTGACATTTGGAGCAGTGTTAAACTGAATTTTATCTCCTAGTTTTTCTTTTACCAGTCATCTAATACAATAAATATTTAATAAGCATTCCCTTGCAGGCTGAATTCAGGGCGCTCATCATCTCATTACCTTGCATTGGAAAACCATCGTCATTGTCACTTGCTTAATTATGCTAAGAAAGAATTGAAATGTGTGGCTGTTGGGATCAAAAAGTAATTAAATTGACTTGGCAAGAGTTGGGTATCTCATTATGTTTTTCGCTTAACACTTTTAATGGATTTTGTTTCCAAGAAAAATCTGATTGGAAGAAAGATGCATTATTCTGTAAAGTATTCAATTGAATGCCAAAATCAAATAAATATAGATACAATCAACCTGTGCAAAGGGCACCTTTGTACTGATTTTAGAGGAGAGGTTTTTTTATTGAGAGTTTTGTTAAATGCCCAAAACATTTTCTCTTAGGTGATGTGGGGCACTCCTATGATCTGTATAGTGTGATTTCTTGCAAGCTTTAACCCCTTATTTGAGCAATTAGAGACGCTGGTTTTATGGTTTTGTTGTGTAATGATATAAATCCATAACCTCAAATGGTATTTTTGTTTTTTAAACTGTTAATATCCACCTTCTAAGACAAAAATGTAACCAACAAATCTCTACTGTTCAAATCAAAATATACCTGCAACTGGTAAACTATGTTTTGGACTAATGGCTGGATTTGTCACAAGTCCTTTTGCCCAAGGCCTCAGCATTGGGGCATCATAGCCGGTGGGGAGATTAAAGACCTACAGCCCCGTCACACCGTTACAGTTACAGTCACCCCTCTATACTCATTATCCTCCCCACGATAGTTTTATCTTGCAACTACAGCCCCAAGTTCCCCACTACAGCCACAATCAGACTATAGACCCTCTCACCCTCATATTGCTTACTATAGCCACTTTACCCACTATAGCCTCTATATCCCCACTACAACCATTATTTCCCCACTGTAGCCACCACCACCACTAAAGACCCTATACCTCAACCACAGCCCCAAAGGCAACACAACAAGCAGCCACCCCCAGATATGCAACCAAAAGCCGCATTCCCACAAACATACAACATAACAAGCTGCTTCCACACACATACACCCACTCTTAACCCTGTCCCACTTGTCCCCCAATCACCTACCTAGTCACATTCGCCAATCATATCCCAAACTAGTCATATAAATGCATCCAACCTATATATATATATATATATATATATGTATGTATGTATGTATATATATATGTATATATGTATATATGTGTATATGTATATATATATATATATATATATATATATATATATATATATATATATATATATATATATATATATATATATATATATACACATTGAGCAACAACGGTAAATCCATTCCTGAATGGACTCCAAAAGTATCTTACTAAGGGTGAGTTCTACACTGATTAAATCAAAATTATGTTTTATTATTATTATTTATATAGTGCCATCAGATTCCGTAGCGCTGTACAATGGGTGGACTAACAGACATTTAATTGTAACCAGACAACTCGACATACAGAAACAGAGAGGTGGAGGTCCCTGCTCAATGAGCTTACATTCTAGAGGGAGTGGGGTATAGTGACACAAAGGGTAAAAGTAGGGGTACGAAGTAAGATGTTAGAAAAGTATTCGCTGAGGGCTTAATAGGTCATTTTTGACAGTTGCAGGAGAAGAGTCATGGGGGGTGGGTGATAAAAACCTGCTAACAGTTTAATTGATATGCTTTCTTGAAGAAGTGAGTTTTCAATTATTTTTTTAATGAGTGGAGACTGGGTGAAATTTTCACGGAGGAGGGAAGGGAATTCCACAGTAGAGGTGCAGCCCTGGAGAAGTCTTGGAGGTGAGCGTTAGAGGTGGGAGTACGGACAGATGATATACGTAGGTCTTTGGCAAAACGTAGGGGCCTCGACGGGACATACTTGTGTATTAAGGAGGATAGGTAGGTTGGAGCAGCATTATGTAGGGACTTGTAAGCAAGCACCAGAATTTTAAATTAAATCTAACTTGGAGCCAATGCTGACACAGCGCGGGAGGCGTGGGAGGTGCGAGCGGACAGGAAAATGAGCCTTGCTGCCGCATTCATCATAGATTGCAATGGTGCAATCTGAGAAAACAAAAGACCACCGAGAAGAGTATTGCAGTAGTCCAGATGAGAGAGAACAAAACCAGCACCTTAGCCGCATTCGGGGTTAAATAGGGGCAGATGTGCGCTATGTTTTTGAGATGGAAGCGACAGGATTTGGCGATTGATTGGACATGAGGGGTGAAGGAGAGGTTGGAGTAAAAAAGAACACCCAGGCAGCGAGCCTCTGAGTTAGAGATGATGGTAGCGCCGTTGACTTGGAGGGAGACAGACATGGGAGTAACACTTGAGGGAGGAAAGATCAGAAGTTCTGTTTTGGACAGGTTGAGTTTAAGGAAGTGAGCAGCCATCCATTTGGAAATCGAAGAGAGGCAGTCAGAGACATGAGTCAAGATGGGCGGAGAGAGATCAGGAGAGGACAGGTAGATTTGCGTGTCATCAGCATAGAAATGATAATGGAAGCCAAACGAGCTGATGAGTTTACCAATTTTCATTTGATAAAAGGTGCATATGAATGTCTGCAGCATGACTAGGGTTAAAATAAGAATGTACTGTTACAGCATTGGTGACTCAATCTAGAGAGCTATATACAAGTATAGGAGCAAGGAAAAAAAAGAGGTATTTTAGAATTGACAAAGTGGCATTAATGATGCATTAATAGAAAAAAGTATACCATCTCATATGAAGGACAGGTGAATATGTACCACCCTGATATATTGCTAAATTTGCTTACTATGGTCTACTGTTAAAGTGAGAGTTAGTGAACATACACAAATCCATTTGAATATGGGTCTATATGTATCCTGCTGTATACATTAAAATTACCTTATGCAGAACCAATGAAGAGGACACATCAACAATGCTGTGCCCACTGGAGCAGCAGCACTCATCTCCATAGAATCCACCAAATAGCTCCTGCGATCCATAGCAGGATACTATTTCTGGACTAGAAGAAACACCACCCACCATTAATATTACCAATGTCCCGTTCATTTGCTAACTTTAAAAAAAAATCACGTTAAATCTATCATCATCCATTCCATGACATCTTGCAGAGGAGCCTCTTATAATCTACATTTTCAGATGAATTTGGGGAAAACACTTGAAGCATTCGTTTGTATTGAATTATTTCAATTGCTTTTGTTTGATTTGTTCATTGCAAACAGCTGAAAGTCTGTACACTTTGACAATAAACTGGATTTTTAATGCGGGGTTGAATAATTTTGATTACAACTGGATCTAAATACAGCTTGCAAAAGCTGCAGCAATCTTGTTTGAAGCATTTGATAAGCCAAATGGCAAATGATTTAGGTAAACTAGAAAAATGGTCAGAACTGTGGCAGCTGACATTTAATGTGGATAACTGCAAGCTAATGCATCTTGGACGTAAAAACCTAAGGGCAGAGCAGGGCCCCCTGTGTGAAAAATCTTCACAGTGCCCCCATTCCCCCCCCCCGTCATCCATGCATTATGTAATGTTTGTGTTGTCTGTGTATGTGATAGATGTGATGACTGTGTGTGATATTTGTAATGGGTGTATTAACAGTGTGTGATATGCGTGTATTGGTTGTATGGGATATTTGTGCTGGGTTTATTGGCTGTGTGTGATGGTTATTTAATTCAGATAAAAACATGCATTTAGGCCTATGTGTGAATGCAGGTGTATATTTTTGCAGAGTTATGTGCACACATTCCCACAGTCAGATGCACACAGTTATACATATACATTGTCAAATCCACCACATGCACATAGTCGCAGGCCGAAAAGTCACATACACAGGATCAGGCAGAAACACACAGGTAAAGGCAGTAATACACATACACAGTTACAGGTAGATAAACACACTCACACACAATTACAGGCAGAGAGCCACACACACACAGCCACACATACAGTTTTACACACACACACACACAGCCACACATACAGTCTTACACACACATACTTACATGCAGGCCGTCACCCACACACACACAGCCACACACACAGGCAGCCACATACATACACACACAGGCAGACAGCCACACACACACAGGCAGAAACCCACACACACACGCAGACAGCCAAACACATACACTCAGGCAGACAGACACACACACACAGAGGCAGGTGGCCATCCACACACACAGGAAGACATCCATACACACAGAGGCAGGCAGTCACACACACACAGGCAGACAGTCATACACACACACACAGACATACAGGCATACAGTCATACACGCACACAGACACACACACAGGCAGTCACACACACAGGCAGGCATTCATACACACACACACACAGGCAGACAGTCACACACACACACACACACACACACACACACACACACACACACAGGCAGTCATACACACACACACACACATACACAGACACACACACAGGCAGACAGTTATACACACACACAGAGGCAGACAGTCACAGACACACACACAGAGGCAGACAGTCACACACACACACACACACACAGAGGCAGACAGTCACATACCCACAGACAGTCACACTCACACTGACAATCACACAGTTACCTGTGGAGTTCATTGTGGAGGCAGTGCAGCTCCTGGAGACTGTTTGTTGGGGAAAGCAGGGACTCCTTCCTGCGTCCCCTGCAGCACTTACAAGGCACTTTTAGCCCCGCCCCAGCCGCACAGGAAGCTCCGCCCACCACACTTTTTTATTTTTCTTATTCCGGTCGGCTGTGCGGCCGCACATTGCCCCCTGCTCCATGACACCCTCTGTGGCCGCATAGCTAGCACACCCCTAAGGCCGACGCTGGGGCAGAATGTAAAATATTTGATAGAGTCCTAACCTCAACATCTGAGGAAAGGGATTTAGGAATAATTATTTCAGATGACTTAAAGGTAGGCAGATAATGTAATAGAGCAGCAGGAAATGCTAGCAGAATGCTTGGTTGCAGTGGCAAACACAATCCATGGGGCCCTGGTGCAAAACTGATCCTTGGGTCCTCCCCCATTCCCCCCCCCCACACACACACACACATACATACATACATACAGAGACACAAACATACACACACACACACAGACAGATACATACAGACACACACACACACAATACACACATATATACAAAAAGATAGGCACACATACATACAGACATACAGACAGATACAGACAGACACACAAGACACACATACATACAAATAGACAGGCAAAATACATGCATACAGACACACACACACACAAGACACACATACATAAAAAGACCCATACATACATACAAACAGACAGGCACACATACTTACAGGCAGACACACACAGGCACACAGACACAGACAGACAGACACACACACACAAGACACACATACATACAAAGACACATACATTCATACAAACAGACAGGCACACATACAAACACACATACACACAGACATTCACACACAGACAGACACATACATACAAATAAACACACACACACATATACAAAATGTTTAAATCACCCTCCTGTTTCCTACCTTTTAGGTGCAGGAGGGTGACTTTCACTTGGGTCCAGGGGTCGCACAGGTGGATGGGAGTCAGAGTTCCCACTCTGACTCCCCTCTCTGCTTCCTCCCACACGGGCTCTGTGTATGGTGGGAGGAGTGACCAGGGCAGTCACTTCCTCCCAGCGTGTGATGTCATCACAGGGGGCCCGGTCGCGCTGTTAAAGTGACGCAGCGCTGACCGGGCCCCCTGAAAATCCATCTCCATCGGGTGGCCCTAACAACATTGGCCACCCGATGGACCCCTTGAACGGCGGCCCCGACCCACGCAAAACATTGTGGCTGGTACCCGATTGCAGGGGTCCGCAGGGCGGCCGGGACCCCTGGAGTAATGGGCCCGGTCGCAGCTGCGACCCCTATATGTACGCCACTGCTTGTTGTATAGGGAGAGGTATTAGCAGTAGAAAGAGCAAAGTGATCATGATATTGTACAGAACACTGGTGAGACTTCACTTGGAGTATTGTAAACGGTACTGGAGACCATACCTCCAGAAGGATATTGATACTTTAGAGAGAGTTCGGAGAAGGGCTACTAAACTGGTTCTTGGATTACAAGATAAAACTTACAAGGAAAGGTTAAATGAACTTAACATGTATAGCTTGGAGGAAAGACAAGACGGGGGGATATGATAGAAACATTAAATACATAAAGGGAATCAACACTATATTTAAAAAAGACTATATTTAAAAGAAGAAAAACTACCACAACAAGAGGACATAGTCTTAAATAAGAGGGACAAAGGTTTAAAAATAATATCAGGAAGTATTACTTTACTGAGAGGGTAGTGGATGCATGGAATAGCCTTCCAACTGAAGTGGTAGAGGTTAACACAGTGAAGGAGTTTAAGCATGCATGGGATAGGCATAAGGCTATCCTAGATAAAAGATCAGGCCAGGGACTAATGAAAGTATTTAGAAAGTTGGGCAGACTAGATGGGTTGATTGGTTCTTATCTGTCACATTCTATGCTTCTATTTGCAAGCCCTCCCCTTCCAACTTCCAACGTTCTTTGACAGTCGGTGGAAGGATTTTTGCCGCCCTAAGCAAAATAAAAATGTCCTGCTGCCTAGGGATGCATTGTGTGTTTCTGTGTATGTATAGGGAAGCATTGTGTGTGTGTGTGAAAGAGAGAGTTTGTGGGGTGGGATAGGGGCTGAGTCCTACCAGCCCCTTTTCAGGGCCGAGCTGGCCCACCGGGATACCGTGTAATTTCCCGGTGGCCCACGGCACCTGTGCTGGGCTGACAGCCCTACTCATCACTAATGAGGCTCCTTTAATCCCAGCCGGCCATGTGCAAGCGGCCCCATGGGAGCAGGGGGCACCAGGCAGCTGACACAGCTCGCACATGGCCGGCAGGGATTATAAAAAAAAAAGAAAGAAAAAACAAAATATTGCGACGGTGGCGGAGCTTAGCATACGGCGGGGTGGAGCTTAGTGTGCTACAAGGCAGGGCTTGCTGTGCGGCAGGGGCAGGGGTAAATGACCCGGTAACTGCAGCACGGGAAGCAGGAAGGAGTCAACAACTAGTCTCCAGAAGGGATATATGAGCACTTCCTGTCAGTCTGTCCAGGTACAGGAAATCGATGTTCCTGTACCGTGGACTGAAGCTCGACCACGCTACACCTCTTTATTTTTGTACAAATCCAAAAGTCTGGCACTCTTCACAACCAAAAAGAACCATAACCAACCGGGTGCTGCCCAGTGCTGAATATGCAAACGGTAGAAAAGGAGTACTCTCTAGGAATTTTTCAATTCTATATATTTTTAGTAAACGAACATCAACATTTGGACCCTCCTGGGTCTTTATCAAGATATATTTTCTACTATTACCTTCATTACCTTTATCAAGATATCTTGATAAACACCCAGGAGGGTGGAAACGTTAATGTTTGCTAAAAATATATAGAATTGAAAAATTCTCAGAGAGTGCTCCTTTTTTACCTTTTGCATTTAATAATATGTGTATTAGTATTATGCATATGTTTGAAGTCAGTGTGTTGATCGTATTATTCAAATGTATTTTATATGTAAACATAAATGCGTACTGATTATAGAAAGCCATCTTTTATGTATTCTTTAATTTAGATTTTTGATAATCTAGCCGCACTAAAAATTTTACTGTCATTACAGAACCAACCAATAAAATTCATATTCATAGTGACTGAAAAACGTCAAGAAACAAAATGGCGCCATCTTTACTTCCAATTCCTGTAACTGTGAGATAAGCCACATAAGTGATCAGTAATGAAAAACAGCTTTGATTTCCCTTTTGACTGTACAAACTAATTTTGTATAAAAGACTTCTTTCTTTAAAGTGTTTACATTAGACATAATTAGACTTGCTCAAATAAACCTATTAGTGTTAAGTTGTTTACAAAATACTTCATTTTTTTTTTATTGATAAGTAGAACTGCATTTTACCTAATCATAGTAAACTACACCAACAACACGCAAAAACACAGCAAAACACAAGACAAGGCAAGATTTAAAAAAAAAAAAATACCTTTGCCCAATTTTACAGTTATTTTATCATATTGTTTTTTAAAATTAGCTTTAAATTAACACACGGTTTGTAATATCACACTGCTTGATGATGTGCTTAAACAAGCTTATGGAAGCTCTGTAGTTGTTTGTTCAGAATCCACTTTAGTCAAATGTGTGCTTGTGAATATTGTCCTGCTAATTCATTAAAAACAAATGTTGGCTATTTGAATAAAGGATTCATTGTAGCTGAGCATTTTCTGCAGGGGCACGAACACGAATTAAATTATATCCTCTACAAATCTCTACTTTTAAGAAGAAATACAAACAAATCATAGCTGTTTCTGTGCTGAATTGCTCCTACTATATCTTTGTCTGATGGAAACACGATTGGATTTTGCTGATTGTGTTGAAGGCCTCGAGTAATCAGATTTTATACACATTTTATATACACTGCTCAAAAAAATAAAGGGAACACTTAAACAACACAATCTAACTCCAAGTCAATCACACTTCTGTGAAATCAAACTGTCCACTTAGGAAGCAACACTGAGTGACAACCAATTTCACACGCTGTTGTGCAAATGGGATAGACAACAGGTGGAAATTATAGGCAATTAGCAAGACCCCCCCAATAAAGGAGTGGTTCTGCAGGTGGTGACCACAGACCACTTCTCAGTTCCTATGCTTCCTTGCTGATGTTTTGGTCACTTTTGAATGCCGGCGGTGCTTTCATTCTAGTGGTAGCATGAGACGGAGTCTACAACCCACACAAGTGGCTCAGGTAGTGCAGCTCATCCAGGATGGCACATCAATGCAAGCTGTGGCAAGAAGGTTTGCTGTGTATGTCAGCGTAGTGTCCAGAGGATGGAGGCGCTACCAGGAGACAGGCCAGTACATCATAAGATGTGGAGGAGGCCGTAGGAAGGCAAAAACCCAGCAGCAGGACCGCTACCTCCGCCTTTGTGCAAGGAGGAACAGGAGGAGCACTGCCAGAGCCCTGCAAAATGACCTTCAGCAGGCCACAAATATGCATGTGTCTTCTCAAATGGTCAGAAACAGACTCCATGAGCGTGGTATGAGGGCCCTACGTCCACAGGTGGGGGTTGTGCTTACAGCCCAACACCGTGCAGGACGTTTGGCATTTGCCAGAGAACACCAAGATTGGCAAATTCGCCACTGGAGCCCTGTGCTCTTCACAGATGAAAGCAGGTTCACACTGAGCACGTGACAGACGTGACAGAGTCTAGAGACGCTGTGGAGAATGTTCTGCTGCCTGCAACATCCTCCAGCATGACCGGTTTGGCAGTGGGTCAGTAATGGTGTGGGGTGACGTTTCTTTGGGGGCCGCACAGTCCTCCATGTGCTCGCCAGAGGTAGCCTGACTGCCATTACGTACCGAGATGAGATCCTCAGACCCCTTGTGAGACCATATGCTGGTGCGGTTGGCCCTGGGTTCCTCCTAATGTAAGACAATGCTAGACCTCATGTGGCTGGAGTGTGTCAGCAGTTCCTGCAAGACGAAGGCATTGATGCTATGGACTAGCCCGCCCATTCCCCAGATCTGAATCCAATTGAGCACATCTGACACATCATGTCTCGCTCCATTCACCAACGTCACGTTGCACCACAGACTGTCCAGGAGTTGGCAGATGCTTTAGTCCAGGTCTGGGAGGAGATCATCCGCGGCCTCATCAGGAGAATGCACAGGCGTTGTAAGGGAGGTCATACAGGCACGTGGAAGCAACACACACTACTGAGCCTCATTTTGACTCGTTTTAAGGACATTACATCAACGTTGGATCAGCCTATAGTGTGTTTTTCCACTTTACTTTTGAGTGTGACTCCAAATCCAGACCTCCATGGGTTGAAAAACTTGATTTCCATTTTTTAATTTTTGTGTGATTTTGTTGTCAGCACATTCAACTAGGTAAAGAACAAAGTATTTCAGAAAAATATTTAATTCATTCAGATCTAGGATGTGTTATTTTTGTGTTCCATATATTTTTTTGAGCAGTGCATAATATAATGAGGTACATGTATATCTGTATGTATCACTTTGTCTACCCGTTATGTAAATGGGCATGTCAAGTCTTGAAATCCCGTCTTCCACAGATATGTGGCATCATCCATGCAATATTCCCCACAATGCATGGATTGAAAGTGGTCATGCAGTATGAGGTGTCCTCTACCCTCTTTATCCAGTACCTGACCGAAGGGGCCATGGTTTGTTTTCAGTAGCTCAGGATTAGGCTTCGTCGTGCATTCACCAAATGTGGGAGTATTGATTTCTATATTTGGTAGATGGCAGTTGGTTGAGATGTAGCATACAGGCAATTGGTGTGAGACCAATGGAGGATATGATGTGGTGTTCCTCTTTCCAGAAAGGTTGGATCAGGTAGCATGTCCACGATATGTGGAACAAAGTGCTTAGTTCCCTTTCGCACCTCCAACATTCTGAGGTGCAGGTGTCACTCATAGTAGCCTGTTTAACTGGTGTTTTGTATTGGTTGGTTATCATTTTATAGCCTGATTCTTGGTATTTTGTGCACATGGAAGATTTGTGGGTAAGCATGACATTGGTTTCTCTTTTTATCTATTCATGCCATTCTGATATACATTCCATTAAAGGACCCTTTAAACATCATCACCAGCTAGCTCTCTTACAGTACGGCCCTACCTGCTCTGATCCATACCTCGTAAAGTTGGAAGATAATTTTTACTGCTACTGTTGTTTTCTATGCCTCCTAAATTTGGAAGATAATCTTTACTACTACTGTTGTTTTTTTATTGTCATTTTTCAAGCTCAATGTATATAGCATTTCCATGTTTAACCTGTACATTTAGAATGATCTGAAAATGAATGGCACACAAACACACATACAAACATACTCACACACATATTTCTGTAAATGCTTTCATTTAATTGAAAGAATTACAATTATTTCAGTCTTTGGGATTAATATCACCTCAGTTGAGAAACAAAAATGCTGTGTGTCAATAATATGTATGCTATGTACCGGATTACTGCAGACCAAAAGAAACAAATGCAATTATCACATACGTCTGGAACAAAGAACTGCCGAATGGACATATTTTGATTTGTTTTCAACCAGCATACAAAATTAAGACCAAACAGAAATATTGGGAAAACTCCCACATTCAACCACATTTTAAATGTCTATTTTAGACAACATTTTTTAAATAGATTTTCAAGTCAATGAGTGAATAGACCCATTTGAGTTTGTGTTAAAATTAAAAAGCAAAATTCATGCAAATAAAATTAACATTAAAAGTAAGATTACATTATGGTTACATTTATTCTAACATTACGATTTTCATCCAGCCGAATTAGGTTGGGTATTGCAATGAACAGAGTCCTGCAGAGTTCAAAATCAGATCTAGGTAAATATCAAAGTCTATGGGAATTAATGCCGCTGTGCTTGACTATACTGTGAGAATTTGCTGAACACGATGAGTCTTAAAATACATTAATTCAGAAGCTAAGGATTAGATTATAGACCTAGACTTTTTAATAACAATACATTATAAAATACAAGTAAAACCAAATACATGGTTAAGAACATTGCATACAATACGTTAATATAGTCAATATGTTATTTTAATATTGAATTAGTAATTATTATTTTTTTTACAAAGCAAGACATATAAACATACAAAAAATAAACTAAGAAATCTGAAACCTCTCTTTTTTTATCACGTAAAACCAGGTCAATAATTCCTAAGGCATTTATACTGCAAAATAATCAGTCTTTCAGATCATATTAATCTTTCTCTGAAAGTTTAACCACACATGGTTTTGATGTAGACAGTCAGTTGATTCCATATTGATCATGACATTGAAGTAATCAACATTCCTCTTTAATTTAAGAAATAAAGCAGGCCTTGGGATAAGTCAACATTTGTGTTTGAACAAAATCAGTATCCAGCATATGAAAAGTAATTAACAGCTTTTATGGGGGGGTCGGGAGGGAACCTTGAATTATATTTTCTCCTTGATTCAACATCAAGAGGAAATAGAAGAAGACAAACTATCTTTAATAATTACAGCTTTACCAACATATAAAAATAAAGCTCTTATGAGATCCTTGTTTCATGGCTACCATCGATATCTAAAGACCAGAACGTTAACCCTAAAGCATCAGAAGAAAATACATCTGATTTCAAGGCAATAAAATGTCCACCTTTTTGTTACTCATTGCGTTAACAGTATTTAGCTCAAGATTATTGTAAAGAACAAGCACGGTTAATAGCTGTAGTCCATATAGTGCTACACTGATAACTATAATCTGGAGTGCAATTCCATTGCAGTTCAATTTCTCTTACCAGCTGTACAACTATCAACCGCCAACTAGACTCGAGACGTTATGCTAAATGCACGCTGAGCAGCCTTAGGATGTCTTCTACTACACAAATTATAACCAGCATGACATCTACCCTTCATATGATGTCAATTTCCAAATCATGTTGAAATACAGGATCCAATATACCTCCTGTTATTCTGTAAAGCAAAGTTACCATCAACAGTGATGTGTTTCACTCTGACAGTAACATATTCCATACTCATATTTAAGCAGTCATTGATTTGAAATAAGAAAAAAATGTGTTCTTTTATAAAAGAAAAAGTTATTCCTGTGATGCACCATGAATGGTAGAAAAAAGAAACACTATGCAAACTACATGTTTTGTTTTTTCCTAGGCAAGAAAGTGTTTTTCAAATGCAAGCAGATACGGGATATGGTTGGTGGCTTTTGTGAAAAGTTCAGTTGTGAAGCAATTGAAATTTGGATCTTTACAACAACCAAACATTGAAGTCTAAATTGAGAAAAATTTGTCCCACCCCAATCTGTAGGATGCAGTTAATGAGAATTTTTTTTTTAAATGTTTGGGTATTAGAATCCTCACAAAAATACTTAGAGTGAAAACTAGATGTAATATAATTTTGGGTTTCGGTTTCCCAACACCGCCAGACCTCCAGTAGGTATTTTGGATCTTCATGGAGTAAAACATTGCATTTATTTCCTTCATGCATGTTGGAATGATGGGAGCTAATTAACAGTTAATTAGCAGTTTAAGAGTTTAAATCCCAGTTGTGATTGGTTGCTGACATCCTAATTCTCTGCAATTTTTTTTTCTATCAAGTAACTTTTTCTCCGATTTTCAGTTGATAACTTCAGCTAAGAGTATTGTTGCTTTTTGGTTCAAAATAACAACATTTTTCTATTTTTAAATATTGTCTTTAACATATTGATGTATGGACAACATTTGGCGATAGTACCATTTTAAAATCTTTCACTTAAAAAAACATTTGTATTAGTTAAAATAATATATAAAACTTTGTTAAAACTAGTTACAAATCATTTCTGCACTTATGAGATAACAGTACTATATTTTTACGCTAACTGTTACCTCTCAACTTAATTTTTAAAAATGGATTGGATAGTTTTTTTTATTGAGAATTTCTACAAACATGCAAACACAGCTGAAGATTCTGATTATCGAATTTGACTCAAATTCTGAATTTTGTTGTCAGCATACTTTAATTTATCGCAACTCACTGTTAAGTGTTTAACCCCTTAAGGACACATAGCATGTGTGACATGCCATGATTCCCTTTTATTCCAGAAGTTTGGTCCTTAAGGGGTTAATTGCTTACATTGTCAAGCCATCAGGCTAATTAATATGCACTTTTCAAACATGACAATAAAGAAGGTGTAGTTTCACATCCGTTCTAGCTTTTGTAGTTACTGTAAATTAGTACTTCTGTTTGTCTTGGTGGTCAAATTCTGGTTGCACATAGACAGAGATGAAAGTGTTATTGTCAAAGAAGAGAAAATGTTTGCTATTTCAGAGTCATACAATTATGGATTTTACCTCTGATCATTTAAATAGAATGTAAAGTTCAATAATATAGTTATAATAACATGTACAGTCAATGACAAAACAATGCAATAATTTCTAGATGAAAAGACCATAATTTGGCACCTGGCGTGGGGGTCTGGTTGTAATGACTGGTAGAAAAACACTTAAGGACAAAACAGATGTAGTCGTGTTTACCTCAGAGCCAAACACAATACTAGTATTGGCTCAAAATAGTCATATTGTAATCTTTATTGTATCAAAACTTTAAAATAGCCGACACAGCCATGCAAATTCATAATCAAAAAACACAAATTGTATACATCACAAAGCTATACACAAGAAAATGTAAAATCTAAATTATCACCCATATTAAAAATGTAATATTGAGTCACTTCTCACTTGGGTGTCTATTTAACAGTCTTCGGATTAGCTTTCTAAATATTTAATTTTTTTAGATACACTTTTAAAAAATTTTAATATTACGAAAACTATTTTTTTTTATATTTTTATATTTTTTATTATATTGATATTTTTACTATACTGATATCTTTTCATATATGATATATTTTTTGATATTTTAACCCCTTAGTGACCAGACCATTTTTTAATTTTCTTACTGTTAAGGACCAGGGCTGTTTTTACATTTCTGCAGTGTTTATTTTCAGCTGTAATTTTCCTCTTACTCATTTACTGTACCCACACATATTATATACCATTGTTCTCGCCATTAAATGGTCTTTCTAAAGATTCCATTATTTTCATCAAATCATATAATTTACTATAAAAATAATGATAAAATATGATGAACAAAATTAAAAAACACACTTTTTCAAAATCTGTTACAACAACTGCCAAAAAACACCCATGCGAAATAGTTTCTAAATTTGGTTCTGGGTTTAGAAATACCCAGTGTTAACATGTTCTTAGCTTTTTTTTTTTTTTGCAAGTTATAGGGCAATAAGTACAAGTAGCACTTCGCTATTTCCAAACCATTTTTTCAATCAAAAGTTACATTGTAACACTGATATCTATCAGGAATCCCTGAATAACCATTCGCATGTATATATTTTTTAAAAGAAGATAACCTAAGGTATTAAACTTTGGGTATTTTGACTCTTTTCACACAACCATTTAACCACTAATCTATGCCAAATTGAAAAAGAAAATAATAATTAGTGATTTTTTTTTTAACACACTTAGCAATTTAAGAATACATACACTGAGAACTTTAAGGGTTACTGCCAAAGAACACCCCAATATGTTTTCAGCAACATCTCCTGAGTACAGTGACACTACCCATGTATAGGTGTGTTGGGTTCTCTGGGGGCTAAAAGACCTTATTTGGAGGGTGCACATTCCAGTTTTCCAACTTGGAATTTTCACAGCTGGTCGTCATGCACCCATGTCCTATTTGGGACATTTTTAAAGCCGTACTAGGAATGGCAAACGGATCTGATAGACTTAGAGTTGTGGATAAAATGCATATTGCGCAGTCTGTTGCTCTACATAATTCCTTTTCAGCACTTTTAGAGTGTAAAGGTGTTATGGAGACAGGCTCAGGCACTGAGGGTAGTGGTGTTATGGAGACAGGCTCAGGCACTAAGGGTAGTGGTGTTGTGGAGACAGTCTCAGGCACCGAGTGTAGTGGTATTATGGAGACAGGCTTGGAGATTATGGTGAGGCTTAATAGAAAGCAGTTGTTGTTGGGGGATTTTATCATAAGAGGTGTGGAGCTGGACAATAGAGGTCTTGTGAGATGTCTTCCGAGCGCTACTGCTCACAGAGACAGGAGACATATTTGTAATATTGTTAAGCAAGCAAAGCAGGAAGGGGAACTGGATGTACTTGTCCATCTAGGGACAAATTACTTGCCTTGCAAGGTAAAGGGAGTTTTTTGTGTTTTTGCCAATGATATACAGCAGCTTGCTTCCACACTGTCATTCTCTGAAGTTCTGCCTGTGCATAACACTCAGAACGACAGGCAAATGCGTATTAGGGACTTTAACTTGTGGCTTGGTGAATGGTGTCGGGAGCAAGGGTTTGACTTAATTTCTCATGGTAGCTCTGTTTGGAATGGAAATAAACTCTACAAAAAAGATGGTTTGCATCTTTCGCAAAAGGGAACAAATGTTCTTAGTGAGCAGTTCAGAGGTTTTACCAGTATGTATTTAAACTAGGAGGGGGGTGCAAAAGGGTGAAAAAACATCAATCCAATTGCCCTCCAAAACAAGGACAGAAGGTGCCTGAAGCAAGTGCATTAAAAAATGATAAGCTTATAGTCATGTCTACAAATGCTCGCAGTTTAGGTAATAAGATCCATGATCTTGTGGCAATAATGGCAACTGATAATGTAGATTTAGTTGCTGTTACTGAGACATGGTATGATGAGAAAAATGACTGGGACATAACAATACCAGTGTACTCTTTATATAGAAAAGACAGGGAAGGCACTAAAGGGGGAGGTGTGGCCCTGTATGTTAAGGATAGCATAAAATCTAGCATAATAAAAGTTAGTGAGGCGATCATAGAGTCCATTTGTGTTACATTAGAATTTGGTAATCACACTAACTCATGTGGGTGTGATTTATAGGCCTTCGGGACAAATAGAAGAGTTAGATAATTTGCTAGTGGAAAAATAGCTAAAATGACAATGAAGAAGAAAGTTATCATCATTGGGTGACTTTAATCTTTCTGACATGAACTGGAAAACCACAATAGCTGCTTGTGCCAGGAGCACACATATTCTAAACTCCCTCCTGGGATTGTCTCTAAAACAAGTCATTGAGGAGCCAAACTAGATTTAGTCTTAACAAATTGAGATTTTGTATCAGATATTACTGTAGGTGAAAGTTTAGGATCCAGTGATCATCAGTCAGTGTGGTTTAGTATAAGAACAGTGACTGAGTCACACCACACAAAACAAACATTTTAGACTTTAGAAAAACAGACTTTTCTAAAATTAGAATATGTGTAAAGTCGTCATTATCAGACTGGAGCAATTTAAATGGAGTCCAAGAGAAATGGGATCATTTAAAAGTTGGACTGCTGAAGGCAACAGAAAATTGAATTAGGCTTGTCAGTAAAAGCAAAAAAATCAAGAAACCACTGTGGTAGGCCGCAGATGTGGCCAAAATAGTAAAAAATAAAAAGTTAGGAATTTAGTAATTATAAAAAAAATCAGAGTGAGGAAGATAGACAAATCTAAAAGATTAGGCAGAAAGAGGTTAAGTAAGTTATAAGAGCTTCCAAACCACACACAGAAGAGAAAATAGCACAGTCAGTAAAAAGAAGGGGGCAAAACATTTTTAGATGCATAAAAGGAAAGTAAAACAAGGATTAGTTAGATTAAAAACAAAAGAAGGAAGGTATGTAGATGAGAATAAAGGTCTAGCTGACTGTCTCAATTAATATTTTTGTTCAGTATTTACAAATGAAAATGAAGGAAAGGGGCCTCAGGTAGGATAAAGGACAAATTAGTCATTTGTTACATGTGAGTTTACAGAGAAAGAAGTTCTATTTCAACTGTC
Source organism: Pelobates cultripes (assembly GCA_933207985.1). NCBI lineage: Eukaryota > Metazoa > Chordata > Amphibia > Anura > Pelobatidae > Pelobates > Pelobates cultripes. The sequence goes on along the minus strand of OW240920.1, from coordinate 45,922,953 downwards.
AAAAGTAAATACAAATCAATCAATGGGACCTGATGGAATACACCCAAAGTTATTAAAAGAACTTAGCGTGTGTCGTGCCCATTCACAAGAAAGGTAGTAGGGAAGAGTGGGGCAACGATAGGCCAGTAAGCCTTACTTCAGTAGTGGGGAAAGTGATGGAAACCATGTTAAAGGATAGGATTGTTGAACATCTAAAATCACATGGATTTCAAGATCCGAGACAATTCATTCTCTTAAATATTTGTATATTGCATAAGGTCTTGATGGTAAGACATGTCTTTTTGCTGATGATACTAAGATATGTAACAGGGTTGATGTTCCAGGAGGGATAAGCCAAATGGCAAATGATTTAGGTAAATTAGAAAAATGGTCATAGTTGTGGCAACTGACATTTAATGTGGATAAGTGAAAGATAATGCATCTTGGGTGTAAAAACCCAAGGGAAAAGTACAGAATATTTGATAGAGTCCTAACCTCTGTGAATGAGTTTAAGCATGCATGGGATAGGCATAAGGCAATCCTAACTATAAGATAAGGCCAGGGACTAATGAAAGTATTTAGAAAATTGGACAAAAGTATTTTTTCACATGACAGAAAGGATAATGTAAATTGCATAGGAATGTGAAAGGGGGCAGATGGTTTACCATATGGATTGATCATTTGATTAATCAAAGGTTCTGCAAGGTATGAGAAGTCACACATAAGTGTCCTGGAAGTCTGGTTTAAATATAAACTAACTCTCTAAACTGCCATATGTCTAGAATCCCTCTTAGATAGGGTGTCCTTTGACATGTTAATGACCATTAGCCTTGTGTTCCAGTATCATATCCAAAAAAAAATTAATATTTACCCTCAGATTAATAATTAAGCCTCATTTTTATTAAATTCAGAATAGGACAAGCACAAGCCCAAACATAATTTGCGTAGCTTAACCATGGGGGAAGGGATTGTGATGTCTGCTATATTGGGTCACAAGTAAGGAGTGTAACATATCTATGAAATGGTAACAAATTCATAGCTGCAATTATTATTTATGTGGCAAGTACATAAGAGGAGATAGAACCAAATGTTTCCATTTGGATTGATGTTGCTCTGGAACACAAGGTAGTGGTCACTTATAGTTACTATAGGTATGCCTTATCTCTACCTCTGGGCGAGGCTTGGTAATCCACAGAGTATATATATCTAATGATACTGAGGTGTGTATTGTACTTGCTTGGGGGCCAGAATCTTATTCTAAGTGCATCACCACCGTTCTTACCAGAGACCCCCTGGGCAGAAGTTTTACTTTGAAAACCTGAGTAAGTGATTAGGACTTCTCTTATTTTATCCCTTTTGTTTTTATCTGTTGTTGGTGTAACTAATTTGATTGTCATCTATATTTTTATATGCACTGTGATAATGTTTTGCTCATAATAAATATTCCTTTATTAATATCTGCCTCTGGTAAAGAAACACATTACCTGAAGAGACTAATTGGTGTTTTTCAATTTCTTAGATATTGTGCTAAGTTGTATTTGGTGGGTTTTTATTATTACGTTACCTGGGGGACCAAGGCACCCATTTATAAATTGCCTTGGTGGTGGTAGCGTTAAAATAGTAATATTTATATTATTATGCTTAAGTGTGGGTTGTGTTAAGAGGGATTTTTATCATTATTTCCAGTCTAGTACAGACAAATAGTGAACTTTAACCCTTTCACCACCACAACTACTCTTGGAGTAGGGTGCGTTTGTGAGAGCATACCGTACATAATTGATTATGCATTTCACTTGTTGGGAGTAAGTGCTTCAGCAGATTAAACTTGCTGGTGGTTTGGTTCGACCAATTTGTCTTTGTAATTACCCTCTGATTGCTATACAGCTAATTCTTTCACATTTGTTAAATTGCAACTTTCTAGATTTAAAAAATGTAGCAAATTTTTAATAACCCATTAGTTATTCCGTCAAGTCTGGATGTTTAAGCCAGGAATAATTGGAGATCATTAAAAATCATCTCTTCACGTCTGCCATTAAAGGGAAACACCAAGGACCATAATCTCTACAGCACGTTGTAGTGGTTATGGTGCCAAAAGTACCCTGGCACTCTTCCACTGTAACCATTTTAGAATGATTTAGCTCATTTTTTGGGGGCCACTGGATCACAAAATGAGTAGTGCACATGCCCCTTTAAATTCATTTAAATGCAGTGGTTGAGCAATCACACTTAGCTACAGTGATTTTAAGTGTATCCCCGGTATGAGGGAGCCTCCCAGGGTCTGAAAAGACAATGGTTATGTCACCCTGCATTCTCTTCTAATCAGTTATCGGTACTGGACTTTGCAAGGAGGAGTTGCAGCATGAGAGGGAGATCTCGGCAGAGTGCTCACAGATCCTTCTGCTAATGTCAGTAGTGACGTAAGAAGAAGGAACCCCTAAGTGGTAGGATTAAGGGATGGGATTAGGACTGCATAAAAACTGTGTATTATAGGTAAACTCACTGGAAGGATTATAGGTTGGATTATGGGTAAATAAATGGTTGGATTAAAGGTTGGATTAAGGGTTGGTTTAGCGGTTGGGATAGGGATAAAATTAGGGGCAGATCCGGAAATCCAATAGATACTCCTATGAATACTCCAACAAATGTGGCAGACTACTGGCACGCTTACTGCATCAAAGACAAAGATAAAATCACATACACTCAATCAAAAGATATTATTATTATTATTTTGATATTTAAAGAGCGCTGTCAAATTCCACAGCGCTTTACAATGGGTGGACGAACAGACATGTAGTTGTAACCAGACAAGTTGGACACACAGGAACGGAGGGGTTGAGGGCCCTGCTCAATGAGCTTACATGCTAGAGGGAGTGGGGTAAAATTACACAAAAAGGTAAGGATAGTATTAGACTAATGACAGTTGCAGAAGAGGAATCAGTTAGGAGCTATTAACAGTTTAATTGATACACTTTTATGAAGAAGTGGGTTTTTAACGATTTTTTGAAGGAGTGGAGACTGGGTGAGCATCTAACGGAGGAGGGAAGCGAGTTCCACAGGAACGGTGCAGCCCTCGAGAAATCTTGAAGGCGAGCATCAGAGGTGGGAGTACGGACAGAAGATAGACGTAAGTCTTCAGCAGATCGTAAGGGCCTAGACGGGACATACTTGTGTATAAGGGAGGATAGATAGGTGGGAGCAGCATTATGTAGAGATTTGAAAGCAAGAACCAGAATTTTAAATTGAGCTCTATATTTTATAGGAAGCCAATGTAGGGACTGAAAGAAGGGTGAGGCATGGGAGGTGCGGGCGGACAGGAAGATGAGCCTCGCCGCCGCATTCATTATGGACTGTAACGACGCTAGTTGGGAGCACGTAAGACCACTGAGAAGTGGATTACAGTAGTCAAGGCGAGAAAGGACAGTGGAATGGACCAACACCGTAGTCGCATCAGGCGTTAAGTAGGGGCGGATGCGCGCAATGTTTTTGAGATGGAAATGACAGGATTTGGCGATAGATTGAAAATGTGGCTTGAAGGAGAGGTCGGAGTCAAAGAGAACACCTAGGCAGCGAGCCTGCGTGGTGGAGCTGATGGTAGCACCGTTGACTTGGAGGGAGACAGACACAGGAATGACAACACTTGAGGGATGAAAGACCAGAATTTCAGTTTTGGTCAAGTTTAGTTTAAGGAAGTGGGCAGCCATCCAGTCAGAAACAGCAGAGAGGCAGTCAGAGACACTAGTCAAGAGGGACGGGGAGAGATCAGGAGAGGACAGGTAGATTTGCGTGTCATCTGCATAGAAATGATATTGGAAGCCAAAGGAGCTAATGAGTTTACCAAGGGAGGCAGTATAGATGGAGAACAGTAGGGGACCAAGGACTGAACCTTGGGGGACACCAACAGAGAGGAGTTGGGAAGAAGAAGCAGAGCCAGAGAAAGAAACACTGAAAGAGCGCTGGGAGAGGTAGGAGGAGCACAAGGAGCGAGCAGTATCTCGTAGACCGATATTGCGGAGGATGAGAAGAAGTTGTTGATGATCAACAGTGTCAAAAGCCGCAGACAGGTCAAGGAGAATTAGGATAGAGTAGTGACCACGAGATTTTGCAGCGAGTAGATCATTGGATACTTTGGTCAGTGCTGTTTCCACAGAGTGCTTAGCGCGGAAACCAGACTGAAGCGGGTCTAGCAGAGAGTTGGACTTGAGGAAGTCTGTCAATCTCGCATACACAATTTTTTCAAGGATGTTGGATGCAAAAGGTAATAGTGAGATAGGACAATAGTTGGATGGGGAGTTAGGGTCAAGATTGGGCTTCTTTAGGATTGGGGTTACAGTTGCATGTTTGAAGGGCAATGGAAATATACCAGAGGAGAGAGAGAGATTAAGAATTTTAGTGAGAGGTGGAGAAAGAAAAGAAGACCGAGTACGGATGAGATGCGAGGGAATTGGATCTAGGGAGAAGGTGGTGGGGCGAGAGGACTGGAGCAAAGCAGAAACCTCTTTCAATGTAGCGGGTGCGAATGAACATAGAACAGCAGAGGGAGTGAAGTTAGGGGAAGTATTGTAAAGGGAAGAAGAAAGATGAGAGATCTCTTCCCTGATTGTAGAGATCTTGTCAGTGAAGTGAGTTGCAAAGTCTGAGGCGGTCAAGTTAGTAGGTGCAGGAGAAACAGCAGGGCGAATAAGACAGTTAAATGTGCGAAATAGTCGTTTGGGTTAGCGGGAGAGTGTGTTTATGAGGGTATTGAAGTAATTAACTTTTGCAGAGGAAAGAGCCAAGCTGTATGAGCTCAGCATAAATTTATAGTGGAGAAAGTCAGATGCACAGTGAGACTTTCTCCAACAGCGTTCAGCAGTTCTGGAGCATTTTTGGAGGTATCGAGTGAGCTTGGTGTGTCAGGGTTGTTGTTGGGGGGCCTGCGGCGTTTAAATGTACAAGGTGCCATGATGTCTAGTTGAGAGGAGAGAGTGGAATTGTAGAAGGAGGTTGCAGAACTAGGACAGGTGAGGTTTGAGATAGGTAAAAGGAGAGTTTGGAGATTAGTGGAGAAATGCTCTAGGTCAAGACATTGGAGGTTTCTGTGAGAGTGATGTTCAGACGGTGGTGTCAATTGGGTCTTAGGTATGCTAATGTCAAAAGTCAGCAGATGGTGGTCAGATAGAGGAAAGGGAATATTGGAGAGATTAGAGGCAGTACAGAGGTTGGTGAAGGGTCGAGGGGTCGGAAGGATATGAGGGGTCAGAAACTAGAACCCCAGCTGACATCCTCCAGGCCTTCTGAGCATATTATACAGAACTGTACAATTTGACACCAGGCACACGAAAACACACGAACCCCCAGCAACAACTCAGGATAACTTGAAAAATGTAGCCCAAAAGCTCACGGCAGAAGCGGCAGAGGAGCTGGAGCAACCTCTGTCCTTGGAGGAGCTGGCTGTCACCCTTAAACAGTCCTAGGCTAACAAAGCCCCAGACTTAGATGGCTTCCCAATCTCTTATCTTTGTACATTCTGGAAGACCCTACTTCCACCCCTGCTGAAAGGCTTGAACTCTGTCAAAACAGGCGGTCGGTTCCCAACAGACATGCTCCGTGCAGTTGTCGCATTCCTTCCAAAGGAGGGGAAAGACCCCTCCAATTGTGGGAGCTACAGGCCGATCTCTCTACTGAATGCGGATCTCAAGTTATTCGCCAAAATAATAGTTTCCCGAGTGTTGTCTTCCCTTGTGAACCCTGACTAGGTTGGCTTTGTCCCTGGACAAGAAGGTAGGGATAATAGAAGAGGAGGTTTTGCGCACACAGTGGATAAATGGTAGTAAAATCTGCAATATATAAAAGATTCTCATAGGGCAATATGCATATAACCAGTATAAAAAGTAAAAGTAACTTGGAGAACTCACAATCTAGAGAGCCATATAAGCCGGCACTCTACTATAGTAGCGTGTAGAATACCCCAGAATCAATGCCGTGATTGAGATGGTCCCACAAGAAGAGAAGTCGAACTCCATCTGGATAAAATCAGGAACCAAAATAAAGTGTAAAATAAATACTATAAATTATACCATTCGGCCCTCGGCATTGTCCACTATGCCCGATCGATGCACAAGGACCTGGTGCTTGTCTCCACTGATGCCGAAAAAGCCTTTGATATGGTGGATTGGACATACCTCGAAACTACGCTTCAACACATGTGCTTCGGCCCCCACCTCTGCTCCTGGGTGATGGCCCTTTACACAACCCCAACAGCCTGCATACGGATCAATGGCACACTATCTGCACCATTCCTACACCATTTGAAATGGCACTAGGCAGGGATGTCCCTTGTCCCCCCTTCTGTTTGCCCTCTCTCTAGAACCATTCCTTAAAGCTTAAGGAACTCACTTCATCAAACTATCTTCATATTGTATTCCTTAAAGCTACAGGAACTCATCATATCACTTTATCTGCATGTCTCATTCCATAAAGTTACAGGAACTCTTCTCATCTAACTATAGCTACATTGTATTCCTTAAAGCTACAGAAACTCTTCTTCTCAAACTATCATCATATTATTCCCTTAAAGCTACAGGAACTCTACTCTTCACACTTTCTACATATTGTGTTCCTTAAGACTACAGGAACCCTTCTCATTGAATTCATCTCATCAAATTATAATCATATTGTATTCTTCAAATAACAGTGTGACGGTCTGAATAAGTTTAGCAGCCTGTCATTCCCTTATTCCAATAAAATAATATCGCCAGTAATCCACAGGTTAAAATATCGCTGGTGTTGCATAATAATCCATACATGAGCCAAAGCTTAATGCTGGAACAAGACTGGTTTAATGGCAAGAAAAGGCATTCAATTTATACAGCATCAAACTCCTCCTCTGAGCCAGCAAAATAATTGAGTTTTGGAAACATACTAAACTCAATTATCTGCTGGCCAGAAAAAGTTTACAATTTCAAATTTTTCAGAAATACCAGATAAATGCATAAAAACCCCACAAACCATATCCCTGGGTATCCGTTTGGTGGTTTTTGAATGGCACCGTATGGAAGTTTGCCAGGTCTGCCACGAGGTTGAATCCGAAAAGGAGTTCCATAGAATTGGTAGCAAGAGCCGGTCTCCGTTCGTGTGAATTCATACGACATAGATGGAGTAAAGCTGATTCGTGCAGAATGCTCCTGTTGTTCGTCTGATTCAAACTCCCGAACGCCGTTCGTCTACTGTACTGGGAAGTAGTACGTAGGGGACTTCCATATAGACCGGGGTTCGTGCGAGTGCCATGCCCAAAACAGTTGCAGGCACTCGATGACCAAGTCCCGCTGGCAGCGTTCGGGAGACAAGATGGCCGCCGTCCATTGTTCTCACCATGTGCGTTCGTATGCACGAAATGGTGGCCACCTAGGAGCATTCAATTAGTCTGCGGTTTTTGTATGGTTACACAGTGTTCCATGTTCTGATTAGTACCCAGGGTGGTCTCCGTTCGGTAAAATGAATGATTTACCGAACAACGAAAAATAAAACGGATAACCAAGGGAATTAGGTAGCAAGGAGTGGAAATAACCGAACAGTTTCTTGGAAATCCTTTATAAACAGGAATTGTTCCCAACAATCACTTCTAAATAAAACCTTATTGAAGAACTAATCTTTCTTTCCTAATTATTAATCTAAAAAACCTAAAAGGTTTTCCTAACTTTATTTCTGCAGTTGAGTTCCACTCCAAATCCATAGAAAGCATAACACCATCCTAACAGCTGTGCAAACCGACCTACACAGATAAGCGGGCCTGTATGTTCTCCCGCGCCTTTTATACCTGTTCCAGATGTTCCGGTCAATATACCTAGAGCCTTTTTCCAGTCAATCTCCACCGCAATCCGCAGGTTCGTGTGGAATGTGAAGGCTTCCAGGATCAGCAAACCTTAACTAGAACAGCCCAAAAATCTAGGTGGCGCTGGACTACCATCAATACTAGGCTACTACACACACACACACTACTACACACCAAACACCTCCTTAGAATCGCGGACTGGTATGCACCTCTAAGATTTAGGTCCATATGGAAAAATCCCAGGTGACGGGCACATTGCCCGCTCGACTCTGGCTTGGCGCCTGGACATATAGCTCACTCTGTACCAACAACCCAATGATTGACGCCACTCTGAGAGTCTGGGGCACCCTCCTATACCCACAGCAGCTAATCATATCTCCTGGCCCTTTAACACCGGTCGCACATAACCCGAACATAGGGGGAAGTCTGACACCAGCCGAACTACGTACCTTTGCCCACACAGACTGGATATATCCGACAATTCTTACTGAGAAACCAACTTAAGCCCCTCACAGACATCATCACCGACACCACGCCTATGGGCATAGACATACTCCATTACATCCAACTGAAAACATACTACTCGACCTTCCCAACCACACAATGCCTCCATAGAGACCTTACTCAGTTTGAGACCATCTGCATGAGGAGATGGTACTTAGAGAAAGGAATATCCCTCCCTTATGCTATGCTCATACATGGAGAAAATACGCCAGCCCTGAAATACACAGCCAGTTGGGAATGGGAAACGGGAACCATACTGACCACGCAGGACTGGGAAAAAAATATACATACTTACACATAAATGCTCCATCGGTTCTAAGTACCAGGAGATTAGCTTCAAGATTCTGACCCCTTGGTATAGGACACCCGACGTGCTATATCGCTTGAACGCAGAAGCATCGGAGATGTGTTGGAGATGCGGTACCGCCACCAGTTCTGCTCTCCACATCTGGTGGAGCTGCCCAGATATTACCCCCTCTTTGGTCAATGGTCAACACTAAGATTCAACAGATTACAGACAACGATCTGCCACTCCAATCACTTCCCATGCTATTACACCACCAGACACCGCCCTAAACTCATACAAGAAGTCACTGACAAAACATCTCCTCACTGCTGCAAAATCACTAATTCCCACACTATGGAAACAAAGGGGTGTGCCTACCTTCCAGCAATGGACGGATAGAATAGGTGAAATATACAACATGGAGTCCCTAACGGCAACTATACAGGGGAGAGTGGAGAAATGTACACGAACATGGGCGCCGTGGCTGCAGTATCTCTTGGTGGGAGAGGTGGGAAGCTGAGTCCCCACTTTACCTCTTCCCCATCGCCCCTTCTTCTCCTTCCTCCATTTTCCCCCCAACACTAACCCCGACGCAAACCACAACAGACATGAATCTTGCCCTCTAAAACAACCATGATGCAACCGTCCCTCGCTCCCACACTACCTATTGACCAATGAACCACATAAGCACCTGTCACAAAGCACTAAGCTGTGGCTCTTGGACCCCCACCCCTCCCCACCTAAACGAGACCACTGACCCCATGTGACACTGGATTGCAGCTGACAGGATGCACATGAGCAAAAGCCCAAGGTAGCTCTAGTAACGTAGAAAGTCCTAAGGTGCCAGACGACAAACAGTCAACTTGTACTCATACCCCTATTACTGCAACAACGCACCACCAGGCAGGCCCAAACACACTAATGAAACAAGGTTTCGCAGAAAGCAAGGGGAGTACCTCTAGCCTAATTGACAGTATGTTTTATTGTACATTCCTTGCCAAAAAGGTAGAAACCTGTAAATCCCACTGCACACACTCAATATGCCACAAGCAACCAAACCTACATAGGGACACCTGGCGATACCTAGGTCTGAGGGATCCACATATACGGCACCGCAGTAAGCAGGTTATTAACTATCGGTGCCGGGTTGCAGCAGAGGCACTTACTGTGGAGACACACAACCCCATTCGCAAGTCTCTCTGGTTTTAAATGTTGTAACTAACTTGACCTCCGCTCCAATTAATGCACACAGAACAGAATAATTGCAACTTATAAGAAACCTAATGTGTCTCTAGTATCATAGTTACTTTGCTATGATTCCCCTGTTACATAATCAAATGCCTGATTGCATATTGAGCCTGAATACCAATCCTTGAGCCTCCAGTTTCAATAAGTTATTGTCCTCATGTGTTCCTCAAGGCTCTGTCGCCAAACATGTGTCAGAGGCATATATCTGCATACTCTTACCTATTTTGTCTGTATAATTTCTATAACAAAAATAAAGATTGTCAAAAAAAATAAAAATTAGGGGCAGGATTAGGGGAAAGGTTTACATGTGGGGTATGATTCTGCTTGAGAACGTTATGAGAATACAGATATGGGGTGTTTATAGTAGTGGAAACGCATGGTCTGTGAAGTTTTTCAAAATATAAGAGAGAGCACAGTGCAACAGGACAACCAGGTATCTGACTGTCAGCACAGGTCCACTGTGCATAAAGTCTAGAACACCCTTCAGGTGACTCCACTACTCTGGAAGCCGGATAGGGCAACAGGACAACCAGGTATCTGACTGTCGGCACAGGTCCTCTGCTTGATTACAATTCCTATAATTCTCAAATTATGGGGAATGTAATCAGATAGCAGCTGAAGAACCAAATTTAGACACCTCTAGCACAGGCAGTGTGAAGGTTAACTACAACACAACCTTATGTTCAACCATTGTCCTACATAAAATTAAAAGTTAAAATTCCCTTATATAAACATCATTCTCAACTATGCTTTATAGATGTAATAAACGTGTAATGGATCTCATCTAGCAACTGACCTCAAGCAATAAAAACAGGAAAAAAATGGGTACTGGGAATGTAGAGAAACCATTTATTGAATCTGTTACATTGTTAGCTGTAGATAAATAACAAAGATTCATTTATTAGTTAAGCAATTAATTAGAGCAAATTCATTATGAATAAAATGATATGGTGAATTAGGCAATAAGCTAATTGAATTTGCATTATGATGTGTAATTACACTAATTATTTTCATTATTTCAATTTAAATCACACCCTCTATTTTTCATTCTGTGGTTTGTTTGTTTTTGTACGCCTTTATCTTCATCCTTCACACATATTTGTACTATTTCTCCTTAATGTACTCTGAAGTACAAGTCATGTGAGAACATAAAAAGTCAAACAAGACAGTGGGGACGTAGGGATAATGTAAATAAAGTACATATATGGGGAGAGCTTAAAAAACAAGGTACAAGATTGTAGTGTAATTACACTAATTATTTTCATTATTTCAATTTAAATCACACCCTCTATTTTTCATTCTGTGGTTTGTTTGTTTTTGTACGCCTTTATCTTCATCCTTCACACATATTTGTACTATTTCTCCTTAATGTACTCTGAAGTACAAGTCATGTGAGAACATAAAAAGTCAAACAAGACAGTGGGGACGTAGGGATAATGTAAATAAAGTACATATATGGGGAGAGCTTAAAAAACAAGGTACACTGAGGATCGAAAACAGCTCAATTAGCCTGCCCTTCGGTGGGTCCCCGCTCAGATCGAGAGCTGGTCTTAGCTCCTCTTGTGCCATTACAAAAAGAACCAGGGCAATTTGCATATCAGACTAATCCCACCCAAAAGAGCAGAACAGATCCAAATGCAGGCCAGCTCTCTCTGCACAAGAGATACAGCAACCCCAGACAATTGTATCAACCTTGTTAGGCCTTGTCCGTGAAGTATAGCCAATACCCCTCTAGGCACCATGAGCAAGGGGTCCACATCTGGATTACCCTTTAAACTTGGGGAGAGAGAATACTGAGAATACTGCAAGAGAATACTGAGAGCTGACAACAGCTCAAGGCAGTTTTAATGGAAATCCTTGTATCAAAACAGCTGAGTGACCAGACTATCTTTCCTATGGTTACATATTCATTTAGGAGACAGAAAAAAAAGTATGTGGAACATAAGGACAATACAAAAAGGAGGAAAAACTAGAGAAAGGAAAAAGCAAGTTCCAGTTATGGGCATGGTGATTGATCACACTAATAAATGAGTCAAATGTCAGTTCAGCATAAGTCATGGATCATGTATTTTAATTTACGTGTGTATGAGAATGATTGATCCGAACAGTGAGGTTTTCCATAGTTACTATATGCCAGGAGAGGTCAGACTGTCTTCTAGACATGTGCAATTAGTTTCGGTACGAATGTGAATTCGGATGAATTTCGGGCAATTCGGACATTCGGGTACTTCCGAATGTCCGAATAGATGAATTGCCGAATTGGCGAAGTCCCGAAGTTCCGAAATTACCGAATTTCTGAAGTGCTGAAGTTGCCGAAGTTCCGAAGTGCCCAAGTTTCCAAGCACAGTATTGCCTAAGTACTAATATACTTACCCAGTGGAAGAAGAAGAATGTTACACTGTATACAATTTGTTTTTTTTTAAAGTATACAAACATAGCCAGGATTCAACTGTAAGCATTTGCAACACTTACAACAATTGAGTGACATACAATCCTATAAAAAATAAGTTACTTATGATTTAGGGTCCCCACCCCTGAGCGGCGGGTGGGGACCCTAAATCAGAATAAGGGGGGACCTATTGTCCTCTACCTGGCCCCCACCCCTGAGCGGCGGGTGGGGGCCCTAAATACTAATAAGGTGGGACCTAATGTGCTCCCCCTGGCCCCCACCCCTGAGCGGTGGGTGGGGGCCCTAAATTAGAATAAGGGGGGACCTAATGTCCTCCCTCTGGCCCCCACCCCTGAGCAGTGGGTGGGGGCCCTAAATTAGAATAAGGGGGGGACACCTAATGTCCTTCCCCTGGCCCCCACCCCTGAGTGGTGGGTGGGGGCCCTAAATACTAATAAGGGAGGGACCTATTGTCCTCCCCCTGGCCCCCACCCCTGAGCGGTGGGTGGGGACCCTAAATAAAAATTTATCCCCCAGGTGACTAGTGGTCCCCAAACCCCTAGTCACCCCCCTCCCAAAAAAACCTAACCCCTACCTACCCCCCTCACCCTAAAAATAATGAGGCGGTACCATTAACTAAGTACCTGTAAAAATAATAAGATAAAACTTACCATTTGATGTTTTCTTTCTTCTAAAATCTTCTTTTTTCAGCCCCAAAAAAAGGCCAAATAAAAATCCATAATAACCGACGCAATTAAAAAAAAAAAGTAGCCACAGGCTGCTCACTGTTTTATAAGACATGCCCCTACTCGCGGTATAACTAGTAGGGGCAAAATTTGCTAATACTAAATAATTTTTGCCGAAGTTCCGAAATTCTGAAGTTCTGAAGTGTCGAAGTGTCGAAGTGCCGAAGTGCCAAACCGAAGTGCCGAAGTCTCGAATTTCGGAATGACAAACCGAACCGAAAATTTTCCCCATGCACATGCCTACTGTCTTCCACAATTTGGTTTAGGCTTTTCTTCTTGCTGTCAAACCTATCCTGTGAATAATTTGCTGTATTTGAATGTCTAGGATCATTAAAGGAGCCATTAACCAATGCTATCGACGGATCACGTGGAATTAGGAAGTATGGTGTATAAAACATGAAAACTATGGAACCCGGACTGCTAAAACATAATCAGAATGGGACCAGAGTTTTGGTGGCAGATACCGTTAGTATTGGTGCATACATATTTAAAGAAATACTCCCAACACCATAACCACTATAGCTTGTTTGATCAGGTGATGCTCTCAGCCAATGAGATAAGCCCTGCATTGCAAGGCTTAACACAGGAAAGCTAGTGGAAGTTCCTGCTTAGGAACATACGGCTCTTTGACATAGCAGCAGGGGTAGGAAGCAGCACTAGCGGACGCCAGGTAAAAAAACAAACAGTTTTACTGCTGAGAATGGGTTGAGGGCATACATGGCCCTCCTGGCACCATAACCACTATAGTGAGCTGTACAAAACAGTCACATAACCTTGTATGTTTGTTTGATCAATATGTAAAATGAACATTTCTATGTATTAGTAATTACAGCAGCCTGTTGGCCTGTTGAAAGGGACATTTTCAAGCCAGCATGCCATTACTCTATAATTGTAGAGAGACAACTTCATACTGTGCGTGAAGATGTTTCAGATTATTTCTCTTAGGTTTCACTTTCCCAGACAATTGACAAGATTTCAAGAATGGGGACAGTACTTTTAGTTTTAACATGTCAGTCTGAAACTATGATTGGATTTAAAAGGTTATGATCTTATATGTTCCCGTCTCTACTAATCTAGTACTATCATCACAATACAGAGGCTTTTTCATCTCTTTAAACCAGTCATCTGGTTTTAATCTTTGTTGAAGGGTCAAACGTATTATGTTATTGCGTTTAAAACTTCCTATACTAGGGAAAAAAAGGAAAACAGGCTTTCTTTGAATATAGGATTAACAATAATTAGAAAAAAAAATGAAATAAAATATAGACATTTTCAACGCCTTAACCTCCCAAAAAAAAAAATCTATGGCAGGAGAAAAATTTCATAAATATTATTTTAACAATCAGCTTGCAAATTTTTCAAAAATAGCCAAATTGTACATTTGAAAATTCCTTAAATCAGTCAATCTGGATATTTTTCTCCAACACCGTTATTTTTGTCTAAATTTGTCGGCAAAGCATTTCAATGCTCACTAGTGAAGAGAATTCTACAAAAGCTCTAATGATTCCAAATGCTTTTTTATTTTCCTGTTTTTTTTCTGTTTTTTTTTTCTTCAATTTGTTTCATTATCCTTTATGTTTGTTCTATTTTTATTTCATGGGTGTTTTTTCACACACAAATTCAAATGGTTGCTCCTCTGCCAGCGGAATTTTTGCAGGTACGACAAAACTAAAAATGAGCAAGCTGGCAATTATGTTGTCTACTTTTAGAGCATGTCACACAATGCCGAGAAATATGTCAAGGTTTTTCCAATTGCCTTTTATATCTAAAGTGATGGAAATACAGTTTAAATTGCAAACAAATGTGCCTAATATTACTTAATCAACAATCAGACTTTATAAAGCTTTTAAGTCACATATAGTTACAAAAAAAAGCTTTGATCTGAAAGGTCCCATTTTGTTCTACAATCTAAAAGAGGAAAGACATTGTGATGTTTTTATGCATGCGTACAAAATGGACAGTCCGTGACGTGAACATCAATGTGAATAGAACTCTGGAGCCAACATTTATCCAGTACAGCCTTGAAAGAAAAAACGGTTTGATTATATATATATTTGTGGCTTAATTTGCAATTAAGTGGTCCCATAAATAAGTTTTTTAATTTCTGGAAAAAAATGATTGATCAAGTGTTAGGAACAAAACTTTGAAATGATTCCCAACCAAGTTCAGTGAGTGGGGGTTAGGTTTGCAAAGAGTCAGATTCAGATGTACTGCTATGCGACAAAATCAGTAGTATTTACTATCAAATAATATGTTGCCTCGATTTAATATTTTCAATCTAAAAACAATAGAAAACACAACACAACACAACAAGACACTATGTTGTGCTGTGTTTTCTATTGGTTTAAGTAATTAAAGATTGAATATTTGAAACTATACATGTATTGTAACGGCATCCCTCAGCATAAAAGGGTTAAACCGCCGTTTAGTAGATCTTCCCTTCCAGAGACACAGGCACAGCTACTGCAGAACACCAATCTGCCGAACCGGAGAAGCATACGAATGCTGTAAACAGCGGAACCGGAACCATATGAATGCTGTAAACAGCAGAATAGAAAAAAACATACGAATAGGTTTACACTCCTAGCAGTCGAACTGGAACAGCATACAATAAATCCCCCCCAAGAACGAGACAAAGCTCCGTGTTGAGGGTCAAGCAGTGAACAGCCAGAGCTGTGGGTTTATTGTGCTTATGTACACATTCTTACACATTAGTACCACCCACAGGGTTTTGGAACACAACCAATGCATACTTCCTGATATTATTTTTAAACCTTCGTTCCTCTATTTTAAGAATATGTCCTCTTTTTGTGGTAGTTTTTCTTCTTTTAAATATAGTCTCCTGCTTTACTGTGTTGATTCCCTTTATGTATTTAAATGTTTCTATCATATCCCCCCTGTCTCGTCTTTCCTCCACGCTATACAGGTTAAGATCCTTCAACCTTTCCTGGTAAGTTTTATCCTGCAATCCATGAATCAGTCTAGTAGCACTTCTCTGAACCCTCTCTAAGGTATCAATATCCTTCTGAAGATATTGATACTTTAGAAAGAGTTCAGAGAAGGACTATTAAACTGGGACAGTTTAATTTTAGGGATGTTTAATTTTAGGGATGTGATTGGGGATGTGGCCAGGGGCTGGGCTGTTCTTATAAATTGTAGGTGACTTACTAAAACTATAGGTACAACTAAAATGTGATTTTTACAATGAATCTTATTTACCTAGACATATTTCTAAACACATTAATTGTAGTTTAAATACAATACTCAGTAGTGACATAGCTGCTTTTAAGACACATTACAAAGTTACATAGTCATCTAGGTGTTGTACATTGAGGTCAACCTATAAAGCTCATCTTTTGGTGGTTTTACTCTAAAAAAGCAAGGACCAATTTAGTTGTATTTTTTTTTTGGTTCAAAAAGCTGTTTACATTTTTGTTACTAATATCCTTGAATATTTTGCTTTTCTAAAGCCTTTTTTTTTTTTTTAAATCTACAGAATTTGGTGAAACAACCTCTCTGGGTAGAGAATTCCACATTTTTATTGATCTTACTGTAAGGAACCCTCTTCTCTGCTGTAAATGAAAACACCTTTCTTTCGGTCTCAATGGACGACCTCTATTCAGTTGTATAATCCTGCTAATGAGCAGGTTAGCAGTAGCACCTAGCAGTTGAATCATGGATCAACCGAAATACACAATACATGTTCAGTTCTGAGTCTTGATTTCGAAATTCCTCCTAGCGTACCAAAAACAAAAAAGATCATCGATAGCATGGGGATAGTCACTAAATGTTGGTTTTATTGACTTTATTCACAGACCAAGTGAGAATTGAGCAATAGAGAGAAAAAAAATACAAAGCAGTAAAAATTATATAATATTTATTTGAGAAATATATACATTAAGGTATTTTTTTACTGCTCCTCCTGTTTTTCCCTCTATTGATTACTTCTTCTTACTTTATATGTGAACCAAATGGTGGGAAAATGCTCCTTTCACTATTATATTATGTACATACTTTGAAGCACAATGATTGGCCCATTTTCGCACCATTTTTTTCTCATTCCGTTCCAAAATTCTACCTAGTCAAACTAACATTCAGCCAAACATTTGGGACATTTGGGTGTCCTGATAAAAAAGTTAGATTTTCCGACAAAAATGGTTTGGCCAACACAAGTCTAATACCAACATACAGCAACATACCTTTCTGTCTGTCTGTCTGTCTGTCTGTCAGTAGGTCGGTCTGCCGGTCAGTATGTCTGTCTCAGCCAGCACAGAGCTGTGTGCAGTGGGGTCCAGTAAACACGCACCTCCTTCTATTTTAACACATGGATTCAATGTCTCTTAATAAAATAACGATATAATAGTGAATATGGCAAAATGAAAAAATATTATCTGGTCACATATTTAAATATATACATAAATATTTTAGCATAATATAGATCTCAGGCTGTTATTGAACTGCACCCTTCAGCTTGCTGAGGATGATGGGATATGGAGGCAATGCTGACAGTCATTGATGCATAAGATCTATAATTTTCCATGAGTATGCAGTACGCCTCTTCAAGTTAACTTGTAAACATCATTAAAGCCTTCTTGAAGTTGCACTTTTAATCATCGCGTGCCGTCGGTTTGCTGAATGTGCAATAATGAAACTAGTGTTTTATTTCCAGGTGCGTTGTAACCACAAACTCATGTCAAGTATGCGAGCGCCCTGTGTGTGTGTTTGTTAAGCAGAGATGTGTTTAGTTCCCAGAGAGAGGCCAATTTGTAAGAATGTCTTCTGCTGTAAATTGATGCACATATGTGACAGCACTCACCAGAGAGCTCCCAGGGAAATTAATTAATGAGGCATCCCTGCTTTTTTGACAGTAAGGGCCAGCTATTTCTACAAATTGTGATAAAGGTTCCCAGTTGTATTTTTTTAATTGAACATGCATTTCAAAGAGAGGATTGTATAGTCACTAGCAAAAGACCATTTAAGAAATAAAATAGCTTTTTTTTCTAGTACAAGTTATTTGCAGAATAGGCTGCCCCTTGGTGTGTCCCCTTGTCTGTGACTGTAGATTTGTGTTTGTATATATCCCACAGAGGTGTATAATTCCTATCATCCGACAACCTGAATGTGTAGTTCTGGACGCCAGGCAGGCAGTTACTTTCTGCTTTTATCTTTGTTGTGGGCAAGAAGCAGGGTTACTGCTGGGAGACATGGGTGAGGGGCAGGGAGCATGCGGTCTGCACCTCCAGTGGGAGAAGCCCAGAGTAATAACTCCCTCATGGTGTGGCATTCATTGATGAATCAGAGCACATGTTTAATAGAGTGTATGTTTAGAATTTGTGCGTGTGCAGCAATGTGCATTTCTTTGTGTGTCTGTCAGTATGTATTGGGGCACTATCTGTATGTTTGTGTGTGTGTATGTGTGTGTCTGTGTGTTTGTGTGTCTGTATGTGTGTGTCTGTCTGTATGTCAATCTCTTTGTCAGCATGGGTATCTGTTTGTCTGTATGTGTATCTGAATGTTTCTTATTAAGTGTGTCCGTGTATCTGCATGTGTGTCTATATGTGTTTCTGTCTGTATGTGTCTGTGTGTCTGTATGTGTATCTGTTTGTCTGCAGATGTGTCTGTATGTGTATCCAGGCCCGGACTGGCCATCGGGCACACCGGGCAAATGCCCGGTGGGCCGCGGTGGCCGTGGGGCCGAGGCCGGCAGGGGAGCTCCCAGGATCTCCCCTGCCGGTCTATGCAGGGCCGGCGCTATCCGAGCGCCGGCCCCGCTGTGTTGCATGGAGGGCCGGTGGGGAGATCAAAGATCATCCTCACCGGCCCACATGCGCTCAAACGCGGCCGCCGGCGGGGAGAGAGGGGGGAGCCAGGAGAGAGGACCCGGCGGAGCTCTAACTTGCAGCTCCGCCGGGTTTCTCTCGCGAGATCCGGACCGTTGCTATGGCAACCGGCCGGGTCTCGCGAGAGTGAACTCTAGCCCCAAAGGGCTAGAGTTCACTTACCACGAGGAACAACAGGGATGGCTGGCAGGAGCAGGACCCCCCCCCCCCTTCCAGACTACAGGTAAGAATGGAGGGGGATCTGATGTATTTATTATTATTATTTATTATTAATTATTATTGTTATGTATTATTTATTATTATTATGTATTTCTTATTATTATGTGTTTATTATTTATTATTATTATGTTATTATTATTATTATTATGTGTTTATTATTTATTATTATGTATTTATTATTATTATGTATTTATTATTATTATTATTATTATTATTATTATGTGTTTATTATTATTTATTATTATGTATTTATTATTATTATTATTATGTATTTATTATTATTATTATTATTATGTGTTTATTATTATTTATTATTATGTATTTATTATTATTATTATTATTTTTTAGTAAAACGTTAATAGTGCCATTTACCTGCCTCCCCAATACAAAATCCTTGCAAACACACACATCACCCTCACCCAGCACCCTAACATTGACACAGCACCCCAACACACACACAGCACCCCAACACCAGCACCCTAACATTGACACAGCACCCCAACACCAGCACCCTAACATTGACACAGCACCCCAACACACACACAGCACCCTAACACCAGCACCCTAACATTGACACAGCACCCTAACACCAGCACCCTAACATTGACACAGCACTCTAACACCAGCACTCTAACATTGACACAGCACCCTAACACACACACAGCACACTAACACCAGCACCCTAACACACACACAGCACCCTAACACTCACACAGCACCCTAACACCAGCACCCTAACATTGACAGAGCACCCTAACACCAGCAACCTAACACACACACAGCACCCTAACACTCACACAGCACCCTAACACCAGCACCCTAACACCAGCACCCTAACATTGACACATCACTCTAACACACAGCACCCTAGCACTCACACAGCACCCTAGCACTCACACAGCACCCTTACATACACACAGCACCCTAACACTCACACAGCACCCTAACACCAGCACCCTAACATTGACACATCACCCTAACACAAGCACCCTAACATTGACACATCACCCTAACACACACACAGCACCCTAACACACACACAGTACCCTAACACATACAGCAACCTAGCACACACACACATCACCCCAACACATACACAGCACCCCAACACATACACAGCAACCCAACACACACACAGCACCCCAACACACACACAGCACCCCAACACACATCACCCTCACACACACACACATCGCCCTCAAATACACAGAACCCTCGCACAGTGCCCTAACACACAGCGCCCTCACACACACATACTGCACACACCACCCCCCACACACACAGCACCCTCCCACACACACTATACTCCTCACAAATGCACACTACACCCCTCACACACACAGCACCCCCCAAACACACTGCACCACTCACACACTCACTAGATCTCCTATACGCACTCCTGAGTCCTTCAAACACACACTAGATCCCCTACACACAGACACTGCACCACTTACACACACACAACATTTCTGACATACACACTCAGGATCCCCTATGAACACATTAGATACCCTTTAAGCAAACACATAGTGTCTCCATAAATGGGATACAGTGAGTATTCCATTTATGGAAACCCCTGAGATAAGTTTCAAGCAAACACAATGCAAGCATGTTATTACATTTGCTTGCGCTGTGCAGATCAAATACAAGGCCCTTTTCTCATGTCCTGGAAGAGCATTGAACCAACATGCTCACTTTGAGATGGGGAGTGCTTGTCATTGGGGATGACAAAACACACCCTATCTGGCCCCACCCCCTTTTCATTGGGCCGCTGTAATAAAAAATGCCCGGGCCGAATTTTTTCCCCAGTCCGGCCCTGTGTGTATCTGTATGTCTTTGTGTATCTGTTTGTCTGTATGTGTATCTGTTTGTCTGCATGTGTCAGTGTGTGCCCCTACGTATGTGTATGTGTGTCACTGTTTATATCTGTATGAGTGTCATTCTGTTTATATCTGTATGAGTGCATCTGCATGTGTGTTCTTTTGTGTGTGGGCGCTGTGCTTCCTAGTTACGTCTCTGTATTGGGGTGTATATGCAGGGCCGGACTGGGAATGAAAAGCAGCCCTTGAAAAAAAATTCTTTACCACCCAATAAAGTGTTGTGTCAACAGAGAGTGACGCTATAGAGGCAGAAAAGATTTAAATTGAAAACTAAAAACTATGACTCCAACATGAAAGAAAGTACTCCAAGGCTTCTAAATAAACAAAATAGCGTATTTATTTTACGTAGACGTTCATTTGCATAAAGTCAATGTTTCAGTCTAACTACCTTGACATAATAAGAAAAGTTTGGTAATGGGACTGAAATGGTAAATGTATGCTGTTGCAGAGCTGTAAAAGCTTCACTTTGGCGGAGATCAAACTTAATGATCTCGGGGAAAGATTGGAAGGCTATTGCGCATACGTGGAAAAATGCTGCCTGTGCTGCACCAGTCAGCATCTCCTCATAGAGTTGAATGGAGACACTCAATGAAGGTGCTGCACACTGTCCACCAGTGAACTAGGAAGCACCTCTAGTGGCTGTGTGAGTGACTGCCACTAGAGATGTTCCTAGGCAGCAATGTAAATTTACATTTACAGTGCTCAGCCTGCAGGGACAGGCTATTGACACCAGAACTACTACTTTAAGCCGTAGTGGCTCTGGTGACTATAATGTCCCTTTAAAAAGACGTTGTTCTTTCATCTGTCAATCAACTCTTCGGCATATACTCCTGTGCTGAAGAACTGAGTTACAGGGCGAGCAGGAGACACAGATGAAGATGCCTTCCACCACGCAAAAAAAATGCATGGACGCCTGTGTCTCCAACTCTCACTGTAACTCACTAACTGAGCCCCACCAGGTGTCTCTATTCCAACCCCGACCTCTGCACGTGTCTCTTCTCCCCCCCCCCACCTCCTCTCATGTGCCTGCTTACCTGTGTAGCATGGCTGAGCCTTGGACTGTAGTGGAGTATCTTCTGTTCCTGTATTCAGTCTGACAGGAAGCTGGTCGGTGCTCTCAATGAGCATTTCCTGTCAGGCCGGGTAGAGGAACAGAAGCTCCTCTACCCTGGTCCAGTCAGCCACGTTACATGCAGTGACAGGCAGGAGGGGAGTGCTTCTCCCATACAGGTGCATCCTAAGTGTCCCCATACCGGCCCGAGGGTATGCCGGCCCACTGGGTATTTTCACGGTATCTCGATGGGCCAGTACAGCCCTGCGTATATGTATGCATGGCAGTGTGCATCTGTATACCTGTGTGTGTTTGTGTCCTGTGAGTGTGTCAAGAATGTATGTTTGTGAGTGTGTGTCTCTGTCTCATAGTCTGATTGTGTCTTAGGGACAGCCACTGAGTTTGTATAGGCCCAAAGAATTCTGATGAGATTTAGGTTTGCTGAAGGGCCACTACTCACATCAATATAGGACCTCTAATTTAAGCTCTGCCTAAGGCCTCAGAAAATCTAGATCTGTCTATGTATCCAGAATATTGCTTGATTGAGGAAAAGCAATGAACTTGCTCACAGAAAGCACATGTCCATTAATGTCAAATTTCTAGGTTCTTTGTAAATAATTAATGTTGGCTAATACGATACAAAAAACATTCCCAGCTTCAGTATGGCTGTTCGATTTTTACTCAGATGATGTTTTGTGTTTAATCTAGGAGACTATGTTAGTCAAACAACAAAGCGAATAGTATGCTGGAGGAATAAGAAATTACAAACTCAGGAAGAAGTTTAGCCTAAAAGGAAAAAAAAATATAAAAAATATAAAAACAAATAATGTAAATTTACATCTGAGCACCATAACTACCAATGCACACTGCACATGGTGTGATACATGGTGTTCCCAGTCACTGTGCTTGTATTCAATGTCTTATTATGTATTCAAAGAGCTGCAGCTATACAACATTCCCCTCTCTTATTGACATCAATCAAGGAAATTTACTTTGTCATTTGATATACAAGTTTAGCGTGCAGCATCCACACAAGATGAGTGCTTTTACTTAGCACATTGCTCTCCAGGTCTGGAGAGAGCCTACGTGTAAAGCGCTTATATGCCTGGCCGTTTGGGAGAATGAGGTACATAGCCTCAGTCACAATACTGGGAACGGCTAAGTAAGGACATTATATGGCTAAGAATCTTGGACTGCACACGCCACATCATATGGAAGTCAGGTACCCCTATCCTTTCGTTTTCTTTAACTTTACACCACTGAACCATAAATACACCTTGATACTTAGCCTAACCCCTGCAACCTAAAGTCTGCCTATGTCTATATTCTTGCAAAAATGATAATAGGAGCCACACTCAATCCTAGCAGCCATCCGGTGCTCAAGCTTGACAAAGACCTCTTAGCAGGTCGAAAAGTTGGTGCTCCTTTTGTTCTATTAAAACTGCCTGCGGCTTGAACACCTTGAGTGCCTGGAGAATTTCTTGTGTTGTCTTATGTCTATATTCTTAGCCACCCTAGTGATGCCTTTCCAAGAGCTCAGTTTTAAAATTTTAATGATGTTTCAATGTTAAGAACACAGTAACATTTCTCCTGAAGATGCTCTGCATTGGAAACGCACCATTTCGATTAGACATTTGAGATGTATACCAAGCCGATCCTGGGTGGGTGCAGGCTGCTCAGGTGGTCTGTAGATCGGCGGGGTGTGAAGTGCTAAGCTCAGGTAGGCCCCACCTACTCTGCCACCTGGTGCCAATCATGTGAGGACAGGGCCTAATAAGAGCGGCACGGACCTCTCTTGGTGTTGCACACCATGCCTATCTACAGAGCACTTGGGTGGCCTACACCCACTCAGGATCGTCTGTGATGTATACCTACATGCTCGCTATATTTACCCAGAAGAATTCCTTTATCTTTCTTCAATTTAAATGAATCCCTAGATCAGCGATAGGCAAGCTTCAGCATTCCAAATATTGTGGACTACATCTCCCTTGATGCTTTGCCAGCGTTATGGTTGAAAAGCATTATTAGGAGATGTAGCCCAAAAGATCTGGAGGGCTGAAGGTTGCCTGCCTTAGATCAACATATTTTGATTACATGTCCTTCCTTGAAGGCAAATTGCAGAACATTAGGAATTTACAATCAACTAAAATATCTCCTTACTCAGTTCAACATAGAATCCAATATTTCTCAAACATATTAGTATTATTAATTTTAGTTAGTTGTGCATTTGATAAAAACAATTCTCTGAAAAGGCTATTTTAATGGTCCTGAATATATTTATAAAATGAATAAATTTGGGCACCACCTTTTTTTTTTTTTTCCTGCTAAATAAATCCAGATTTCCTAGATGGTTCTCATAATAGCATATTGAATGTGTTTATTTTGCAGGTTTACTGTTACTCTGTCTCTAAATCCAAAATATCTTTCTTAGCATTGAATGCCCAGGATGGTACTGTATATTTTGCATATTCATTATCTCATAGAAGCAGTGGTGTAGCCTGGTTTTGTGCTGCAGGCGGCGAGCGAACACCGATCCTCCTGTTCAGCTCCCTCGCGCACCGCAGAGTGATGCCGGGAGCTGGAAAATGACATCATGGCTCCTGGCATCACTCTGCGAGGGAGCTGAGCAGACAGCTCACTGATCAGTGCTCCCTCGCCAGCACCGCCCGCCCGCCTGGAATTTCAGTTAACCGCCAGGCTAACAAGACATTTGCCTGGGCATTTGGGGGCGGCTTTTTTTGCTGCCCCCTGGAAAGTGCTGCCCAAGGCAAATGCCTTGTTTGCCTCGCGGCATATATGTCCCTGCATAGAAGGATTATTTTATAGAAATAGTGGCAGATCTCCAAATGGAGTTAGTAAATTAATATTTTTAGGAAATATAATGCTTGGAATATATAAAAGACTAATGAAACAAAAATGAAAACAATCAAACAGTATAGGGCTTGCCTTTATAAAGTGAGACATTTAACTTAACAGAACCTTTCTCTGTAAGTCTAAAATTCTATTAATGTCGTGTTCCACCTAATTAAAATGTGGATAACGAGGCCTATAATTATGATAGTGTGAGGAGAGGTGGATTAAAGCTTTGAAGAAGCTCAGCAGGAGATCTCAAATCTGATTTAAGCACAATCAAACTGAAACAAATAGCGCACTTTAATCCGTAAAGATTCAATTAGCTTGATAGGACCAAATAAAAGATAATCTAAGTACAATTGCTTCTCTTTTCAATAAAAATAAATGTAAAGTAGATACAATTTAGATTGCTTTTCATGATGATTGTTTTATTATGGACATACAGCAAGATACTGTAAACTCACACAATATGTGTTTAAATTAGATACAGTAACACAAACTATTTGCTCCAGTATTATAATCGTCACAGGCCAGATTTTACGGATTAGCAATTTTGCTGGACTTGCATTATAAGATCACTAGAAGAGTACACATACATAACAAACAGCTAGGCCTTGATTAAACCCCTTAAGGACGGAGCCAAATGTACACGTTGTGAACTAAACAAAATGTAAACAAAACCTGGCATTTGCGCTACATGTCTGTCCAACCATAATTCACCTCTTTCATATTAAATGCACCTACCCTTATTATATATCATTTTATTCAGGGGAAACAGGGCTTTCATTTAATATCAAATATTTAGCTATGAAACATAATTTAATATGAAAAAAATGGGAGAAAATACGATTTTTTTTAATTTTTTTAGTTCTACATGACATTTTAACGGTCAGTGTCATAATACTGTTTGCTTTTACCGCAATAAAATACACATATTTGTATTCAGTAAAGTCTCACGTGTGAGACAGTACCCCCTATGTACAGGTTTCATGGCATTTTGGGAAGTTACAGGGTCAAATATAGCATGTTACATTTGAAATTGAAATTCGCCAGATTGGTTACGTTGCCTTTGAGACTGTATAGTAGCCCGGGAATGAAATTTACACCCATAATGGCATACCATTTGCAATAGTAGACAACCCAAGGTATTGCAAATGGGGTATGTCCAGTCTTTTTTAGTAGCTATTTGGTCACAAACACTGGCCAAAGTTAGCGTTAGTATTTGTTTGTGTGTGAAAAATGCAAAAAATTCTAATTTTGGCCAGTGTTTGTGACTAAGTGGCTACTAAAAAAGACTGGACATACCTCATTTGCAATACCTTGGGTTGTCTACTATTGCAAATGGTATGCCATCATAGGGGGTAATTTTAATTCTTGGGCTACCATAGGTTCTCAAAGGCCACGTAACCAATCTGGCAAATTTTAATGTGAAAAAAATTAAACACAAGCCTTATATTTGACGCTGTAACTTTTGAAAACACCATAAAACCTGTACATGAGGGGTACAGTTGTACTCGGGAGACTTCGCTGAACACAAATATTTGTGTTTTCAAAACAGTAAAAAGTATCACAGCAATAATATCGTCCGTGTAAGTGCTGTTTGTGCATGAAAAATGCAAAAAACGTCACTTTTACTGGCGATATCATCGTTGTAATACATTTTACTGTTTTGAAACACTAATATTTGTGTTCAGCGAAGTCTCCCGAGTAGAACAGTACCCCCCATGTACAGGTTTTATGGTGTCTCGGAAAGATATAGGGTTAAATATAGTGCTAGCAAATTAAATTCCCTTTACTTTCGGCATGGGTTGTCAGGCAGGTCCTGCTAATTGTAATTAATTAAGATACCCAATTATGTAAAATTATTACATAAATATATATGTAGAATTAATATATGTATATATATACGTATGTGAATATATATGTATATATATATAATTTTTTAAAAATATTTTTATTTATATATAGGTATATATAGTGATATATACGTATATATTTATGTATATAGATATATATATTATTTAGTTCTACGTGTATTTTGATATATATATTAATATATATTATATATTAATTTCACAAAACAGTTAGAACGAAATAACACACATCTATATATTTGTTAATTATTTATTTTTAATTATTTTTTTAATTTTATTTTTTAACGTATTTACATTTTTTTTATATTATATATAAATATATATATAACAATAATTATATATATATTTAATCAGTATCAGTCTACGTGTAATTTGATATTAATATATATAATTATATATATATTAATAGTAAAATACACCTATACAGTGTACGTGTGTGTATGTATATGTGTATATATATATACTTAGATCATATATATATATATATATATATATATATATATATATATATATATATATATATATATATACTTAGATCATATATATATATAATACATATATATGATCTAAGTATATATTGTTTTTTTTTTTTTACACTTTTAACTTTAATTTTATTTCTAGCCAGCAGGGGGACCACCTGTCATTACAGGCAGTCCCCCTGCTGGCAATGCTGCAGCCAGCTATCCCGGCCATGTGATTGTGAGGACCTCACTCTCACATTGCCGGGGGGGCTTCCAGGGGGTCGGACATGCCGCGGGGGGCTCCCTGGGAGTCCCCCCAACCGCGATCGCCAGCGTGGGAGCGCCGGCGACCGGGTAAGTAATGAAAGACCGGAGGGCATACAATTACGTCCAGCGGCGTTTAGAGCCGCCTAAAATAGGGCGTAATAGTACGCCCTCCAGTCTTAAGGGGTTAAACCCCTTACGGACTGAGGCAGTTGTACAAGTTGTGATAAAAAAACGTAAACAAAACTTTGAATTTGCGCTATATGTCTGTTCAAACAAAATTCAGCTCTTTCATATTAAATGCACCCACACTTATTATATATCATTTTGTTCAGGAGAAACAGGGCTCTTATGTCATATCAAATATTTATATATGAAACATAATTTAATATAAATAAAATATTTAAAAAATTCAGAAATTAAGAAATTTTGTTATTTTTTAAGTTCTGCATTGCATTTTTACTGTGAATGTCACAATACTGTTAGCTGTTACTGCAATAAAATACACATATTTGTATTTAGTAATGTCTCACGAGTAAAGCAGTACCCCAAATATACAGGGTTTAAGGTGTTTTGGAACGTTACAGGGTCAAATATAGTATGTTAAATTTTTCATATTTTATGCACATTGAACTTTGCCAAACTGATTATGTTGCCTTTCAGACCAAATGGTAGCCCAGGAATGAGAATTACCCCCATGATGGCATACCATTTGGAAAAGTAGACAACCCAAGGTATTGCAAATGTGGTATGTCCAGTCTTTTTTAGAAGCCACCTAGTCACAAACACTGGCCAAAGTTAGCGTTCATATTGGTTTGTGTGTGAAAATTGCAAAAAAAACTAATTTTAATGCTAATTTTGGCCAGTGTTGTGACTAAGTGACTACTAAAAAAGACTGGACATACCCCATTTGCATTACCTTGGGTTGCCTACTTTTGTAAATGGTATGCCATCATGGGGGTAAATCTCATTCCTGGGCTACCATACGGTCTCAAAGGCAACATAACGAATCTGGCAAATTTCAATGAGAAAAAACTGAAATGCAAGCCTTATATTTGACTCTGTAACTTTTGAAAACACCATAAAACCTGTACATGTTATACTCGGGAGACTTCGCTGAACAGAAATATTAGTGTTTCAAAACCGTAAAATGTATCACAACAATTATATCGTCAGTGAAAGTGCCGTTTGTATGGGAGTCTAGCTGGTGCTTCTAGAGAACGGAATGGCGTCGAAGCCAGTGTGCCAATGATATTTGTAACTGAACTATGCTGTATGCCTGGGCCAGTGAACTAACCAAAATCAGCAGGAATTCGTCACATTTAGTGCATTGCAACCATTCGAATGGATTCGCATGAATTCCCTGTGTAAAGTATAGGTGGCCGCCATTTCGGGACTTTACACGTAGCCGCGGCCATCTTACGTGCGAACAGCGGTGTTTGCCTGTCGACGCGTGGAACTAAAATCGGATACGCAAATAGGCGAACACCGCTGAGTCCTCCATACTTCCAGAAGTTCGCACGGAAACTACCGAATCACCGGACGTTCGGTAGTTATGTTCAATCATCTATGGGGATTGCGGCGAACCCCGAGATTCGAATGGATGGCAAGAATTTCATACCTTTTTACCAGGCGAACGGAGACCGACCGCAAGGCCAAAACTCATGGAACTATTTTCGGCTAGTTGGTCTGTGCGGTCGGTCAAAACTTTGGAACTCTGTATCTCCCGAACTATTCATCCGAATGGGCTGATTTTTGGACATGTTGGTCCCCTGAATGAGAGCTATCAAGCGACCCAGGATTTAAAGCTGTACCCCCTGTTTTTGGGGAACATCCAGAACTGGGGTAAAATGTTGTACGTTTTAATTATGTTATATGTTATCTGAGGGGAGGAGACGTGGGGGTGTTACCAGGTATATGATTGGGTGTTTTTATCCTCCCCCTGGGAGTATCCTGTGTGTACCTGATCCCAATAAAAAGCAGGCTGGGTGTTCCAGTCCTCAGATCTTCTTGACCCTTCAAACGTAGCCTTGTCTCGTTCTTGGAAGGGGATTATTTGGGAATGTTATTCTGCTCCTGTTACAGCTGAACCTGACTCTTACTCTGGATATCGTGGATGGGATTATACCAGCTTACTTCTCCACAGCAGCTTAAAGGGGAAAAAGGACGTCTCCAACGGCAGATACCCTCACTCTACCCGGGTAGCCGTTACATCATTGATGAAGAAGAACAGAGGCGGAGCAGAGGACGGCCTGGAGGTGGGTGTTACACGAAGAGTAACACCCACAAAGCTGTGCTGAAATGGAAGAATCCTAATCTTTTACTATGAATACATCATGTATCTTTCTGATATATGATGTACTTAATGCATATGGAAGCGATTTAAGGTGTCATTTTTTTTTTCCATTAAAGATTCACTTTAATGTCAAAAGATTTAGGAACAGTTTTAATGTTAATCTGAAATCTCTATGGCACCCAGAGACTGCCTCATCTTCTGACGCATTGATAATGTGGAATTAATGTTTCCACATTATAAATGGCAAATTCATTAAACCTGAATTGCACTGATTGGCTGAGAGTGCTTGTCAAAACTGCATACAGCAGTCTCAGCCAATCATTTCTGTTCTGGATTGAAAGAATTGATATTGATAATGCAAAATGATAAATTCTACATAATCAATGTGGCTGAGGAGGAGGGTGGGTTCTGAGTGCTGGGAAAAGACCCCAGTGTATATTTAACTATTCCCAATACAGTTTGACATAAAACTGGGTCCTGGCACCAGATAGCCACCATAATAAGTACAGTGAATGTTGTTTTGGTCCTACTGGTGTAAATTATTGGTTGTTTGTAATAATTCAACTACCATGATTATCAGTAATTTATTGTTGATTTAGGACATGTGAATTGAAGTTCAACAATAACCGAACTGATACTTTCTGTCTGCCTAGCATTAGAAGATTGTCATTTCCTTCATCTTATGCAAACTATGTGACTAAAAACAAAGGGTTAATTTTCTTTAAAAATGTGAAAAGAAGAATATAAAATACTAGTGGAAAAGTGATTATGGCATCACATTCAATCAGCTGGCCGATCTGTCTCCACTATCCCTGACCTTGATACTGTTTGCCAAGACATGAATAACTCATCCTCAGAAAGCAATGATGGGTCCTTATGGATCAGATCACATCTTTCTTTCTGTGCAGAGATTTAAGAGAATCTGAAAAGCCATTTTAAAGAGAGCAAGAAGCATGGAAGACAGGTAAAATAGATTCATTCACTGAACGATTCCTTAAGGCAGACAGACAGATACTGAATACTAAATAAGGTCATCTCAATTTACCCCATGCCAGCTATTTCTCCAAAAGCATTACAGTTTTAAAGGAAAAAAAATAATAGATACATATTGTGATTAAACTCCTTAAATTTTTATTCTTGTTCATGGAAAAGTAAAAGCATTCATCAGACTCACTACTCGCATACTATTTCAAATGGTATGATGAATGTTAATGGTTATGTCCAAAACATTGTATTTTGTAGCCATCCTGACCTTTAAGGTTTCACTCCGGTAAATGTATGGCTTTAAAAGTAACCAGAAACATTCTGACTCCTCAGCCTTTTTCCTAACTTGCTTAATGGGGACTAGTGTTCCCCCATTGGAAACAAGCAACAATACATACTTGGGTATTTTTTACATCACTGTGGTAGCCAAGAGAGCCCATTTTGCCACTGTTAAGCCCCTGTTTCAGAAGTTTAAAACACAGAGTTTGAGACCAAGTAATTGTTGCTGTCATATAATAATGTCAGCGGTCTAGGGAGGTGTGCACACAAATACAAGCTTATTGAAAAAAGAATATTGAGATACAGAGCATTGCCTAGCTCTAGACGACAAATAACCAGGGTTTGAGAACAGTCGACAATATATTAAAGATTTTTATTAAAGGGACACTGTAGTCACCAGAACAACTACAGCCTGTTGCATTTATTCTGGTGAGTAGAATCATTACCTTCAGGCTCTTTGCTGTAAACACTGTCTTTTCAGAGAAAATGCAGTGTTTACATTACAGCCTAGGGATAACTTCACTGGCCACTCCTCAGATGGTTGCTAAAGCTGCTTCCTTGGGCAGTGCTGCAGAGTAAGCAGCACTGACATTCAGTGTCTCCACCCTCTGCATGCAGACACTGAACTTTCCTCATAGAGATGCATTGATTCAATACAGGAGATTGCCAGCGCTGTGTTTGACTTGTGCTGGCTCTGCCCCTGATCTGTCTCCTTGACAGTCTCCTATGTGATTGGCTCACAGAATCACTTGTGATGATGTCAGCAGGCAGCGGCAGTTCACAGGCAGAGGCAGCAGCTTCAAATTTGAATACAAGTAATATTTTACTATAGTTAGGGATGCAAGAGGGAACCAGGAGGGCTAGATTTTTTTTTGGGGGGGGGGGTTTACACTATAGGGTCAGTTATACATGTTTGTGTTCCTGACCCTATAGTGCTCCTTTAACACGATACCAGATTGATGCAGAAAATGGGTGCTTGCTAAATCAGAAGGACTGCTGGCCTATTCAAGAACGAATAATACATTTATATATGGCTGCGTAACACTTCATCAAGCAACATTCTTATGAAGCAATCACAAATGTTGTATTTTTTAACATGCCCGGTCTCAGCAGTTTGCATGGCTCCAATTTTGGTAAAATAGGTTAATTAACTTAAGTGAAATTTGTCAGGAAATTAAAGTGAATTTCAAATTTGAGACCAAAATATCTGAAATGGGAAACATTTTCAAGTCAGTTATGCTTCTAGTTCTGCTATTTTGTTCTTAAATTTTAAATTCACTTTGAATTCCCCACGCATCTTATTTTAGTGAATAACCTTGTTAGAATATGCCCACAGTTTAACTGTGTTGGAATCAGACTCTAACTTAGAGCTGGAAAAAAAAAATGTGTGCAGAGAGATATTTAGCAGATATTTCACAAATCTGTTTGCTGCATCCCCTCTATTAAACAGAGACAGTGACTATCAAATATAACCAAATATATATATATTTGATTCAGAGCTAATCAGAATTCTTACAACTTCCTAAAACTATGGGAGTTATTCACTAAATTGCGAATTCTAAAAAAAAAGTATATAAATATACAAATATATACATATATAAATACACACACAAATATGTATACATAAATACACACAAACAAATATATACATACATACACACAGACACGTATACATAAATAGACAAAAACAAATATATACATACATACACACAGACACGTATACATAAATAGACAAAAACAAATATATACATACATAAATACAGACACATATACATGACAGTAACAATTACTGATGGCATACACTAAAGTGAAACTTCCAAATGCAAACACAAATGTTTTCTACCTTGATCATTTGTCAGGGGATTGCTGCCATCATGTGTCACAATCCTATTATTACAACCTTAAACAGAAATGTTAAGACAGATTGACCGGTAATACAATACTATTTTTGCAAAGAATAATAAAATATATACATACATAAACAGGCTGTCAAGTATACATGTGACTTTGTGTGTCCATAATGTGGTAAAGTATAACTATTAATAAACCCATTTTATTTTTAGCTTTGTGACTGACTGGGCCAATTACTTTCACTAAAAGCAATGAGGAATCTTACAATGTAAAAACCGAACACTAAAAATATTTAAGAAAACACAAAAATTATTAAAGTTACTTAATCATGAAGATCTAATAGCGGCTATACATAAAAATCCCTTCAAAAATTTACATAGGTACTACAAAAAACAAACGCTGGTGAATACCTGAAAGAGTGACTAATACCCATCAACTTGAATTCACAAATTATTTAAAGGGACACTGTAGGCACACAGACCACTACATCTCATTGAGGTGATCTGGCTACAGTTTCAGAGAATCTAGTGGCTGTTGGTTCCTGAGCTTTCATGGAGTTCGACTTTGCATGAGAACATTCAGTGTCTTCTAAATCTCCATTGGAAGCAAGTGATTCAATGCATTTTTAAGGGGAAGGCCTGATGCGGATATGCATAAGATTCTCCCATTGGCTGATGTCTGAGAATAGGAGCCCATCCCAGCACTGAGGGACCTCAATTAATCAGCTGCAATCAGGTAAGTGTAAAAAGGGTTTTCAACCTTTTATTGGGAATGGGAGGGGGGCAGGGAGGTAAGGGACACTATATTGTTGGGAATACAGTTTTGTATTGCTAACACCGTAGTGTTCCTTTAAGATAGCATGTAATAACTCATAAGATGTGAGTAACAGTAATAGCAACAGTTTGAATTAAATAATGTTTTTAAGTATCCAATACTGCAATACGGTGTCTGATATCCAGTAGATGCAAATATATCCAGGCATCTTAAAATGATACAGAAATTATATAGTGTCATATTGCCACATTTGCCACAAAGTTTTTATGTTTAATTTTAGTATGAGAATGTATATTGCAATTTATGTAGAAATTATTTTTTACATACTCTGAATACAATTTGAAATAAATTATCTGGTAAATATAGGAGTCTTATCTTCCCTTTGCGCTCTCTGGGGTTTTTCTACTAAATTGGTTATTTGTGGACTACTGAGGACATTTCCTACAAAGAGCAGCATTAGGATCTAAGACATATATGTATATTCACCTTTTGCACATTATTTATTTGTATGTGTATGCAGATCTATGGCCTAAAGGTGGTATTGTGGTAACCATAACAAGAGGCTCATTATACATATAGTGAATACCATTTATTTACTTTTTACATATACAGAGGGCGGTCCATTTAAACATAGAAACATAGAATGTGACGGCAGATAAGAACCATTTGGCCCATCAAGTCTGCCCAATTTTCTAAATACTTTCAATAGTCCCTAGCCTTATCTTATAGTTAGGATAGCCTTATGCCTATCCCACGCATGCTTAAACTCATTTACTATAGAAACATAGAATGAAATCCCAATCACTTCTAGCTTGGATTTCTTATATGTAAGTTACTCTCTCCCGAGATCCTATTCCCAAGGCTTTTGATCCATGAAGCCAAAATTGAAGCAAGCAAGACTGTGAAACGCCAGCACTGGGTACCGCTGAATGGAACACAATGCCTGGAAGCAAAGGGTTCGCAGCGCCTCAACGCGTTTCACCCATGGATATCAGGCTTTTTATAATCCTCTGCTAATTATTCTAAAAATATAATTCCAGATTAAAAGCAATAAAAATACAAACAAATTATGACCAAGGTACTTTAAACATTTTTTTTTATTGGTAATAAAAATAGAATTTGAAAAACAAAGATATTTACATGCTATGTGTACAAAATCATAGCATAAAAAAATAATTCAAAAACTCTTTATAGAGAATCACATAATATTATGGTTACCTGACTGATTTTTAACTAATTTCTTCAACCGCAGAAGAATGAAATCAGGACATAATATGACCTTTAGGTTACACACAGCTCGAATGCAGCTAGTTTGTCCCACTGAGTTATCTTGCCAACAAGTTTTTGTACCCTCAAAACATTTGAACATTCATATCTCAATGAATTATTAAGCAAGTTATCATCTTGATTTGGATCACTTTTAACCAAATACAACTCTTGAGCATGAATGTCTGTAAAATTGGCCTCAAACGTAACAGGATTGTAGCCAACCCACACTGTATATCTATAATCAACTGTTCTTTTTGAATATCCCATGACTCGTATGTCTTTAAGGTCTGGTAAATCCGAATTCCATTGTGGAGTGTCAGATGGCCGGGGGTAACTGCTAAAGGCAGCAACATCTGAGTTATTCTCTTCTTTTGGCATGTCAAAGTATTGTACAATACTCTGACCTTCTGTACACAGCTCTACATGAAATGAAGGGGTTGGACAGTCAGGAGGAACCGGAAGTTTAGCAAGTTCAACAATTGTTGAGAAAAGCGACACTAGTTCGACAGGAACATCCCGTGATATGCCTGTTTAATAAATTAAAGGTTCAGTGTTATTTTAATACAACACTACATATTGATAAAGATGCAAGCATTTTACATGTGTGAAGGTTTGTTAGACTCAAAAGTGCTACAATAAATCAATTCTATAATTGTACAAGTTCCTAGGTGAACCATATGTATAATATATTTGAGCACACAAAAAAAAACTCAAGTAACAGTAATTTGAGGGGTGATCCGTTACCAGAATTCAGCTTGCAAAGTCCATCATCTGAAAGTTCCAGTTCTTAGTATATGAGAGATATTTTTAGAGAGAGTTATATTTCAACGTAGAAGTAGAAAAGAGTAAACAGACAGACATGCATTTATTTCTATGTTATGTTGGATTTAAAATCTAAACTTACTTCCCCATGTATGCATGATCAAATTGTGTGTGTTTTTCACACACTTATACAAGCTTTATAATAAAAAAGAAAGTAAATTAAAAAACTGCTTACCGGGAAGTTTATTACTCAACCCATGTTTGAATGGATCTATGTACTCAAAAGTGGGTTCTTTTGATTGTTGGATACTAGTAACTCCTGGTACATAGAACATGAGTGGCACACGTGTGGTCACATCAAAATTGCTATACTTTGCCCATTCACCATGCTCTCCTAAGGACCAGCCTGAGAGAAACAAAGAAAAGATAATGAAAACACAACTTTAGAAATAACCAAGGAGATAAACAAGGGTTTTACTTGGCATACCATGATCTGAGATGAACACAACAATTGTGTTATTTGATAATTCTAGGTTATTCAGGGTACTCAGCAACTTTCCAATCTGGGTATCAAGGTAGGAGACGGAGGCATAGTAACTCTGGCGAATCAAAAGCTGCAAGGGAAACATATCAATGAGCTTATTAGTGGGCTATTCTAACTGAACCCTGTCTCACTGGTAGGCAACCTACACCACTCTAGATGCTGTACTACATCTACCATGATGCTCTGCTAGCCAAGAGAGCTTCATAAGTCCAGAACATCTGAATGGTTAATCTTTTAAAAGCAATGAAACCAACAACTTTAAACGTAAAATGTCCTCTGGTATTCGAATACACTGCCTGTTTAATAAGTACTGTCTTATGTGTCATATAGAAGTCAATGAATACTGATTTTTTTTTTCACTTAAAGGGACAATCCACGCTTAAAATACACACACACAAAAAATGTTTAAAATTGGGCAGACTAGGTGGACCAAATGGTTCTTATCTGCCGTCACATTCTAGGTTTCTATGTTTCTATATTCCACATGAAAATATATGCATTTAATTGTATATTTTTAGCATTATCATATAGACTAACTGAAACAGGATTGGGTGCAGAATGCGTTAAGTGGGTCACAACCACTGAATAATTGGGCAGGATAGGGGGGTGATGGGGTTTAATAGATAGGAGGCTGATGGGGTTATAGGGCTGAAGCTGGGAGTAAATTGGGCAAGATATGGGGATTGGAGCATGGAGCAGCACAGTGGGTTGGAGCAGGGAGTAACTGGGGAAGAATAGGCAGGTGAATATATATTATATATTGTTTTGTTTTTTTATTTCCACACCCCAATGAATGCAAGAGGTGTATTTGTATGATGTGTCAATATGAGTGTGCTTGAATGTTAGGGGTGTATTTGTATGATGTGTCGGTGTGAGTTTTGAGTGAGTAATGTGTTAGTGTGTGACAGTGTATTTATACAGAGCGAGTTTGTGTCAATGCAGGTGTGTATGTTTTTGCAGAGTGGTTGTATGCGTGCAAGTGCTAAGGTATATTTGTGTGTGGTGCCATGTACATAAGTGCAGGGGACTGTTGGAAAAGCAGGAGTTTAAAATGTTGTGCCTTGAGTTACTAGCCAGGTGTTAAAAATTAAAAGCCACCTCAAATGCTTGTGCACAGAATTTTATTTTTTCAAGTATATCCACAACTTTAGTTTGTATGTACATAGTGTGTGTGTGTGAATACAAGAGGATATGTGGAGGGGAGGTCAGTGTACATTTATATAGGGTCTAATGTGTGAGGCAAGTCAATGTGTTTGAATGCAGGGACATATGTGTGTGAAATGTCAGTGTATGTGTGGTGGGTTGATGTGGATAGAGAGGCATGTGCGTGATAGGTTAGTGTGTGTATGTGTGTGAATGCAGGGGTGTTTGTGTATGGTGAGCCTGTTTGTGTGAATTAATTGGTGAATTTGTAACCCTCATTGCCAGTAGCCAATTCCCAACTCCAATAGTCAGTAGCCCATTATTCCACATAGCTAATAGTCCATTCTTCTCCCCAATTTTCAATAAGTAGAAGCCTATTCTCTGCCCTCTGTAGTTAGTATTCCATTAACCTCCACTCAGCCTATGTTCCTCCTCTCACCCCCCATAGATAGTACTCCATCCCCCCATAAATCATGCCCTATGCCCCTCCTCTCCACCCATTGACATTACTACAATCTCCCTAATATTCAATTTTTCCCCTCACCCCATTCTCCCCATAGATAGAATTCCAACCCCTCTTCCCATAGATAGTATCCAGTCTCCCTCCCGTTTAGACAGTACTGAGTCCCCATCCCCATAGATAGTACTCAGTCCCCCTCCCCTTAGATAGTCTCCCAGTCATCCTCCTCATAGATAGTATCCAGTCCCCCTCCCTAATAGACAGTACGGAGTCCCCCTCCCCATAGATAGTACCCAGTCCTCCTCCTCATAGATAGAACCCAAATCCCTCTCCCCATAGATCAAAGTCCCCCTCCCCATAGATAGTCTTCCAGTCCTCTTCCTTATAGATAGTACTCAGTCCACCTCCCCATAGACAGTCTCTCAGTGCCCCTCCCCATAGATAGTATCCAGTCCCCCTACCCCATAGACAGTACAAAGTCCTCCTCCTCATAGATAGAACCACAAACCCTCTCCCCACAGATCCCAGTCCCCCTCCCCACAGATTCCGGTCCCCCTCCCCATGGATAGCACTCAGTCCCCCAGCATTGATAGTATCCAGTTTCCCTCCCCCCATAGACAGTACCAAGTCCACCTCCCCATAGACAGTACTCAGTCTCTCTCCCCATAGATAGTGTCCTTTCTCCCTCCCCTAAAGATAGTACCCAGTCATCCTCCTCATAGACAGTATTCCAAACCCTCCCCCATAGATTGTACCCTAATCCTCTTCCTCATAGATTGCACCCAATTCTCCTCTAATCTCATTCCTATTATAGGTACAGATTATCCTCCTTTCCGCCACTCCAGACCTATCTCAGCTATTGATAATTAGGCTTTCCCCTGTACCAAATTGAAAGCCTCTTGAAATCAATGTGCAGCACGTATTGCTTATCAGGGCAGCTCTGCATGGCTCACGCTGTCCTTTGACACATGATGTCACCTCCACCGGAACGAGCCACACGGAGCTGCTCGGATCGGTGCATCAGGCAGCATAATTATCCCCGCAATATAGTCTGTGCAGCTGAATTCTGTGCATTACTGGGGATCTACGAGCGGTGTCGGCCGCCTGGTTCTCCTGTTGCCATGGAGCCTTGTGCAGCCGCACAGTTCGCACACCCCTAAGGCCGGCACTGTGACTATATATAACGCAAAATCAATGTGTAAAAAAAACAAAAAAAATCACTATTCAAAAAAATACAGTGTAAAAACTAAACAATTAAAGTAATAGTGCATTTATGTATATACTCACAATGAACATCATATATCTGATCTATGCCAAATGAAAATTATAATTACAGTGAAATTACTATCCAAAACCTCCTTTTATATATACACCTTCCCATGGTCACCTCCAAAGGATCATCTGAAGTTGGGGGGTTGGGCGAGGTACTCAACCCAAAAGAAATATAGTCTGGACTCAAACTTACATAGTAAAAACGCTCTACGGCAGCATCATTCCTGTAAA
The DNA here is from genome assembly GCA_933207985.1 of Pelobates cultripes. NCBI lineage: Eukaryota > Metazoa > Chordata > Amphibia > Anura > Pelobatidae > Pelobates > Pelobates cultripes. The sequence continues at coordinate 45,883,684 of OW240920.1, read as the reverse complement.
ATGCATGCTCTGGTTGTGTCCCCAATTCCTTTTTTTTTTTCTTTTACATTTTTTTTTCTTTTTACCCTGAAAGGACATGGTCAGATATAGAAAAATTATGCTTCGGACACACTACACTATATCTCCTACCACTTCTCAGAACAATAAAAATAATTTTTAAAAAGAATATGAATTTTATTATTATTCATTTTTTTAACTGATGTGATAAGTCAATGAGCACCTATAAACCCATCTTTTTTTCATTAGGTAACCAACAGGAGACTCTTCAGCTATAGTTGCATTACAACTTGACGTGGCCACTACCACAGTCGGCAAAGACTAAGGATGATGGTCATTACAGTTTGGAAACAGAAGACAAACTATCTGATTGGCTTCTAATTCACAGTTTTTAACCACTACTTAAAAATATATATATGTATTGTTTAAATTGTATCTAATGCATGAGAAAATATACTGAGCTCCTTTAATGTAGTGTTCTTGTCTTCTACCCAAGCATAGTATAGAGGAAGTCCTCCAACACTATGGAGACTAGGGTTTAGCATCTGATTTGCTTTGGGCACAGAATAGACAATTAGTGTCCTGCTCAATGATAAAACACTTGAAAAAAACTGTTTTTATCCATTAAGTCAGTAGAATCCCACACATGCATACCTGGAAATGTTTTGGGATAGGTCCAAATGGGAAACTGATATTTAACGCCTGCACATCCTCTCTTTTCCGAATGTCTGTCCATGGGTTATACGCAACTAGAGGTAGTTTCTTTGGTATATATGGATCAGGAGCCAATGTAACGTTTTCAATTGGATATAAATTTAGAAACTCCTGAAGAAGAAGAATAAAAAGAATACATCAATAACATAGAATTCAGAGAACGTAAAAGAAATTATAAAAGGAACACGGAGTACCTACACTGACAAATGCATCTCGTGCAATCATCCTACTTTGCATAAAGTCCGATGAGTGATTTTTCAAAAAACAAAAATGGGAAAGTCTCTTGCAACATAGCAGGTTTCCCTCTTTCCACAGGAAGAGCAATACAAGGTAGATGATATATATTTACAATCCCAGAAACTCCTTCTCAGCAGCCATTTCTGGAACATATATCTCAATATGGGATAGTGCACAGCAGTGTGAGAATGCCTCCAACCAGAATGCCTGTTGGCCTTGATTCACATGCACAAGTACTTCCTCATTCACATTTTTTCTATGACATCCCATAATGGCTATGCAGAATGGGAAGACCAGGGTTTTGCTGCACTTCAATATTCACGTGCTAACTTTTCTAACATTACACCGTCATTGATGATCCTTTCCTAACGAATGGATACTTAATAGTAAAAATGAAGCCTTAATAATATTACAATTAATTCGAAGAGTTGAGATAAATTATTAGGAAATCCAATTTCCCAGTTATGCTTCAATAAACTATAAGAAACTGCTGCAAACACCACAAAGCACAAAACTAATAAAATGTGGGAACCTTGGCTGTTAAGAGTTCCCACTCTTTACCTAAATTATCCATTACGGGGGTGCAGTTGGGGTTGGAGACGGATACTGGAGGGGTACACTCCTGACTTCCCACCCTTCCACTAACACCCCCATCACGGACTCTCATCTCCTTTCTACTTTTTTTTTTTTTTTGCCATCTCTTTACCTCCTATCCTCACTTATTCTACACCCTCTGGGCAACCTTCTCCAATCCCCCCCCCCTCTTTTCTTCTCTTCCTCCTTTCCTAGTTTCCTTGTTCATTCTCCTCCTTCTTCAGGATCCAATTTCAACCTCCATCCCTTTACACCACGCATAGCCCCAAGAGTTAAAATCCAATACTAACCCCTGGGCTTGGGATTCCAACAACAAGTAGGTAGTCCTCATGTTTTTTTATCTACTTCTCCTTATAAGAGGTGTCTCTACCACTACACCGAGATTACGAATGCCAACATTTTGTTACAAATGCTAATATGTCTTCAAACTCCTCCGACACAGAACATTTTTATGTATATTGCTATCACCCGCCTGTATTGATATGATGGCTATCCTGAATGTCTTTTCTTTATTCTGAAATTTCTTAACTTGACAAACCAAAAATAAAAAAATAAAATTATATAATACAGAATCCTGTGCACTCGCTTATTCACTAAACAATGACTTCAAATCTTAGCGATTTGAAGTCATTGTTTAGTGAATAAGCGAGTGCGCTGGATTCTGTATTTTTTATATTTTGGCCCCAGCAGCACCCTATAATGTATGCATGTTCAGGTGAGTGCAACCCTCTTGGTTTTATATATATATAGTGATGTCGCGAACCCGAAATTTTCGGTTCGCGAACGGCGAACGCGAACTTCAGCAAATGTTCGCGAACCGGCGAACCGCCCGAAACGCCATTGACTTCAATGGGGAGGCGAATTTTAAAACACACAGGGACTCTTTCTGGCCACAATAGGGATGGAAAAGTTGTTTCAAGGGGACTAACACCTGGACTGTGGCATGCCGGAGGAGGATCCATGGCAAAACTCCCATGGAAAATTACACAGTTGATACAGAGTCTGGTTTTAATCCATAAGGGGCAGAAATCACCTAACATTCCTAAATCACAATCAATATGGATTGACACCTGACATATGACATATTGACACCTTGACATATGGATTGACACCTGTCCTCAGAGCCCCTGATGCACACGGACACAGAGCAGAATAGAGACTGCTCCCCTACATAGGGTCACTTGGCAGATATGGATTGACACCTGTCCTAAGGATCCCTGATACACACTGACACAGAGCAGAATAGGGACTGTTCCCCCTACATCGGGTCACTTGGCAGATATGGATTGACACCTGTCCTAAGGTTTCCTGGTACACACTGACACAGAGCAGAATAGGGACTGGTCCCCCTACATCGGGTCACTTGGCAGATATGGATTGACACCTTGTTACAAACTGCTATTTGTAACGGGCCCTTTAAATGGCAAATTGCCATGGGTTGTGGAGAAGCCTATTTGCCAGCCTCCTCCCGCATGACTATGGCCCCTGGGAGATTGTGAAAATGTATGCACTTTTATTTGGTGTGTATGGCCCTTTAAGACTGTCAGTGGGCATATTGGGGCTTATGGACTCTTTATGTGACTGGTGCTGGCCCTTTAAGCACCTTTTTTGGGACATCAGGAAGATTGGGACACTGCCCCTTTAAGGCCGTGTCCCCAGACTTGTTGGGGACACGGCCCCTTTAAGACGGTGTCCCCTGTGTCCCCAGACCTAGTGCAAACCCTTTGTGCCTGCCTTGCTATTT
>OW240920.1:45862256-45874845 GCA_933207985.1 Pelobates cultripes | reverse complement strand
AATTTATGGGGGAGGGAGGAATTAAATGGGAGGTGGGGAAATGAAATTTATGGGAGGGGGGGACAGGAATGAAATTCGAGGGGGAGGGGGGACAGGAATTAAATTTAAGGGGAGGGGGGACAGGAATGAAATTTGAGGGAGGGAGAGGAATTAAATTTGAGGGAGGGAGAGAGGAAGGAAATTTGAGGGAGGGAGAGAGGAAGGAAATTTGAGACGGGGAGAGGAAGAAAATTTGAGGGACGGGGGGAGAGGAAGAAAATTTGAGGGACGGGGGGAGAGGAAGAAAAGGGACGGGGAGAGGAAGAAATTTGAGGGGGACGGGGGAGATACTTGAGGGGATTTGGGAGAGGGGAAAATTGAGAGGACGGGGGAGAGGAAGAAAATTTGAGGGACGGGGGAGAGGAAGAAAATTTGAGGGACGGGTGGAGAGGAAGAAAATTTGAGGGACGGGGGAGAGGAAGGAAATTTGAGGGACGGGGAGAGGAAGGAAATTGGAGGGGAGAGGAAGGAAATTGGAGGGGGGAGAGAAGGAAATGAGAGGGAGAAGAAGGAAATTGGAGGGAGGAAGAAGGAAATTGGAGAGAGGGAGGGGGAGAAGAAGGAAATTGGAGAGAGGGAGGGAGGGGGAGAAGGAAATTGACGGGGGGAGGGGGAGAGATTGACATCCATCACACACAATGCACCCCTTGCACACAGAAAAACACACAATGCATTACACACAGACACACGTACACAAGCAATGCATCCCTTACACACAGCAACACACAATGCACCCTTTACACACACTCAATGCATCCCTTACAGACGCACACACTGCATCCCATACATACACAAACTCATCTTGCAGCCCTTACACATACAAACACAGATTCACACAATGCATTCCTTACACACATCAGGACATCCCCCCCACACACACTCCACTCCCTGTGAACAAACTCATTGGTGGAACATGAAGGTGGACCCTGGGACCCAGACCTTGAGCTGTGTACAGGGCCCTCAAAAAAATGGAGCTGCTTCCCGTTCTCCCAGAACAGTGATTTTTGTGACCACAGTTACAAACCGCCTCCAGAGAGCCTGTTGTACACCAGACCAGTGGAGCCAGACGGCAGCTAGAGCCCATCATCATCCTCATCTGGTTGTAAGTAGGCAATCTAGTATATTATTCGTGGCACTAATCTCTAATTTACCTCACATTAAAGGGACACTATAGTCCCCAGAACCATTGCAGCTTAATGTAGTGGTTCTGGTGTCTAGCCTGTCCCTGCAGGCCTTTTAATGTAAACACGGCGGCACTGCAGCACTGGTGTTATTTAACATGGCAGATCATATGGGTGGGGCATTGTGAAGTGCCATTCTGATGGGATTCGGGGGGGGTGGGGGGGGCAGCACTTTGGGCGGACTGGGGGGCTGGGGGGCCCAGACCTTGAGCTGTGTCAGGGGCCCCAACATTTCTGATGGCAGCCCTGCCCTCTTTCACCACAAGTATAGCAAGTAATAGTAGAGTCATCTTTAATTCTGAATCTCTAAATCACATTGCTTACTTTTAACACTCTGGCATCATTTGAACTAGCATAGTACTTTTTGGTAACGTCAATGATTCAACTGAAATTTTTTTAAATTGATGACGTCAGAGGTATGTTTTTACCAACCTAAAACATGTTTTTCTTATATTTTGTTTGTTTGTTTTTCTTAACCTTAAAGGACTACTCTATGTAGCAAAGCAACTTTAGCTTAATGAAGCGATTTTGGTGTATAGATCGTGCCTTTGCAGTCTCACTGCTCAGTTCTCTGCAATTTAGGAGTTAAATCACTTTTGTTTCTTCTTATGCAACCCTAGCCTCACCTCCCTTGGCTGTGATTGACAGCCTCTAAGAAAACATAGTTTGATTTTCATCAGTACAATGTGTTTACTTTAGAAATTTTTATCTCCTGCTCTGTAAATTGAACTTTAATCACAGACAGGCTGCTGTAGGCTCTAGCAGGCAATTAACAGAGCAGGAGATACACAACTCTAAATTAAGCAACATGTGCAATAAAGTAAGTTTAAACATTAGATGTCACTTTACAGGAAGTGTTTAGGAAGGCTGTGCAAGTCTCATGCAGGGAGGTGTGGCCAGGGCTGCATAAACAAAATGGTAGAGAATTGAGCAGTGAGACTGCAAATGTATGTTCTATACACCAGAACCACTCTATTAAGCTTTAATCTAAAGTTGTTTTGGTCCCTTTAAACACTACAAAAGGTACCTTTCCATCAGCTTGCATACCATGAATGGCAAATGGCTTAAACGATTCAGGCAAACCCTTTAAAATCCTTGCAATTAGCAATCTGTTAGTGTTTCTCCTGCATTTGTTAACTCTGTAATGGCTGTCTCTGTTTTTATAACATAGTTTGTCACACTCTCATTTATGCCTCCCTGAGAGTGTGATATATTCAATTTAGTATATATAACTGACTATTCTGGGATTTCCCTTGCTTGCATAGTACAATCTTAATATTCAAAGCACTTCTTCCATTATCAGTTGCCTCTCTCATTATTAAAACAAGACTCTTATTGTCTAAAAAAATGAATTTTTGACATGAAAGGACGACCCCAAGCAGCATAACCGCTACAATGCCCTGTAGTGGATAATGTGCCAAGAGTGCCTTGTCACTCCCCATATGTAAGTAGTCAAACTGTTGACTAACAATTTGACTTCTTCCCCGTGGCCACCTGATGCCGCTCCCTGCCTACTCTCAGCCAGATGCTCTCAGTCTGAGCAAAGCCTGGTGGTGTGGGGCATAGCTCATTGGCTAAGAGCAATCAGTTGACACTGTCAGCCAATGAGCTGTCCCTGCAATACAGCGCATAGTGCAGTAGAACTAACATAAGCTCCTAGCTTCTGGCTTTCTCTAATTGAATGAGAGTAGGCAGGGAGCAGACTCCTGCAGGTCCCAGGTAAGTACAAAAACCATTGACTTGGTTTGACTATGTGCATTGTAGGGGTGCCAGTACAATCTTGGCACCATATCTACTACAGTGGTTGGATATAAAAATAACTAGGTAATCTGATTAAAATGACAATTAGGACACAAAATAATTTTTACAATCGCACAGCATGAGTGTGTCTAACAATGCTATTTGACTACAATATTGCAGGAGGCACTTGTATAGGAGCATCGAAGACTGCGAATGGAGTGTTAACACCCAAAATGTAACTTTTCTGGAAAATTAATATACGTTTAATTTTATCATCAACAAAAAAGGTTAAAAAGAGTAAATATTTCCAATAAAAGATTAGCGACCAAAGGAATTGTGTGCAGTAAATTTTATTCAGCAATTAATTCCTGCCATTAGCAGGGTACACATAGATCATTTGTTGATATATTTATGCTTTCTTTGGCACATGCTGATGATGTGCACCATTAGAGCAGTTACAATTTGGGCAATGGTTAGAAGATGATGAACTGCGGTGGTAGAATGAATGGGACATGTACGCAGCAGATGCGGCAGCAATCATGGGCATTGAAAGCCAAGGATTAAAGAATGGTAGTAGACTAACCAGGTTAGCCTGGGCTGCCAAATCTTGATACATTGATGGAAAGCCTGGAAACCCCATCGCAGGGTTAAAATGGTTACTTTGCATTGGAGGTAAAACTTGAAGCAAGGATGATGACGCCATGGTTGTTGAACCAATACCATAGGTGTTATTGTGATTGCTGGAGATGTTCTGTGAATCAAATGGAGGCAGCTGACTAAAGTCAAAATGTTGATCCACTTCGGATTCTAATGGCCTCACAGAACTGGTCAAGGATGTCGACGGACCATGATGCATTGGCAGAAAGGGTTGCTGACTTACATTTGGACTTTTAGAATAAAATCTGCGCACGTCTTCTTCTAGAACACTTGTCTGTTTGCACGCCTTTTCTACATTTTTAGGAGCTTCATTGTCCACGCCTGGCTCCAACAAAGATGTAGCTGTGATAGAATTTTTTATTCCAATTCTTCTTTTCATCCTTCCTAACAGATGTGGCTCATCTCTTCTGAAATTTGGGTTGTGGTAAAATTGCATCTAGAATACAAAATACATTTTGTAAGGAGACACAATATTTTTTTTTGTGCATTTAGAAAAGCTAGTCAAGGACCGTAGACACTTTTGTCATTTGGATTTCAATTTGCTAGAATTTAGTGTGAATGAATATGCGCTAAAATAGCATGAAAGGACTCATCTAAAACCAGGGGAGGTCTGATACAAATTCTCTCCCTCATTAGGATCCCATATCATTCCTACTGACATCCGTTGACTTATCAATCTAGAAAGACTTCACAATTTCTGCAGTAATTAGCCTGTCCTTCACTTCAGAACAAAAAGTGACCATCACTTTACTAACTTGTGGCGTGAGGAGGTTGTGGAACTTTAACCTGTAGTGCCGTATAGCACTATTGTATGTATTTAAACCAATAATCCTTTATTACATTCTTTTTGTGTTCTTTCTGCATGTGTGAAGCATTGAGGTATCATGACATGACATATGACTCTCCATTTTGATGGAGTACAACAGAGCACCATCAGAAGTATTTGTGCCAGTAGCGTTTAGAACTAACATTGTCTCTCATAAAGCAGATAAAAAGGAAACTGTAGTATATCTGTGATCTCCAGAAAACTGTGAATGTTTTAGTACAAATAAAAGGAGTTTTAAGGCTGTATTTGGACATTGAAGAGCTAAATTTTTTCTATTGAGTATATTACCTCAACATTCTAACTCGAGGCTGTCCAACTCTAGTTCAAACAAAAACAGTGAAAATAGAAAATATCGACAAACAATAACAGGGTGCCACAGTCACTATATAGTTACCAGTACTGTGGAGTTCGTTCTCATAAACTAAATTGGATAAAAGTAGATAAAAATAGAGAAAACAATAATAAGATAGCAGTATCCAATTTATTGCAATATTAAGAATAAAATAAATATATTACACATATCAACTCTAGTTCATCATTGAGATAGCTAGTATATTGAGCAGTTCTACATATAAACAGGAATCTTAACCATCATATGAGTGAAAACCAGGCAAAACAGACCATATCATTGTTCAATATATTTGTGTTTCAGGGGAACAAATCACATACATAAGATAAGCTGACAAGTTTCTCTTTTGTGAGCTTGAAGGGACACTATAGTCTGCAGAACCACTACACCTTAATGTAGTATTTCTGGTGTCTATAGCGTGTCCCTCAGATTGAGCACTGTAAATTGAAAAGGCAGTGTTGACATTGCTGCCTAGTAACACCTTTAGTGGAAGTCACTCAGATGACCACCAGAGTTTCTTCCTTGTCCAGTGCTACGCAGTGTCTCCACATTCCCCACAGAGATGCATTGATTTAATGGTGGTGTTTTGCTGCTCATGCGCAATAGCCATGGGAAAGCATTGCCTTGGCTGAGACCATAAAGACTGATGAGCTTAGCCATGGAGACAAAGCCAGCTTATCCATGCAATCTTTAAAGGGGCCAGGGACCTCATTAGTTTGTTAAACACTATAGTGTTAGGAATACATGTTTGTATTCCTGACCCTATAGTGTTCCTTTAATCCAGCGGTGCCCTACCAGTCCAGGATTTAGGGATTACCCTGTTGTGTCCAAGTGGTTTTTTTCTCGTCTTTTTTTCTACAAAAAACCCAAAAAAACACTATAAACACAACTGGGTAATCCCTAAATCCTGGACTGTTAGGGGTTACTTGAGGACTGGGTTGGGAACCACTACTTTAATCATATGGGAGAGGGTGAAGTTGTTCAAGGTACTAAGAAGAATACATGTGCAATTCGTTTAGTTCCGAATGTACATTCGGATGAATTTCGTGCAATTCGGAAATTCGGATGCTTACAAATGTCCGAAGTTCGAGTTGCTGAATTTCCATAGTGCCGAAATGAACCGAATTACCGACGTTCCAAAGTGCTTCAGATTTCTGAAAAGTGGTAAAACAAGTGGTTATGGTTAGGGGTTAGTGTCTGAATTGCCGAAGTTCCGAATTGTCGAAGTGCCGTACTGAATGCCATTTGTCCGAATTGCCGAAGCAGACACATTTTTTTTTTTTTACTTACCCGAATTTCCGAAATAAACCACATTTTTTGCCCATGCACATCCCTACTAAAAAGAGGAATTTTAGGTAAAATTTAGGATTCAGCACCAGTTAGAAATGTGTGAATTATTTTCTCCTGTTATCACTTTATATTTTCCAACGCCCCTACTAAATGAAACGTGCCAAAACTGAAATCACACTGACTCGGATTCTACATTCGGTACCAGATGGACGACACCACTCAACAAACAAAAGTTGTTTTGTTTTTACAAATATATATAAAAAAAAAAATGAAAAAAATTAAGCCATTTGCCAGTTTAGCAGACATTATATTGAATGGCATTGTAGTTCTAGGGAAGTGCATCAAAATGTCCAAGATTACCTATTAATGACAGTCACACAGCACAACCCACTTCTCTATTCTTCTTGTAGAAGAATTCAGTTACCTCCACTCATTTAATCAGAACCAAGGAGAGAAATTCTCATTGGCTGAGAGCAGCGGCTGAGCAATTTCAGCCATTGAGCACAGTCCAGTATCTGACCTGCTTAGCTTAGTACAGATGTGGCTTCTCTTGCAAGGGGACCCAGGTAAGTAATCCAACAATTTTAACCCCTTAAGGACACATGACATGTGTGACATGTCATGATTCCCTTTTATTCCAGAAGTTTGGCCCTTACTGGGTTAAAATGGTTTGACAGATTATAATCACCACTGTGGGCTGTAGTGATTATGGTGCTTGGAGAGTTATTTTAATAAGCCCAGTTATTACAAATAACTAATAGATTAATGACTATTATGAAAATGTTTTAGAACACTGAGCCATTAAGTTAAATCTTTTTAAACTTGCTGGTTGAACTACACAGGATTATTTACTAAAGCAGGAATTCAAAGAGAATTTAAAACAGACAAACATTCTTGTGATTTCAGTTTAGCTATTTTGGCACAATGAATGAGACATTCACGCCATTCAGGTTTTACAAAAAAAAACTTTTTTATGGGTTACTATTTATGTGGCAGAGCCTAAAAAGGACACTATAAGCACCAAGACAACTTTAGCTTAATGGTGTGGCTTTGGTGTATAGACCATGACCCTGTAGTCTTACTCAATTCTCTGACATTTAGGAGTTCAATAATTTTGTTTATGCAGCACTAGTCACACCACCCCCTGCATGTGACCTACACAGTATTCCTACACATTTACTGTAAAGAGATTTATTGTTTAAACTTCCTTTGTCACACAGTCTGTTTAATTTTGAATTTTTATTTCTCCTGCTCTGTTAATAGCCTGCAAGAATCTGGAAGAGCATCCTATGGGTAATTAAAATTCTATTAACAAAGCAGGAGATAAAAACTTCTAAAGTGAACACACGTGCTGTCACATCTGATTACTATAATATACCTTTAATTTGAGACAGAGAAGAATTACACTAAAATCTTCCCACTCCCCACCAGGTTCTGTCTGTCCAACCATTATGTAATCTTTAAGGAAAAAACTGTTCTGTTATTCTTGTCTTATACACAATCAGAACTAATAATTATAATGAAATACAGACCTTATGGAATGCTGTGGCAGATCTCTCTTCAGCTAGGAATTCAGCTAGAGAAGCAGATCTTTCTATATTGTGTCGAACTTTGACAAAACCATAAAGATTCAGCTGACGTATAAAACTTTTTATAGAATCCGTTTCAAATATTTTGAAAGGCATTTTTCTTTCCAACACCTCAGCCTTAAACAGGTCTTCGTTAATGACCACGCTTGTTCCATGCTCATCCCAGCTGATTGATTTAAAATATTCACTTTCCACAATTTGCCACAACTTTCTAGGAAAGTTCATGGACAAAAACCCTTTCATGTCACTGTCATCAACAACATGCTTTATTTTGCCATTGAAAGTTTGGACATGGCCTTCTTCTTGTAGGGATGGGTGCTTGTGGTTCCTCTCTCCATCATAGTCATATTCTTGTTGAACTGATTGTATATTTGGATCTTCTGTGCTAAATGTTCCCTCACAAGGAGGATCCATCTTCTGTCCAGTGCCTGGGCAGGCAAATGAGACTTTAGTGAAGAATTCTAGAACATCACAATTAGAAGGTCACATGGTCAGTGACATCATAACCACTTTTGTAAGAATGTAAATGTCAATTATCTGTTAATGTTTTGTTTTTTTAACCCCTTAAGGACCAAACTTCTGGAATAAAAGGGAATCATGACATGTCACACATGTCATGTGTCCTTAAGGGGTTAAACAGCTAAAGGTTTAACAAAAACAATTGCATCTATTACCATTATCAGTGGTGACTTTAAATTGGGACACGCAGACTTCCCTTTGCAACTTCGATAGTTTTTAACTATTAGTAGTTTTAACATAAACTGCACAGCCCTGTCTGAGTGCAACTCCAACTACTCTTGTCTATGCTGGAACATTTAAGATTAAAGGGAACTTTAGCCCTAGTACTAACCCAAATTTTAAACAAAAACTTGTATTATTATTTATATTAATTTAAGGAAGGCACCATTCAATTGCATTGTTTGTAATACATATTTAGTATAGTTCTGTACATCTCATATATATATATATATATATATATATATACACACACACACACACTAACTATATGGACCAAAGTATTGATACACACCTCTTAATGATTGATTTCAGGTATTCCCATCACTCATTCCCACAGGTGTATAAAATCACACCAAGTCATGCTGTCTGCATTTAAAAATATTTTTTTTAAAAGTGGGTCGTTCTGAAGTGCTCAGTGAATACAAGCATGGTACTGTGATAGGATGCTACATTTGTGTGCACACACACCAAAAAAAAAAAAATTTAAAATCACTCACCTTTGGGATGAACTGAAATAGAGACTGGGAGCCATTCTAGCCCAACATCAGTGCCTGACCTCACAAATACTTGACTGGAAGAATGGGCAAAAATTCCCACAGAAACACTCCAAAATATTGTGGAAAGCCTTCCCAGAAGAGTGGAAGCGGTTATATGTGCAAAGGGGGGACCAACAACATATTAATGTCTATCTATTTAGAATGCAATGCTATAAAACTACAGTTTGGCACTTTCCTCCGCAAAAGAATACTACTTCAATACCCTCATAACCATGCTCTCTCCTGAGAACCCAGATCCTCTTTCACACTGTTAACGCTCTTCTTCACCCTGTTGTTGCTGCTCCTCCTCCTAACTTGACCGCTAAAAACTTTGCAAAGCATATCACTGAGAAGATTTCCGAGATCAGAAAAGATCTCCAATCTCTCTCTTACCCACCAATACTTACCCCAATCCCGCACCCTCCTCTGATTTATGCTCACTTGCACCAGCTATACGACCAGAGGTTCCTGCTTTGCTTCGGTCCTCCAGCCCCACTACTTGTTCCCGTACATTTCACTTGTGCTCTGTCTCCTCTTACTCTGGCCCTAACTAAAATATTCAATCTCTCCCTCTCCTCTGACATGTTTCCTTCACCCTTCAAGCATGCAACCATCACCCCGATTCTAAAAATTCCCATCCGTGATCCCAACTCCCATCCAATTACTGCCCTTATCTTTTGTTATGCCTGAAAGGAGCATTCCTCCTAAAATGCATTTCTTGTACAGAGTAGACTCCTAGGTAAACCGAATTACACAAGTAATAAGAGTTAGGATTGCTTTTAAATCTCCCTGTTATAAAGTTGCTGACAAGATGCACAATAGACATTTTAGATTTGCCAGTGTTAAAGGGCACTAGTTACTTTCTAGGACAGTGATGGCGAACCTGTGGCAGGCCGGGCCCTTTCTGTGGGCACGCGGCCACAGGTTCACCATCAATGCAGAGTAGGCGCCTGCCCGAAACGGCAGGCGCCTACTCTGCTTCCGGGTCGGGAGGCAGGGGGAGGGCTCCAGGAAGCAGCTCCCCTGTCCTCCCGCGCGATGCTGTGTGGAGCGTTACCGCGCGTTACCATGGCAACGCTCCACACAGCATGGGAGGACAGGGGAGCTGCTTCCTGGAGCCCTCCCCCTGCAGTGCTTACCACCACCGGACCACCAGGGATCGCTGTGTCCCCCCCTCCCCCCACTTCATTAAAGGTGAGAAGGAGGGAGGGGGGGGTATACTGACACAGCACCCATACCCCCCCAGCAGTAACCCCTACCCTCCCCAGCAGAACCCCTACCCCCAGCAGTAACCCTTACCCCCCCAGCAGTAACCCCTACCCTCCCCAGCAGTAACCCATACCCTCCCCAGCAGTAACCCCTAACCCCCATACACTGTGCACCCCTACCCCCACACAGTACCCCAACCCTCCCCAGCAGTACCCCTGTACCCCCCACACACAGTACCCCAACCCTCCCAGCAGTACCCCCTGCACCCCCACACAGTGCACCCCAACCTCCCCAGTGTACCCCCACCCCCACACACAGTACCCCAACCCTCCCCAGCAGTACCCCCTACCCCCACACAGCACCCCCAACCCCCTCACACAGTACTACCCCCCAGCAGTACTCCTACCCCACACACACAGTACCCCAACCCTCCCAGCAGTACCCCTACCCCCCACACACAGTACCCCTACCCCCCCACAGCACCCTTACACATATAGCACACACACAGCACCCACCACACACACGCACCTCCCACCTCAATGCAGTATGTGTGTATTCAGCAGTGTGTTTGTGTGCGTGTATTCAGCAGTCTGTGTGTGTTTGCGTGTATTCAGCGGACTGTGTACCCCTACCCCCAGTGCTGCAGTGTGACTGACATTCAGTGTCTCCACACACTGCATGGAGACACTGAACTTTCCACATAGATTTGCATTGATTCAATACATCAATATGAGATGCTGATTGGCCAGGGCTGTGTTTGGCTTGTGCTGTCTCTGCCCCTGATCTGCCTCCTTGACAGTCTCAGCCAATCCAAGGCTTTCCTCTGAGAAAGCATTATGATTGGATTTAAGAACACAACTTCTGATGATGTTAGCCAAGCAGGAAGATCAGGGGCATAGCCAGCAGCAGAATGCAATAAAGTTAAGATTTTGCTCTATTTAGTGGGGTAAGGGTGGTAAGCAGGGAGCTCGATGTTGGTTTTAACACTGCCATTATTTTTAAATTCTATACAAAATGATCTTTAGCTCATGATGTCAAGCATAGGGATACATGGTGGAACCAGTTTAGAGTGTGTGTGTGTGTACACAATTACAAGGAAATGCCTTCTCTCAATACATTTTCCTTGATACATGGGTTCAGTGCTTGAAATCAATGGCAAACTTCATTTAGTGACATGTAAGCCTCTTAAACAGGTCTGGGAAATCAGGCCATTGAAAAGTCCCACAAAGCCTTTAATTAGTTTGTGTTCCTTTAAAAGGGCACTATAGTCACCAGAATAACATATTGTAGTTGTTCTGGTGTCTATATCCCATCCCTAAAGACTTTTTAATTTAAACACTGCAGTTTTAGAAAAAACGCAGTGTTTACACTATAGCATAGGGCCCTAGGAACACCTCTAGTGGCCACTCCTCAAACAGCCGCTAGAGGTGCAGCTCTGCATAGTGCACATAATGTGAGTTTTTACTGTATTTAAGCTGGACCAGGGGGGCTAAATAGTGTTTTTTTACACAATAGGATCAGGAATACAGGTTTGTGTTCCTGTCCCTATAGCGTTCCTTTAATAGAAGTTGTAGGTGATTTTCAATGTTCTATTTGATGGTATAAATTCCAGAGAAGTTTCTCTTTCATTGCTGCGAGGTCCATGTATGTCAATTTGGTTTTCAAACCGATTTTTAGAAACGAAATAAGAGGCAAACACATGCTTTTTAGACATCAAAAGAATTTACTGAACACACAGTAGTTACATCTCCTGTTATCATGTAGAACTAGAAAGCAACATTTTTTTCATAGCCTAATAAGTTATTAATATTCAACTCAATGACATAGCATATTACATGAAAAGGTGATTTTAAATCAGTGTGAAAATAAGGAACAAAAAAGTACTGGCTAACACATATTTTCGGTAGCTTTTAAAATGTAAATTGACATATTCAATACATATATGCATTTTCTTTTTACAAACACGGCTTACTTAAAAAAATACTTTGTATTTTCAATTTATACTGTACAGAAGGATATTTTTTAACACAATATATTACATTGCTAAAATGCTCTTATAAATACTATACATCGATGAATGGATCAATACCTTAGACAGGATATTCTTTAGGTGTTGCCGATAGGGCAGATTTTAAGTATATTTCTCATTGCATACAGAATAAGCATGCAGTAAATGAAGGACTCAACTGTTTTGAGAAAGAATGAAACTTAAAACAAACCAATTACAACACACGGGGAAAGAAATTGCCTATCCCCAACCTAAAGAAAAATCCATATACAAGATATGTTCCATGTTTAAAAGAATACAAGGCCTCTTCCTTAAATACTACCTTTTTTTTTCAAGTTAATGCATTTGGATTTTCAAACAGAAAATCCCAATTAAAAAACATATTTTCTAGTGGTAAGATGCAAAATATGCGTCCGAGCATGAAGGA
>OW240920.1:45822393-45862156 GCA_933207985.1 Pelobates cultripes | reverse complement strand
TATCGGCGGCGCACGTTCCGGTACAGGGCAGACCAGTGGGTCAAGATACACTGGTTTGTTGACTACTGCGGGGTGCCGAATTGTCGAGATCCCTGCACCCAAATATTCACGCCTCTGGCAGGTGGATGTGGTGCTGAGATTCCTTAGGGAATGGCCTGACAATCCTTGTTTGTCACTGAAGCCACTTTCAGCCAAACTAGCCCTCTTATTGCCTCGCCTCATTTAGACGGTGGCGGACGTTAGGGCTTGCGATATGGATGGTTTCTCTCTCACACCAGACGGGGTTACCTTTACCATGTCGAGACAAACTAAGTCTGATTCGTCTTCAGTGTCATACCCATGCTTTGTGTCAGACGCCACACTACGCGTGGTCAGAACGCTAATGGGGTACACCAATATCTCTACCCCCTTCGAACTCATTCGACGGATCACCTTCTGACTTCTTACGTGAACCCTCATGGACCAGTGTCTACCGCAACACTGGCCAGATGGGTCCGCTGGTTTTTGTCTTTAGCGTCGAACCTTGTTTCGGAGCCCACTCGGTCAGGGGAGCGGCGGCCTCACAAACCTTTTCGCCGACGCTTCCCTAGCCGACATTATACGCTGCGCGGACTGAGCGCGAGAGAGTACGTTTAGAACATTCTATTTTCGGCAAACATCTCATGCTTCCTTCACATTGGTCAATTCAAAGCTTTAAAAATGCAAATATGAAGCCTCCTGTCATGTGGTAAAATTGAAGATTATATTAGCTTTAGTGTACTAATAATCTTAATTTTAGTAATGACCGGAGGCGAATATTTCCCACCCTATAGGATCCCTCCCATGTTTCTCGTGTTGAACAGAATATGTCCTTTATGTTCAGGAAGGTAAGTACGTATGGTTTGTATGTTTGCTACTTAGACCTGTATCTTGTGGGTCTTGTATTGGCTGAATATTAGACATGAACCTTGCATTATGTTGTGTTTATAGATTCTTAATATCATTGCATTAGAATAAATATATATTGATATGTTTCACATTCTAATGTTCGTTGGTATATCAGATGCTTAATGCTTATTGTATGCGGACAAGTTATCACGCCAGATACCTTTCACCTTTTTCTTTTTCTTGCAGCGTGAACGTCTTCTCATCGAGACAAAGATTCACCTTCCATACCTCTGCATCGTGGAACTAATGGAGTTGGATATTCTAATATGTTGTTGAACTGTTGACGTAATATGATTATGTCTCTTGTTGTTATTTATTGTTTCGCTTCAAAGAAAGAGGAAGTGATGTCATAGACAGGGCCTTTTATGGGCATCATAACTTTTTTCTGATTGGTTGTTATGTTTCTATGCTGCTGGAGTTTTCAGTAAAGAAAGATATGCAAATATTCGCCTCCTGTCATTACTAAAATTAAGATTATTAGTACACTAAAGCTAATATAATCTTCAATTAAATAGGCTTTTACATACTGCCAGACAAAACTGTAAAAAAAAAAAAAAAAAGTATCAAATCAAGGCAGTCCTTCAATGCAAAATCTATCCAGATTTTCTATAGGCCAGCCATTCAGCCATTCTGGAACTAAGCCAGCCCACCACCCTGTCAGCCATTTTAGGCACTTGGACACTGAGCCTGCCAGCAGTAGTCATGTCCTCTGCCAGCTCCTCAAGGGATCCAGCCATGGATATAGTGGAGGGGGGCATTGGCCACTCTGGCAGAGAGGCAGGAGAAGCAAGTGGGAGAAGCAAGAAGAAGCAGAGGCAGCCCAGGATCTTAAAGGCTGCAGATCCTGGAAGGAAGAATAAGTACGCTGATAGTTTTGGTGCAGAGGAGAATACAGTACTGGTAAACAAGCTTTGCCAGTACTACCAATGTATGTTTGGGGGAGCAGCCAAAAAGACTTCCGCACCCAGGACGTGGTGAAGAAACGGTAAGTAAACTTATATTCCTAAAAAATCATTTTCTTTATGCCATGTTTTTTGAAAACTTATTTTTTTCCCTCCATGTGCTTTTGCTACTCACCCCCACCATTGGCAGCTATGCTTTTGGTGGGGGTGAGGGTTGGGTCACTTAAGCACATAGAGGGAAAAAAACACCATGTGCAGCTCAGCTTTAAAGGAACACTATAGTGACAGGAATACACGTTTGCATTCCTGTCACTATAACTGTGAAAACACAGTTTAACCTCCCTCTCAGCAATGTAACTGTAATTAAAGGGACACTCCAGTGCCAGGAGAATAAACCGTTTTCCTGGCACTGCAGGTCCCCTCTCCCTCTCACCCCCCATCCCAGGGTCCGCCCACGCTCCTCCCTCTACGACGTCATCCGGCGGGGGAGACCGATTGCGCACACGCGCATTAGACCTCCCCATAGGAAAGCATTGAAAAATGCTTTCAATGCTTTCCTATGGGGGTTTTAGCGACGCCACTAGAGGAGGAGTTAACCCTGCAAGGTTAATATTGCAGTTTATGAAAACTGCAATATTTATTTAAAGTTGCAGGGTTAAGGGTAGTGGTAGTTGGCACCCAGACCACTCCAATGGGCAGAAGTGGTCTGGGTGCCTGGAGTGTCCCTTTAATTACTCATCCTTATAGCAGAGCTGTGCTCTGCCTCCTTGGCTGCGTTCTTCATAATTGACAAGATCAGCAAATCCAATGCTTTCCCATAGGGAAACGCTGCTGTTCTATCAGATATCTATATCTATCAGATTTCTATATCAACTTCACTTCCGGTGCCCCCATGTCACCAGAAGTGTCGAGAGATCAGCTGCGCGCTAGCAGGCCTCTGATGATGCTCGATCAGCTGGGCCTTTAATCTGAAGGGTGCACCGTCCATGCGCGCGGCTTTAGAAATCGGCTATAGAAATCCATGCTTCAGCTATAGAAATCAGATGGGTGTATTGTGCACGTGCGTGGTACATCCATCAGATATAGCAATCTGATCTACAAGTCTGATGGATTTCTGTACCACAGCTTTCACTGTGTAGTAACATACACAGTGTAGGCGAATGTGGTGTTAAAAAAAGGGAGATGCACAGTTAATGGGGGTGACACACAGGGATAGGGGGTTAATAGGGGTGATACACATGGGATGGGGGATATGGAGGGGTGACCAAAAGTTGCCTAACAACCCAGAAGTCCCTCTAGTGGCCGTCTGGTAGCCAGCCACTAGAGGTGGAGTTAACACAAAGATAATTATTGCAGTTGCACTTGCAATTGTTACCTTTACACGGTTTACGGACCTGGGACACTGAACCCAGACCACTTCAGTGCGCTGAATTAGTCTGGGTGCCTATAGTATCCATTTAAACATGTCAGTAAACATATATATAGAAACATATTAAAGTAATTAATCAATTACACATGTCATTGCAGTTACTACGACATCAGGCAGGTGAAGGCAGCAGCCGCCTCCAGGAAGACAGGAGGCGGTTCACAAGAACCGGACCTGCTGCCCTATGAAGAGGAGCTCCTGCAGTTCCTGGGAAGGGGCAACCTCCTTGGGATTGAGGGGACAACTGGCGCTGAAACATCTGATCTGAAGGTACGTTGTTAAAGAACCACTATAGTGCCAGGAAAACAAACTTGTTTTCCTGGCACTAGGGTAATTAGGTCCCCCCCACCCTTGTGGCCCCCTTCCCACTTCAGCCACTTACCTTTCTCCAACCCCTTCAGCCACTTACCTTTCTCCAGCGCCGGGCTCCCTCGGCACTGGGGAAAACTCTTCCCTCTGCCGATGTCCGCTCCGAATGCGCAGCAAGAGCCATGGGCGCATTCAAACCACCCATAGGAAAGCATTACTTAATGCTTTCCTATTGACGTCCAGCATCTTCGCACTGTGATTTTCAGAGTGAGAATCGCGGAAGCACCTCTAGTGGCTGTCAGTGAGACTGCCACTAGAGGCTGGATTAACCCTCAGTAAAACAGCAGTTTCTCTAGAACTGCTATGTTTTCAGCTGCAGGCTTTAAAGTAGAGGGACCTGGCATCCAGACCACTTCATTGAGCTGAAGTGGTCTGGGTGCCTATAGTGGTCCTTCAAATTCATATTTGTTAGTCAAAATGTACATATATCAGTTTTCTTGTGTTAATCCTCCAATGTGTGTTTTCTATGCCATCAGTGCAAGCCCCTCAATCCCCAGAAGAGGCACCAGGAACTGCAGGAGATGCTGTCTCCATGGACAACAGGGCAGCAGGTTCACCTCCTGTCTCCCTGGAAATGCACCTGGCTTCACTTTCCTCTCGTAAGTACTTGCATCGCATTGTTAGATAAATGTTATATATATATATATATATATATATGTGTGTGCGTGTGTGTGTGTGTGCGCATGTGCATTTAAACATACACACACACACACACACGTCTGTGATTTTACTGTATATGAAGTTAATTTATCACATGCATGTATTTCAGACCATCCGTAACTTGTCAACCTCCACCATGTATGAGTGTGGTTTCCCTCCAACAGCCGGCCAAAGGTGTCCAGGAACAGGGATCCACTGCTGAGCATAAGTAAAAAATGCTTTAACTGTACACATTTTCTTTGCAGGCATACTAGTTTACGTAACAGGCAGGGCCAGGTCAACTGCTAAGCAAACTAGGCGTCTGCCTAGGACGCACTGGCCAGGGGGCTCAATGTCTGGGTGACCAGCAGGGGCGGGGGGGAGCTCACATCGCTCCTCTCCTTCTGTTCACTTAATGTACTGTGGCTGAGTGGACTACGTGTGATCTTCTCTCCCATCTGCTTGGCCTGACAGAAAGCTGAGTGCAACGATCAGTTTCCTGTCATGCAGAAGAAACAGGAGATTCTCTACCTGGGGACGCTCGGCCATGATACATGTAGTGAGATTAGAAGGAAAGGGAGGTGGGCACAAAGACATGTGTTGAGAGGTCACATAGAGACAGAGAAAGGGCTAGGGGGGACAAAGATGCATAACTGTACTTAGACATAATAAATTAATAGCATGACTGCATATATCTTATTTCCAAGCTTAAATAATATTGTTGTACAGATAATAGTAAGCATTGCAACATATGACACATGCTAACAATGTTCTTTCTCTGTTCTCCCCTATAGGTTCTGATGGTACTCTCCTCCTGCAAGAGGAGGGTACCATTACCCTAACAGCAGTGCCGTTGCCACAACTTCCTCCACCGTTGGCTGCGATGTATGCGACGATCCAGGCTCATCAAGCTGAACTGGAGACGTCCATACAGCCAGGGACCTATTAGCTGCGAGGCAAACAAGGCATTTGCCTTGGGCTTGTGGTAGAGGAAGATGCTGGGGGCAAAACACACTTCCTCTTACTTATTGGGCTACTCCTATTACTAGTTGTGTTTTTTGAAATAGTACTAGCCATAGTGCTCACCCTAAAAAGCCCTGCTGGTTTTCCTTTACCATAGAAAAGACTTGCGGTTCTGGGCCTTGCTGCACTGCTGCCTGCTATTGGTCCCTTTCCTTGACCAGGATCTTGCACCAACAGGCCTAAAATGCAAGACAAAGACTTTGGCCTCCTAGGTGGTGAGTCTGACATAGCGGCACTTCTTGACCGCTTAGGCTGACGCATAGGCTGCGTACTCAAACTACCACTACTTGTGGTGGTGGTGGTGGTGGCGGCTGACTGACCCTCCCTCACTTTACTAGTGGAAGAACATTTAGGAGGATCCATTTAGGAATTTAAAAAAGTAAGAAAGGAAAAGAAGTTGAAGAAAAGAAAGAGATAATGTAATGTATGTAGTGTTTTGAAACTAACGTTTATATTTTTATTAAAAAGGATTATTTGAAGTTTGGAGCTATGCTGATATATAGATCAACACAGTTCAAAAAAAAATTAGAGACTAGTACTGAGGCAGATTTCTTCACTCTAGTGCTTTCTGAGGAACTATGCAAAATTGCACTGTCTGGCGTGAGCAGTCTGCCAACAAGTGCTCCCTGCTCGACTACTGCAAACAGAGTATGAAAAAATTTATTAATATTAGAAAAATAAAATAATAAAAGATTTACTACAGCTACCTTGAAGCTTAGGTTAGGACAGTCACACAGTCAATCTATCAGGAACTAAAATAAACCAAATAAAAACAGCAACCAGTTAGCTTCACTGATTGCTGTTAAACAAACACACTAACTGAACTAATAAAAATCAGTTAATGAAAAAAAGTAATTTCTTCACAACAGAAGTGAGAACAGTTAACTTCACTGATGTGAGCACAAAAAAAAAAGACACTAAAAGTGTGAAAAATTTAAAACAAAAAAAAATAGACTGTTTGACTGACTAGTGTGTTGTTCTGTTCTAACAAAGCACAAAGAGACTGTACTACAACAAATATATATTTTAAACTGAAGATAATTCTATTAACTTAATAAAATGTTTTAATTAAAACTGAAGATAATTCTATTAACTGAATAAAAAAAGATTACTTCACTTTTACACTCACAGTCAGTGAGTAAGTGACACAAAAAAAAAAAATCAGTCGGTCAGTCACTGTGACTCTGTGCTAGTAGTTGTTTTACTAGCACAGCTTAAACTAACTCTGTGTGGACTGGAGTATAGATTCACTTAAAAAAAAAAAATTAAAATCCAGTCAAACACACTTAACTGAGACTGACAGCACCTCTGTAAAATCAATTTAACAAAAGTCAATTAATCAACTTTGCTGCTAAAAAGACTTAACAGCTAAACTAGATTTCTTTTCTTCTAGGCTAGCAAGCTAACAAGCTAGTCTACCCCTAGGGCAGAAGCCCTCAGGCCCACTAAGCTAAAGTACTTGACTGATTCTACCTTTATTCTAAATCTAAATAAATTTAAGCTAATTAGTTTTGATTAAATAAAAAAGCAGATTAAAAAAAAAAAAAAAAAGTAATACCTGGTTGCTGTAGGCAGTAAGCAAGCAGGGAAGGCAGGCACTGGCAGTGCCAGCCAGGCACCGTGTGGCACACTGACTCAGTCAGCAGCACAGCAATGCACAGCTCTCAAAAAGCACTAAAATTAAAAAAAATAATTCTCAGGAATAGTCTCAAATTAAACAAGTGAGAACTGGCAGGCACACCAAGACTCACAGAAAATCTCTAAGACAAGTAATGAGGCTAACACAGCACAGAAGCACAATGTGTCACCAACAAAACTCAGTCAAAGAAGGGGGGAGAAAGTTCCACTGCCTGCTTTTGTACTGCTGTTTAGTTATTTTTTAAATCCGCGATAAAGCACTCACCATTGGATAAGCCCCTACAGCATCATGTCAAAGGAGTGAGCTGATTAGATAAATGAAAATCAGCTCACTCTCATACCCCTCCTATTTGATTCATACAAGGCATCCGAATTAACTAATACACGAATTGAGGCAAATCAGTTCATTAGTTAATTCGTTTTTCTACCATCCCCATGTAAAGCAATGCAATGCTTTGAAAAATCACGAATAATTTGTGCATTTGGTTCACGAACGCTGCTCGTTCGGTAGTCTGCATTGCAATACATTACACTACTGACTATCTGTAATTCAAAAAGCCGAACTAGTGATACGAATGAAATAAAGGCACATTCATTAGTACGCATTCGTTAGTTTGGCTCAATCCCATCAGATTTGAAGGGAGTGAACAGAACTAATGAATGAAAGAATGATATATTCATTTTGCTATTCATTCATTCATTCGGTTAGTAGTTCGGCTTTTTGAATTACACAGAATGCTAAGTGTAATTCACACCGAGTGTAATTCAAAATGCCGAATGAACGAACAAACAAAAGATTTTCTGTAAACGCCATTCGTTTGTTCATTCTTTAGTTTGTATAGCCGTTCGTTATTCGGTATTCAGAAGAATGGCTGAAAAGGCATATTTTCGTACGAAAATCCATTCGTACGAATACGAATGCCCAAGTCTAATATGGACTTCTGCTGGCAAGTCCTCCAAGCATGGACCCTGCTGGTGAACACCCAAAGTAAAAGTGTCAGATTGTTTCAATTGCTCACTCAAAATTAGTTAAGTGCCAAGATTATGCATCTGAAATCAGGTGTCCATACCCAAACTCTTTTTCCATACTGAGCTTAGTCATGTATATGATTCTATATAATATAACCTGAGCTATGCAAGTCAAACTTTATTTCAATAATCAAATCTATTTTTTTATCAATTATCAGCTCAGTATGCATGTACAGTGAATAGCGCTACAAAGTACTTAGCAACCAAACTTGTTATAATCTTTCAAACACCATAACCACTACATTATGATTGTTATGGATGATATGTTTGGTTTACATGCAACTAACTCTATGGTTTATTCTCTATTGCATGTGTTTCCTGTTGGGGTGTGTACTTCCTTGCTGTATCTCCCAAAACATGGCTGCTATACTCCAATAGCTTGCTGTTTCTTTATTTATATCTCCTGAAACAATGATGTTGTGGTAGGGTTTTAGGACTGCCCTGGCACAACTCTAATGTAATTGGTCAATTTGTTTGGTCTGACTTCAAACTTGGGGTCTGCCGGGTACTGATCTCTGCCTTTTCTCTTCAGGTATGAAGTGCTGAAAGCTCAGTTGATCACTCTCAGCCAATCAGCTAACCTCTGCTCCAGCTGGCTTAGCTCAGGCAGAAGGCTTCCAGCAGTGGTGGAGACTGGGATCAGCGCCTGATGGACCACAGGTAAAAGTTCAAACCAATAGTAGCCTGAGGCTTGTGCTTGTGATGGTTTAATTCAGAGATCTGCCTCCCTACATGAACAACATAAAGATTTGCACATCATTTTTTTTTTTAAATTCTGAACACTGTTAATAAATATTTCTCACACCTGGATGGAACACTTTTCCAACTGACATTGTTTCATAGCCATGTTCTTTAAAGTACTGCGGGAGAGTGGAAAAATTTCCAGCATGAGTTCTCCAGTAGGATTTGAAGTCGAAAAGCCTGGTTGTTTGTGGCCTTCTGCCTGTTAAGAAGGATACTCTACTTGGAGCGCAAACTGCTTGCTACGACAGGAAATACAACAAAATCAGCAAACATAAATACTTAGAACAAAGCATAAAACATAGCAATTTTATACAGTGAAGAAATCGCCCAATGTTCCGTAAAGCTTTAAAGATGCATTTGAAAGACATATTGCAGGCTGGAGACAGCTTACTTACATACCATTACAAGCTCCGCAGAGCTCGGGTTATGCTAAAAAAAATAATATGTTCAAAGCTGGGAAAGGGCCAGTGTGACAAAATTATAACAATGTACTTTTTCCAGAGGATGCAAAAACAGCTTCTTTATAAGGTCCACAATATTGAAAGTGTTTATTTAGTAAATAAATAAGAGAGTGACTACTACATATGAATCATATGTAGAAGCCTCACATATGGTTACTGAAGTAATCTCAAACAGGGGGTAACCCTTACTGATCAATATAGAAGCAAAAAATAGTTAGAGAAAAATAGTTAGAGAAACCCACTAGTTGCCTAGACACAGAGTGTCCAGTTTTCTGGCACTCCTCTTCTATGTGATCTAAACGTATTAACTAGTTATTTACTGACCTTATATCTAACAGTTGTTAATCCCCTTTTTTTGCCGAAGAATATCTGTTGTTACAATATTTTCAGCCCACTAGCCACACTAGTTTGTTCACGTTTGTAGACACGTTTTTTCTTTTTTAATCTTAATTAATAAAGTTCTATATTTTTATCCTAGTGAAGTGGCTTCTACCCACTTGTAGTAATCTCGTAGTGAAACTTACACTCTGCTGGGTTTCTCTGACTGTTTTTTGCATTTATTTAGTATTTATTGAAAAGTCTGTTAAGTGAGGACAGTAAATATTAAAGAAGTATATGTCAGAAGTATACAGTCTCTATGAAATAATCATACTGATTGTGTTGCAGTTTAATTGAAATTAAAACGCAATCAACAGAAGGATTACTTTGTTTTACGGTCAACGCATAAATTGACAAAGTCTGAAAAAGGAGGAGCTTCCACTGTCCAGTTAGTCTTCTTGCTTGTCACGTTGTTCTATGGAGGATGCAGCAGTCATACAGTGAACTTTATTATGCCAGAAGCTGAAGATGTTTGCCGCTACAAACATAGCAGTTCTTACGTAGAAGAGCTTCAAGCAGGTATATTTACCTTCAGCTTCTCCCCGTGACTGTCACAACACAAGTGGGCATGTCACCTTCAATATACACAAAGCCACTTTAACATTCCAAATAACACATTACAACAGCATGGAAACCAATAGTATAAGTAGGTAGCAATACACCAATAATGTTATAGGCATAGTTTGTATAAAAGGGCCAGTCTAGGCACTATAACTATTTCATTTCAATGGGGTGACACTATTTTTGAGCCTCAACGTTTGCATTTAACCGGTTCTCTCGGTGCCAGTGATAGGCACAGAGTTTCCACACTGAAGATAAGGCTGGAAGAGGAGGCAGAGGGGCCAGACAAACAGACGCTGTCAAGAAAGATTTTAGGCAAAACCATTCTTGAATAGTTGAACCCTATGAAGTAAGATGTTGCCCAGGACCTCCAACTGAGATGAAGCTTTTATGCCCAAATTGTTTTTAATGTCTTTAAGTAACTAGACGTAGACTGCTGACTGGCAGTAAATATAGAAGCACAAGTTAAGTATGCAAGGTTTTTATTACATGTACACTGTCATGTCTTACCTGGGCATACGCATTTGTAAATATTACGCTCCGAGAGGCCAGTTGATCAATGTTAGGGGACTTTACAACACTGTCACCATAACATCCAAGACTTGTCCTAAGATCGTCCACAATTAACAAAAGTACATTCATACCACCTACAAACATAAAATAAGAAATACCTCAAATAAAGATATATGCAAATATTAAATTGCACTAAAAGTATATTGAAATTAAAGCATACAACAGAAAATAAAAGTGTAAAATGTACAATCATGTAACATTGAAACACACAGCCATTCTAGTTGGATTTCTGCACGTGGATAGGTGGCCACAAAATTAACAATGATGTTTGCAAAAAGTAATAGATGGCGCTGTGCAAATAGCTTCATTCATGAATTTAGAAATCTGCAATTGGTTATACAGCTTTCTACGGACAGCTGGACTGCATATTCCATAAAACACTACACAACAGACTAATTTTAATAGAAGTATTTTTTTATATAGGAGCAGTTTTAGTATATTGAGGTAACAGATTCATTCATAACATTGACACAATTCCTTCAAAATATATACTCTTTCTCTACGCATTCATCTGTGGGCCATTTCCCAGTGTCCGTGATACCCAAAGAGACACTTCTGACTGCCACAGAGATTATAAAATACAGTGGCTACCCAAAGGCTATAAATTACAAGTTGCTGCTCTGTGCTTTTGGCGTTAATAGGTAGAAGGACTTATAGCATTTGGAATACAGTTTTGTGTTTCCTATGCTATAGTCTTCCTTTAAATCTAATTATAGACTAAGGGTACATCAGTCGACATTTCTGGGTTGACTAACCTGGACAATGAAAAGGTTAGTGAACTACATTTCCCATGATGCTTAGCCATCTGAAATGCTGATCCAAAAAAAAAAAAAAAAAATCTGTTCTGCCAAGGGAAGCCATCACTAACGTGTTTGGAAAAATGTACACTACATACCGTAGATACAGTGTGTTTTTCTCTGCATATTTTATAAAAATTCCCTTTTGAACTATAACCCTACCTGTTATTATTTTAGCTGTATTGGCTGTTTTGGTGGCATATACTGGCGCTATAGTGTAGAGTGTAAAGAAAAAAAAAATTGACTCCAGATTGTGATGATGAAATATGTGGTACTGCATAATCTTGATAAATCTTAATACAGAAAAAAAAAAGAACACTTATAAAGTGAGAGCACTATTATGACATGTAGTGTTGATGTGAAATATGAAATGCCTCTAGTGGTCTGCAGTTTGCGTTCATAAACATTTAATATACAAGCTAAAAGCTCTCCTTAAAAGGACATAAAGTTACATACATTAACTATGCTTCATTACTCGGTTGCTTAGTGAGTTAACCTCTTAAGGACTGAGACCATAACAAAATTGTCTCAGTGCACTGAAGGGGTTAAGAAACAGATTAGAACTTCGAAGCTCAATCTACAGCATGCTTTCTGAATCCACAGATTCCTGCCATAATAAACATCATTACAAGTATACAGCAAGTACAGCTAACACAATGACACACAGAGGATGACCTGAGACTGTGTCCTCCTGCACAGATCCCTTGCCACCAGCAGATGATCCAGTAACAGGGACACAGCAGGCAAGCAGGCAGAGTGTCCATTCCCCAAGGCTGAAGCCATTTAGGTACCACATACTGACAGTCACTCCATTCAGAGATGATGGGACACTGTGTCACTATGTATCCTGTTTGCTGTTTGTGAACGTTCCATACTTTAGCTCACTTCCTAGAGGGCTGTCATGTGATCTGAGTCTGATTGGCTCACCCCAGCACGTGTTTCACTGGATACAATGTGTAATATCTGATGAACACACAGCTTTCATATGGAAAAGACTCTCTATGTTTATCTGAATCTGCAAAGGGGAAGAGAACTGAAATCTATTTTGTGAATATGTTGAAGAGAGTAAAGCTATGTATATCGAACGTCACTCAAGTCATTAAAAACGCATGGCTTAGTTAATAAATCCTGAATAGCCACAAATGATAAACGATTGGAGAAAATTCTCCAACAAAGCTGTAGTCACAGATTGGCTATTTTAACAATTCAATTCAAATCTTTAAAATGCAGTGTTTTGGTGAATACATCACATATGGTCATTAATTAAGCTCATTAATTCTAGCATATTAAAATCCAAATAGCAAAAACAGGCTAAAATACTAAAGAGACACTATAGGCACCAAGGCCACCTGACTTTAATGAATACAGCATTTAACATGCTATTACAAATGAGCCATTTTGTATAGACAACCCTAAATTCCGCTCTCACCATTACTCTGGGGTCCTGGAACAATTGCTCCAAGTTGTACAAAATTCCAAGACACAGCTGGTCACCCTGGGTTCTCATGACCTGTTTTCCCATCTTTGCTTTCCAAACCTGCTGTCTTTTTGTGCTCTTTTCTTTCGCAGTAGAGACCTGTCCTCACTGGTGTCCCTAAATGTATCCTCTCTTTTACAGCACATGCCCGTTTTAAGAATTATTAGCCCCATTTGGTCTTATGTCGTTTTCAGTATTATTAGAAATTCAATGTACAAACAAACAAAGGGATACAGCTAAAATATATAGCTAAATATGGATTAACAAGTATAACAGTGTAATATTGTTAAAAACTGAAATTATAGTGTAAAATTGTTCACTCACAGACGTGTAAGAAGGTGATGGGGGGCTATAGCTTCCTTGAGGTCACTGCTCTCAACCAGGTACCAGACCAGAATCCGGATTTGAGGTTTCCAAAAAAAGGAGTTTTATTATGGCATAAACAATATAAAATATATCTTTGTAAAGAACGTCTTGTATTTTGTATACTCCGTTCATACGTTCACTCCCGAAATGCTGGGATTATAGCCTGTTCGCATAGAATGTAGATTCGTATTTTCCCAAAATCCATGTAGTTAGTCAAAGTAAATCCAGCGATTCGTCGGTCACATACCAAAATATCAGGCGAGACTTGATGCAGTGTACAACAGGAATGTTTTATAATGGCCAGATGGCCCACTTTTATACACAGACTACCAGCAGGGGGTCTCAAGCCAGAGCATAGCAAAACACACCCAGGACATTCCCACAACACGCCCCGGAGTCTCTGTGTCTGGGAGCTAATTTAGTGTACTTTGCTTAAACTAATTATCTCCCAGGCACTGGAGTCCCAAATCATAAAACATAAAATATAAAAAATACACAAAACACATATTGGAACCTCAACAAATATTATATCTGAGCAGCCAGTTGTCCAACGAACAAAGCCGAATCGCCACCAGGGTAAAGTTCTGACAGACCGCATACGTGGCGCCTGCCAAAATTAGTTCCATAGAATCAGTGGTAGCGGTCAGTCACTTTCGGGAGTTCCAAAACTAACAAAAAGACGAACGGTTCCCCGGTTCATAGGTAGCGGTTGTTCGCCTTGTTCGTGCGAACACTCCTACCGAACAGCACTCTCCTGGCTTGTTGTGGAAAGAAGCAGCGTTCGTGAAGTTTGGCCGGTGTTCGCGAGGTCGAATGTCTGACTTAGAGTTCCAGACACTCGACGACCAAGTCCCGCTGCCTGCTTTCATGTGACAAGATGGCCACTGTTTTCTCCAGCACGTGTTGTTCGTTACCACCATGGGGGTGGTAAGTGTTCGGTAGATTTGTCTACTGAACGCAAAGAAAGTAATTTTGAGAATAAAATACATTGTTTTGTCACAATATTGTAATAGATAAAACACAGAGGTTCTATGTGTTTCGTTCCTATAAAGAAACTTCCTCAGGGACCAGTAATATATCAGCAAATGTAAACAATATGTATAAATAATACAGTATTAGAAGTACGGCAGGCCCTACGTGAGATATAATATCTGAGGCTCCTGCTCAGGGTGAATACAGAACTGTCAGGCCCAGCATCATTCATGAACACTGTGACGGAGCTAGCTGTGACCCGGCTGGGTAGCTCCGCCAGGGACCACTTCCTATTTGGGGAACGGATAGGGGAGTAACTCTATGCGCTGCCAGGGGCTGGATGACACACAGCCCTGGGTGCTTCTTAGTCCTTACAAGGACTTTCCCCGCTGCATTCCCTATGAGCTGGAACAGTGATTAACTCTTTCCCCCAGGAACTGGATGACACACAGCTTTGGGAGTACAACACTGACAATGCTTTATTGGTACAGGTTTATTTTATACACAGACCCCCGAAGGGGGTCTCCATACTATTTAGTACAAATTCCTCAGTCCCAGGCTGGAGGTGGATGGTTTGCAGATCACCATCTCCTGCTCTGGGAGATACCAACAGCACAACATTTACAGACAATAGGACACATTACATACATAGGGGAAACCTAGGGGGCTCTGTGCCCTGGGAAGGAAAATGGGTACATATATATACCCCAACTAGGATCCCTGCTAAAAGCAGGGCTATCGGATGTATAGAGCCCAAGAAATCATTGTATAAAGTCCGGGCTCAGGGCTCTGTACATCCCCGCAATTAGTTCCACATAGTTGCTTGGTTTAGTCTGGCGAATTCAAATTCAAAATAGCCAATCCGGAGACAGGCGCAAAACCAAATAGCGCCAATCAGCGCTCGGGAAGAGGATGTGTTCCGCCAGACAATCAGGGAAAGGGTGCAAAACCAAATTGCGTCAATCAGCACTCGGGGCAGGGAAGTGTTTCGCCGGCCAATCAGGAGAAAGGGCGCAAAACCAGTTTGAAAGGCAGCCCTTCTCCTATCAGTCGGCACAGACTTCCAGGCGGCCAGTGGGAGTCTGCAGCTGTGAAGCCGACTCACAGTTCCAGGGATTCTCTGCTGGGCTTGCGTCTTTCTCCGGTGGATATCTCCACATAGGTGTCACCGGAGAGAGCGCTCTTTGGGCAGTCACTAGCCCGGACAGTGATTAGGCTCTATTAGGAGTAGATAGGGCGAACAGAACAGCCAGTACCCCAAAAGTGTCCCCACCAACCTCAAGGACCCGTTCATGGAGTTCCGGTGCGAAGACCCCGCAAGGGAAGCGTCTCCTTTTGGGATACAAATGCTCCCCTGGTTGGCTTTCGTCTATACGAAATGGCGGCCACCCAGGGGAGCACTCATTATTTACTTCCCTTGCGGTTTAGCACGTATGTTGAAGGTGCGAACATTCTAATTGATTGGTGTGAACATTTTAATGGGGTACCGGATGGTCCCCGTTCGGGAGACGAACGTGTTCATTTTGTATGAACGCTCCCGAATGGGAAACAGAGCATAGTACACGAAACACACGAGGAAGCTGAATGTCAGTGCTGCACATTGTCAGTGTACCTAGGGAGCAAAGTAAACACTGCCTTTTCTCTGAAAAGACATTATTTATATAAAAATGCCTGCAAGGACTGACTGTATTCACCAGAACTACATCAAGCTGTAATTATTATGGTGACTATAATGCCCCTTGAAATTTGAAATTCCCTTTGCATTCCTGACAGTTCTCAAACTTTTGAATAACTCTGTAATAGTACTTTCACCGGGTCAGCACAGTACATATGTGAACTTTCTTGCTGGTGTCTGGTACAGAGAGCTTTCTAAAACAACAGGAAAATATTGCAGCCAGAGAACTGCCTTGTCATTGACTGCTGCCTAGGTGCTTGGTACCAGGTTCATCTGCCTCAACACACCCCTGTTATAAAGGACAATGGAATTACAACATACTCATAGTAAACATATTTCTGTCATTCTGACATCAGCATGATTGTAGCTCATAATAACAATATGATACAAATAGATATATGTCTTCTAATCCCCCCATTTTTAACAATGTGGCAAGTGGTTAATAGATTGTGTTCTTTTCAGCAAAATGTTACAGATAAGCACAAAATAATTATATAACAATAATAATAATAGAAATAACAGCAGCTGCTGGTGAAAACAGTGGCAGGCAGAGATATCCTGGAGAATAAAATGAAGTGCTGGATTTACTACACAAGTATAATAATAATAATAATAATAATAATAATAATTAAAAATAATAATAGTAGTAATAATGTGATAGGTCATCATCTGGAATAATTAGAAACATGGCAAGTGTGCTGGATGGTGTGTGTATGTTTATATCTATTTGTACCCCTGTGAGTTAGCATTGGGGTGTCTGCATACACTGAATTAATTAATACCCAGAGGGCGCTAGCCATATTTAATGGCGTGGTTGCCCTTAATAGTTTGATAATGAATGGCACTATGAGACCTGCAATTACTGTAAATATTATTGTTATTATACACTCCCCTTCCCGACTCTGCGCACAGCTAGGTGTGCCGTAATTACTGCTATAGACGCGCAGTCGGAGTGTTTGCGGGCGTTCTATTACGCGGATGTTGCGCAGGATTTGGTGTATTTACGGTGGCTGGGCCCTGGCTCTGGTCGCAATGCCGGAGCTGCAGTGAGACCGGAACTGGGATCACAACATGAATCTCAGGGGCCTCTTCCAGGACTTCAACCCCAGGTACGGAGACACCGGGGAGACAGGGTGGGGAGACACGGGGAGACCAGGAGGCCGAGGGACGGTAGATAGCGGGGGGGACCAGGAGAGTGCCGGACGGGGGTTCGGCCTAGTCCCCAGGACCGGGGGAGCCGGGAGCCATAATGGGTTTGGTATCGGGAGAGGACCCGGGGGAGCCGGGAGCTATAATGGGTTTGGTATCGGGAGAGGATCCTGGGGACTCGGGAGTCATGGAGGGCTGGGGATCCGGAGAGAGGGCTCTGGGATCATAGAGCGCTGGGGATCAGGACACGGGGTGGGAAGGCCTAGGCATGGAGGTAGCAATAAGGAGAAGCGGACCATAGAGGGCCCAGTGGGATGGAGGGAGTCAGGAGAGAGTCCAGGGGGTAAAGAATACGAGGGAAGGGGGGAGTCAGGAGAAGGCCCCGTTGGTCATGGAATAAGGGGAGTCAGGAGAGGTTCCTGATGGTAATGTAGGGGTTCAGGAGGTCATGTAATGTAGGGGTTCATGAGAGTCCTGGAGTCATGCAATGTAGGGGTTCATGAGAGTCCTGGAGTCATGCAATGTAGGGGTTCATGAGAGTCCTGGAGTCATGCAATGTAGGGGTTCATGAGAGTCCTGGAGTCATGCAATGTAGGGGTTCATGAGAGTCCTGGAGTCATGCAATGTAGGGGTTCATGAGAGTCCTGGAGTCATGCAATGTAGGGATTAATGAGAGTCCTGGAGTCATGCAATGTAGGGGTTAATGAGAGTCCTGGAGTCATGCAATGTAGGGGTTAATGAGAGTCCTGGAGTCATGTAATGTAGGGGTTAATGAGAGTCCTGGAGTCATGCAATGTAGTGGTTCAGAAGAGGGTCCTAGAGGTCATGCAATGTAGGGGTTCAGGAGAGGGTCCTAGAGGTCATGCAATGTAGGGGTTCAGGAGAGGGTCCTGGTGGTCATGTAATGTTGGACTTCAGGAGAGGGTCCTGGGCACAATGGAATATAGGGAATCAAGAGACTTGCCTGGGGTTGGAAAGACATAGTTATGGAATCTAGAGGATCAGGAGAGGGTCCTGGCAGTTGTACAGTCTAGTCATAAAGGGCATAAAGA
The DNA here is from genome assembly GCA_933207985.1 of Pelobates cultripes. Classification (NCBI taxonomy): domain Eukaryota; kingdom Metazoa; phylum Chordata; class Amphibia; order Anura; family Pelobatidae; genus Pelobates; species Pelobates cultripes. The sequence continues at coordinate 45,843,998 of OW240920.1, read as the reverse complement.
CTAGGAGAAGACCCAACCATGGGTGGTAAGGGTTTAGGAATGTGGCCTGGGGAAGCAAGAATAATGGAATGTAGGGGATGAGAAAAGGATAATGATCACTAAGAGCCACTGATGTTATTTGCTATAGAGAGGCAGTGTTTACATTGCAGCCTAGGGATACCTCCAGTGCCCACCTCAGATGGCCACTAGCGGTGCTTCCTGGGTACTGGCTCAGCGTCTCCACCCTCTGCATGAAGACACTGAACTGTCCTCAGAGATGCATTGGATCAATGCATCTCTATGAGGAGATGTTGATTGGCCAGGGCAGCGGTTTGCTCTTTTGAACTAGTGCAATAGAAGTACTAAAGGCAAGACCTAGTTAGGAAAGAGGAGGAGGGGCTGGTGTCTTTTGAATTCAGGTTTGATCCTTTAATAGATTTGCAGTGAGGCTAAAGGGGAATTGTCATAAATTACATCATTGGAAAAAAAAAAAAATTTTAAAAATACCTGTAGGTTTCTAACCAATTTTCCCCCTTTGCTCTAATTTCATTAAAATTGATATTAAAGAAACACTTGAGTATTCTACATAAAATAAATTATGTATAATACTGGAGTATTGTATTGCCAATTTACGTGTGCCCCCTTTTCACTTAAAATAAAGTGTCAACTTTCCTTTAATCCACCAGCGAGACAGTCCCTCGTCACCGCTTCAATCCACCTGCCTCGAGATTACCACTGATGATCTATTGGCAAGTAGAATGCTTCTCATATAGAAACATTAGGATGAAGATGGCATGCGTGACAATTTCCACGCTGCTAGGAGAAGCACATCACATAGAGAAGCATTAAAATCAATGTTTTCTTTTGCAAAGCCCTCAAATGTTTTCTACTAGCGAGGACGGTGCAAACTAAACACTTTATAAAAGTGCAGATTTCTCTTGACACTCCAGGCACCATAATATCTAGTGGTATTGGTGCCAGAAGTGTCCAAGCCCTCCCAGTGTAGGTAGTCATATTGTTTGTGAATAGTTTGACAACTTATCTGGAGTCTGCTGGGTGCCCGTCACTTCTTTGTCTGGGGCGTGAAAATTCCTGCAAGGAGCTCCCATGTGCTCATTGAAAGGTAAGTTCTATCCTAAGTGACTCGGTCCAACTTAGGCGTTCTCTGGTCTCCGTTGTTGGCTGAATTCAGGTGGTATATGCAAGAAGTTGGATTGGAACACATATTGTCATTTCCTTATCTACCCTAATTCATGTTTTTATTTATTAACTTATTTTGTATTATTCTTGTTTAGTGTTTTATACTATTAACTATTCATTTGCTTTAACACCTAGGTATTTTAATATTTTATACTATGTTTTTATCGCATCAGAGCCTTTCTTTTTCTTATTTCTTTCCTCTCTCTCTGGCTTTATATCTTAAATAGTAGCTCCTAAATTTACGGTTTCTTTTATACAATAGGATTTGCCTAACCCTTGGTTGTTGAGAATGTAATCTAAACTTGCAGCCATGATTGCAAATACAACCCATCCATGTATTTTAACTTTTGCAGGGGTCACTGTTAAAAGAAGCTTAAGAAATAAAAAGAAAATCAGTGGAGTGTTCCTTTAACTGCGTTTTCCCAGAATGGCAAGCAAATCATAGAAGCGAGATGTTAGGCAATAAGAAGTAACTATGATTGTTGGTAGGGTTTGGGAGAGATTTGCTAAGTACAGCAGATTCTTTGCACATAATTGTTTGCAAATGTATAGCTAAGGAAGAAATGTGGCTTTAATCTGTTTGGCCTCTATTCTACGTGTTCATGATTCAACTGAGTAAAAGTTAAATTGATGGAGTCAGCCAGCCTAAAGCATGTTTTTGTTTTGTTTTTTTCTTCTTAATCTTAAATAGATACTATAGGCATCAAAATAACTTTAGATTAATTAAGCAGATTTGAAGTATAGATCTGCAGTCTCAGTACTCAAATCTTTGCCATTTGGGAGTTAAATCACTTTTGTTTCTGTTTACGTAGCCCTAGCCGCACATCCTGTATAAAGACCTTTTTAAAAAAAAAATAGTTTAATTTGAAATTAGACCTTAAAACTGCCTTGTCACACCGTATTTGCCTTTACCCAATCACTTCCTATTTTCTACTCTCTTTTTTCCATTTTTTAATCTTAATGCCTGTGAGATAGCTCAGTGGGCTAATGCATCATCAGTAGAATCTGTTCAACCTTTGGTTGCAGGTTCTAATCACAGCAGGGTTGACTCAGCCTTCCTTTCATCCTTCTGATGAACAGTAACAACCCTGGATCGCCAGGACGTACTTGAAAACCAGAGTAATCTGAATGTACCATTCTTGGTTAAATACTTTATTATTACTTCTAACTAAAAACACAAGACACAGTAATTCTATGTCTGACTTATGGGGCGACTGCAGGGATTCTCCATTGCCTTCAATGCTGAACTTTCGCACCTGTCCCCCTCCCCCGGCCATCTGACCCCCAACCGCAATGTTACCGTCGAGGGGTCTTTGAAAATTCTGCAAAGTCCCCAGACTGTGACAGTGCCACTTTAACCTGCTTTGGAAGTTTTTTTTTTTACTTTAATCACACAGAGGAGGCTGTTGCATGATCTAAAAGGCAGGATATAAGAAATAAAACAGACTGCAAAAGGAAGTTTACCGGACGTGTTAAGTATTGTGAGGAGATGTGACTAGAGCTGCATAAACAAAGTGATTAAACTCCTAAATGTCAGATAATTGAGCAGTGAGGCTGCAGAGGCATGATCTATACGCCAAAACTGCTTCAACAAGCTAAAGTTTTGGTGCCTATAGTGTCCCTTTAACAGAAAACCTCTCACTGCGTATATCATTTGGATAAGCTGCAGGTCCTCTTCATCAAACAGCAAGTACTGGCAATTTGAAAACTCCCTAGCAAGCGTCCAGCAGCGTTTGCTTGGGAGTTACCATAGCAATCACAGTCCATCGGCTGTGGGAGGTCTTTTCTGCTCTCCGTTGTCCGTCGAATTGTCAGCAAAGAGACTATGCTGAAAATTTGACTGAGAAGTGGGAGAAAAATCTAGTTTTAAATAGGGTTTTCTCCCAAACTATAAAATTGGTAGCACAATGTATAGACAGAATGTTATGCTCTGAAAATATCGTGTTAATTAGAAATGACAGATATCCTTTAAAATACTTCCTTGAGACATTGCTATTTTCTCAAAGTAACTAGTTTGATTTAATTTTGCACAGTTCAGTGACTAATCCCCTTTCATATAAAATATTTTAAGCAGAGTAGATGGAACTTCATCTTTAAAACAGATTGGAACATTTTTTAAATAAAATCTTTTTTGACTTTATATCATTAAAATCCACGCACCAAGTAACATTTCTTCTGCTTTGTGTTTTCCAGCAAATTCCTTATTTATGCCTGTTTGTTGCTGTTTTCTGTTCTTCTGTCTCTGCGGCTGGACGGTATTATTCAATGGAGTTACTGGGCAGTGTTTACACCAATATGGCTTTGGAAACTAATGGTTATTGTTGGAGCCTCGGTGGGTACTGGCGTTTGGGCAAAGAACCCGCAATACAGGTGTGTTGATCATATTTTAGGCAGTACACTTGTAAAATAATGTCCAGTTTGTATGAGTAAATATTTGTAATATATATATATTTTAAATACATAAGTACAAACCCTTCCTACATTAAGCTTTCTACATTCTTCCATTTAGCTTCCATCACACATGTTCCAATTTGTTTGTGGTGTTTACCATAACTTGATCGCATCACATGCCAAGGCCAGAGTACTGCAAAATATGTAATGTATAAAGTCTGGACTTTTTGATGCAGGTTAACGTTTATATGAACAAACCTAGCCAAAAATCTGTCCATAAATTATATAAAATATTTTAAACAAATACTGGAATATCTCAGAGTATTTCTATCATGTATTTAATAAAAACCAAATACATAGTTATTTTCAAAGGAAGCTTTTTTTGTTTGTAAATAACCTGTCTAATAGTGTATTAAACTGGCATGTTGTTTTTAATTTCTATGTTGTTTAGTAGTGTGGATTACTCTTGCTGTAGTTAAAGGACCACTATAGTGCCAGGAAAACATACTCGTTTTCCTGGCACTATAGTGTCCTGAGGGTGCCCCCACCCTCAGGGTCCCCCTCCCGCCCGGCTCTGGAATGGGGAAAGGGGTTAAAACTTACCTTTTTCCAGCGCTGGGCTGGGAGCTCTCTGCCTCCGAGCCTCCTCCGTTCCTCCCCGTCGGCTGAATGCGCGCGCATTCAGCCGGACGCATAGGAAAGCATTATCAATGCTTTCCTATGGACGCTTGCGTGCTCTCACTGTGATTTTCACAGTGAGAATCACGCAAGCGCCTCTAGCGGCTGTCAATGAGACAGCCACTAGAGGATTTGGGGGGAGGCTTAACCCATTCATAAACATAGCAGTTTCTCTGAAACTGCTATGTTTATAAAATAATGGGTTAAGCCTAGCTGGACCTGGCACCCGGACCACTTCATTAAGCTGAAGGGGTCTGGGTGCCTAGAGTGGTCCTTTAAAATATGTATACTCCATCAGAGAGAGATTGTGGGATTTATTCACTAAAAAGTGTATTGTATTGAATTGAAAAGAAATTTCAGCATTTTTAGTAAATTCACATTAATATTCATTAAAGGGACACTTTGAACCTCTAAAAGCTGAAGTTCTTTATGTGTGAAGAGTGCGCATTAGACCTCCCCATAGGAATGCATTATTCAATACTTTCGTATGGGGTAAATCTGACACTGGAGGTCCAGTTTGGATTCTGGAAGCCCTGTAGTGGCTGTCTGTTAGACAGCCACAGAGGGCAGACTTAGAGCTGCAATGTAAACATTGCAGTTCTCTGGTACTGAGTGCAAAAGGGTCACAGCACCCAGACCACTTTAGCTAATTGCACTTTCCCTACAGTGTCCCTTTAACCCTTGTATTGTAAGCAAAGAGTGCATAGATATGGTGCCTGTATTCATATCTTTCTACTACCTTTTTAATGTTTCTTTTATTTATTTTTTTTCTTCTTAACCCTACAGGGCAGAAGGCGAAACCTGTGTGGAGTTTAAAGCCATGCTCATTGCAGTGGGCATTCACTTACTGCTCCTTATGTTTGAAGTTTTAGTCTGTGATCGCATTGAAAGAGGAAACCACTATTTCTGGCTCTTGGTTTTCATGCCATTATTCTTTGTGTCACCTGTGTCGGTGGCTGCGTGTGTATGGGGATTCAGGCATGACAGGTCTTTGGAAGTAAGTTGTAATAGATGTTTACTGCTTAAAATGATTGTGTTTATGTCTGTGAGGATACACACCACTAAGCTCGCCACTGTCTACCTGCTAGTCAGGCTTGCTTTTATATGCGGCATTAGTGTGTGCCCCAGCCAGTCGGGGGCAGCTGTGGCTGAGGTTGATGCAGGTTTTTCCAGCCTTTGATCAGAAATGGGTACAATTCAATTTACATAGGCTCCTTTCTATTAATCTTATAAAATAAAAAGGGAAGGTGGTGAGTCATAATTTCTTACTGCATCACACAATGTAGGTTGCTGTATCACACTGCCAGAGATTAGGATAATTTGGGTAAAAAAAGACATTTTAAAAGGTAAATTCCTGGTTTTTCTCCTCAATCTGCTTTTTTGCTTCTAATGTTTGCCTGTATTAAAGTTTCCAATATTAAAATGAAAAGCGTTTTGTGGCTCTTTAGTTCTGCCCTTTATTATATAAAAAGCACATTTTATTTCTAAGAATCAAAACTGCTGTGATTTAATATGAGGAAAACTAAAAAATTTTGGAATACTTTGATAAATATTCCCCTTAGAGATGTAATAAAACCTCAAATATTTGAAGAGATTTAGCAACGTGTCGGGGACTCTGCTAACTCTTTCATTTTGTGTTTCAACAATGTGCAGGCTGTCCACCAACTTCATCCTGCAGGTCCTCTTCAGTTCCTGGATCTTAAGTTGTCAGGAGCTGCATCAGTAACTGTACTCATGGAGGATCTCATAACATCACAGGCCATTCCTGAATCCCACAGCCATCACGTTTTGACAGCTGCTGGAATTGAACAAAGGTTGACAACACAGCTCTTACTTTTGTCAACCTCAGGCTTGTCCATAAGACAAAGTAGTCCTTACTTTGTCTTATGGTGTCATTGGTTTAAGTTGGAATTTAAGTGAAATCCCAACACAGTCTGGATCAGTATTTCATAAAGAATACATCCTTATGAAATACTGAAAAGTAACAGATCCTCTTTAAATGTTATTTAATGTCGGTTTGTTAGGGGACGTATAACCATTTCCTTCCTTTTTCTTTGCAGCTGGAGATCTTGTGTTCTGTTAATATTTTACAATTTATATTCATTGCACTAAGACTTGACAGCATTATCACGTGGCCTTGGCTGGTGAGTTATGGTTTAAAATCTCTAATATTAAATGTGATTTACAGTCTTGTGTTGTTACTCTTTTGCTTTATTTGGGAAACGTTCGTATCTGTATCTCAAATTTAAGATCATTTGCAACATTACCAGGATTCCTGATCTGCAAATGTCCCACTTTTCTGGAGCTTAATGTCAGTGAATCGTTTGGCTTGGTTCTCCCTTTTCAGGTCGTCTGTGTCCCTCTCTGGATTTTGATGTCCTTTTTGTGCCTAGTCGTTCTATATTACATTGTATGGTCTGTCCTGTTCTTGCGCTCCATGGATGTTATTGCAGAACAGAGGAGAACACATATCACTATGGCAGTCAGCTGGATGGCCATAGTTGTTCCGTTGTTGACTTTTGAGGTATGCTGCTTCTTTCATTTAAATATCTGTTTTGGAAATTGCTAAACCACCATATGTCACTGTGACTTTATTCAGCTGTATGCATACATATATGGGTAGCACATACAACTGGATTTTGATATGTATTGATGTTAAATTTAATCCTACACTCAACTAAAGAAAGACTGTTAAAGCGACCTTAACTCTATATAAATACACCAGGTGAAAAATGTGGTCTGTGTAGTGCGAATATTGCATAGGTTATACACTGTTCTGTATTAGGCCAAGTCTCACTAATTTAGAACCAGCACAGTGAGATATATCTTGCCAAAGTTGGATAGGCTGAAATTGTCAATTCTGATTATCTCAACCAAGGAGGTGGGCTGGGGGTTGAGCCAAATGTCACCCTGGCCAATCCGCATCCCCTCATAGAGATGCATGTTTATAAGAACTTATAAGTTCAGTGTCTCCATGCAAAAGGTGGAGACACTGAATGTCAGTGCACTACCCCAGGAAGCACTTCTAGTAGCCATCTGAGGAGTGGCCATTGGAGGTGTCCATAGGCTGTAATGTTAACACTACCTTTTCTCTGAAAAGGCAGTGTTGACTGCAAAAAGCCTGCAGGGACTGATTATACTCACCAGAACACCTACATTAAAGGACCACTATGGTGCCCTGAGGGTGCCCCTTTTTTTAGTACAAAGTATTATGCTTGATAAAATAATTTGTTTACATTAATTTGTCTGCTGTATGTTAATTAAAGGCAACATAGTTCTTATCAGTAAAAACATGAACAACAAAACATGCGCATGTCTACTTCAAATATTCAAAAGAGAACATAATTTTTAAGCAAATTGCACTTTTGCTCTGTATTCTAATGCTCTGGTAAAGTATAAAGATCTGCAGGACTTAGACCCCTGTTTTAAAGCCCATCCATTATGGCAGTTTTAATGCACCTGTCTCTCAGATTGATTGATTGATTGGGTCAGAGTGGCTCTTTGAGCATTAGTTTCTCCATCCATCTTAGGTTGGCCTCCTCGTGTGCTAGCCCCCATATTTGGTATTTTCTATCCACAGAAGTACAAAATAGTATGACACATTTATTTTCTAAACCATCACTTATTCAACACCATCACTAAACCATGTTTTAAACAAAAATCTAACTTCTTTTCCAAAATGGATATTTTAACATAAGATATGAAATTTCTGTTTGGAATTACTATTCTTTCTCAATGATAACTGGTGTAGTGAGTAGAGTAATAGAGACTCTGCTTATTTTGCTTCTAACCTGTGAAAACGTTACCAGAAGCATAATTTCAGTAATACAATATAGCTAAACTGGCATAATGAACGTATAGAAACAAGATTGCAACAATAGATTCATTTTAACATAAACCTTTTAAATGAACCAACTGAGCTAAACTCTTAATGTTTTTTTTTCCCTTTCCAGATTTTACTTGTTCACCGATTGGATGGGCATAATTTATTCTCATATATTCCTATATTTGTACCGTTGTGGCTTTCTTTAATAACTCTAATGGCAACCACCTTTGGTCAGAAAGGAGGGAATCACTGTAAGTAAAATTATATCTAAATTAATTAATTTAAAGCAACAGTTGTGAGCAACCTGCATACAATGCTTTTTATTTTACACATGAACATTGACATACATTTGGAAAGGAGAGTGAAAGTTTATATATGGTGCCATCGTTACATTTGAATACATCTGCCTAAAATCATTAATTTCATGGTCATTTCTGCTTTTACCTATAAATGTTTTATAAGTGCTATCTAGTGCTCTTTATTTTATAGTCCTAAAACGGTTGCTGTGGTTCTCTTTTTATTGAAATGGTTACCAAAAATAAAGTTTCTAGTCAGTCAAAATGTGTGTAATAAAATGTTCTCTCGCTCTGGCTTAGGAATTAAATTGCCCTTATTAGATGTTTTCTGATTTAATGGAATACATTGATTTTATTCTATTTTACACTATTCTAAATTGATAAAGGCTTTGTGGGCCTTTTCAATTACCTGATTTCCTACACTTTATTAAGAGGTTTACAGGACACTAAATTAAGTTTGCCATTGATTTTAAGAACTGAACCCATGGATCAAGGAAAATGTATTGAGAGAAGGCATTTTCTTGTAAAATATATATATATATATATATATATATATATATATATATATATATATATTTTCTCTCTCTCTCTCTCTCTCTCTCTCTCTCTCATCATGAGCTAATGATCATTTTGTATAGAATTTAAAAATAATGACAAGTGAAATGTTATTTGCTATAATTTCTTCACGCAGTAAGAGCATGTGACTCTTATACAATTCTAAAGCTTACGATTGTTTAGTGAAAGAAAGACTTGGAAATCTGGTTTTAATTCAACAAATTTAAATCCTACTGACCAAAATGAATTCTCTTACAGGGTGGTTTGGAATCCGTAAAGACTTTTGTCAGTTCCTACTAGAGATTTTTCCTTTCCTTCGAGAATATGGCAATATCTCTTACGATATACACCACGAGGACAGCGAAGACGCAGAAGAGACACCTATTCCAGAACCACCGAAGATAGCTCCAATGTTTCGTAAAAAGACTGGTGTGGTTATCACGCAAAGTCCAGGCAAATATGTAGTACCACCTCCAAAACTAAATATAGATATGCCTGATTAAGGTGAATTGATATGGTATTCATGGGTTCATCAATGACCTCCTTCTGTAGGTACATGCACACGTGTTGTGGACTGAAGGGAAAAGCAGCTTTTGGCTGCATAGTGTAACTGTAAACGCTACTGACCTCATTTTTGTTTTTGTTATTTTGGAGGGGGGGGTTGTTTTTTGTTTTTTTTATACAGTCTAACTGACTTTTACATCTGTGTATGTCAAGTTCCAAACCCTTATAAATTCTGGTGTCACTTTGTCAGTTGGAGACTCCTCTAGGGTCCATTTCACTCTTAGTCTCCCTGAAATCTGAATTATTCTTATTTGAATTAAATCTTTCTTAAAGGTTTTTTTTTTTTTTCCACATGTTCCCTCTTTCTATTTTTTTCTTCTCTGTTACGCAGAGCAGATATTATACATTTCGAAGACAACTTGTGCAGTGATCCTTCATGCTCGGACGCATATTTTGCATCTTACCACTAGAAAATATGTTTTTTAATTGGGATTTTCAGTTTGAAAATCCAAATGCATTAACTTGAAAAAAAAAAAGGTAGTATTTAAGGAAGAGGCCTTGTATTCTTTTAAACATGGAATGTATCTTGTATATGGATTTTTCTTTAGGTTGGGGATAGGCAATTTCTTTCCCTGTGTGTTGTAATTGGTTTGTTTTAAGTTTCAATCTTTCTCAAAACAGTTGAATCCTTCATTTACTGCATGCTTATTCTGTATGCAATGAGAAATATACTTAAAATCTGCCCTATCGGCAACACCTAAAGAACATCCTGTCGAAGGTATTGATCCATTCATCGATGTATAGTATTTATAAGAGCATTTTAGCAATGTAATATATTGTGTTAAAAATTATCCTTCTGTACAGTATAAATTGAAAATACAAAGTATTTTTTTAAGTAAGCCGTGTTTGTAAAAAGAAAATGCATATATGTATTGAATATGTCAATTTACATTTTAAAAGCTACGGAAAAATATGTAAACATCAAAAAATGCCAGTACTTCCTTATTTTCACACTGATTTAAAATCACCTTTTCATGTAATATGCTATAAGTCATTGAGTTGAATATTAATAACTTATTAGGCTATGAAAAAATGTTGCTTTCTAGTTCTACATGATAACAGGAGATGTAACTACTGTGTGTTCAGTAAATTCTTTTGATGTCTAAAAAGCATGTGTTTGCCTCTTATTTCATTTCTAAAAATCGGTTTGAAAACCAAATTGACATACATGGACCTCGCACCAATGAAAGAGAAACTTCTCTGGATTTTATACCATCAAATAAAACATTGAAAATCACCTACAACTTCTATTAAAGGAACACTATAGGGACAGGAACACAAACCTGTATTCCTGATCCTATTGTGTTAAAAACACTATTTAGCCCCCCTGGTCCAGCTAAAATACAGTAAAAACTCACCTTATGTGCACTATGCAGAGCTGCACCTCTAGCGGCTGTTTGAGGAGTGGCCACTAGAGGTGTTCCTAGGGCCCTATGCTATAGTGTAAACACTGCATTTTTTCTAAAACTGCAGTGTTTAAATTAAAAAGTCTTCGGGGATGGGATATAGACACCAGAACAACTACAATATGTTATTCTGGTGACTATAGTGTCCTTTTAAAGGAACACAAACTAATTAAAGGCTTTGTGGGACTTTTTGATGGCCTGATTTCCCAGACCTGTTTCAGAGGCTTACATGTCACTAAATGAAGTTTGCCATTGATTTTAAGCACTGAACCCATGGATCAAGGAAAATGTATTAAGAGAAGGCATTTCCTTGTAATTGCTTACACACACACTTCCACCATGTATCCCTATGCTTGACATCATGAGCTAAAGATCATTTTGTATAGAATTTAAAAATAATGGCAGTGTTAAAACCAACATCGAGCTCCCTGCTTACCACCCTTACCCCACTAAATATAGCAAATTCTTAACTTTATTGCAGTCTGCTGGTAGCTATGCCCCTGATCTTCCTGCTTGGCTAACATCATCAGAAGTTGTGTTTTAAATCCAATCATAATGCTTTCTCATAGGAAAGCCTTGGATTGGCTGAGACTGTCAAGGAGGCAGATCAGGGACAGAGACAGCACAAGCCAAACACATCCCTGGCCAATAAACATCTCATATTGATGTATTGAATCAATGCATCTCTGTGGAAAGTTCAGTGTGTGGAGACACTGAATGTCAGTCACACTGTGCAGCACTGCCCCAGGAAGCACCTCTAGTAGTCATCTGAGGAGTGGCCTGTGAAGTTATCACTAGGCTGTAATGTAAACACTGCCTTTTCTCTGAAAAGACAGTATTTACTGCGAAAAAAGCCTGAAGGAAATCATTATATGCACAAGAACAAATACAATAAGCTGTAGGTGCTAGGATGACTATAGTGTCCCCTTAACCTTTATTTCATGAGGTGCTCTGTTTTCTGTTAAATTTACATTTAACATTTCATAATAATGAGTTTACACAAGGCAACCCCATTGTGACTCATGAAGTGGAGAAATAGAAACATTGTTTCATCTTCATTTGTACTTACTGCCAGGTGCAAAGGACAGAGCTTATAACAATGACTGACTAGGAGCGAAAGAAGATGGTGCACCCGGTTGCAGGATAAAGACTTCTGGACTTCTACATTTAATGATACTTTTCCAACCACTGAAAATACATATCTGTTCTATATCTGGATTAGTACACATAATTAGAAATCCTAGAAAGTAACTAGTGCCCTTTAACACTGGCAAATCTAAAATGTCTATTGTGCATCTTGTCAGCAACTTTATTACAGGGAGATTTAAAAGCAATCCTAACTCTTATTACTTGTGTAATTCGGTTTACCTAGGAGTCTACTCTGTACAAGAAATGCATTTTAGGAGGAATGCTCCTTTCAGGCATAACAAAAGATAAGGGCAGTAATTGGATGGGAGTTGGGATCACGGATGGGAATTTTTAGAATCGGGGTGATGGTTGCATGCTTGAAGGGTGAAGGAAACATGTCAGAGGAGAGGGAGAGATTGAATATTTAAGTTAGGGCCAGAGTAAGAGGAGACAGAGCACGAGTGATATGTACGGGAACAAGTAGTGGGGCTGGAGGACCGAAGCAAAGCAGGAACCTCTGTTCATGTAGCTGGTGCAAGTGAGCATAAATCAGAGGAGGGTGCGGGATTGGGGTAAGTATTGGTGGGTAAGAGAGAGATTGGAGATCTTTTCTGATCTCGGAAATCTTCTCAGTGATATGCTTTGCAAAGTTTTTAGCGGTCAAGTTAGGAGGAGGAGCAGCAACAACAGGGTGAAGAAGAGCGTTAACAGTGTGAAAGAGGCGTCTGGGTTCTCAGGAGAGAGCATGGTTATGAGGGTATTGAAGTAGTATTCTTTTGCGGAGGAAAGTGCCAAACTGTAGTTTTATAGCATTGCATTCTAAATAGATAGACATTAATATGTTGTTGGTCCCCCCTTTGCACATATAACCGCTTCCACTCTTCTGGCTGGAAGGCTTTCCACAAGATTTTGGAATGTTTCTGTGGGAATTTTTGCCCATTCATCCAGTCAAGTATTTGTGAGGTCAGGCCCTGATGTTGGGCTAGAATGGCTCCCAGTCTCTATTTCAGTTCATCCCAAAGGTGAGTGATTTTTAAAAAAAAATTTTTTGGTGTGTGTGTACACAAATGTAGCATCCTATCACAGTACCACGCTTGTATTCACTGAGCACTTCAGAACGACCCGCTTTTAAAAAAAATATTTTTAAATGCAGACAGCATGACTTGGGGTGATTTTATACACCTGTGGGAATGAGTGATGGGAATACCTGAAATCAATCATTAAGAGGTGTGTATCAATACTTTGGTCCATATAGTTAGTGTGTGTGTGTGTATGTGTATATATATATATATATATATATATATATATATATATATATATATATATATATATATATATATATATGAGATGTACAGAACTATACTAAATATGTATTACAAACAATGCAACTGAATGGTGCCTTCCTAAAATTAATATAAATAATACATGTTTTTGTTTAAAATTTGGGTTAGTACTAGGGCTAAAGTTCCCTTTAATCTTAAATGTTCCAGCATAGACAAGAGTAGTTGGAGTTGCACTCAGACAGGGCTGTGCAGTTTATGTTAAAACTACTAATAGTTAAAAACTATGGAAGTTGCAAAGGGGAAGTCTGCGTGTCCCAATTTAAAGTCACCACTGATAATGGTAATAGATGCAATTGTTTTTGTTAAACCTTTAGCTGTTTAAAAAAACAAAACATTAACAGATAATTGACATTTACATTCTTACAAAAGTGGTTATGATGTCACTGACCATGTGACCTTCTAATTGTGATGTTCTAGAATTCTTCACTAAAGTCTCATTTGCCTGCCCAGGCACTGGACAGAAGATGGATCCTCCTTGTGAGGGAACATTTAGCACGGAAGATCCAAATATACAATCAGTTCAACAAGAATATGACTATGATGGAGAGAGGAACCACAAGCACCCATCCCTACAAGAAGAAGGCCATGTCCAAACTTTCAATGGCAAAATAAAGCATGTTGTTGATGACAGTGACATGAAAGGGTTTTTGTCCATGAACTTTCCTAGAAAGTTGTGGCAAATTGTGGAAAGTGAATATTTTAAATCAATCAGCTGGGATGAGCATGGAACAAGTGTGGTCATTAACGAAGACCTGTTTAAGGCTGAGGTGTTGGAAAGAAAAATGCCTTTCAAAATATTTGAAACGGATTCTATAAAAAGTTTTATACGTCAGCTGAATCTTTATGGTTTTGTCAAAGTTCGACACAATATAGAAAGATCTGCTTCTCTAGCTGAATTCCTAGCTGAAGAGAGATCTGCCACAGCATTCCATAAGGTCTGTATTTCATTATAATTATTAGTTCTGATTGTGTATAAGACAAGAATAACAGAACAGTTTTTTCTTTAAAGATTACATAATGATTGGACAGACAGAACCTGGTGGAGAGTGGGAAGATTTTAGTGTAATTCTTCTCTGTCTCAAATTAAAGGTATATTGTAGTAATCAGATGTGACAGCACGTGTATTCACTTTAGAAGTTTTTATCCTGCTTTGTTAATAGAATTTTAATTACCCATAGGATGCTCTTCCAGATTTTTGCAGGCTATTAACAGAGCAGGAGAAATAAAAATTCAAAATTAAACAGACTGTGTGACAAAGGAAGTTTAAACAATAAATCTCTTTACAGTGAATGTGTAGGAATACTGTGTAGGTCACATGCGGGGGGTGGTGTGACTAGTGCTGCATAAACAAAATTATTGAACTCCTAAATGTCAGAGAATTGAGTAGGACTACAGGGTCATGGTCTATACACCAAAGCCACACCATTAAGCTAAAGTTGTCTTGGTGCTTATAGTGTCCTTTTTAGGCTCTGCCACATAAATAGTAACAACCCATAAAAAATAGTTTTTTTTTTTGTAAAACCTGAATGGTGTGAATGTCTCATTCATTGTGCCAAAATAGCTAAACTGAAATCACAAGAATGTTTGTCTAATGTTTTAAATTCTCTTTGAATTCCTAACTGTTCATGCTTTAGTAAATAATCCTGTGTAGTTCAACCAGCAAGTTTAAAAAGATTTCACTTAATGGCTCAGTGTTCTAAAACATTTTCATAATAGTCATTAATCTATTAGTTATTTGTAATGACTGGGCTTATTAAAATAACTCTCCAAGCACCATAATCACTACAGCCCACAGTGGTGATTATAATCTGTCAAACCATTTTAACCCATTAAGGACCAAACTTCTGGAATAAAAGGGAATCATGACATGTCACACATGTCATGTGTCCTTAAGGGGTTAAAATTGTTGGATTACTTACCTGGGTCCCCTTGCAAGAGAAGCCACATCTGTACTAAGCTAAGCAGGTCAGATACT
This sequence comes from Pelobates cultripes, assembly GCA_933207985.1. Classification (NCBI taxonomy): domain Eukaryota; kingdom Metazoa; phylum Chordata; class Amphibia; order Anura; family Pelobatidae; genus Pelobates; species Pelobates cultripes. The sequence continues at coordinate 45,828,657 of OW240920.1, read as the reverse complement.
GGAGTGTGCTCAATGGCTGAAATTGCTCAGCCGCTGCTCTCAGCCAATGAGCATTTCTCTCCTTGGTTCTGATTAAATGAGTGGAGGTAACTGAATTCTTCTACAAGAAGAATGGAGAAGTGGGCTGTGCTGTGTGACTGTCATTAATAGGTAATCTGGACATTTTGATGCACTTCCCTAGAACTACTATGCCATTCAATATAATGTCTGCTAAACTGGCAAATGGCTTAATTTTTTAAAATTTTTTTTTATATATATTTGTAAAAAAAAAAAACAACTTTTGTTTGTTGAGTGGTGTCGTACATCTGGTACCGAATGTAGAATTCGAGTCAGTGTGATTTCAGTTTTGGCACGTTTCATTTAGTAGGGGCGTTGGAAAATATAAAGTGATAACAGGAGAAAAGAATTCACACATTTCTAACTGGTGCTGAATCCTAAATTTTACCTAAAATTCCTCTTTTTAGTAGGGATGTGCATGGGCAAAAAATTTGGTTTATTTTGGAAATTCAGGTAAGTAAAAAAACAATGTGTCTGCTTCGGTAATTCGGACAAATGGCATTCGGTACGGCACTTCGACAATTCGGAACTTCGGCAATTCAGACACTAACCCCTAACCATAACCACTTGTTTTACCACTTTTCAGAAATCCGAAGCACTTTGGAACGTCGGTAATTCTGTTCATTTCGGCACTATGGAAATTCAGCAATTCGAACTTCAGACATTTGTAAGCACCCGAATTTCCGAATTGCACGAAATTCATCCGAATGTACATTCGGAACTAAACGAATTGCACGTGTATACTTCTTAGTACCTTGAACAACTTCACCCTCTCCCATATGATTAAAGTAGTGGTTCCCAACCCAGTCCTCAAGTAACCCTTAACAGTCCAGGATTTAGGGATTACCCAGTTGTGTTTATAGTGTTTTTTGTTTATTTTTTTAGAAAAAAAGATGAAAAAAAAACACTTTGGACACAACAGGGTAATCCCTAAATCCTGGACTGGTAGGGCACCGCTGGATTAAAGGAACACTATAGGGTCAGGAATACAAACATGTATTCCTAACACTATAGTGTTTAACAAACTAATGAGGTCCATGGCCCCTTTAAAGATTGCATGGATAAGCTGGCTTTGTCTCCATGGCTAAGCTCATCAGTCTTTATGATCTCAGCCAAGGCAATGCTTTCCCATGGCTATTGCACATGAGCAGCAAAACACCACCATTAAATCAATGCATCTCTGTGGGGAATGTGGAGACACTGCGTAGCACTGGACAAGGAAGAAACTCTGGTGGTCATCTGAGTGACTGCCACTAAAGGTGTTACTAGGCAGCAATGTCAACACTGCCTTTTCAATTTACAGTGCTCAATCTGAGGGACACGCTATAGACACCAGAAATACTACATTAAGGTGTAGTGGTTCTGCAGACTATAGTGTCCCTTCAAGCTCACAAAAGAGAAACTTGTCAGCTTATCTTATGTATGTGATTTGTTCCCCTGAAACACAAATATATTGAACAATGATATTGTCTGTTTTGCCTGGTTTTCACTCATATGATGGTTAAGATTCCTGTTTATATGTAGAACTGCTCAATATACTAGCTATCTCAATGATGAACTAGAGTTGATATGTGTAATATATTTATTTTATTCTTAATATTGCAATAAATTGGATACTGCTATCTTATTATTGTTTTCTCTATTTTTATCTACTTTTATCCAATTTAGTCTATGAAAATGAACTCCACAGTACTGGTAACTATATAGTGACTGTGGTGCCCTGTTATTGTTTGTCGATATTTTCTATTTTCACTGTTTTTGTTTGAACTAGAGTTGGACAGCCTCGAGTTAGAATGCTGAGGTAATATACTCAATAGAAAAAAATTAGCTCTTCAATGTCCAAATACAGCCTTAAAACTCCTTTTATTTGTACTAAAACATTCACAGTTTTCTGGAGATCACAGATATACTACAGTTTCCTTTTTATCTGCTTTATGAGAGACAATATTAGTTCTAAACGCTACTGGCACAAATACTTCTGATGGTGCTCTGTTGTACTCCATCAAAATGGAGAGTCATATGTCATGTCATGATACCTCAATGCTTTACACATGCATAAAGAACACAAAAAGATTGTAATAAAGGATTATTGGTTTAAATACATACAATAGTGCTATACGGCACTACAGGTTAAAGTTCCACAACCTCCTCACGCCACAAGTTAGTAAAGTGATGGTCACTTTTTGTTCAGAAGTGAAGGACAGGCTAATTACTGCAGAAATTGTGAAGTCTTTCTAGATTGATAAGTCAACGGATGTCAGTAGGAATGATATGGGATCCTAATGAGGGAGAGAATTTGTCTCAGACCTCCCCTGGTTTTAGATGAGTCCTTTCATGCTATTTTAGCGCATATTCATTCACACTAAATTCTAGCAAATTGAAATCCAAATGACAAAAGTGTCTACGGTCCTTGACTAGCTTTTCTAAATGCACAAAAAAATATATTGTGTCTCCTTACAAAATGTATTTTGTATTCTAGATGCAATTTTACCACAACCCAAATTTCAGAAGAGATGAGCCACATCTGTTAGGAAGGATGAAAAGAAGAATTGGAATAAAAAATTCTATCACAGCTACATCTTTGTTGGAGCCAGGCGTGGACAATGAAGCTCCTAAAAATGTAGAAAAGGCGTGCAAACAGACAAGTGTTCTAGAAGAAGACGTGCGCAGATTTTATTCTAAAAGTCCAAATGTAAGTCAGCAACCCTTTCTGCCAATGCATCATGGTCCGTCGACATCCTTAACCAGTTCTGTGAGGCCATTAGAATCCGAAGTGGATCAACATTTTGACTTTAGTCAGCTGCCTCCATTTGATTCACAGAACATCTCCAGCAATCACAATAACACCTATGGTATTGGTTCAACAACCATGGCGTCATCATCCTTGCTTCAAGTTTTACCTCCAATGCAAAGTAACCATTTTAACCCTGCGATGGGGTTTCCAGGCTTTCCATCAATGTATCAAGATTTGGCAGCCCAGGCTAACCTGGTTAGTCTACTACCATTCTTTAATCCTTGGCTTTCAATGCCCATGATTGCTGCCGCATCTGCTGCGTACATGTCCCATTCATTCTACCACCGCAGTTCATCATCTTCTAACCATTGCCCAAATTGTAACTGCTCTAATGGTGCACATCATCAGCATGTGCCAAAGAAAGCATAAATATATCAACAAATGATCTATGTGTACCCTGCTAATGGCAGGAATTAATTGCTGAATAAAATTTACTGCACACAATTCCTTTGGTCGCTAATCTTTTATTGGAAATATTTACTCTTTTTAACCTTTTTTGTTGATGATAAAATTAAATGTATATTAATTTTCCAGAAAAGTTACATTTTGGGTGTTAACACTCCATTCGCAGTCTTCGATGCTCCTATACAAGTGCCTCCTGCAATATTGTAGTCAAATAGCATTGTTAGACACACTCATGCTGTGCGATTTTAAAAATTATTTTGTGTCCTAATTGTCATTTTAATCAGATTACCTAGTTATTTTTATATCCAACCACTGTAGTAGATATGGTGCCAAGATTGTACTGGCACCCCTACAATGCACATAGTCAAACCAAGTCAATGGTTTTTGTACTTACCTGGGACCTGCAGGAGTCTGCTCCCTGCCTACTCTCATTCAATTAGAGAAAGCCAGAAGCTAGGAGCTTATGTTAGTTCTACTGCACTATGCGCTGTATTGCAGGGACAGCTCATTGGCTGACAGTGTCAACTGATTGCTCTTAGCCAATGAGCTATGCCCCACACCACCAGGCTTTGCTCAGACTGAGAGCATCTGGCTGAGAGTAGGCAGGGAGCGGCATCAGGTGGCCACGGGGAAGAAGTCAAATTGTTAGTCAACAGTTTGACTACTTACATATGGGGAGTGCCAAGGCACTCTTGGCACATTATCCACTACAGGGCATTGTAGCGGTTATGCTGCTTGGGGTCATCCTTTCATGTCAAAAATTCATTTTTTTAGACAATAAGAGTCTTGTTTTAATAATGAGAGAGGCAACTGATAATGGAAGAAGTGCTTTGAATATTAAGATTGTACTATGCAAGCAAGGGAAATCCCAGAATAGTCAGTTATATATACTAAATTGAATATATCACACTCTCAGGGAGGCATAAATGAGAGTGTGACAAACTATGTTATAAAAACAGAGACAGCCATTACAGAGTTAACAAATGCAGGAGAAACACTAACAGATTGCTAATTGCAAGGATTTTAAAGGGTTTGCCTGAATCGTTTAAGCCATTTGCCATTCATGGTATGCAAGCTGATGGAAAAGTACCTTTTGTAGTGTTTAAAGGGACCAAAACAACTTTAGATTAAAGCTTAATAGAGTGGTTCTGGTGTATAGAACATACATTTGCAATCTCACTGCTCAATTCTCTACCATTTTGTTTATGCAGCCCTGGCCACACCTCCCTGCATGAGACTTGCACAGCCTTCCTAAACACTTCCTGTAAAGTGACATCTAATGTTTAAACTTACTTTATTGCACATGTTGCTTAATTTAGAGTTGTGTATCTCCTGCTCTGTTAATTGCCTGCTAGAGCCTACAGCAGCCTGTCTGTGATTAAAGTTCAATTTACAGAGCAGGAGATAAAAATTTCTAAAGTAAACACATTGTACTGATGAAAATCAAACTATGTTTTCTTAGAGGCTGTCAATCACAGCCAAGGGAGGTGAGGCTAGGGTTGCATAAGAAGAAACAAAAGTGATTTAACTCCTAAATTGCAGAGAACTGAGCAGTGAGACTGCAAAGGCATGATCTATACACCAAAATCGCTTCATTAAGCTAAAGTTGCTTTGCTACATAGAGTAGTCCTTTAAGGTTAAGAAAAACAAACAAACAAAATATAAGAAAAACATGTTTTAGGTTGGTAAAAACGTACCTCTGACGTCATCAATTTAAAAAAATTTCAGTTGAATCATTGACGTTACCAAAAAGTACTATGCTAGTTCAAATGATGCCAGAGTGTTAAAAGTAAGCAATGTGATTTAGAGATTCAGAATTAAAGATGACTCTACTATTACTTGCTATACTTGTGGTGAAAGAGGGCAGGGCTGCCATCAGAAATGTTGGGGCCCCTGACACAGCTCAAGGTCTGGGCCCCCCAGCCCCCCAGTCCGCCCAAAGTGCTGCCCCCCCCACCCCCCCCGAATCCCATCAGAATGGCACTTCACAATGCCCCACCCATATGATCTGCCATGTTAAATAACACCAGTGCTGCAGTGCCGCCGTGTTTACATTAAAAGGCCTGCAGGGACAGGCTAGACACCAGAACCACTACATTAAGCTGCAATGGTTCTGGGGACTATAGTGTCCCTTTAATGTGAGGTAAATTAGAGATTAGTGCCACGAATAATATACTAGATTGCCTACTTACAACCAGATGAGGATGATGATGGGCTCTAGCTGCCGTCTGGCTCCACTGGTCTGGTGTACAACAGGCTCTCTAGAGGCGGTTTGTAACTGTGGTCACAAAAATCACTGTTCTGGGAGAACGGGAAGCAGCTCCATTTTTTTGAGGGCCCTTTACACAGCTCAAGGTCTGGGTCCCAGGGTCCACCTTCATGTTCCACCAATGAGTTTGTTCACAGGGAGTGGAGTGTGTGTGTGGGGGATGTCCTGATGTGTGTAAGGAATGCATTGTGTGAATCTGTGTTTGTATGTGTAAGGGCTGCAAGATGAGTTTGTGTATGTATGGGATGCAGTGTGTGCGTCTGTAAGGGATGCATTGAGTGTGTGTAAGGGGTGCATTGTGTGTTGCTGTGTGTAAGGGATGCATTGCTTGTGTACGTGTGTCTGTGTGTAATGCATTGTGTGTTTTTCTGTGTGCAAGGGGTGCATTGTGTGTGATGGATGTCAATCTCTCCCCCTCCCCCCGTCAATTTCCTTCTCCCCCCTCTCCCTCCAATTTCCTTCTTCTCCAATTTCCTTCTTCTCCCCCTCCCTCTCTCCAATTTCCTTCTTCCCCCCCAATTTCCTTCTTCTCCCTCCCTCTCATTTCCTTCTCTCCCCCTCAATTTCCTTCCTCTCCCCCCAATTTCCTTCCTCTCCCCCGTCCCTCAAATTTCTTCCTCTCCCCCGTCCCTCAAATTTCCTTCCTCTCCCCCGTCCCTCAAATTTCCTTCCTCTCCCCTCCCTCAAATTTCCTTCCTCTCCCCCCTCCCTCAAATTTCCTTCCTCTCCCCCCTCCCTC
>OW240920.1:45794985-45822293 GCA_933207985.1 Pelobates cultripes | reverse complement strand
GGGCCCTGCTGGGCCCCCCAGGAGAAGAGGCTGGCCCTGTGGGTACATACCGGGTCGCAGGGCCCCTGCGACCCGGTATGTACCCACTGAATCTGGGGCCTGGACGACCTGAGCAGTCCGGGCCCCCCAGGACCGCCGGGCCCATGACAACCGTTGCGGTTGTCATGCCCTGATGGCGGCCCTAAAAGAGGGCTCAGGGCCAGAGCAAGCTACGAGAATCAAAATGGTAGCTAGTCACTATGGTGAAACTACCGTAACAGCCAGGCTTGGACTGGCCGTCTGGCAAACCGGGCAAATGCCAACTTTTTTTAAAATAAACTATAATTGCTCCTTACTCCCCAATCTCATAATAGACTTTATACCACCAACACAATGCATCCCTCACACACAGACTCTGCACCCCTCACACAAACACACACACATACACTCTGCACCCCATCCACACACTATATTCTCTATACACACACTCTAGAGCCATAAAATACACTGGAATCCCTGTATGCAAACACACACACTATCTTCTCTAAACATGCGCACACTAGATTCCCTATGCACACACTTACTGCAACCCTTATGCCGCACCTATTACATTACAAACACAACAGAAACCAACCTATTTACACAAAACACCACACCTCAATCAGCTCACTCTATCACACAAGCAGCCTCCAAACACTTTTAAAAAAAACACATTCTTGGTCCTTTTGTTTTCTGGTATCCCACTGATGGAGACACCAGAGACAAGTCAACCGCAGCGCAAGTGTGTCATTAAATTTTTTGCGCTGCACATAACAAATACAGGGTCTTTTTCTCATGCAAGAGCTCTTAACAGGGCTGTGTGCATGGGCTGCTCAGAAAGGGCATTGCACCAACATGCTTTGAGTGGGTGTGTGCTTTGAGTGTGGCGTACTTGTCATAGGTAATGACACAACAACCCCATCTCTGGCACCGCTCCCTTCCAACTATGCTGCTGTGATAAAAAAAAAAAAAAACGCCCGGGCTGAATGCCGGCCCTGGTAACAGAGCAATGCATGGAGATGCAGATTGTAGGCACAAGAAAAGAGATAAAGCAGCAGATAACCATAATAACAGACACTCCTATGATTTCAAAATAAGAGATGACCAACTTAATGGACTAATACCCAAAGGGTTAATGGTTGACACAGGGACAACATCCCACATAATTGTTAACATTAGAAAATTCAAAAACATTGATAACACCTCTATGCAAGAGCAACACTTCATGGAGCTTGCAGATTGGGAAAAGACAGCCGGTGTGGCACTGAAGAAAGCTGGTGCAGAGATTTGCCCATTTGGCAGTAAAATAAATAGAGTGCTAGAAACCGAAGTATATACAGTCATACCTTTAAGTCATCTTCTGTGTAGAGGGAGCAATAAGCAATGGAGCATCAGAGGACTATTATACCTTTGGTACTGAGAGCAAATGATGCTTAAGTAGAGTGTTCAGAAGAAACCCAAACTCCAGAAAGTGAGGAAAATGGTCAAACAAATGATCATGGTGCAGGTTACTCTAACAGAAATAGAGCAGTTCCTCAGTACATGAAAGACTATATTTCAGATTTCAAAATTATCATTCTAACAGGACATTTAATGAACCACAAACCTATGAACTCACTTTATAGGGTCAGGAACACAAACATGTATTCTTGACCCTATAGTTATAAAAAAAACACTAAACAAGTGTTTAGTGTTTAGCACCCTAAACAAAAACTATAGAGGAACATATTTTCTAGCAATTGCTCCTTTTCTTTAGTAAATTGAACAGCCTTAAAGTACCACTATAGGCACCCAGACCACTTAAGCTTAATGAAGTGGTCTGGGTGCCAGGTCCAGCTGGGTTTAACCCTTTTTGCTGTAAACATAGTTTCTCTGAAACTGCTATGTTTACAATAGGGTTAATCCAGCCTCTAGTGACTGTCTCATTGACAGCTGCTAGAGGCGCTTCCGCGCTTCTCACTGTGATTTTCACAGTGAGAAGACGCCAGCATCCATAGGAAAGCATTCTTAATGCTTTCCTATGGACTGGCTGAATGCGCGCGGCTCTTGCCGCGCATGCAGCCGATGACGATGAAAAGGAGGAAGAGAGTTCCCCGCGCCGAGGGAGCCCAGCGGGGGAAAACAGGCAAGATTTAACCACTTCAACCCCCATAGAGCCCGGCGAGAGGGGGGCCCAGAGGGTGGGGGGTACCTAGAGACCCTATAGTGCCAGGAAAACAAGTATGTTTTCCTGGCACTATAGTGGTCCTTTAATAAATTGTTACGTTTATTATCTAGGGAAATACTTAATTATGATGTCATAACCATGATTCATACTACCCATTATGATGATGTTAACCAAACAGAAGTAACTAATTCACGGAGTATTTTACAGATTTTTAGTTTGCACCCCAAACAAAAACTGGAGAGGAACATATTTTTCTATCAATTGCTCATTTTCCTTCGTAAACTGAACTACCTTAATAAATTGTTTTCTATTATCTGGGGAAATATTTAATTATGATGTCATAACCAATATCCATTATGATGATTATGATGATGTTAACCATGCAGCAGTCACTAATTTTCACATAGTATCTCAATAGTAGTAATTACCAGTCAGGCGTCAGCAGTCGATGCAGTCAGATCAATTTTACGCCAAAGAAAATTAGCAAGCTCCTTCCACAGTCTGCGTGCCAATGGGTAATTTGTTTAATTATTTTTTTAGAGACAATCATAAATCAAATCATGACATTATTCATATATTTTCTATTCTGGAATTGTTTGTTAACCTACGTAATATGTTAATGCAAAATAATTAAGAACTGAATTGTTTTGTGATATCTTTTCATTATAGTAATAGAATGACAGATTTAAGCATTGAATCTGGCTATGTATGTGGCATGCATGGGACTACAAATGTCTACATTACCTTGGGTAAATCACTCAAAATGACCACCAATTAATTCCACATTTGTTATTTAGGAAAATTATTTTAGTTTTATTGTCAACAGTGTCAATTGGCTAATAAAAGTTTTTTTTTTTTTTTTAAGTTTTGGACATTTTCATTAAACTATAACTAAGTTTATTTCAAAATCACTTGGTGGTATAAAAATATGTTCTAGCAGATGCAAAATGTCATGTTAGAATAAGCAGGTGGAATATAGACAGGTGGATGAATAATAAACAGTAACAGTAATAATGGGCTTAGGACAACATAAACAGATTCATGGACAGCCAAGATCAAAAATGCTATAATTCATAAAAACCATAGAAAAGTATAAAATGTTAAAGGAGATAAAACTAAGAGCCAGTAACATAAATAGGTAGAAATTAATACATTTTATACAACAGCATTAATTTTTATACTTCTGAGGATATTGGCCTTGATTTAATATAGTTGGATAAGTTTTCCAAACTATTTAATATTTTTTGATAAACTTTCAAAGTTATTTTTTCAACATATTAAAATAGCAAACTATATATAATTATAAAAAATATATATTAATATGTCAAAAAATATCAAGATTTAACAAAATTAAAATATTTCTCACACTATTAATATTAAAAGTTTATCCAAAAACATTAAATAATTTAGAAAGGGAGAACCAAACACGAAAGTACCATTGGTAATAAATACATAGTCAATTGTTTAATTGCCTTCTGCAGCTCGTGTTGTGAAAATCAGAGAAAATTTTATATCAACTCGAGCCAAAAAGTTAAGAACCGACATCACTGGAGAAAATCTGAGCCCAGATATAAGTGTGACGAGGAGAGGAAAACTGGAAAAAACTGAGCAATGCAACATGACTAAGAGATGTGCCATAGGACAATCCAAAAGGGAGGCTACAGAAGAAGTAAAGGGATCTTCACCGACATGCACAGACAATTCCAATCAATTAGGAAGTACTAAACCAACTAATGGAATTAAAACATCGCAGGAACATGGAAAACCTAACTTCGGTATAGGAAATATATCCAATCATTCCTATTTTCATCCACATATCGCTCGAATGCCACCAACACATTTACTGGCCCATTGTCCATTCATGTATCAAAACCCGGCAATTCTGAACTCTTACCATGCTTCAATGATGTCATGCTATGGCTTGCAGTATCTTCCACCTCAAATGCCATCGCCGCTTGCTAGTTTCATGTATGGTTCACCCTATCCACATGCAGTCCCACCACAATGCATTTCTCAAGTTTGCTTATGTCATGAAAAAGCAAAGAAAAAAAACCTTAATAAATAAAATGATTTTATGGAGGAAAAATTTATTCCAGATGTTTTGATGTGTTATGAGCAAAAAAAAATAATAATTGTTTATATTATATATATATATATATATATATATATATATTTATATATATATATATATATATATATATATATATCTATATATAAAACAATATTTACCGTCTGACACAAAAGCTGTGATATGGGCAAAGTCGATTGTGGTGTGCCGAAACCAACATACGTGTAGGCCTTTAAATAAAGAGGATACGTGACGTTAATGATGCAATGAAAAAGGGTGGTCCAAATGATCGGCAGCGGCCCAGGTAAGAGGGTTACACAGTTTATTGCAGAGACCATGGTTTAGAGGACCACTAAAGTGCCAGGAAAACAAACTCATTTTCCATGCACTATAGGGTCTTTAGGTCCCCCCCCCACCCTCATGGCCCCCCTCCCGCCGGGCTGAAGGGGTTAAAAACTTACCTTTATCCAGCACCGGGCTCCCTCGGCGCTGGGGAACTCTCCTCCCTCTCCAGACGTCAGCTTTGAATGCGCATGCGCGGCAAGAGCCACGCGCGCATTCAATCAGTCCATAGGAAAGCATTTCTCAATGCCTTCCTATGGACATCAGCGTCTTCTCGCTGTGATTTTCATAGTGAGAAGCACGGAAGCGCCTCTAGCGGCTGTCAGTGAGACAACTACTAGAGGCTGGATTAACCCTATTGTAAACATAGCAGTTTCTCTGAAACTGCTATGTTTACAGCTGCAGGGTTAACACTAGATGGACCTGGCACCCAGACCACTTCATTGAGCTGAAGTGTTCTGGGTGCCTATAGTGGTCCTTTAACAAAGTTATGAGAACTGGGTGCAGTCACTCTGGTTTTCAAGTGATTTGGCAAAAATAAAGGGATTTCTCATCCACACTTCCTCCAACATTATTATGAGCATCTTACTTGTCATGCTTGCAAGATTTAAATGTAGAAAATGTGTCATATGCTGTGGCCTTTAGCTGGAGTTATCTCCAATGAAGGATTAATATTTAAATTTATTGTATGGATCACAAGAAAATGGCATTCCTCATTATGTTAGAGGCAAGGTGGCCTAAAAAAGCTAGTTAATCCCCCAACGTTTGTAAAAATGCTGTAAATAGATTAATCTCTAGTGGTCATGGTGCCTGCACTAATCTGTAGTAGTCATGGTACCTAAGTGTCCCTATAAACTAGACAATTTATAATAATAGGTGCATTATATGCAACGTGGACTTCGTAAGATAGTTATGAGCGTTAGCTGCTACCATCTAAATTCAGCTCATCTTGGATCTGAACTGGCTCCTGCCCAGGACTGTCACTCTCACTATCATGGGCAGCATGAGGCACTCCTTAACCCCTACACTACTCCGAGCCTTAACCATAACCCTTGCCTAAAAATATCATGTGGTATAAAAGACAGATATTGTTTGAAAATAATGCCATCTTAGATCAAGGAGACTCACACAATCTTTGCTCTTGTGGTTTTTTATGAGGTCTCCAGAACATTTTGAGATAGATATATATATATATATATATATATATATATCTCTATCTCTATCTCAAAATCTTTGCTCTTGTGGTTTTTTATGAGGTCTCCAGAACATTTTGAGATAGAGATATATATATATATATATTGGATTGGATTAGCTGTATTAGTCCAGTAGACAAAATGCCTACTATTGCTTCAGACCTAAGGAAGAGAGGAAAACTCTCAAAAGCTTGTCTTTGAAATATTATGTTAGTCCAATAAAAAAGGTATCATTGCATACTGCAATACTCTGATATTTTGGCATCTTGTCTACAGGACTTATACAGATAATCAAATCTACATATACATACATTATATTTATATATATATATATATATATATATAATTACAATTACAAGAACAACAGGATAGGCTGATCCAGTGCTTAATATACAAAATCAAATAAAAGGAGAGCACCCACAGGTCTTCACACAGTGGCGTACATACCAGGGTCGCGGCTGCGACCGGGCCCGGCCCACCAGGGGGCCCGGTCGCCCCTGCGACCCGGTATGTACCCACAGGGCCAGCCTCTTCTCCTGGGGGGCCCAGGAGCCGGCCACCTCAGGGCCCCCCCAGGCTGGCTGTCTGGGTGGCCGGTGCGCGAGGGAGCACTCTCCCCTGTGTGCTCCCTCTTTAGCTCCCTCGCGCACCGCACTGATACCGGAGCCGGAAGATGACGTCAGGGGAGAGTGCTCCGTCGCGCACCGGCCACCCAGACAGCCAGCCCGCCTGCCCAGCAGCACCACTGGACCCCAGGGAATCCCCCCATCTCTCCAAAAGGTAAGGAGGCTGGGGGGATTCAATTTAAAAAAAAAAAAATGTGTGTGTGTTAGTGTGTGTGTGTGTCAGTTATTGGGTGTGTGTCTGCTAGTGAGTGTTACTGTGTGTGTCTGTTACTGAGTGTGTTTGATGTCTGTTAGTGTGTGTTTGTCAGAGAAAGTGTATGTATGTCACTGAGTGTGTCTGTCAGTAAATGTGTGTGTCTGCTAGCTAGTGTGTATGCGTCTGTTCGTGAGAGTGTGTGTGTGTGTCTTCAGCATTTACCTTTCTTCAGCGTCGGACTCCCTTGGCGCTGGGGATCCCTCCGGCAAGAGACGCGCGCATTTAAACCGCCCATAGGAAAGCAGTACTCAATGCTTTCCTATGGACGTTCAGTGTCTTCTCACTGTGATTTACACAGTGAGAATCGTGGAATCTCCTCTAGCGGCTGTCAATGAGACAGCCACCAGAGGCTGGATTAACCCTCAGTGAAACATAGCCGTTTCTCTGAAACGGCTATGTTTTCAGCTGCAGGGTTAAAACTAGAGGGACCTGGCACCCAGACCACTTCATTGAGCTGATGTGATCTGGGTGTCTGTAGTGGTCCTTTAAGTGTGTGTGCATACGCGGTCGTGGGGTCGCAGCCCTGCAACCTGTGCCCGCCGCCATGTGTTGCGGTCCTGACCCGATGTGAAGGTGGTGTTTAAAGTGACACTATATGAATCTCATTTAAGTTGTTTTGGTGCAGTGTCTCTGTCCCCTTAACTCTGCAATCTAAAAAAAAACTTCAATTTTTACCTTGCAGGGTTAAGGCTGCCTCTAGTGGCTGTCTACTACATAGCCCTAGAGGCACTTCCTACTGTTTCACAGAGTTTAATTCCGTGAACTAACGCTGGATGTCCTCATGCTGTGCATCTCCAAATCTCCCATAGGAAAGCATTGATTTCTGCATGTGCATTAGGTTCCATCTCAGCACTAATAAGATGAGTGTTTAAAGGGTTGTCAACACTTTAATTGCCACAGGGGGGTGGGGCAAAGGAAGCTATAGTAGGAACAGTGACATGTAACGTGCTCACTTGTAATTTAGAAAAGCAACAGAGGAAGCAGAAAAATGTAATTTGATGGGAACATAATTAGATAAGGTGGGATAAATTAGGCCTATAATTAAAATAAGATGTTTTAGGGAATAGGATTGAGTTGGATTTGTGGGAGAAAACAAAACTGGTGGAATTGAGAAACATAAATATGAACACAGGAATTGGTGGAAAAAAGGAGTCTTCTATGAATTGAGCGTGAACATTAGACTAGGGTAGGGTGAGGAAATATATTGATAACAGTTATAAGCTAATGACAACTGTATGTAAATTACAGTCTAGAAGCGTTGATCTATTAGGCCCAACTTTATCAGAACAAGTATATTTTTAAGGTAAGGTTGTTAGTGTTCGTTCCATCTAACACCAAATGGTCATTTTTCTAAACATTTCTGAAAGCTCTATTCACAGAGACTACGCAATAAAAATAACATTTATTAAATTCATGATACATGGTGTAAAAAGTATTCCATTCATAATAAACAAACGGCCTCTTGTTGATAGTTCATATGCCCTAGTTGTGGATTCTAATTACAGCTTTTTGCTACTCCTGTATAGTCTGTACAGAAATGCAACATTTTCCTTGCCACTTGTATTACAAATCCCCGCTGCATTGTCTCCACCATCATACTACTTTCTAAAAACAGGCAAAGTGAAACGTGCCTGTGATGGACCCGAATTAAACCTGGGGATGTTATGTGTCCACCTAGCTTTCAAGGGATTAACTGGTCAGGAATATGCACTTCCCACACGTCTTTGCCTCCCCTTGCTGGAATAGGTTTCAGCAGCCACCTGGCATTAGAAACAATGGTGAGGTATTTCTGTTCCAGATTCATCAAGAGAGCTTTATTCTCAAGTTCTAGAGTTTCCTCGCGGGACTCATTCACATATTGCCATGTTTCTCCAATGTCCACGAGACCTGTACAAAAATAAGAGCCAAAGTAAAATTCACTGAACAAACAATTTCACAAGTGTTTAAAGGGGAAATGTCAGGATTTTTCAAGTCATGGTTAAAGGAACACTCCAAGCACCATAACCACTAGAGCCCGCTAAGTGGTAGTGCAGAGACGCTCTCATTATCTAAGAGTGCTGAGCTGACACTTTCAGCCAATGATAGGGTCCTGCGCGGCAGGTCTTAGCTCAGTGGAACAAATGAAAACTCCTTGCAGCAGCAACATGCACCTGTTGGACCCCAGATAAGTTCTCAAACTGTTCTCTAATGGTTTGACCAATTACTCTGGGAGGGCAGTAGGGTACTGCTTGCACCCAAACCTCTAAAGAGTGATAGCCAGTACATGTGGCGTTGGGTATCAATGTAAACACGGCCTATTCTCTGAATATGCAGAATATACAGAAAGAATACAGGGACAGACGCAGTGCCAAAGTACCACTGCATTATGCTTAGAATGTCCCTTAAATATACATTTAGAAAAAAACAGAGCATCTCATGAAATAGGGTAACATACTTATAGGTAATTTTCAATGTTTTATTAAAGGGACACTATAGTGATCTGAACAACTTTAGCTTAATGAAGCAGTTTTGGTGTATAGAACATACCCCTGCAGCCTCACTGCTCAATCCTCTGCCATTTAGGAGTTAAATCCCTTTGTTTATGAACCCTAGTCACACCTCCCTGCATGTGACTTGCACAGCCTTCCATAAACACTTCCTGTAAAGAGAGCCCTATTTAGGCTTTCTTTATTGCAAGTTCTGTTTAATGAAGATTTTCTTATCCCCTGCTATGTTAATAGCTTGCTAGACCCTGCAAGAGCCTCCTGTATGTGATTAAAGTTCAATTTAGAGATTGAGATACAATTATTTAAGGTAAATTACATCTGTTTGAAAGTGAAACCAGTTTTTTTTTCATGCAGGCTCTGTCAATCATAGCCAGGGGAGGTGTGGCTAGGGCTGCATAAACAGAAACAAAGTGATTTAACTCTTAAATGACAGTGAATTGAGCAGTGAAATCGCAGGGGAATGATCTATACACTAAAACTGCTTTATTTAGCTAAAGTAATTTAAGTGACTATAATGTTCCTTTAAGTGGTGTAAATTCCACAGAAGTGACAGTTTCCCTCTACCTGATTGGCAAGAAATTATGTTAAGTCGAGCGGTTTCTTAATGGGTGTTAATTCCTTATTTCTTCACCTCGCAAAATGCTATTGAAGTGTTTACTGGGTGAATATATGTACGTCAGCGGAATTTTCACGTTCATGTTGCTCACACATGATCAAGCATCTGTAGAAAAATGTGTACACCCACAGATGGGATTCCTTGAGTGGTACCATACATGCTCATTCACCATGCATACTACACTGTGGGGGTCAATTTGATGTACTTCTCTTGTGTATTCCCAAAGTCCCAAATTGCAAGGCTCACTATTTTTGGCGGGACCATGCTCCTTACAGTGTCTTGTCCTGCCATCTCGATTCAGTTCCCTCATATGCCGCATCCAGGGACACCAGGTACCCATCTTTGGGGACACAGCGCAATTGCATCATTAGATGTGCTTGCACTGTGTAGTGGGCAATAGGCTCATGCAGAAAGCAGTTAAGCTGAGCTCTCCTGCGTACACGGGGCTGGCTGCCAGCTTGATGCCAGATTAACATGTCCCCTTCAGGGGCAGACATGCTTCAGGCCTGTTCACTTCCCATCACTGGTGATGTCCCTTAGAAGGCCCAATGACCGATTACAATTACACACCTCCTAATGCTGGGAGGTATGAAATTGGGACTGACCTGCCAAATCCAGGAATGCTAGGAGGTATGGTAATGAATATGATACATTGTGTGATAATATATGATGTTTATCCACTAACCACTGAATTGAAGTGACTTTAAAACCAAATTGCAAACTATGGGCTAATAATTCTATTATAATTCTTTTTTCCCCATATCAGTACATTTTTGGTTTCAATTTTCAGTTCACTATAATTTGTTGTTTAGTAAATAAACCTCTGTGTGTTTGCTTTTTATTCTCGGACACAGATTTATTTTTCCAATCTCAAGTCTCTCTACATTACATTGTTAATCACAATAGTTTTCTTAGCAAGTGTAAAAACAAATTGGTTATAATTTTAACAAAAACAATTATAAAATAAAATTTCTACAAGTGTATCTTTTTTTTCCCCAAGCACAGCCCTTAGCTAGCTTTTAGCATCAATCTGTAACAAAATAAGAAAATAAAAAGTGACAGTTCTGTTTAAAACACAATAAACACATCCAGTTGCTATAAATTTTATAAAGTTTACTTGAATTTTCTTTAAAAGTGTCATATTAGTTTCTGTTGTCCAGGGACAAAAGAATTTAGCATTATAAAACATATTCATCCAAAAATTCTGAAAGTTCCTTTTTTTGCCATAAAATACATTTTACCTGCAATAACTCCCCTGCCAAACTGTTCCCCTGTGTCCATTAATTGCTGTATCTGTGTAAGGGACATTCCAAGTCTGTTCTGTAAAACATGTTGCCAATCTTGGCCTTCCCAGTCTTTCACTGCAATGTGTATGGCCAAGGTGGTGTTCTTGTAATCAGCCAGCAGAGGGCGCCAGCGCGTCTCTATGGTTTTCACTCCGTTCAGGATCAGCCCAGCATATGGCTGGCGGAAAGATAGGCAGCCAATGTGCATGGCTCAGCCTGGAGTCTGCCGCAAGACCTGTATAAACAGAACGGGGATTTACTGTGTGCAGTGAAATAAGTGGGCGCGCGTACTGCTCGTGTACCTATTTACTAGGCAGGGTCTGTACAGGAAAGACAGTCTGCTGCACTCTAGGATAGACAGGAAAGGGCCTCAGACCTGGAAACTACATATCCCGGCATCCTTTACTGATCACTGTTCAAAATCATGCAACTTTATTGAAATACATTTTATTTTCATTACACCTGTAGCTTGGACTTTTTGTTCTTCTATGATGTTAAATCACACCACATTCCATAAAAATGATAAATATGTGTTCTATGTTAGAGTATTGACATCACCTATTCTAAAACTATATAGCCTTGACGCTATCACCGTTAGTAACCAAAGTGAGTAATTAAAGGGAGTTTAAAATACAAGTGCAGAGTAGCCAAAATAAATTTAGAGAATTTGAACAGTACAGGTATTTTAACCCTAACTTTGAAATTCACTTTGAGTTCTCACTTTGGTGAATACACCTTTAGATGTTTGGAGACTACCATTGATGGTTAGCCAGCGTTAGGTTGGCAAGGTTGGCAATCACTGTTCTAAATAGTGCTTTAAAAATGTTTGAACCACACAACATAGAAATTGCCTAAAGGAACACTACATTTCCTTCTAACCTTGGAGGATTCCTGGTGTTCATTAGAATGATGGGGTCCCCAAAATCATACAAATGAAGTTACTTAGTATTACATGTAATCCAGCGGTGAGACAGTCTTCTTACTGCAGCTCGGCTACTCCTCTGGGAGCTCATCTCCTCTCTGTGACAATCATTGGAAGCAGGGTACATGCATTCAAATCTTTTGAAATTGGCACTTTTATAAAATATGACAAACACATACAGTTAACCTCTAGCTTGCTGAAGTGCATTAGGTATTTGGTGTGTTCCTTTACCAAGCTTAAAATGAAACTGTCATTTCTCGCGAATTAACAGTTACTCCTTTCTTCACCCAGGTGAATGCTATTTATGTAAAGTAAAAGGAACCTGTCATGCACCAAACTACCTTTGCTCTTTTTAAATAGTATCAAATTTCATCTGTACTTTGTGCTAGCAGTTTTACTAGCAAATGTATATATTGAGAGAAAAACCCATGTAAAATAGTTTTTTTCTCTCTCTCATGTTGATTTCTTTTGGCATAGACTCTATGTCAAATTGGTTGATAAGAGCAGAGAATACCTATCACAGATTGTCCTGTGCACTGCAGGGGTTAATTCTAACACACAAACATATAAACATTTCATGAAAATACATAATAAACACAGAATGAAATAATAAAACACACAGATTTAGATATGTGATGAAAAAGGTCGTAGTCTTTTATTTAGTTTACAAAACATAACAAACCGTAACTTAATCGCTTTAAAATTATATAACTTGTAACCAAACATCTCTGGTCTTTAAACCTCCGGAGATTTAACACATGAATTACTAGAGTTCCGCCCTACTAGCCAGAACTTAAACAAATAACTCAAACTCAGCTAGTCCACCCCTCCTTTAACCCCTTAAGGACACAGCTTCAGAAGCTTGACTTACGCTTAATAACACAAGCAATTTTTGCATTTTCTTGCTGTTTGCGTTCAACTGCAATTTGCATCTCTCTCATTTATTGCACCGACACATATTATATACTGTTTTTTAAAGGACAGAAAGGGCTTTAATTTGATATAACATATATATATATAAATGCTTACTTATTATAAAAAAAATACAGAAAAATGCAAAAAAAATGAAAAATATTGGTTTTTTTTACAGTTTTTGCAATAATAATGTGTGCATAATTAGTGCAGGTTAAGGAAAGTAATTAAAAATAAATTTATTTATTTGTTCTGATTTACAGAATATATAATGTGTCTGGGATTTTAAGTTTTTTTTGGTAGTTACAGGTCACAAAGCACAAGGAGTAAAATAAACTTTTAATGTGGAGCGATTTTAGAATTTGGTATGTTTGTCTTGTAAGCTTAATAGCCATAAAAGAAAACAAAATTGCCACACAAAAGTATATATTTATATAAAGTAGACATCACGGGCTATTTACCTAAGGTTGTTTTGACACTTTCTACGTAGCCATTTCACTGCCAACCTCTGCTAAATATTGGAGTAAAATTGTGTTCTTTTTGGTTTTTGGCACACAAACTTATAACAGAGAAATTCTCGTGTATATTTTGTAAAGTTGGTGTGTGCTATTCCTGTACAAAGTTTTATTTTGTGTTCAGTTACATCTGCTGAGTAAAATGACACCCCCATTGTATGTCTTTGGCACTATTTCGTGAAGTTACAGTGCCATATAGGAGACCTGTCCTTTACAGTATTCACAGTAGAATTTTGAGAGATGGATTTAATGAGCCTTAGCTTCCATTTGGGGTATTATAACAGTTTGACTGTTCAAAAAACCCCACAAAGGCCTACCATTTGTAAAAGTAGACACTCCAGGGTATCTCATAAGGTGCATATTGTGCCTTAACATGCCCCCATTTTTTCACCAATATATGCCAAAGTATGTGGTAAAAAATAATTTTGTGCATTTTTTACATACGGATTGCATTTTTGCTGGGCGTTTTGTATATTTCATATGTGCCACTAAGTTCAAACCCCCAAATTATGCTCAGCTAAGTCTTCTGAGTAAAATGACACCCCATATGAATGTCTTTGGCACTATTTCGTGAAGCTACAGTGCCATATAGGAGACCTGTCCTTTACAGTATTCACAGTAGAATTTTGAGAGATGGATTTAATGAGCCTTAGCTTCCATTTGGGGTATTATAACAGTTTGACTGTTCAAAAAACCCCCACAAAGGCCTACCATTTGTAAAAGTAGACACTCCAGGGTATCTTATAAGGTGCATATTGTGCCTTAACATACCCCCATTTTTTCACCAATATATGCCAAAGTATGTGGTAAAAAAATTATTTTGTGCATTTTTTACATACGGATTGCATTTTTGCTGGGCGTTTTGTATATTTCATATGTGCCACTAAGTTCAAACCTCCCAAATTATGCTCAGCTAAGTCTTTTGAGTAAAAATACACCCCCAATGAATGTCTTTGTCACTATTTTGTGAAGCTACAGTGCCATATAGGAGACCAAGCCATATCCGTTTTTACCAAACTTTGAATTTTGACGCTGTGCCTATGTGCAATTTCCAAGCATCTTCGCAGGTTTTAAATTCAAACTACCCCACAAAGGCCTACCATTTCTTAAAGTAGACACCCCAGGGTGTTTCAAAAGGTATAGTTTGAACCTTAGCGTGGGATCATTTTTCCGCTAGCTTGTACCAGATGTAGTGGTAATAAGCGTTTTTTCTGCCTTTTTGACATACAAAGTGAGTTTGCACAGTATATTTTGCAAACCTTATGTGTGCTACGACTGTATAATACTTCATATGTTGCTCAGCTATGTCGGCTGAGTACAGCAATACCCCGTATGTACCTTTGCCAGGTATGTGTGGACATCGGAGGGGCACATTTGGGACACAGCCATTCCAGTTTTTTTCAAACTTTGAATTTTTATGCTGTGCCTATGTCCCATTTTAGAGTATTTTACCAGGCTATATAATCCAAATACCCCATAAAGCCATACCATTTCTTAAAGAAGACATCCCAGGGTATTTCAAAAGGCATATTTTGAACCTTAGCGTGGGATCATTTTTCCGCTAGCTTGTACCAAGTGTAGTGGTAATAAGCATTTTTTCTGCCTTTTTGACATACAAAGTGAGTTTGTGCACATATTTTGCAAACCTTATGTGTGCTATGACTGTATAATACTTCATATGTTGCTCAGCTATGTCGGCTGAGTACAGCAATACCCCCGTATGTACCTTTGCCAGGTATGTGTGGACATCGGAGGGGCACATTTGGGACACAGCCATTCCAGTTTTTTTCAAACTTTGAATTTTTATGCTGTGCCTATGTCCCATTTTAGAGTATTTTACCAGGCTATATAATCCAAATTCCCCATAAAGCCATACCATTTCTTAAAGAAGACATCCCAGGGTATTTCAAAAGGTATATTTTGAACCTTAGCGTGGGATCATTTTTCCGCTAGCTTGTACCAAGTGTAGTGGTAATAAGCATTTTTTCTGCCTTTTTGACACACAAAGTGAGTTTGCACAGTATATTTTGCAAACCTTATGTGTGCTACGACTGTATAATACTTTATATGTTGCTCAGCTGTGTCGGCTGAGTACAGCAATACCCCCGTATGTACCTTTGCCAGGTATGTGTGGACATCGGAGGGGCACATTTGGGACACAGCCATTCCAGTTTTTTTCAAACATTGAATTTTTATGCTGTGCCTATGTCCCATTTTAGAGTATTTTACCAGGCTATATAATCCAAATTCCCCATAAAGCCATACCATTTCTTAAAGAAGACATCCCAGGGTATTTCAAAAGGCATATTTTGAACCTTAGCGTGGGATAATTTTTCCGCTAGCTTGTACCAAG
Organism: Pelobates cultripes; assembly: GCA_933207985.1. NCBI lineage: Eukaryota > Metazoa > Chordata > Amphibia > Anura > Pelobatidae > Pelobates > Pelobates cultripes. The sequence continues at coordinate 45,806,533 of OW240920.1, read as the reverse complement.
TGTAGTGGTAATAAGCATTTTTCTGCCTTTTTGACATACAAAGTGAGTTTGCGCAGCATATTTTGCAAACCTTATGTGTACTATGACTGTATAATACTTCATATGTTGCTCAGCTATGTCGGCTGAGTACAGCAATACCCCCGTATGTACCTTTGCCAGGTATGTGTGGACATCGGAGGGGCACATTTGGGACACAGCCATTCCAGTTTTTTTCAAACTTTGAATTTTTATGCTGTGCCTATGTCCCATTTTAGAGTATTTTACCAGGCTATATAATCCAAATTCCCCATAAAGCCATACCATTTCTTAAAGAAGACATCCCAGGGTATTTCAAAAGGCATATTTTGAACCTTAGCGTGGGATCATTTTTCCGCTAGCTTGTACCAAGTGTAGTGGTAATAAGCATTTTTTCTGCCTTTTTGACATACAAAGTGAGTTTGCGCAGCATATTTTGCAAACCTTATGTGTACTATGACTGTATAATACTTCATATGTTGCTCAGCTATGTCAGCTGAGTACAGCAATACCCCCGTATGTACCTTTGCCAGGTATATGTGGATGTTGAAGGGGCGCATTTGAGACGCAGCCATTCAGTTTTTTTCTAACTTTGAAGTTTTACGCTGTGTCCATGTTCCAATTTGGAGTAGTTTAGACGGTTGGTTATTGAAACTTCCCCACAAACACATACTATTTATTAAAGAATACACCCTGGGGTAATTCAAAAGGCATATTTTGATCCTTGGCGTGGGATAATTTTTTCTCTAGTTTGTTCCAGGTGTAGTGGTAATGAGCGTTTTTAAAATGTATTTTTTTACTTTTTATAACTTTTTTACTTTTAAAAACTAGTTTTTAAACTTTTGTTTTGCTTATAAATTTTTTTTAAACTTTCCTAAACTTTCTTAAAACTTTTTTACAGATTTAACATTTTTCTAAGCTTTTTTTTTTACCGTTAACCCCTAACTAGCAGTACGCAGCACTAACAGTAAATTTCCCATTTTCCCATAACTCCCACCCACCCCAGCTAGCAAAATATATAGTTATAAAATATTTAAATTAATTAATTAAATAAATTGAACCCCTGAGGGTTAAAAAAATAAATAAAAGTTAATCCTCAGGGGTTAAAAAAAATTAGATCACAGTATAATACTGTGATCTCTATTTGATCGCTGTAGGCGAACGCCTAACGCCAAATCCCCCAATTCCCCACTAACTTCCACCCACCCCAGCTATCTAAATATATAATTTAAAAATAATTTAATTAATTAATTTAATTAATTTAACCCTTGAGGGTTAAAAAAAAAAAGAATTAACCCTCAGGGGTTAAAAAAAAAATTAGATCATAGTAAAATGTAATTCCTGCCAATTGATCACTGTAGTCAGTGATCAATTGGCAGGGAAGGGGTTAATTTTTTATTAAAATGGATAAAGGGGGGGGACTTTAAATTAACTTTATTTTTTTTAACAGCAGGGGGCAGGATCATCACTGTTCCGGCTCCCTGCACTTCACACAGAACCCGGAAGTGCAGGGAGCCGGTAGGTGAGTATACAGAGCACATGTGCTCGCTCTGACTTGCGGTCAGAGCGAGCACATGTGCTGGGCAGCCTGACCGGGTGCTCCCGGTATGCCTCTAATGCAGAGGCATACCGGGAGCACCATTAACCCCGCGATCGCCGCGATAGAGGCGATCCGGGGTTAATTTTACCGCGTGAAGGACGAGGTCCGTCACCCATCGTTAAGGGTCTCCCCTCTGTGACGGACCTCGTCCGTCACCCGTCCTGAAGGGGTTAAAATAGGCAGGTGACCTTAACACTGCCTCCCTCCCCCACCCCCCCCCCCAAAAAAAAAACCACAACATGGAATCAAAATAAAATTATAGGGAGGGAGGGTGAGGAACAGCTCTATCACAATTTTTTTTTCAGCTGTTTTGGCTCCAGCTGTTACCTCAGGGCACCTTATATATTGCGGTTTTCCCGCTTTACAGTGCCTTCTTGGAAAAACGCTCCAATTAGAGCACTGTCCGCGTGGACCTCTGCACTATATGTCCACAAGAACACAGACCATTACTGATGCCCTCGCGACCCGCCAGCAGAGCGCGCGCATTAACCTTCCCACTGCTAACCCCGCAGCGCACATGTGTACACGGTCAACTGACCGTGTACTGTCTTGTGCACTGCAGGGGTTAATTCTAACATACACAAACATATAAACATTTCATGAATATATATAATAAACACAAAATGAAATAATATAAAAACACACAGACTCAGATATTTAGTTTACAAAACATAACAAATCGTAACTTAAATAGCTTTAAAATTATATAACTTGTTACCAAATACCCCTGTCTTTAAACCTCCAGAGGTTTACCACATGAATTACTAGAGTTCTGCCCTATTAGCCAGAACTTAGTCAAATAACTCACCAAACTCAGCTAGCCCACCCCTCCCCTGCCCCCTTCCCCCTTTAAAATAGGCAGGTGACCTTAACCTCACCAGCTGCAGCATTCAACTAATACTGCAGACCACCCCACCAGACCACAGCCTTATCAATCATACACTGTAAATCATTGTTAAAAATATCACAACCGACCTCAGACAAGTGAATACCATCCTTAAAGAATAAACCTACACAATGACCCTCAATATCAACATGGCAAAAAGTCAGACCACTGATTGATGGCATACATTTTTCCATGGCTCTGTTCAGCTTGCGCCTAAAGCTTTCTAAAGCTTTAAGATTCACATTGATCAACCACACCAGGCAAGGTACAATCTCAGACCAAATGATGAAAGAGTCTGGAAACATCCTATTAACATTCCAAATATCTTCTTTCAATTGGTGAAACAGCACCACTGACTTGACTTTTCCTATATCATTAACCCCGTAGTGAAAAATTATAACATGTGGCCATGAAAATTGATTTTGACATTCATGTAACACATTAAATACATCATCTAAACCTCTTACACCAACTCGAAATTTTGAAACAGTCTCATTAGCATACAATGGGGATATCGTTATACTCAGCAGATGTAGCTGAACACAATATTATTATTATTATTATTATTATATTATTTATATAGCGCCATCAAATTCCATAGCGCTGTACAATCAGGGCCGGCCTTAGGGGTGTGCGAGCTGTGCGACCGCACAGGGCGCCATGGAACAGGGGGCGCCCTGTGGCCGACACAGCTCACTCATGGCCGGAGTGCAGGGGAGCTAAAAGGTCTATTTAAAAAAAAAAAAAAAATCGCGGCAGAGGGGGCGGGGTTTACCGAGCGGCGGAGGCGGGGCTTATCGAGAGGCGGAGACGGGGCTAATACCTCCCGAAGCCCCTGCTGTACAGGAAGAGGGAAAGATGCTTCCCCATCAGCCAACTGCATCCACTGGAAAGAGGTAAGTGTGTGTGTGTGACTGTTTGCCTGTTTGTGTGACTGTCTGTCTGTGTGTGTGTGACTGTCTGTCTGTGTGACTGCCTGTCCTTGTGTGTGTGTGTGTGTGTGACTGTCTGTCTCTGTGTGTGTGTGTGACTGTCTCTGTGTGTGACTGCCTGCCTGTGTGTGACTGTCTGTGTGTGTGACTGTCTGTGTGACTGCCCATGTATGTGACTGCCCATGTATGTGACTGCCTGTGTGTGTGACTGTCTGTCTGTGTGACTGTCTGTCTGTGTGACTGCCCGTGTGTGTGACTGCCTGTGTGTGTGAGACTGTCTGTCTGTGTGACTGTCTGTGTGTGTGACTGTCTGTCTGTGTGTGTGACTGCCTGTGTGTGTGACTGCCTGTATGTGACTGCCTGCCTGCCTGTGTGTGTCTGTCTGTAACTATCTGTCTGTGTGTGACTGCCTGCCTGTGTGTGTGACTTTCTATCTGTGTGACTGCCTGCCTGTGTGTGTATAACTGTCTATGTGTGTGTTACTGTGTGTCTGTCTGTGTGTGTGACTGCCTATGTGACTGTCTGTCTGTGTGTGTCGCTGTAGCTGTGCCATTGTTTGTGCCTGTGCCTGTATGTGTGACTGCCTTTAACTGAGTGTGTGTGTACATGCCTGTAACCGAGTTTAAATTTCCCCCACCCCTTCCTGTCAAGGCCGCACTTTGACTGACAGACGCTCACTCACTGACAGACGCACACTCACTGACGACACATACACACTCACTGACGACACATACACACTCACTGACTGACACATACACACTCACTGACTGACACATATACACTCACTGACCAACACACACATTCACTCACAGACACACACACATTCACTTACAGACACACACAATTACACACTTACAGACACACACACACACACACATTCACTTCAAAATAAACACTCACAGACACACACACAGACATTTCCACTAACACTCACAAACTAATATTTTTTACATTTATTTTAAATCCACCCAGCCTCCCTGGGAAAGCTGGAGTGGATTTCTTACCAGCAGTCCAGTGTGGCTGCTGGGCAGGCAGGCAGGGGGCGCACAGGCTGAGTAAGCAGCGCTTAGTGATGCCGGGAGCCGGACTGACGTCATATTCTGGCTCCCGGCTTCATTAAGCGGCGCAGAGGAAGCTGAGCAGGAAGAGCTCAGGTGAGTATGCTCCTTCGCTGCCCGCTGCCAGCCTTGGGGGGGCTCAAAAGTGGCCAGCCGGTCAGCTCTTGAGCCCCCCAGGATGCGAGGCAAGCAAGGGATCTGCCTGGGGGTTTGGAGGGATGCTTTTTTTTGCCGCCCCCTGCAAAGTGGCGCCCAAGGCAGATGCCTTGTTTGCCTCGTGATACACACGTCCCCGGTGCCTGTGTGTGTTACTGTATTCAGGCAACTTGGTGGGAGGTGGGGGGGGCGCAGTGAAGACTTTTTGCACAGGGCGCCTAATTGCCTAAGGCCGGCCCTGTGTACAATGGGTGATATGGGGTTCTGTGCAGGAATAGCACACACCAGCTTTACGAAATATACATTACAAAAACTTTGTTAAATGTGTATATGCCAAAATAGAGAAAAAACACAATTTTACTCCAATATTTAGCAGAGATTGGCAATTAAATGGTTAAGTAAAAAGTGTCAAACTAACCTAAGGTTAATAGCCTGTGATGTCTACTTTATATAAATATATACTTTTGTGTGGCAATTTTGTTTTCTGTGGTGGCTACTAAACCTACAAGACAAACATACTAAAATTGTTTCACATTAAAATTGTATTTTAAGGGGGGCGTGGCCAGGAAGCCAAAGCAGATGGTCGCACTACACTAGCGCTCCGCTCCAAGATTAGCCCTACAAGCGACTAAACCAAGCAAAATCGCCCAATATTGCTCTCCACTCACCTCATAACATGGCTCAACAAAAACAGCCTGACCGAGGGGACAAATCCGGATTTTTCACGGCGCGATCAGCGCAAACCAAAACCCCGGGCCTACACGAGGCAGACCAAGATGGCGGTGGGGACGAGACTCTCCCCCTGCAAAACTCACCAGACCCTGGCAATCTCCTGGTCACCCAAGAAATCTTGAGAGCCTGTCTGGAGGAAATGTCACAAAAGCTGCTGGCCAACATACAATCCTCGGTAGCCACGCTAAGTAAAGACATACAAGAGCTATGGGAGAGGACGGCCCACGTGGAACACCGCATGGGCGAATACGCTGATGCTCATAATGACCTAGCAGACCACATCCAAGCCCTAGAAAAGCAGCTCACCTCGGCACAATTAAAGATTTCCGACCTAGAGGACAGATCAAGACGGTAAAATCTGCGGATAAGAGGTATACCGGAATCAGTGTTACAGACAGACATACCCGAATTTCCAACCGGGTACTTCAAATGCCTCCTACCTGACATGCCAACAGATATGATCCTAATAGACCGGGCCCACCGTGTAGCCAAGCCTTAATTCATACCAGCGGGCGCAGCAAGAGACACGCTGACCCACCTTCATTACTATCATGTGAAGGAGGCTATTATGAAAGCAGCAAGAAACCGTGTTAATCTACCTCCACAAAAACAATACGACAAGCTGCAAATATTCGCAGATCTATCAGCGGCTACTCTGCAGAGAAGAAGGGAGTTTAAAGAGACCACAGACACCTTACGAGAACACAAGATCCCTTATAGATGGGGACACCCAGTGCGCCTGATCATCCAACGAAATGGGACTTTCACTCACATACTATCTCCGGAGAAAGGACTGAAAACCCTTCGACAATGGGATCTCCAGATCCACAAGCGAGCCGGGAGAGCCACCTCACCGCAAAGAATAGAACAAGAGTGGAAAAAGGCGAAGAAGTAAAACAAACACCAACTACCTGTTTCCAGACACGGGTGATAAAGATTCAGGACTGATAAGCGATACTTCCTCATTGCGAACGTTCATGATGGGTATTTGAATACTACATACCACACACACCCGATACCCCCACACGCGCATCACATCTACACTACCAGAAAGTAGGAGACAAATCTACGCTAAAAAATCCAGTTAATTATTACATTATTATTATTAGTTTACACCTGTCTCCTTGCTAAGTATTTGCCTCACAATGGAAGGGATACATTTTATCTAACCACCCTAACCAGACACTACATACACAGCACCGTCATTCTAAAGTCTGGGCAACAAACCAAATAGTAGTTAACCGGCCTGTCTTGCCTGTCTTGCCTACCAAAAACAGCCAAAGGGCAAAGTGGAAGGTCCACGACGCCAACATTACTCACTACCATCACACCCTTTAAAATCTGTAAATTTGTACCTTATTTGAACTCTAGCCAAAATAACGATCTCTATTGTTTGTTTTCTATGTTACAAATATGTTTGCAATTGTTATAGGGCTAATCATCAAAGATTTCCCACCTTTGATATTGATGTTGCTGACCCCCATGGTACCCTTTAAAGGTACTCAGCCCTTTCTGGGATTTGCGACTCAGCCTGCATTGTCTTTCTTTTTCCTTGCTCTAACCCTCCTGTATTCTTCCCCCTACCAAGTTTATCCTATTCCCCTGGAGTAGAAACATTATGAGGAACCCCAAGAACTTGAGTTGCCAAGACTACACACTGGGAAGCTATGTCCATTATATCTTGCTAATTTGCACAATTAACAAAATCACATACACACTGGCAAATGTATATGTACCTAACTCAGAACAACACAATTTCCTACACAAAATCCTGGCTAAAATATAACCGATTCAGAAAGGAATGGTGATAATATGTGGGGATTTCAACCACATCCTGGACCCTAACCTTGACTCATCTAGGGGTCCAAACACACAAAACCGCTCCCAGATCAAAAGACAATGCAAAACATATAATAAACTATTAGATGACCACAATCTTTACGTTACATGGAGAGTCCTCCACCCCACGGAAAGGGACTTTACGTTCTTCTCAGCAGTGCACAACTCCTACACTCGCATAGATAGTTTTTTTACAACTGGGAAGCATCTTACGCAGGCGCCCACCTGCTCAATTGCATCAATTACTTGGTCAGACCTCGCACCCACCACCTTAGAACTAAAGGATAAATTCGATAGTCATAACAGAAGCCCTTGGCACCTAAACGAAACTTTGCTGCATGACCAAACGTTTGTGCAACACCTTGAAAACACACTCACAAACTACTTTCAAGACAATACCTCACCCGAGATACAAGTTGAAACCACATGGCTTGCCCATTCGCGGGGAACTTATAAAATGAGCTCACTTCCTAAAACAAACATCCCACGCCCAACAGATCATCTTGTATAAACAACTCCTTGATCTAAACAAACTGAACCAAACACACCCCTCCCCGGAGTTGAAACACCAAATTGCTGAAGTGCAAGATAAGATACAAGCTTTAGCACTCACCAAAGTAGGCTACTCATTACGTAAACTCAAAGCCACACACTATTCTCAGGGAAACAGAGCAAGCAAAATTCTTGCACAAAGACTCCGAGACAGACAAGCAACCTCCAAAATTGCATATATACAAACACCCCAAAGAGGTAGGGTGGTAGCCCCAAAAGCAATAAGTGATGAATTTGCAACATACTATGACTCTCTCTATAACCTAAGTCGGGACCCACTCACACCCACCACAACACAATCGGCGATATACAACTATCTAAGCAATGCCCCCTCCCGACGCTTACGCAAGCCCAAAAAGACGCATTATCAGCTCCTCTCACCCAACAAGAGGTCAGAGATACAATAAAAACTCTCCCCGTGAATAAGGCCCCAGGTCCGGACGGATTTGCCAATAAATACTACCACCTCTATGCAGATATCCTATCACCCACACTTACAAAATTGTTTAACACTGCAATAGACAAACACTCACTACCTACGGAACTCTTACAGGCACACATCACCACCCTCCCCAAACCAGGGAAACCTCCAACCGCGAGCCCAAACTTTCGCCCCATTTCCTTGCTCAACACTGACGCTAAACTGTTTGCCAAACTCCAAGCCAAAAGACTCAAAAACATACTTTCAGAGCTCATCCATGACGACCATGTGGGGTTTGTAGGGGGAGGCAGGGATCTGACAACACCCGCAAAGTTCTGGACCTAATGCATAGTACCCGTAAACTAAATAAAGCAGGCCTCTTCGTGTCCTTAGAAGGCCTTCGACAGATTAAACTGGATGTTCCTTAACAGAGTATTCTGTAAATTCGGCTTCCCAACGTGATTCATAGAGGTGGTGGAAGCGCTCTTCAGCACTCCCACAGCACAGGTCCTCTATGCAGGATTCCCCTCACGCACAATATCTATTACTAACGGCTCTAGACAGGGCTGCCCCCTCTCCCCCCTGCTTTATGTCCTAGCCTTAGAACCCCTGGCCTCCAAAATTAGATCCGACCCAATACATGGGATTCCATTAGGTGTCAGGGAATGCAAATTAAACATTTTTGCGGATGATATCTTACTCACCCTCACGCAGCCGCTCATATCCATGCCCAACCTCATGCGTCAAATAAACCTCTTCGGCCTTCATTCCTACTACAAACTAAATGTCACGAAAACGCAAGCATTGACGCTAGGTGTAGGGAGAGAGGAACGGGACAGACTAAAAGAAGCATTTCCTCTAGATTGGAGATCAGACTACCTAACCTACCTAGGAGTCAAATTAACAAAAAAACCCGCGGGACTATTCCAAGCGAATTATGCCAAAATTCTGACGGAATTCGAACATACATTGAAAACATGGGAAGGGAAATTTCTTTCATGGCTGGGACGCATAGCGGCCCTCAAAATGTCAATACTTCCAAAATTGCTATAGCTATTCAGGACATTGCAGATCCCCCTCCCGAACACATATCTAAAATCGGTAGCATCACTATTCATGAAATTTATATGGCAACATAAGTGCCGAGTGGCAGCCAAAATTCTTCACAGACCAGTTATAAATGGAGGGTTAAGCATCCCGAATTTACAAACCTATTACAAAGCAGCTCTATTAAGTACCATGTTAACCACTCATGATACACACTATAATCCACAGTGGATAAAGATAGAAGCCTTCTTGCTCCAGATGGACCAGATCCACCCAATCTTCTGGATTGAAAAAAACAGACGACTCAAACCATTTCCAGGACTCCCAACTACTCGGTTGCTTATAGAAACATGGGATGAGGTCAGGAGTAAATTAGCTAACCATCCCAACATGCCTTTAGCGGCACCACTACAATCTTTCAGTCTATCTATCCCTACCTTTAACTATAAGCCATGGTCGGATAGAGGCATCACCCATGTCCTCCACTGATACAAAGAAGGAAGCCTCCAAACCTTTCCATGCCTCCAAGAACAGTTTGATTTACCCACAAAATTGCTGTTCCCATACCTCCAACTAAAATCACTACTAACAAGCAATACGCACGTAGATCCCAACAAGGTAACAACAGAACCTACTTCGAAATTCAAAAATGCATGCCTATCAAATACTCCAACCACAAAACCCCTGTCCAAATGCTATCAGGCGCTCCTACATATCCACCCCCTGAACACTACAAAGACGCATGGCACAGGGAAATCGGAATTGTGCTACACCCCACACAATGGCTTAAAGCATACACAGTCCACAAGGGCATTACTTCATGCGCCCAACACCTAAAAATACAAAGGAAGATACTATACCGATGGTACCAGAAAAAATAAAAAAAAATCTGGCCAAGCTCCACAAACAAATGTTGGAGATGCGAGTGAGAAGTAGGCACAATGATCCACATTTGGTGGACATGCCCCAAACTCATACCCTTCTGGCAACAGACTATACGAATGATTTTGGAATTGCTGGGTTCCCAAATGGAAGCAGATCCAACACTATGCCTATTATATATATTCCCAGACACAATGCACAAAACACATCAAGCCCTAGTATACCACTCAGTCACATCAGCGCACATATTAATAGCAAGACTATGGAAATCCAAAGAGGCACCAACAATCAGACAATTATTACATCAAATTGCATTAAACTGGACATACGAAACAATGCACCAGTACCAATTCGGCCCTAAACGAACACTAGCTAAAGCTAAACTAATTTGGGACACCTACAGACACAAAGGACACAACGTGGCAGATGTGGATCAGTGAGCTCGGCCTCCGAGGCGTGGAATATCGCAGTTGCTGTACCCACCAAAAACGCTGAGAAAGGCTAATGAAGACTAGATGGACAGACACTCCCAAAAAACACCTTCAGCATGGACCCCCATTCGGATTGGGAGGAGCAACTACAAGACAGACATTCTCCCCCCCCCCCCCCCCGACCCTTTCCCTCCCTTTCCTCTCTATACTTACTCTTTTCTCACTCTACTACTACTTCCCCCTCTTCTAATTATTTTCTCAAAATGTTAGGGTCATAAACAAGATGTATCAAGAAACTATGCAGCAGCCAAGACAACGACCTAATACTGTACTTACAAACTGTGAAATAATAGTTGTTTTCCTTATGTATTAACATTAATGTTATGCTTAACGTCAGTGGCGGATCCAGGGGGGGGGCAACGGGGCAATTGCCCCCCCCGAGAAATCCGCCGGTCTCCCTCCCCTGTCAGCACATGCAGGTGCTAGCCCTGCAATGTGCCTGCGGACCGGAGAGGAGATCACAGATCTCCCTCCCCGGTCCGCAGGCACTGTGCTGGCGGGCGGCGGGGGAGGGAGAGGGAGTGAGAGAGAGGACCCGGGAGCTCAGGCTGCGGCACCTCCGGGTCCTCCTCTCACGAGATTTGGAGCGTTACCACGGCAACGCTCCAAATCTCGCGAGAGTGAACTCTAGCCCGGGAGCGCGGGCTAGAGTTCACTGGGACCACCAATGAATCCCCCACTGGGACCACCAGGGAAATGTCCCCCCTCCCCCCCAGTAAAGGTAAGAAGGGAGGGGGGACATAATGATTATTTATATTAAACTAAATTAAAAATATATATATTTTTTTAAAAAGCCCCCCTACCCTTATCACACACATACTGATCCCCACATTGCCCCCCATACACACATTGCCCCCCATACTGCCCCCCCATACACACATTGCCACCCATACTGCCCCCCCATACACACATTGCCCCCCATACTGCCCACCCATAC
>OW240920.1:45549184-45794885 GCA_933207985.1 Pelobates cultripes | reverse complement strand
CTTTCCTCTGTCCCATAGTGATTGTTAACCCCTCCTACCCTGTCCCATAGTGATTGTTAACCCCTCCTACCCTGTCCCATAGTGTTCTTAACCCCTCCTCCCCTTGTCCATTAGTGTTCTGATCCCATAGTGTCCCCCCCTCCCATTGTCCCATAGTGCACTTTCCCTCCCATAGTGTCCCCCCTGCCCTTGTCCCATAGTGTCTCCCCCTCCCCTTGTCCCATAGTGTCCCCCCTCCCCTTGTCCCATAGTGTCCCCCCCTCCCCTTGTCCCATAGTGTCTCCCCTCCCTTTCTCCCATAGTGTCCCCCTCCCCTTGTCCCATAGTGTCTCCTCCCCTCCCCTTGTCCCATAGTGTCTCCTCCCCTCCCCTTCTCCCATAGTGTCCCCCCTCCCCTTCTCCCATAGTGTCTCCCCTCCCTTTCTCCCATAGTGTCCCCCTCCCCTTGTCCCATAGTGTCTCCCCTTGTCCCATAGTGTCTCCCCCTCCCCTTGTCCCATAATTAATTACTTACCTGTCTTGGAGCATGGGCCGGCTTCACAGCGCGCTCCGCGGTCCAGGAACTAATATTTCAGGCTCCGGTTTCCGGCGGGACTGAAAGGAAGTGTGCACACTCAGTGTGCACACTTCCTTTCAGTCCCGCCGGAAACCGGAACCTGAAATAGAAGTTCCTGGACCGCGGAGCGCGCTGTGAAGCCGGCCCACGCTCCAAGACAGGTAAGTAATTCTTCACATTCGCTCCATAAGACGCACAGACATTTCCCCTCACTTTTGAGGGGAAAAAAAGTGCGTCTTATGGAGCGAAAAATACGGTATATAACTTGTAACTAAACATCTCTGGTCTTTAAACCTCCGGAGATTTAACACATGAATTACTAGAGTTCCGCCCTACTAGCCAGAACTTAAACAAATAACTCACCAAACTCAGCTAGTCCACCCCTCCTTTAAAATAGGCAGGTGACCTTAACACTGCCTCCCTCCCCCACCCCTCCCCAAAAAAAAAACACAACATGGAATCAAAATAAAGTTATAGGGAGGGAGGGTGAGGAACAGCTCTATCACAATTTTTTTTTTCAGCTGTTTTGGCTCCAGCTGTTACCTCAGGGCGCCTTATATATTGCGGTTTTCCCGCTTTACAGTGCCTTCTTGGAAAAGCGCTCCAATTAGAGCACTGTCCGCGTGGACCTCTGCACTATATGTCCACAAGGGCATAACACAGACCATTACTGATGCCCTCGCAACCCGCCAGCAGAGCGCACGCATTAACTTTCCCACTGCTAACCCCGCAGCGCACATGTGTACACGGTCAATTGACCGTGTACTGTCTTGTGCACTGCAGGGGTTAATTCTAACATACACAAACAAATAAACATTTCATGAATATATATAATAAACACAAAATGAAATAATATAAAATCACACAGACTCAGATATTTAGTTTACAAAACATAACAAATCGTAACTTAAATCGCTTTAAAATTATATAACTTGTTACTAAACACCCCTGTCTTTAAACCTCCAGAGATTTACCACATGAATTGCTAGAATTCCGCCCTATTAGCCAGAACTTAAACAAATAACTCACTGGACTCAGCTAGCCCACCTCTCCCCTGCCATCCTCCCCACTTTAAAATACCCTTAACCTCACCAGCTGCAACATTCAACTAATACTGCAGACCACCCCACCAGACCACAGCCTTATCAATCATACACTGTAAATCATTGTTAAAAATATCACAACCGACCTCAGACAAGTGAATACCATCCTTAAAGAATAAACCTACACAATGATCCTCAATATCAACATGGCGAAAAGTCAGATCACCGATTGATGGCATACATTTTTCCATGGCTCTGTTCAGCTTGCGCCTAAAGCTTTCTAAAGCTTTAAGATTCACATTGCGCAACCACACCAGGCAAGGTACAATCTCAGACTAAATGATGAAAGAGTCTGGGAACATACTATTAACATTCCAAATATCTTCTTTCAATTGGTGAAACAGCACCACTGACTTGACTCTACCTATATCATTAACTCCGTAGTGAAAAATTATAACATGAAAAATTATTACAAAATATTGAAACAGTCTCATTAGCATACAATGGGGATATCGTTATACTCAGCATATGTAGCTGAACACAATATTATTATTATTATTATTTTATTATTTATATAGCGCCATCAAATTCCGTAGCGCTGTACAATGGGTGATATGGGGCTCTGTGCAGGAATAGCATACACCAGCTTTACGAAATACACATTACAAAAACGTTGTTAAATGTGTATATGCCAAAATAGAGAAAAAACACAATTTTACTCCAATATTTAGCAGAGATTGGCGATGAAATGGTTACGTAAAAAGTGTCAAACTAACCTTAGGTAACTAGCCTGTGATGTCTACTTTATATAAATATATACTTTTGGGTGGCAATTTTGTTTTCTGTGGTGGCTACTAAACCTACAAGACAAACATACTAAAATTGTTTCACATTAAAATTGTATTTTGGGGGGGCGTGGCCAGGAAGCCGAAGCGGATGGTCGCACTACACTAGCGCTTCGCTCCAAGATTAGCCCTACAAGCGACTAAACCAAGAAAAATCGCCCAATATTGCTCTCCACTCACCTCATAACATAGCTCAACAAAAGGGTAAAAAAACAGATTTTTCATGGCGCGATTAGCGCGAACCAAAACCCCAGGCCTACACGAGGCAGACCAAGATGGCGGTGGGGACGATACTCTCCCCCTGCAAAACTCACCAGACCCTGGCAATCTCACGGTCACCCAAGAAATCTTGAGAGCCTGTCTGGAGGAAATGTCACAAAAGCTGCTGGCCAACATACAAACCTCGGTAGCCACGCTAAGTAAAGACATACAAGAGCTAGGGGAGAGGACGGCCCACGTGGAACACCGCATGGGCGAATACGCTGATGCTCATAATGACCTAGCAGACCACGTCCAAGCCCTAGAAAAACAGCTCACCTCAGCACAATTAAAGATTTACGACCTAGAGGACAGATCAAGACGGTAAAATCTGTGGATAAGAGGTATACCGGAATCAGTGTTACAGACAGACATACCCGAATTTCTAACCGGATACTTCAAATGCCTCCTACCTGACATGCCAACAGATATGATCCTATTAGACCGGGCCCACCATGTAGCCAAGCCTAAATTCCTACCAGCGGACGCAGCAAGAGGCATGCTGACCCACCTTCACTACTATCATTTGAAGGAAGCTATTATGAAAGCAGCAAGAAACCGTATTAATCTACCTCCACGATACGACAAGCTGCAAATATTCGCAGATCTATCAGCAGCTACTCTGCAGAGAAGAAGGGAGTTTAAAGAGACCACAGACACCTTACGAGAACACAAGATCCCTTATAGATGGGGACACCCAGTGCACCTGATCATCCAACGAAATGGGACTTTCACTCACATACTATCCTCAGAGGAAGGACTGAAAACCCTTCGACAATAGGATCTCCAGGTCCACAAGCGAGCCGGGAGAGCCACCTCACTGCAAAGAATAGAACAAGAGTGGAAAAAGGCAAAGAAGTAAAACAAACACCAACTACCTGTTTCCAGACACGGGTGATAAAGATTCAGGACTGATAAGCGATGCTTCCTGATTGCGAACGTTCATGTTGGGTATTTGAATACTACATACCACACACACCCGATACCCCCACACGCGCATCACATCTGCACTACCAGAAAGTAGGAGACAAAACTACGCTAAAAAACAAACAAAAAACCCCCCAGTTATTACATTATTATTAATAGTTTACACCTGTCTCCTTGCTAAGTATTTGCCTCACAATGGAAGGGATACATTTTATCTAGCCACCCTAACCAGACACTACATACACAGCACCATCATTCTAAAGTAGCGGGGTGGCTGGGCAACAAACCAAATAGTAGTTAACAGGCCTGTCTTGCCTACCAAAAACAGCCAAAGGGCAAAGTGGAAGTTCCACGACGCCAACATTACTCACTACCATCACACCCTTTAAAATCTGTAAATTTGTACCTTATTTGAACTCTAACCAAAATAACGATCTCTATTGTTTGTTTTCTATGTTACAAATATGTTTGCAATTGTTATAGGGCTAATCATCAAAGATTTCCCACCTTTGATATTGATGTTACTGACCCCCATGGTACCCTTTAAAGTTACAGACCCCCATGGTACCTATTCCCCCGGAGGAGAAACATTATGAGGAACCCCAAGAACTTGAGTTGCCAAGACTACACACTGGTAAGCTATGTCCCGCCTCGGACTCCGATCTAAGGAGCTATCCACAGATCCAAGACGCTGTCACAGCAAGTATCCGCCACACCAAAGCACCTCACATGCACACCAAGAAACAACACGGCCGATGGCCGATCAGACACACCTTTGGGAAGTTCATAACTCACACTCTCAGCACTTTTAAAAAGCACACCGACATAAACTTACACCTCTGAAAATACATAGCCACAACGTCAAGGGTCTCAACACCCCTGTCAAAAGACACTTACTCTTCCAAGACCTCCACAAGTCCTCACCAGATGTGGTGTGCCTACAGGAGACACATTTTACCAAACCACTTACTCTAAAACCCCTTGATTACCCTCACCAATATCATGCAACTGCCAAATCCAAGACGAAAGGGGTCTCTGTGTTAATAAGCAACCGAGTATCATTCACACAACATGATCTAATCATAGATGAGGAAGGCCGTTATATCTTGCTGATTTGCACAATTAACGATATCACATACACACTGGCAAATGTATATGCACCTAACTCAGAACAACGCAATTTCCTACACAAAATCCTGGCTAAAATAAAACCGATTCAGAAAGGAATGGTGATAATTGGTGGGGATTTCAACCACATCCTAGACCCTAACCTTGACTCATCTAGGGGTCCAAACACACAAAACCACTCCCAGATCAAAAGACAATGCAAAACATATCATAAACTATTAGATGACCACAATCTTTACGACATATGTAGAGTCCTCCACCCCACGGAAAGAGACTTTAGGTTCTTCTCAGCAGTGCACAACTCCTACACTCGCATAGATAGGTTTCTTACAACTGGGAAGCATCTGACGCAGGCGCTCACCTGCTCAATTGCGTCAATTACTTGGTCAGACCACGCACCCACCACCTTAGAACTAAAGGATAAATTCGATAGTCATAACAGAATCCCTTGGCGCCTAAACAAAACTTTGCTGCATGACCAAACATTTGTGCAACACCTTAAAAACACACTCACAAACTACTTTCAAGACAATACCTCACCCAAGATACAAGTTGAAACCACATGGCTTGCCCATAAACCGGTCATACGCGGGGAACTTATAAAAAGAGCCCACTTCCTAAAACAAACATCCCACGCCCAACAGATCATCTGGTATAAACAACTCCATGATCTAAACAAACTGAACCAAACACTCCCCTCCCCGGAGTTGAAACACCAAATTGCTGAAGTGCAAGATAAGATACAAGCTTTAGCACTCACCAAAGTAGGCTACTCATTATGTAAACTCAAAGCCACACACTATTCCCAGGGAAACAGAGCAAGCAAAATTCTTGCACAAAGACTCAGAGACAGACAAGCAACCTCCAAAATTGCATATATACAAACACCCCAAGGAGGTAGGGTGGTAGCCCCAAAAGCAATAAGTGACGAATTCGCAACATACTATGAATCTCTCTATAACCTAAGTCAGGACCCACTCACACCCACCACAATACCATCGGTGATAGACAACTATCTAAGCGATGCCCCCCTCCCGACACTTACGCAAGCCCAAAGAGACGCATTATCAGCTCTTATCACCCAACAAGAGGTCAGGGATACAATAAAAACTCTCCCCGTGAATAAGGCCCCAATTCATAGCAGCGGTGGAAGCGCTCTACAGCACTCCCACAGCACAGGTCCTTTATGCAGGATTCCCCTCACGCACAATATCTATTACTAACGGCTCTAGACAGGGCTGCCCCTTCTCCCCCCTGCTTTATGTCCTCACCTTAGAATCCCTGACCTCCAAAATTAGATCTGACCCAAACATACATGGGATTCCATTAGGTGTCAGGGAATACAAATTAAACATTTTTGCGGATGATATCTTACTCACCCTCACGCAGCCGCTCATATCCATGCCCAACCTCATGCGTCAAATTAACCTCTTCGGCCTTCACTCCTGCTACAAACTAAATGTCATGAAAACGCAAGCATTGACGCTAGGTGTAGGGAGAGAGGAACTGGACAGACTAAAATAAGCATTTCCTCTAGATTGGAGATCAGACTACCTAACCTACCTAGGAGTCAAATTAACAAAAAAAACCGCGGGACTATTCCAAGCGAATTATGCCAAAATTCTGATGGAATTCAAACACACATTGAAAACATGGGAAGGGAAATTTCTTTCATGGCTGGGACTCATAGCGGCCCTCAAAATGTCAATACTTCCAAAATTGCTTTATCTATTCAGGACGTTGCAGATCCCTCTCCCGAACACATATCTAAAATCGGTAGCATCACTATTCATGAAATTTATGTGGCAACATAAAAAGTGCCGAGTGGCAGCCATAATTCTACACAGACCAGTTATAAATGGAGGGTTAAGCATCCCGGATTTACAAACCTATTACAAAGCAGCTCTATTAAGTACCATGTTAACCGCTCATGATACACACTATAATCCCCAGTGGATAGAGATAGAAGCCTTCTGGCTCCAGATGGACCAGATACACCCAATCTTCTGGATTGAAAAAAAACCAGACGACCCAAACCATTTCCAGGACTCCCAACTACTCGGTAAAATCACTACTAACAAGCAATACGCATGTAGACCCCAACAAGGCAACAACAGAACCTACTTTGGAATTCGAAAATGCATGCCTATCAAATACTCCAACACAAAACCCCTGTCCAAATGCAATCAGGCGCTCCTACATATCCAACCAACACCCCCTGAACACTACAAAGACGCATGGCACAGGGAAATTGGAATTGTGCTACACCCTACACAATGGCTTAAATCATACACAGTCCACAAGGGCATTACTTCATGCTCCCAACACCTAGAAATACAAAGGAAAATACTATACCGATGGAACATGGTACCAGAAAAAATACAAAAAATCTGGCCAAGCTCCACGAACAAATGTTGGAGATGCGAGCGAGAAGCAGGCACGATGATCCACATTTGGTGGACGTGCACCAAACTCATACCCTTCTGGCAACAGACTATCCGAATGATTTCGGAATTGCTGGGTTCCCAAATGGAAGAAGATCCAACACTATGCCTATTATATATATTCCCAGACACAATGCACAAAACACATCAAGCCCTAGTATACCACTCACTCACATCAGTGTTGTTGCAATAAATGACAGAGATGCAAATTGCGTTTCAACACAAACAGCAAAAAATGCAAAAATGGCTTGTGTCCTTAAGGGTAAGACAAGCTTTTGAAGCTGTGTCCTTAAGGGGTTAAGGCCTAACATAACTTTTGTATCTATTTGATGATCATCGCCCAACGTTAATGACCAAACTTCTGGAATAAAAAGGAATCATGACATGTCACATGTCATGTGTCCTTAACCCCTTAAGGACCACACTTCTGGATTAAAAGGGAATCATGACATGTCACACATGTCATGTGTCCTTAAGGGGTTAAAGGACCACTCTAGGCGCCCAGACCACTTCAGCTTAATGAAGTGGTCTGGGTGCCAGGTCCAGCTAGGGTTAACCCATTTTTTCATAAACATAGCAGTTTCAGAGAAATGGGTTAAGCTTCCTATTTCTCTAGTGGCTGTCTCATTGACAGTTACTAGAGGGCGCTAGGTGCTTCTCACTGTGATTTTCACAGTGAGAGTACGCTAGCGTTCATAGGAAAGCATTATGAATGCTTTCTATGTGATCGTTGAATGCACGCCAGCCTTTGCCGCCAAGCATGCATTCAGCCGACGGGAGGAGAAGAGGAGGATCGAGGAGGAGAGCTTTCCGCCCAGCGCTGGAAAAAGGTAAGTTTTAACCCCTTTCCCCCTTCCAGAGCTGGGCGGGAGGGGGTCCCTGAGGGTGGGGGCACCCTCAGGGCACTATAGTGCCAGGAAAACGAGTATGTTTTCCTGGCACTATAGTGGTCCTTTAAGACATTATTAAGCACCCAATAATACAAAAGAATCATTGCAAATGGAGCCCAAATTTTTAACCAAATCACCCAATAGTTGAAATGAAATAGGTGTCACACACACCTGGGGATTTTGCAAAGATGATGGAACCCAGTTGCAGCGGAACAGCACTCCCTTACCATCACGACCTTCGGAAGCACCTGAAAGTGGAGACAGGGTCCCGAAGGGTCTGTGGTGGCACGAAGGCCTTTAATGGGAAGAAGCAAAATTAAGTATCCAGGGAAACAGGAGCAGGGGACGTAGGAAAGAAACAGCAGACAGGCAGCAGACAAGAGGAGCCGATCAATCCGGAGTCAGGTCATGAAGCAGGCAGGAATAATCAATTGGAGAATCGAGGATCAGTAACCAGGAACATAAGCTGAAAATCAGGGCAATAGGTAGGTATATAGACACAAGCAAAATAACCAAGCACTGACTGGAAGGTGTGCTTGGTTTAAATAGGTGGCCAGGATCACCTGACCGGCCACCTCTCGCCAGTAGGTGGAGCACACAGGGGCTATAAAGGGAGGTCAGGGTCTCGGCACCATCTTGTTTTTTAACATAGTTTTTGACCTGTCCTTCCCTTATGGATCCGCAGCTCAATGTCTCATAACGATCTATTTAGTGAAAACTTAGAAGCTCCAGACTAAATTTTATTGATGACAAAATATATTGCATCCTGTATGTTAGGATCAGTAGCGTCCTTATTGAGATTAACCATAAACAGATTCCACAAGAAATCAGCTATACAATTACTTTTGCCACTTACAAGTTTTGCTTTTACCCATATATTTTTAACCAAGCAGATTAAAACTAATCTTCCCAAATTGTTGCAATGGAAAGTAATTCTCTCATTTGCCAACTCAGAGCCCCATACCTCCAAGGCTACTACTATTGGAAAGAGTTCCAAAAGTGTAATCATTTTAGTTCATCCATTCTTTACCCATGTCTGAGGCCATCAAGTGGCTGCCTATTTCCCTTGAAAGTAAATGCTAAAGCCTTGTGAACCAGCTGCATCAGTGAAAATATCTAATTCCCAATTGGACACAAAATCACTTTGCCAAACTCATTCCAGACTTGTAAATCCTCTTTGATCTGCATAGATATTCGCACATGATGAAGTGGATTTTTAAAGCCAGCTAACGCTCTAGACATATGTCTGGAAAAAGCCCTGGCCTTCAGCATTACCCTTGATGCAAAATTTAAAGAACCTAACACAGACTGTAGCTTCTTAACTGTCGTTTTGTTAATGCCATAGGCGTGCGCACTGGGTGTGCCGGGTGTGCCTGGGCACACCCTAATCCCTGCGGCACGCCTATGGATTGAGACCGGCAGGGGAGATCTCAGGATCTCCCCTGTTGGCTCATGCAGAGCCGGTGCTATCCGAGCGCCGGCTCTGCTCTAAGCCTCCATGGGCCGATGGGGGAGATAAAAGATTTCCCTCACCGGCCCACAGCAGCATGGAGGGAGGCAGGAGAGAACCCGGGGATGCTCAGATCTTGCAAGGCTAGAGTTCACTCTCCACTGGACCACCAGGGATTGCAGCAGCACGGTCCCCCCGCCCTACATAAGGTAAGAAGGAAGGGATATTTACTAAACGGCCCCCACACAATACACACAATCACCCAAACATACAGCACACAAACAGCACCCACACACACACAGCACCAACACACATACAGCACCCTCACACCCACAGCACCCACACACATACAGCACACAAACAGCACCTACACACATACAGCACACAAACAGCACCCACACACACAGCACCCACACACATACAGCACACAAACAGCACCCACACACATACAGCACCCTCACACACACACACATCACCCACACACATACAGCACACACACAGCACCTACACACATACAGCACCCTCACACACAGCACTCACACACATACAGCACCCACACACACAGTGCACCCTCACACACACAGCACCCACACACACAGCACACAAACAGCACCCAGACACACACAGCATCTACACACAAACACCCTCACCCACATAGCACACTACCAGCACCCTCACACACACATCACACTAACAGCACCCTCACACACAGCACCCTTACAGCACGCAAACAGCACCTACACACATACAGCACACAAACAGCACCCACACACACATCACCCACACACATACAGCACACAAACAGCACCCACACACACATCATCTACACACATACAGCACCCTCACACACACAGCACCCTCACACACACAGCACCCACACACATACACCCACACACATACAGCACACACACACACAGCACCCACACACATAAGCACCCACACATACAGCACACAAACAGCACCACACACACACAGCACTCACACACATACAGCACCCCACACACACAAACACACCACCCTCACACACAGCACCCACACACACAGCACACAAACAGCACCACACACACACACACAGCACACACAGCACCACACACACATACAGCACACAAACAGCACCTACACATATACAGCGCTCTCACACACACAGCACCTACACACATACAGCACCCTCACACACACAGCACACAAACAGCACCCACACACACACAGCACCCACACACATACAGCACCCACACACATACAGCACCCTCACACATAGACACACAGCCCCCTCACACACACAGTACACTAACAGCACACACACAAACAGCACCCTCACACACAGCACACTAACAGCACCTTCACAAACACACATACACCCTCACCCACATAGCACACTACCAGCACCCTCACACACACATCACACTAACAGCACCCTCACACACAGCACCCTCACACACAGCACCCTTACACACACACACCAAAGGAATGCCAAATTGTTAAGCAACAGGCATGAAAATTTTCAATAGCTGAAGGCAGTCAAGGAATCCAGCTTTCCAGATGAAAAGAAAATCATCTAAGTAGTGAATAGTCGATTGTAAACCTGAAACCTTTTTAAGTACCTATTCCAGTAAACGAGAAAAACAAGACGCAGAACAACCCATGGGCATACACTTATCAAAGTAAAATTTAACTTCAAATTGGAAACCCAATGACACAAAACAATCAGGATGTATTGGGAGTAATCTGAATGCTGACTCAATGTCAACTTTTGCCATGAGAGCATTCTTCCTACAATGCCTCACTCATTTTAATGCATCCTCAAAAGAAGAGTATGACACCGAAATAATGTAAGTGTCCATCTCATCATTCAAAGACTCACCTTGGGGGAAAGATAGATGGTGAATTAGTCCAGAGGTACCTTTCTATAGGGATGTGCATGGGCAAAAAATTTGTTTTGGAAATTCGGGTAAGAAAAAAAATTTGTCTGCTTCGGCAATTCGGACCAATGGCATTTGGTTCAGCACTTCTGAAATTCGGGACTTCGGCAATTCGGCACTTCAGCAATTTGGCACTTCGGAACTTCAGCAATTCGGCACTTTGGTAATTCAGACCCTAACCCTTAGCCCTAAACGCTAACACCTAACCCACTTCGAAACTTTGACAATGCAGAACTTCAGCAATTCAGGAATTTTGGCAATTCGGGACTTTGGCATTTCGGTACGGCACATCGGAAGTTAGGCAATTCGAACTTCGGACATTCGTAAACATCCGAATGTCAGAATTGCATGAAATTCTTCCGAATGTACATTCGGAATGAAATGAATTGCACATGTCTACCTTTCTCTTTCTTGGGAACTAAGCCCAGCGGAGACACCCTAAAATATGTAAAAGGTGGAACTGAAAAGGGGCCTTCAATTCTCCCTAAAGAGATTTCTTTCATAATCTTCTCTAACTACACCTAAATTTAACTTAACTGGACTGAGATTCTCAACAAACTGAACTGATTAACTACAAACAGGAATTTTGAAACCAAATAAAAAACCTTCTTTAATTTGCTGAGCTCTCTGCTGATTTGGATAACATTTTAAATAGCGAAGCAGATTTTTAATTTTCACTGGAGTCCACACTCTTAGAAATCTGCTCCCTGACATCTTGTCTCTTGAAGCACCGAAAGCAAGGATGACTCCCAGTGCAATTCATACATTCATGTTTAAATCTGCACAAATTAGGCCATTTATATTGCGTCTCGTTAAATGACCAACAAATACCCTTAGTACGCAGCTGCAGCCCATAAGCCTGAGCCTGAGGTCTAACTTGACTCTGTGGGAATCTGCTTGGTAGCATAATACTTACCCAACAGCCCACATCCTTCATACCCCAACGCAAATTCTTATGAACTGATAGTTTTTGACGAAATATTTCATCATAATTGTACCAAGACAATCCACCAACATTTTTATAAGCCTCCAATATCGACTCTAGATGTTGAAAAAGTCCACTAGCCTTATTAGAATGGCGTTTACAATAAATGCTAGCAAAAATACAAAAGGCCTGTAGCCAGTTAATAAAAGGCCGAGTTAACGGGCGTTTCCTGTCATCCTCTCTTTCTTGCTTTAACAAGAAATCCTTAGATGCTGGTAACAAAGATATCTTTTCTTTGATTGAATTGGCTCAATGAAAACCAAGTGGAGAAGCTTCGCAAGCTAAAGCTTTTTTTAAGCAAGCTTCATTAAAGGAACACTATAGGGTCAGGAACACAACCTGACCCTATAGTGTAAAACCCACCATCTAGGTGGCTTGTCCCCCTCTTACGCCCTTAAAAACATAAAAAACTCACCTTATTTCCAATGCCGTATGGGTGTGACGACACTAGCTCCGCCCCCTTGGTGACATCATCAAAACGGCAGATTTTTAGCCAATCCAATGCTTTCCCATTAGTTAAGCATTGGATTGGTTAAAATTGGCAAGGGGCGGGTGCTGATTGGCCAAACGCTGTTTTGGCCAATCAGCACCTCCTCAAATCAATGCATCTCTATGAGGAAAATCCAGCATCCCCATATGTGCTGCGTGGAGACGCTGAATGGCACTGCTGCCTAATGTGCAGCACTGAGCCAGGAAGCCCCTCCACTGGCCATCTGAGTAGTGGCCAATTGGAGGTGTCCCTAAGAGCAATGTGAACACTGCCTTTTCTCTGAAGGCAACGATTATACTCACCAGAACAACTACATTAAGCTGTAGTTGTTCTGGTGACTATAGTGTCCCTTTAACAGGTGTACTATTCCTGTCAGGTCGACTAACTGTATTATTTCTAGGCATAGGTGAATGTGAAAATTTCTTAAAATCCTCCTGCACCCAGGCTAAAGCCTGACTAACCGCCTTTCCCTGTAAAGCACTCCCAGTGCCTCTCCTAGCTTAGCCTGCTGAGAAACCCCAGGAAAAGACTCACCTGCTGAATTATCTGCTTCTTCTGACAGCACGGCAAACAAGGTACCAGCTTGTTCACCATCTTCAATAACCGGCACTTGCCCAGTTCCAGAAGGCTGACAGGATTTCTTCTTTCTTTTCCCTGCAATCCTCGTCTTTTTGCTTCCTCTGATAAGAGGAGGGGAATAAATCACTCTAGATTTAGAAACTCTCTTGTTTCTTCCTTGAAGCATACTTCTATCACTCAGGCTTCTGGACATTTGTGGCTCCTCCTCAGAGTTCCAAAATGCAGCCTCCTCCTCCTCAGGTTCCAAAATGTGTCTATTAATGTTAATTCCTCTCAATCAACTTGAGAGGAAGGGGCAATCAAAAGACACTGCATGAGCCATTCAGTGCCACCACTGCTGGACGCCCTCCTTTTCATTTCTTCAAGTAATTGATCCATACCTGCATTTCGGTTAATAAAACCTAAAGCTAAGACAAACAGCTGACACGAAAAGGGAGGGAACAGGGAACAGCTCTAATACAATTTTCTTTCTTCAACTGTTTTGGCGCCAGCTGTAACCTTAGGGTGCCTTATATATTGCGGTTTTCCTGCTTTACAGTGCACTCGCGGACAAGTGCTCCTATCTGGGCACTATATGTCCATGAGGGCATCGCACAGACCATTGCCGATTCCCTCGCGACCTGCCTGCAGCATGCGGTATTAACCCTCTCACTGCTATCCGTGCAGCGCACATGCATACATGGTCAATTGACTGTGTACTGTCTTTCTGCTCTATAGCTATAGCAACCACAACCCATGCACTGTGGTTGCTATGGTAACTCCCTAGCCGGCTCAGCTAGTGCTGCCTAGATAGTATAGGGACAGAGTGGCTGACATTGCTCCGTTCAGACGCCAACTTGCTGGCTCATCCCTAAATATAGCATATCAGTGAAGAGACCAGGCAGTCCAGAGGTAGATGTTATAGAAGTATAAAACCTACCTCTGTAATGAAATCAAGGCAGGGGAGCGGCAATTAAAGGACCACTATAGTAACAGGAAAACATACTCGTTTTCCTGGCACTATAGTGCCCTGAGGGTGCCCCCACCCTCAGGGTCCCCCTCCCGCCGGGCTCTGGGGAGTGAAAGGGGTTAAAATCTTACCTTTCTCCAGCGCCGGGCGGGGAGCTCTCCTCCTCTTCTCCTCCTTCATAGCGATGTCATCGGCTGAATGCGCATGTGCGGCAGGAGCCGCGCGCGCATTCAGCCAGTTCATAGGAAAGCATTTACAATGCTTTCCTATGGACGCTGGCATCTTCTCACTGTGATTTTCACAGTGAGAAGCACGCAAGCGCCTCTAGCGGCTGTCAATGAGACAGCCACTAGAGGCTCTAGAGGCTGGATTAACCATATTATAAACATAGCAGTTTCTCTGAAACCGCTATGTTTATAAAAAAAAAGGGTTGACCCTAGATGGACCAGGCACCCAGACCACTTCATTAAGCTGAAGTGGTCTGGGTGCCTATAGTGGTCCTTTAAGGTAAGTGGGGACTGTTTTCCCTTTAAAATAATTTTTTTTTTAGCACAACTAGTATCTAACTTTTAGCTAGCCATAAAATTCTGTTAAAATTGAAATTACATAAATGTTTAATCATTTTTAACATATTTTTTCCCTCTTTAAAGTCATATGTTTTACCTTTAAAATACATCCTCTACTTTTTACCTTACTTATATATTGTTATATAAGTGAGTTATTCCATAATTGGCAACATTAAAAATAATTTCAACATGCCTTCCGATGGTCCTGGGTTCAGCAGGATAGGATCTCAAAATATAGTTCCTTGGTATAGAGAATTGCCCTCTATCAAGACAGTGCAAGCAAGCGCATGATAGATAGGAGTGGTTTTAGTGCAAGCCGCGTCAGCATGGGATGAACCCACCTGCAGACACCTTTCTCCAAATGCTAATTTGCTCTTACTGAAACTGCGTCCTTAGAAAAACATATACCAGTAATCATACTTACTACTGCACTCACACTACCCACACAATATCCTGCTACTGTGGATCCTGATTCTTGAACGAGACTTAGTTTTGATTTACCTGGGCCTATTTTGTGTTTCAGTAAGTCCAGGTTATCACAGCCAGATTCCTCCCTCAATTTAAAATACAGAGAGCATTGATAACAAGTTATATAGGAGCCAAAATGAAATGGGTACACAAGAGGGCACATGCATAGTAGGGTACTTAAGGGACAGTGATAGCATGACTGGACACAGTACAGCGATCACAATAAAAACAGACAATGCAAAAGATGCTACTTAACATTTTTTGTTTTGTTTGTTTTAATATATTCCGAATGCTTTTGTGTCACTGCTACAAACACCTAATGCGCCTTTTAAAATTGCACAAAAATTATAACCATAAAATAAATTTCTACCAAGGTTTAGCAAGTGAGTGTGCTAACTTAATTTTGCTCAAATCACCTCCAATAAGTGATTCAAGCACAAAAATATATCAAGTTGAATCCAAGTGATAAAAAAACATAAAGTGCATTAAAAATGCAAGTAAAATTGCTGCAGTCCAAGTGCCTAAACTAAAGGGCAATGCTAATACACAAAACTACCATTTCCTACCAAGTGCAGTATAAAAAAAAAACCACATTCAGTGTTACTTTACAAAACAGTATACACATTTTCCAACAATAGTATTATTACTTTAAAGAGCATTTCTCAATAGATCGATAATCAAGGCTTTATTAGAACAGTAATTAAAATAATAGAAATAAAAGAAGAATTCTGTGTTTTACCTGAAAATCACTTGTCAACCTCAGTCAGGGACTGACTGATGGCTGCTGGTATTGGAGAAAAGTTGACAGTCCTTACTTTTTCTTATGGTATCTTTAGATTATGTTAGAATTTATTGAAATAATAGGAACCAAAAAAGTAGGATTGTCCTGCAAAAGTTAGGAAAAACAGAGAATATGAGAACTCGGAGAACTTGCAAAAGGTCCGGCAACACTGGACACTCATTTCGTCCTTCTTTGGACTTAGTCAGTGAGGTGTAGCTGATATCTCTCTACAATGATACACATCTTAATTATCCTTTTAACTTAGGGAAACCATAAGTAAATGCTTTGAAGCAAAGAAATATGAGAAAGCTTCGAGAAACTCAATAGCTTGACCTTCGTTAAACCCCCTGCTCAGGTCTCAAAATAGGTTTAATTCCCTTGTACCACCACAGAGAGAGACCATTTGCATATCAGACTGATCCCGCCCATAAGGGCAGTCCAGATCGGAAATGCTGGCAAGTTCTCTCTGCATAAGAGATACAGCAACTTTGGAGCATTGTTTCAACCTTCTTTGGGCCTCGTCAGCAAGGTGTACCCGATAGCCCTCCAGGCACAATGAGTTTTTTTATTAAACAGTATATTGACAACTGATTGGTTAAATTTAGTCCAAATTACTTCGACTGGAATTATTCTACTTCCTAAACGTGAAATTTAGTTGTCGATTCAGCGTGTTTTACTGTTTAGTGAATAAACCCCATGCGAAGTGTACTTTCGTTTTACCTCTGTTCCGATACCAGGAGGTAAGCATTTTGCTGCTGAGGTACGTTGCCTGCATCCTGTCCCGCTGCTATTTTGCAGGAGGTGGATACAGTCATGGAATAACTACATACTTTATCTATATATTTGATGGTGACAATGCTGATCTTGTCATTTGTACCTTGTGAAAATGACAGGTCCTTTTCAAATACAATTGTACCATTTAACTTAAAGCTGAGTCAAGAGAATGACTATCCTTTGGCTCTGCAACTGATCATTTCAACAGCGTCAGGATTTTGGCGATAGAGAATAATTTCTCCCACTGCATGTATAAACCGCCTTTATATCTCAATTTAAAAATGATGGAAAGAGCAAGTAACAATGTGTACATTCTGTTTTTATTAATAACTCTGTTAAGGGTACAAAGTGAGGTCTGAGACATAAGAAAGCAGTATAATAAATTCACAGATCTCATACTCCGGAAAACGGAGAAAGTAGCTGAGAAATGAAAATCTAAATTGGGTTGACAGATGTCATACGTTAGTGGAAGTTCTCTCTCGTATACTGGCTGCTCCTCTGGCTCTTTGTAATCTTCATCTGTTGCTCGTTTTTGAATGCCTAATTTTAACCCTTTAGTTTCCATTGCATCTATAATGATCTTCTATTATACATTTCAGGCCCACTTAATCTTGTATTTTTTTATTTCATTACATTTTCCCTCCTCATAGCTCACATCATTCTAATCGTTTAAAATATCAGAGTGATGGCACAACACGTGGGTATTGATTCCTGTAAGAATTTCACAATTGTGAATATCCAATTATTTTGCTCAGCATCCATTAACAACGAAGAGCGTTTCTGTTTGCAGGGTAGTACACCAAGAGTGTGTGTGTGTGTGGGGGGCGGTGGGGGGTGGAGATTAGTTTAAACTACATGAAATAGGAACACCAGATCTGTACTTTCTACTTCTTCACCAGCAACGTATTACATAGGACAGGGGTAGGCAACCTTTTAGCAGCACTGTGCCGAAATAGGATTGTGATGTCCCGTAGCTTGTCGGTCCTATTTCTTTAAATTGAGGTGTGCATGTTGCCATATTCTGCTTGTGTTATTTATACTGCAGTTGCTTTATATTGTTGTATTTGTGCGTATATGAGCTATTATATTGTATATGTTCATTAATAGTTTGTGGTATCATGTATAATACGTATGAATTTGGCCGTGTATGGGGGCTGCTTGTGTAATTGTATACATGGATGACGTATCACATTGTGTTTGTTGTGTGTATGTGTGGGGCTGCTTGGGGTATTGCATGTGAGAGGCTGCATGTGGGGTTGTGTGTATGTATGTGGATTGTTGGTGGTGTTCTGTTTGTGCAGATTGTATGTGTGTTTGTGTGTGAGCTGTTTGCATTATTTGTATGAGGGGAGGGTTATTCTGCAGCTCTGTGTATATCAAGTGTGAATAAAGAAACAGATGGAAACCGCGCCCTTTATACAATACAAAATGTACGTACTCGAGTCCTTGTGGTCGTAGTTTTCAATAAACCTCAAAGAGAAAAAATTGAAATGATAGTGTAGTATTGTAAGTACTTAAAAATATATAAAAAGCAAAAGATAAATGCAAACTCACATTTACCAGAGCTTTTACAGAGCTCTACTGTTGTTGCGCCTAAACGGAAGGATCCCCGTCTCTGGATTGGTTTGAAGTAATCGGCCTTTTAGCGTCCTCAAACAGATAACACATGCAGAAACATAGAAATCCTTATAGTGTAGTATATTATAATATTTCGAAGGAAATCGAATAAAATGCAAGATAGCGTACTCACATGTACTAGAGCGTCCCTCGCTCTAGATTTAAAGCGTAGGTGGTATAATCCCCACCATAGGATATGATGACAACCAGGAAATTCAATATAAAATAAAAAGGTATCTAAGAGTGATAAAAGTATAATAACTATTTATTGTACATAAAAAACAATAAAACTGAATATATAAAAACTATCACTCTGTAGAAAAGTCCATAAAAAGTCCACTTTACGCGTTTCACCTAAAAGGCTTCCTCAGAAGTGTGTGGGCAAAGTCCTGGTATTGTCCAAATATATACAGACTGTATATCTTGCAGTCTGGGAGGCTTCCCTGGGTTTTAGTGGGGACCAAGTTGGCCAGGTACAGCTCAAGGACAGAAGCTGCAATAGGAAGCTGTGGGCTGCTCTACTCCAGTGCGAATTCCCATTCGCAAGTGCTGGGAGGAAGTGATCTTAGATCACTTCCTCTACGTGCTGCAATGCATAAATTGAGGATTGTCCTTCACCACCTTTTCGTATTAGCAGATATCTGAAGTTTTACTGGGACTCCTGACAGGCTAGAGCCTGTTTGGCTCTTGTAGCCTTGAACAGGGCCGCCATCAGGGGGTGACAACCATAACGGTTGTCACGGGCCCGGCGGCCCTGGGTGGCTAGGCCAGGCGGGCCCCACATGTGGGGCTCATCGGGTTTCCTACACACTTAGGGCCCCCCGATGGGCCCTATATCTTCAGGGGCCCGGTCAGCGCTGTGGCCGTGGTATAGAGCGACCGGGTCCCTTTAAAAAAAAAAAGCAGTCACATGCGCGCACTGGTGAAGAGGGAGAGGCAGGCAGTGAAGAGGTAGCCGCCCTGACTCCCATCATCCCCAGCCACCCTCCTGCAAAGAAAAGGTAAGAGACAGGAGGGTGGCTGGAAAATGAGCTGTGTGTGTGTCTGTATGCATGTATGTGTATGTATGTCTGTATGTATGTGTATGTCTGTATGTATGTGTATGTATGTATGTATTTGTATGTATGTATGTCTGTATGTATGTGTATGTATGTATGTATGTATGTGTATGTATGCATGTCTGTATTTATGTGTATGTATGTATGTATTTGTATGTATGTCTGTGTATGTATGTCTGTCTGTATGTATGTGTATGTATGTATGTGTATGTATGTATGTATGTCTGTATGCATGTATGTCTGTCTGTCTGCATGCATGTCTATGTATGTGTGTCTGTCTGTGTATGTATGTATGTCTATGTATGTATGTCTGTCTGTATGTGTTTGTCTGTATGCATGCATGTCTGTCTGTCTGCATGTATGTCTATGTATGTCTGTCTGTCTGTATGCATGTATGTCTATGTATGTCTGTGTGCATGTATGTCTGTCTGTATGTCTATGTCTGTCGGTATGTCTGTCTGTATGTATGTATGTATGCATGCATGTATGTCTGTGTATGTATGTGTATGTCTGTATGTCTGCATGCATGTAGGTCTGTATGTCTGTATGCATGTATGTCTGTCTGTATGCATGCATGTATGTCGATGTATGTATGTCTGTCTGTGTGTGTATGTCTGTCTGTCTGTATGTATGTCTATGTATGTCTGTCTGTATGCATGTCTGTATGTCTGTATGTATGCATGTATGTCTATGTATGTATGTCTTTCTGTCTGTGTGCATGCATGTCTGTGTGTATGTCTGTGTGTATGTCTATGTTTGTCTGTCTGTCTATCTGACTGTATGCATGCATGTATGTCTATGAATGTATGTCTGTCTGTATGTATGTCTGTGTATGTATGTATGTATGTCTGTATGCATGCATGTATGTATATGGATGTATGTATGTCTGTATGTATGTATGTCTATGTATGTATATATGTATGTATGTATGTCATTATATATGTATATATGTCTGTCTGTATGTCAGTATGAATGTATGTCTGCATATCATTATGAACGTATGTCTGTGTGTATGGATGTCTGTTTGCATGTATGTCTGTCAGTATTT
Source organism: Pelobates cultripes (assembly GCA_933207985.1). Classification (NCBI taxonomy): domain Eukaryota; kingdom Metazoa; phylum Chordata; class Amphibia; order Anura; family Pelobatidae; genus Pelobates; species Pelobates cultripes. The sequence continues at coordinate 45,774,110 of OW240920.1, read as the reverse complement.
CTGTATATATGCATGTATGTCAGTCTGAATGTATGAATGTATGTATGTCTGTATGCCATTATGAATGTGTGTGTGTATGGATGTCAGTGTCTGCATGTCTGTCAGTATGTCTGTATGTATGTGTATGTGTGTATGTATGTATGTATGTATGTGTCTTTATGTCCTCATTCATGTGTGTCTGTATGTATGTTAGTATGTGTCTGTCTGTCACTATGTATGCCTGTGTGTATGTCTCAGTATGTGTGTGTCAGTATGTATGCCTGTATGTGTGTATGTCTGTTTCAGTATGTGTGTCTGTTAGTATGTATCTGTGTCCTTTTGTATCACTGTGTGTGTTTGTGTCTGTGTGTGTATTCCTGTGGGCGGTATTTGGAGGCGGACCTAGTGGGCGGTATTTGGAGGCGGGCCCCAGGGGGGCCCAGACCCTGAGCTGAGTTAGGGGCCCCAAAATTTCTGGTGGCGGCCCTGGCCTTGAGTGCTGTGCAAAGGCACCTCGAGTGCCATGCATCGCACTAGTGCCGTAGGTTGCCTACCCCTGACATAGGACATATACTGCATTTGACGCAGCTCATTTAAATATTTAAATAAGTTACTGCTAATTTCCCAAATTAAAAAAATAAACAAACTCACACCAATGAGTAGGTGAATAAATACTTGGCAAAGAAAAATATATGGATTCTTAGTGGTTCTACAAGTGACTGGTGAAGCCCAAAGGGTTGATACCTAACTGGAAAGTGTACATCCCATGTGCAAAATACTGTTAAAAGTGCTCTATTCATGGGTATCAGTAGCATATAGTGCTCTCCTGCTGTGTTTGCTTAGGGTAATAAATCAAGGACAGGATCCTAAAACCAGGACTGCAATGCTGAACCTGGGGATGTTGGGAGGCATGATTCAGCTCGTTATTAAGCTCACTATTAGGGTTGGAGTTCAACACGTGGATTGCATGTCAGGTGCTGGAGAGATGAAGACCATTCCCTAGTTTTAATGGTCTAGCTGTTGAGTCTGTATGCTGTGTTATATAGGTAAAAACAAAATAAACATATTGAGAGGAGTTGGTTATCGTCTTCACATAACTGATAAAAAAAAAAAGAAACAATATATTTGGAAATAGTGAAATATACAGCATACATTTTGTTTGTTTCTGTATATATATATTTATATATTTGTATGAATAACTGGTTACTTTAGCTACCTTCAATATATTGTAAGCTCGTTTGACCAGGGCCTTTCTCTGATTGTAAAGTGCTGTGGAATATGTTAGTGCTATATACTGCTATCAATTTTATGCAATCATTAGCCTTCTGGCTGCAAAGAAAATTCTCCTTCATCTGAAAAGAAGCATGTGAAATGGAAATCTCAGTGTGTGCCATGCTTAATGGGGAATTCTGATTTTTAAATGCTAATTTATTACCAGGCACCAAATTGCTTAGCGTTAACTTGGAATATTCAGTGAAAATTCCCCCCAATAGGTCTCAAAACTGCAATTTTATAGTCGAGTCTGATTATTTTAGCTGAATTTTGCAATTCAGAAACCAATTAGAAATCTATTGAATAATTCTGGTTTTCTACCTTAAGACTACACTGGCGCTGAATGCCTTTTTATGTAAATAAATTGAGTACAATGGTCCCAAGAGCTTACTAACATTTTGGAAAGTGCCAATTCTATTAACATAGCACAGCCACCATCACACTAATTCATTACAAGAAGGTGGATAATGATTCTGGCAAACCATGGGTTATCTTAGCTGCTGTATATGCAACGCCTGCTAGGGTACATATGCTAATGATTCTGGAATAGGAGCATGTATTCTACAGCTAAAATGCTATAATTACCCAAAACATTAAAAAACAAAAAAACTATTGAGTTATTGTTCTTTGTCTGTTTTATCCAATGGCTATATTTTATTTACGCTAAATAATGAATTACCTATAAAAGCAGTACATAATTTGCAAATTTACAATAAATAAAAAAGACGGATATTACTGTTTAAGAACATTCCAAAACTGTTCTTGACCAGAAGTGAAAAAAGCCATTGTCCTTAGAGGGACAATCAGCAGGATGATGTTCTTTATTGACATGAATTAATACAACCAACCAGTAATTAATTAAATATTATTCATAGGTTTGACTACCATTTTCTGTTCTCCGTAGTGTAGTGTAGAGCAGGCTAAAAGAAACTGCTAAAAGAAACTGTACCATAGGACGAGGCTCAAAAATCAACACAGTCCTGTAGTAAACAGGCCTCTTGGTATGTATGTTTTTTGCGCATTTGATCATCTACGCCTGAAGACAGAAACTGTACAGACAAGTAAGGCTGGTGGTAGGAAACAATAGATATTCTATGAAACAAATTATGCTTGCAAAACCTGAGTATTATTTCACTTTAATCAATCACAACAAAGGTTTCTTACTGTGTGGCAAGAGTTCCCATTTTTCTTATTTTGCCTCCCCTGGGATTTTACAGCGTTAGTCTGATTAGCTATTGCATTATTTGGCTTGTGTACGCAGCCAACAGGAGAAGCTGCCAACATATCTGTGATGGATTTGCATATTTAAGAGTGTTCTATTGTGTCAATCCAAGTAATGCTTAGGTTTCTTTTCAGTGCCTGTATGACTTTAAGATGATAATAGCTTAGTATATTTCTCTTTTAGCTATGCAGAGAAGGCTGTTTTAACAGCCTTCTCTGCATAGCTAAAAGAGAAATATACTAAGCTATTATCATCTTAAAGTCATACGAAGATCGCTACAATAAAGGCTTGTGTTTAGAAGCCTTGTTAGAGACACTGATACAAGAAAAAAACAATGTTTTCTACAACCGGGTGACAAGTGTAGCTAGATCTGGTTGTGTAATGATTTTTTTTTTCTGACTGAATACATTCTTTGGGTGCATCTGACCAAAGTATATTAATGAGTACACCGTGCTCTGGGTTGCATGTTGATTGCAGTATTATTTTATAACAGACAGAAGCATGGTTCTCATAACGAATACATATCATTGGATAAAACAGTGGTTTGGTTTAAACATTGCTGTTAAAGGACCACTATAGTGCCAGGAAAACAAACTCGTTTTCCTGGCACTATAGTGCCCTGAGGGTGCCGCTACCCTCAGGATCCCACTCCCGCCGGGCTGAAGGGGGAGGAAGGAGGTTAAACACTCTTCTTTCTCCAGCGCCAGGCTCCCTCGGTGCTGGGGACTCTCCTCCCTCTTCTGATGTCATCGGCTGAATGCTCGTGCGCGGCAAGAGCCGCGCGCGCCTTCAGCCAGTCCATAGGAAAGCATTCTCAATGCTTTCATATGGACGCAAGCATCTTCTCACTGTGAAAATCACAGTGAGAAGCGCAGAAGCACCTCTAGCGGCTGTCAATGAGACAGCCACTTGAGGCTGGATTTACCCTAAAGTAAACATAGCAGTTTCTCTGAAACTGCTATGTTTACAGCAGGCAGGGTTAATCCTAGATGGACCTGGCACCCAGACCACTTCATTAGGCTGAAGTGGTCTGGGTGCCTATAGTGGTCATTTAAGGACACCTGAAGAATTAAAACTATATTATTTAACACATATTTCATTTATAATTAATTCATCCTTCCTCTATATGGAGTGAGAGGAAAATGTTTTTGAGACTATATGCAGTATTTTATATAGGTTAGCTTAAATATTGGCATAGAAACAGTAATACCATTTTTTCTCACACAAAGAAGAAAAAATATTAAAATGGTCTTATGTTTTTTTTTTTTGTCAATCTTTTTTTATAGTGGTGCAAGCAATATTCACGTTATACAGTAACAACACAAATTGCATAGCATAGACATATGCGAGAGAACAGATATGCAAGATAATTCACCATTTTTTTATAGATCTGTCACACTTTTGATTAAGTCAGCGTAAAGCATGAGTAAACTGCCTCAGTGAGCTGAGATGATTAAAATTATACGATAGAGACAACATTAAGAAAGCAAGATTATGTATTTGTATATTAGGAGTGCTCAGAAGAGGTGGTGTCTAATGACACAAGATGAATGTGTGACTATCGATTAGTAGTGCTACACGAATACAGTGCTACAGAATACAATCATGCTTGTTTGGGTCTCTGGAGCCTATCTCGCCATGATATCCTTATATCCCACGAGATGAGAATGGTAGATAGAAAAGAACATAATGAATGAAAAGGCAAATAAAAAGTTAACACAATAACTAGTAACATAATAAGGCTAAATAAGCCCAACAACAGCATGACAGGGTCCTCTAGTAATAGGATGACTCTCGTCACAAGCTGGAGAGCCATAGAAAGTAGATTGACAGCATTCAGCCGATTCCCATGCTTGGGATGTGCACCAGGATTAGAACGGGGCCATCGAAGGTAGAGGCACAGTGGGAGTGAGTTGGAACATCATTCCAGTCCCAGGCCCTCAGGAGGCTGGCATCTCCGAGTCATGGACATTGAGGCTCAGAGAGTCCCAGTCCTTCTCTCGTTGGGAGACACAGAAGGCCATGATGGTCAGTGCATTGAGCGGGCGATGCTTTGGGGTCACGCCCCTAATGGCCTTCAGCCCAGGTGGGATAACTTGAGTAGAAACAGGATTAACAGGAAAGGCTATGCCCAAAGTAGATCTGCTCACCCCATGACTTTTACTCCTCCAATCTCCCCTCGGAGGCAGCTGCGAGGTTATTGCTGCTCAGAATCAAGCTCTGCTAATATTTGCGCAAAGATTTCATTCAGCTGTTGCAGGAATTACTCCACTGAGCAACAAAGAGCCTCCCTGAGCTGCATAGTGTTGATTGCATGAGGGCTGGGCACGTCTGCCATCTTGGTTATACTCATTGCGTGCAAGTGGTTGCTGAATCAGTTTTTAGGACTCAGCACAGGTGTTATGGTAGCAAAACAATCCAAGGGAGGAGGATACGGGACTCGGCCACAGATCAGCCAGCATGGATTCACCAGAGAGGTTGGACGCAACTCTTGACTTATCCCACACTAGGCCCCAAGGCAAACAGTTCTGGCCACTGTCACAGCAAATGAAGCCAAATGTTTATTATAATGCTCTGTGACATTTTGGCAACAATATTTTATTCTTTTTTATGTTACTGTAAATATGGGAAAGCATTGGATTGGCTGATATCACCAGGGTTGATAATCTCCGTCGAGGAGGCAGCACAGAGACCAGTGCCCTGCGGGATACACGCTAAGTAAAAAAAAAAATAGTAAATAAAAATGAAAATACATAGACAAGGAGACATATAATCAGTTAAACATATATATGTTTTTTTACCTCATATATTACAGACTTTAAAATACCTGGTAATTATTTCAAAGTATATGGTAAAGTATATTTTTATGTGAATTTACTTCTCTTTACTTAAATATAGGTAGCAATGACTGGGGGGCAGCTGTTGTTCTAACTCTATGTTCACAATAACCACTCATTCACACTACACTATAGGTACATTGCTACTTCAATACCATTGCTGCTGTCGCAGATTAAATTGCTGGGATCTAAAATGGGTGTTTTTTCCCAGCCTCTAAGTCTAGACATATCTACCTTTACTCTGTTTATTCTGCTTCAGTGACCTAATATGATCTCTCATGGGTCCTAGAATAACTGAAAACTCATGTTCAATTGTAGTATTTATAGCAAAATAATCCTTGGTAAGAGCAGGATATTTCTAGCAAGAAATTCATGTCTATTTCTTTTTTTGAAAAATGTTTCATGCATGCTTAGACATTCTAGTATGCATTAAGGTTACTTTGTGTACTTATGAGACCTGCAGTTTTAGCCAAATAAATATTTAATCCCAGGAGGGTTGTTGTTTTTTTTGTTTTAGTTTTTTGGATTAACATCCATCAGGCCCTATGCAGATTACAGGTTAGGGATCATGAATGGGGGCATGCAAATTCATGATACTGGGTGCATGTCTAATCCCTGGGCCTTAGTTGATTACCAAAGGTCACGTTATGGTTAATTCTGCTCGAATTTGGTGGGACAGTCCTGGATTTAGGGTCCTGTCTCGCCATTCTGACTTCGAGGGGACATTAAGGAACTGTCACCAAAAAGCTGAACGCGAGTGCATCTTTAAATATGATTACACTCAGGGCTCCACTACCCAGCAGGGAGTACTGAAACACTGATCTCTGCTAAGTCCGCCATTGGTCGACTGGCCTGATGATTATTTCCTCAAGGTTAAATTTGGATTTTGAGTTTAAAAAAAAATAAAAATGTTAAGGTGCTTTTTAAAAATTATATTTCAACCTATTTTTTTCTCTCTTGTATCCATCTAGATTTTCAGAATGAAGCTATTTTACATATTTGCAAGTGGGTTAAAATATGTGTGAAGTATTTAGGAGTTGTAGTCATTTTTAATATGTACTAATTTTCATATGAACTATTTTTATACTTACTATTCAGGTATATTTATATTGAATTAGCACTAACTTAAAATAAATTTTTCATATTTGATATATGTAAGGGTTAGTCATGTTAACAGTTTCTATTTATTATATCTAATTTATGTACATTTCCTGGTTTTTAGCATCATTTTGATAGTTTTATGTTTTATTATTTATAGTGTTATAAACACTATATGTTTGTTTATAAGCATATAGTTTTGAGGAAGTTTAGATGTTGGATATTCGCCCAGTTCCAAGATGGAGATTAAATCAAGGTATCGGAATCCCACCTTTCCCAACCATGCTTAGTGGAGTAACATCTGCTTATTGTAACAGCATACTGTTTCTTCTGACAGGTACTGGTGCAATTGTCAAAACTTGTAATGTTACACGTTCTTATGTGTGATCTCTTTACCAAAACTCTCCACACTGTCACTGGATCACAGCTGATGAGGAACAGGAATGTCTATTTTTAGTTCATACACTATGTACTTTGCTATTATGCTTTGTAATTCAGAAATCAGTAAAAATTGAAATATGAAAAAAAAAGCATGGGAATCGATGCACAGGATCCGGAAATGACAACAAAGGGAGCGCTGAGGTAATAAGGAAGTGGCATCAGCCACGTCCATGATCAGAAATTACGTCAACGCAGGTGCGGAATTTGATGTTGGGGTCTTTCCACAAATAGAGATCATCACAGTGAAAGAGCGGGACTTTTTGGATATAAATAAAAGACAAAAAACAGCTTAAATTCAGCACAGGAAGAAGACTTTACAGTCAAAACGCGTCTGCTTTTATTGATTTTATTTGTTCTGATACCAGCAGTGAGAACCACTTGAATAATTCTCTGTATCACCATATTTTAGGCATTGTAATCTCGATATTTGTTTCATTTTCTACCAAAAACTATATTTTCTTATATCTAAGTATTCAATTATCCTGCACAGAGGACACTTTGTTGCCTAAAGAGGCACCCTTGGGCACATCACATGTAAATAGATCCATTTTATTACTGGACTTTTGAAAAGCTTTGGGTAAATAAAGGACCAGATTTACATGTCAGGTGCTTCTACGCACTGAATTTTAAGGCGTCCCCTCCCGCCCCCACCCCATAAAAAGTCAGAAAAGTGAGTTTAATACACTTATTAACTGTGCGTTGCAGGCATTAAAACTGACAACTACATCTACTTGTAAAGTATTGTGTAAGAATCTGTGAGCATTGTGAGTATATGCAGTTGAATAAATGCATGCAGGGTTAAAAATGATTTTTAATGCGGTTAGGGCAAAGGAGGAGTAAGGTTAGAGAGGGGTTAATGTCAGTTAAATTATACAAGGTGTTTAGATGATTAAATACTTTAGAGGGGTTACAGTGTTGAATTTAGTATTGGCGTACATGGTGTTTAATTTTTAGGAGGAGTAAGGTAAAGGGTTTTGTTTCAGGTCTAGGCTTTGAGTGCTTATATTTGAAACTAAGCAAAAAATTTGTTTAGGTTTTGGGAGGGGTTAAATTATGGCTTAGGTAAAATGGGGTGTTTCGGGAACAGGGATGTTTGAAGGGTTACCTGTAAAGTGCTCACCCTCTTATGATTGATGGTAAGGCTACAGTAGCTGTAATACAGTGTGCATCATTAGATGCTATCCCTACTACTCCTGTAAGGCATATCCTGAGTCAGAGGCTGTTAATGGGTAGATGGCAAATGATCCCTTTCACTTTCTGGAAAGAAAGGAAATGTCCAGCACTCCTTATGATTTCAGTAATATTCCTTTATTAATCATCCATTAGTAGTAGAAATTTTTCAACTTAATGTTCTGTTCAAGCAATCTGATCACAGATTTAAACAATGCTCTATTTAAACAGTCATAATTACTCTTAATAAATCACGTCAAAAAGAAGTGTCGTGATATGCTCTAATAGAGTGAGCAATCACGGTGTTAGTTACTATAGTGACTATTATGTTATATATTATAATAATCACATATATGTACCTATATATTTGATTTTTTTTTTTTATAATTTATTTATTTCGTTTTTCTTACTTAGACGTACAAGACATTACCATCATCATACTAATATAAAAGTCATAAAAATATAAGCATTTAGCACTTGTTGGATAAGACATATGGTATTACTTATATACATACGCATTAAATATTACACAATATTATTGCTTATTCCCCATTTCTTTACTCAATGATATTATTTCCTTAAACTAATCCAAGTACCATATAACAGAAACAGTACATGACATAATTTTCATCCAGCCTTCCATCTAAAATTAGAGTTTCATCACCCATTATAGTCATCCTATTTCACTATTTATTATTACTTATATTGAATAATTAGCTTTACAAACTTCATTAGCATGATGTGCATAACAAACATACAAAAACATATATGCATTACAGACTCTACTTGGGGTATATCAGTGGTACCTCTATTTCACTGCCTTAAAATAATTAAAAGGAAAAGATGTAAAAAAACTATTCTATTTATTTTGTCCAGGGTTTTATTTGACCAAACTCTCCATTTTTTCTTTCCAGAAATTACTAACATCTCTGATTTTTATTGACTGATATCCCAAGGCCTCCATAGTTAATTGGTATTGAACTTGTGAATATAATTGGGCTTGTGTGAAATTTGCACTGCTCTTCCAGTTCCTTGCAATTATTATTTTTGTTGCTGCTACGAAATGGACATATATAAATTTATTCTTAAAAAGGAGTGATTGCAAGTTTAAGTGAAATAGACCGTTATGATGACCTCTAGGGATTTTTATTTCTGTAATATACTCCAATGATTCAAAAGCCATACACCACAGAATTTTCACCTTACTACAATCCCACCATATATGTCCAAAAGTCCCCTCTTTATCATTGCATCTCCAACACATTGAGGAATTAGGAGTATACATTTTGGACAATCTGGTGGGAACTAAATACCAGCGGTTCATTAATTTAAATAATACCTCAAGAAGGTTCAGACAATGAATTATTTTACTTGTTTGGTATAAAACCTGATCCCATTCAGACTTAAGAATCTGTACATTTAACTCTTTACTCCATTTTTGAATGTTTATATTTAAATTTGGTGCTTCAAGTTGAAGAAGAGCAGTCCTTGCCTTTGAAACTATTTGCGGTACATTCTCATTTCTTAATAGAACTATCAAATTTTCTATACCCGCTATAGGTTGGTGTAACAAAAATTGTTTAATAAAGCCTCTGATTCTTAAATAATTATACCACTCATTCCTAGGTAGTGAAAATTATTGTATCAAATTTTCAAATGATTTAATTTTATCCCCCGATATTATTTGATTTATATAGTCAATTCCTCTCCTTGTCCATTCACTAATATTTAAATCTTTCATCCTTAGTTGTATAATACTAAAGTTAAAACTTCCCAATATTTTATTACGAATTCCACTATTATTCCTCAGCCTTTCCCACTCCATTAGAATTGATTTCAAACAATTATTAGAGGTACAAACCTTTTTAACTCTTTCATCTTGTTTAGTTAGCCAAATCAATTGATGTAAATTTTCCATTTCTTCCATCTCCATTTCTAATTGATACCAACCAGCTTCCTCTGAACTTAATAGTTGGGTCTTATATATATGAAACATCATATTAGCTAAATAAGTTATGTTGACATTTGGGAAGTTTATCCCTCCTTTCCTGCTCTTCTGCATCAGAATATGCTTATTCATCCTCGGCCTTTTTCCTTTCCATATAAAATTGTTTATATCTCGTATCATAGACAACCATGGTTGTGGCATTCTCAAAGGGATCATACGGAATAGATAAGACCATTTAGGTAGTAAGTACGAATTGACCAAATTAATTCTACCCCACCAGGAAAGTTCAATTTGTCTCCATCTATTTAATGATTCATGTGTCAATCTAAATATTTTCAAAAAATTTATTTGCAAAGTATCTTTTAAGTCATCAGTAAGCATTATACCCAGATAAGATAACCTGTTTTTATCGCAGTTAAATTTGTATTTATCTTTAATTTGTTGGATAGAGTCTCTAGGAATATTTATAGCTAAAAAAGTGGATTTCGTTGCATTTATTTTATAATTTGAAATCAGACTGTATTTGTCTATCTCTTCCTTCAGAGCACTGAGCGATTCGACAGGGTCGGTTAGGGTCAAAATTAAATCATCCGCATATAGATTCAATTTAAATTCTTTCTCTCTGTTTCTAAATCCTTTAATTCGAGAGTTATCTCTTATATTGATAGCTAGAATCTCCATTGTCATAATATATAAAATAGGCGACAGAGGACAGCCCTGTCTCGTGCCATTTTTTAGTGTAAACTATGTGCACATATGTTTGGGGCCACTGTTCTTGCTTTTGGGCCTTCATATAGTGCTAAAATAGCATTAAGCATCCTGCCCTGGATTCCAAATTTTTCCATAGTTTTCCTTAAAAAGTCCCAACCGACTCTGTCGAAAGCTTTCTCGGCATCTACAGCCAATACAAATAAAGATTTATTATTTCTCCTAGATGCATCTATCAAATCCAATAATCTTCTAGAATTATCTACCGGATCTCTGCCTTGTACAAAACCAATTTGATCATTTTTAATTATATATTCCATTAATCCCCTGAGTCTATAAGCCAAAACTGATGAAAAGATCTTAACATCTGTGTTAATTAAGGAGATGGGTCTATAATTCTCCACCTTTAAAGGATCTTTATTATCTTTTAGGATTGGAAGAATATTTGCATTCAGCATTTCGGTAGGAAATTTGCCAACTGATATAATTTCGTTAAACATATTTGTTAAATGGGGAACTATAATGTTTTTAAAAGATTTGTAAAATATATTTGCAAAACCATCTGGACCTGGCGTCTTATCTGGTTTTAATTTGTTTATTACTGCCTCTACTTCTTGGACTGTAATTAAAGTATTTAGCTTATTGCTTTGTTCTAATGTAAATTTGGGTGTATTAATTTTACTCAAATAATCCTCTTCCTTTATTATCGGGGGAGTTAGATTGTACAAAGCCTCATAATACTTATTAAATCTCTCACCTATTTTTTTTGGGTCTAGATATACCCCATCTTCGTCCACTATCTTTACTATTTTGCTAGATCCAATTTTATCTCTTAATTTTTTTGTCATGATTCTGTCTGCTCGGTTCCCCTTATAATAGTAATTTGCTTTGAGTTTATTCATTAGTTTTGCATTCTTTGCTATCAGAAAATTATTAATTCTATTCTGAATGCTTCTCAGTTCATCTGCATTTTCTTTAGAAGGAGACTGCTTATTCTTACTTGCGATCTTTTTTAATTCTGCTTGTAATACCAGAAAAATTATATTATTTTCTACTTTATATCTTGTTTGCATACTTATTATATTACCTCTCATGGTGGATTTAAAAGCACACCAATTGTTTATATAAGAGGTGTCATTAGGATCATTTTCAAGAAAAAAGGTTACTATTTGTTTTTCCAATATATCAAGATTGATCTTAGATTTTAACAAATTATCCTCCATACGCCAAGTATCACGACAAATCCTGGTCCATTGATTCTTCATCTCCCACATATTAATACTATGATCTGACCAGGTATTATCAAGTATCTTAAAATATTTAATATTCGTCAATGCTGTCATATTACCCCAAACCATATCTATTCGAGAGTACGAAAGATGTACACGTGAGAAAAACATGTATTCCAATGAATCAGGATTGGTCGTTCTCCAAAGATCAAAATAGTCAAAATTAATCATAATTTTGTTAATAGATTTTGCAAGTTTATCTGTTCTTTTTTGGTGTATTAATATTGAGATTGTCTTCTTATCTACTTTCGGATCCAGTACACTATTAAAGTCCCCAGCCACCAAACATGTGCCAATTTTAATAGATTCTATTAAACTTAAAACCTTTTTTAAGGTGGGAGCAGGAAAATCATTAGGGAGATATATATTAGTCAATGTATATGGTATCTCATTTAATTTGCAGCAACCTATAACATATCTACCTTCCTTATCTTTGACTTGATGTATTATATCCACTTTTAATGTGGATATAATACATCAAGCATACATACTTTCATTATATCTATTAATTCTTAAAATTCCAACCTCACCCTAACAAAAAAAAAAATGGTTTTAACTGTCCTTTTTCATCCAGACAACTGCGGATCCTCTTCGGTTTTTAGTTATTGTCCCAGATTATATGACGCCCGCTATTGATTGCTCTCCCATCCATTTTCTCAAGGCATCCAGAGTAGTGAATTTTTCTTTTTTTCCTCTCCAAAAGATCCTAAGACATTTAGGAAATCCCCATATGTATTTCACTTCTTTAGATCTTAATATGGCTAGTTCCTGAATAAAACTTTTCCGCCATATTCTTGTTTGGAAAGATAGATCAGGGAAAATCTTCAGGTTCTTAAATCTCTCTTATGTAACTGGCTTACTTCTCAGAGAGTTCATTATTTGATTTTTGATATAGAAAGATTGGAATTTAACAATTACATCTCTTGGTAGTGATTCTGCCACATTTCTGGGTCTAGGTAACCTATGATATCTTTCAAGTTCTGAGTCTTGTAAGCCAGCTTGAGATAGTACTGTTTCAAAGTATTCCATTAGAAATTTTTTCAGTGTTAATTCATTAATAAAGCCAAGAAGTATACACACTATACAGGATGTGAAGATCAGATATTAGGGAGAGCTCCCAGGTGTACCTCACTAACACCTAATACACATATAATTCAAAAACCAAGTGGAAAACACCTCCCAAATACGTGATAGTATAAAATTATATATAAATAACCTGAAATATAGGTCGTATTTATAAACGAAATCTGTATGAAAAATAAAAGACTGACATAGTATAGTACAGTACTAAACAAGTGAGTGATATATTGGTGGAAATAAGTGCACTCACAAACAAAATTGGAATCAGGCTTCTCACCCTCCCAGGGGTAGCAATCTTATAAAAAGACGATCCTCCGTGGAATATATAAAAGAGTAAGAGAACAAATATGGTGAAGTATGTAATATAATTACAAGATAAAATTTATTGGTCTCACTTACAAGTGAAGAGAAGAAACAAGCATATCTCCATATAACATGGAACTCCCAGGAACAGTGTGGAAGATAATCCAATGGAAATCCAGTAGCAGGCAAAATAAAATGAAATAAAAAGCAAAATACATACAAAATATAAAATAAAATAGCAGCATATATAAATATGAAAGTTCTGATCCAACGCGTTTCGTCCAAGAAAAGGCGACTTCCTCAGGGATATAAATGTGCTGATACTTCCAGATATATATAGGGCAACATCCGCAATCATTGTTGATTCGAAAAAGCCGGGTATCCAACATCCGGCTTTGGCGTGCGTTTCATCCGTGGCACGCATGAGACCGGATGTAGTCCTTACGTTCCGGAAGTATTCTCATTTCCGGTAGTATGAGACGCATATGCGTAGTTCACACACACGCGCATAACAAAAGCGCGTGTGTGTCATAGACGTACATGCGCGGCAGGCACTATCGGAACCTGTAGAGGACAAAAAGTAGGAAAAAACGGACGGATAATCCGCCCGAAATACTCCGAAAAAGGACCATGGATGTTATACAGACATTTACTCAAAAATAATAGTAAATAATCAATAATAAAAACTACATAATAGCATAGAAAATATGTATAAGAGTATATATATATATATATATATATAGAGCCCAAATACTAATATACTATATAATCAATGAATAAATAAAAGACATATACCAAAAACATACAAAACCTCAAGAATTTTGAAATGAGAGGAAATACATATTACTACATCTAAAGATATATCAATTAAAATGATCTAAATCAAATTAGACCTTGTAGATCAATTTCCTGGTTAAGACCTTGATATAAAGTTTTTAAATTAAAAATCCAAAACGCTTCTTTTTTAACTAACTCTTGTAATTTATCTCCTCCCCTCCAACCCAAATTAATAGAGTCTATACCAAAGGCTTGAAAGGTGTTCCATTTAAATAACGGACATGTATTGCAATGTCTAGGGACACTATGATCAACTTTCCCTTTCTTTATATTATTAAAGTGCTCCAAAATTCTAATATGTAATTTTCTGGAAGTCCGGCCCACGTATTGAGCTCCACAACCACATTGTAGTAAATAGACCACAAAAGAAGAGGAACAGTGAATATGTTTCTTAATACTATAGGTTTTTTCAGTGTATGTACTTGTAAAGTTGACAATTTTCTTTTTTTGGTATTTACAAGTGGAACAATGTCCACAACTGAAAAAACCTAGTATTGGAGTTTTCAATACATTATTATAACAAGGAGTAGATGGTAACAAACTGGGTGCCAATTTATTTTTTAAATTGGCTGACTTTTTATAAATTACTGTAGGAAAATCAGGTAACAGATGTTTTAAAACATCATCTCTTTTCAAAATGTACCAATGTTTTTTAAGTAACTGTTCTATCTTTTTGGCCTGAGAATTATACTGCGTTAAAAAGGCAAATTCAAATTTATTGTTGGAATTATGTCTATTATTCTTTCTTTTTTTGGTATTAAATCGAATCAATTCACCGTTCTCTTCAATTTGTTCTCTATCACCAAGTAAAAGGGTTCTGTCCAAGGAGAAAATCTCTATTTCCGCTTTTTCAATTTTATTAAGACTGTAACCCTTATCTATATATCTTTGTTTTATAATTGCTGATTGTTCCAAAAATACCTCCTTATCAGAGCAGTTTCTTCTAAGACGTGTTAACTGACTCTTTGGAATATTTGAAAGCCATGGAGGATAGTGAGCACTAGAACATTCAATAGCTGTATTGCAATCTGTGGGTTTGAAGTATGTTTTGGTCTTTAATTGATTGGATTCTATATATATTGTTAGATCCAAGAAATTTACAGAGACAGCGCTCGATGTAAAAGTAAATCGCAAATTGTAATCATTATTATTAATATACTCCATAAAAGAGTTAAAGCTTTCCACAGTGCCGTCCCAGATGATCAATACATCATCTATGTAGCGTCGCCATAGGACCAAAGTACCCCCAGTATGCTCGCCCAATCCGACGCATCGTTGTTCCCAATGAGATACGTACAGATTGGCGAAACTGGGGGCAAATTTAGTACCCATGGCGACGCCACACAGCTGAAGAAAATACTGGTTATTAAACCAGAAAAAATTCTTTGTTAGAACAAACTGAATGCAATTAATCAAAAATTCAATTTGGATATCAAGTAAAGATTGTTGGGATTTTAGTATTTCCTTAATGCACATAATACCTTTAATATGAGGAATATTAGAATAAAGAGCAGTAATATCCGCAGTAGCCAAAATATATGAGGGTTTCCAACATATAGACTGTAAGTCCTGTAAAATGTGCTTTACAGGACTTACAGTCTGTATGTTGGAAACCCTCATATATTTTGGCTACTGCGGATATTACTGCTCTTTATTCTAATATTCCTCATATTAAAGGTATTATGTGCATTAAGGAAATACTAAAATCCCAACAATCTTTACTTGATATCCAAATTGAATTTTTGATTAATTGCATTCAGTTTGTTCTAACAAAGAATTTTTTCTGGTTTAATAACCAGTATTTTCTTCAGCTGTGTGGCGTCGCCATGGGTACTAAATTTGCCCCCAGTTTCGCCAATCTGTACGTATCTCATTGGGAACAACGATGCGTCGGATTGGGCGAGCATACTGGGGGTACTTTGGTCCTATGGCGACGCTACATAGATGATGTATTGATCATCTGGGACGGCACTGTGGAAAGCTTTAACTCTTTTATGGAGTATATTAATAATAATGATTACAATTTGCGATTTACTTTTACATCGAGCGCTGTCTCTGTAAATTTCTTGGATCTAACAATATATATAGAATCCAATCAATTAAAGACCAAAACATACTTCAAACCCACAGATTGCAATACAGCTATTGAATGTTCTAGTGCTCACTATCCTCCATGGCTTTCAAATATTCCAAAGAGTCAGTTAACACGTCTTAGAAGAAACTGCTCTGATAAGGAGGTATTTTTGGAACAATCAGCAATTATAAAACAAAGATATATAGATAAGGGTTACAGTCTTAATAAAATTGAAAAAGCGGAAATAGAGATTTTCTCCTTGGACAGAACCCTTTTACTTGGTGATAGAGAACAAATTGAAGAGAACGGTGAATTGATTCGATTTAATACCAAAAAAAGAAAGAATAATAGACATAATTCCAACAATAAATTTGAATTTGCCTTTTTAACGCAGTATAATTCTCAGGCCAAAAAGATAGAACAGATACTTAAAAAACATTGGTACATTTTGAAAAGAGATGATGTTTTAAAACATCTGTTACCTGATTTTCCTACAGTAATTTATAAAAAGTCAGCCAATTTAAAAAATAAATTGGCACCCAGTTTGTTACCATCTACTCCTTCTTATAATAATGTATTGAAAACTCCAATACTAGTTTTTTTCAGTTGTGGACATTGTTCCACTTGTAAATACCAAAAAAAGAAAATTGTCAACTTTACAAGTACATACACTGAAAAAACCTATAGTATTAAGAAACATATTCACTGTTCCTCTTCTTTTGTGGTCTATTTACTACAATGTGGTTGTGGAGCTCAATACGTGGGCCGGACTTCCAGAAAATTACATATTAGAATTTTGGAGCACTTTAATAATATAAAGAAAGGGAAAGTTGATCATAGTGTCCCTAGACATTGCAATACATGTCCGTTATTTAAATGGAACACCTTTCAAGCCTTTGGTATAGACTCTATTAATTTGGGTTGGAGGGGAGGAGATAAATTACAAGAGTTAGTTAAAAAAGAAGCGTTTTGGATTTTTAATTTAAAAACTTTATATCAAGGTCTTAACCAGGAAATTGATCTACAAGGTCTAATTTGATTTAGATCATTTTAATTGATATATCTTTAGATGTAGTAATATGTATTTCCTCTCATTTCAAAATTCTTGAGGTTTTGTATGTTTTTGGTATATGTCTTTTATTTATTCATTGATTATATAGTATATTAGTATTTGGGCTCTCTCTATATATATATATACTCTTATACATATTTTCTATGCTATTATGTAGTTTTTATTATTGATTATTTATTATTATTTTTGAGTAAATGTCTGTATAACATCCATGGTCCTTTTTCGGAGTATTTCGGGCGGATTATCCGTCCGTTTTTTCCTACTTTTTGTCCTCTACAGGTTCCGATAGTGCCTGCCGCGCATGTACGTCTATGACACACACGCGCTTTTGTTATGCGCGTGTGTGTGAACTACGCATATGCGTCTCATACTACCGGAAATGAGAATACTTCCGGAACGTAAGGACTACATCCGGTCTCATGCGTGCCACGGATGAAACGCACGCCAAAGCCGGATGTTGGATACCCGGCTTTTTCGAATCAACAATGATTGCGGATGTTGCCCTATATATATCTGGAAGTATCAGCACATTTATATCCCTGAGGAAGTCGCCTTTTCTTGGACGAAACGCGTTGGATCAGAACTTTCATATTTATATATGCTGCTATTTTATTTTATATTTTGTATGTATTTTGCTTTTTATTTCATTTTATTTTGCCTGCTACTGGATTTCCATTGGATTATCTTCCACACTGTTCCTGGGAGTTCCATGTTATATGGAGATATGCTTGTTTCTTCTCTTCACTTGTAAGTGAGACCAATAAATTTTATCTTGTAATTATATTACATACTTCACCATATTTGTTCTCTTACTCTTTTATATATTCCACGGAGGATCGTCTTTTTATAAGATTGCTACCCCTGGGAGGGTGAGAAGCCTGATTCCAATTTTGTTTGTGAGTGCACTTATTTCCACCAATATATCACTCACTTGTTTAGTACTGTACTATACTATGTCAGTCTTTTATTTTTCATACAGATTTCGTTTATAAATACGACCTATATTTCAGGTTATTTATATATAATTTTATACTATCACGTATTTGGGAGGTGTTTTCCACTTGGTTTTTGAATTAATTCATTAATATGTTCAGGAATATTACGGATTCTTATGTTAGTTCTCCTAGAACGATCTTCCAAGTCGTTTAATTTGTCCTCTAATAATTCTACCTTGGATTGTAAGTCTGTGATTAATGACTCTATATGTACATTTTTTAGATCTGTTTGCATCATCTTAGACTCTATAGATTCCAATTGTACTTTCATGTTTCTTATCTCTTGTTTTAAATCTAGTGATCCTTTTTGGATATCTTCTTTAATATTTTCCTGTAATTTATCCAGGTAATTAATTAGAGTCTCTTCAGTTAGAGGTTTACCAGCCTGTGCAGCATGAGAGGGGTTAGAGTTAACTTTGGGGGGAGGGGAATTTATATATTTGATTTTTTTTGGATGGGCTTGTAATGATGCATGTTGTGCTTTATTGTTGTTTATATTGTTTTTCAACACTTTGGGGGATGTCAGTGACACAATTTGCGTGACTGACCCACACCCTCTATCTTAATGTGGCCATAAGTTTTAACTGCGCAAAGAATGTCTGGATTGGCCGGAAAACTCTTGCACCTATGGTTGCTCAGGGAACAGCCTTGGTTGTGACATTATAGTCTCCTCTCTTGACTCTGAACCTACTCAAAATAAAGAGTGCATAAAGGATTCATTAAGATATAATATTATTTTTCAGTTAGGGCTGGTTTATTTTTTGCATCTAAGAAAAAAGGTGATATGAGGCCCTCCATAGACCACCAGGGTCTCAATGCGATCACCATAAACAAGGTCTACTCCATTCCCTTAATAATGAAATTCTTTGATAAGCTTAAAGATGTTACAGTGTTCACTAAGCTAGGCCTCAGGGAAGCATTTAATCAAGATACGCCATAAACGGAAAACAGCCTTCAATACCAGGAGCGGGCATCACGAATACTCCTTAATTCCCTTCGATCTGTGTAATGCTCCAGTTGTTATCCAGAATGTCATTAACAATGTTCTTAGGGATTACATCTATTCTTTTGTGATTGTGTACATGAATGATATAAAGATATAGTCTCCTAACATCCTATTACAAAATGAGCATGTGAAAATGTTTTTAAAGACACTTCTAAAGAATGGCCTCTATTGTAAGCTGGGGTAGTGTCTGATCAAACTAAGGCACATTTTTGGGGCTTACTATTTTCTGCCTTTGGGTTTGCATATGACATATGAATGGACATCTGAAGCAATTAATCTGAAGCAATTAATGTTTTTGCAGTTTTAAAACATATTTACCAAAGGCTCCAATTCTTAGAAACCTGGGTCCCTCTCTCTCTTTTGTATTGGAAATAGTTGCCTTGGAGATAGGGGTAGGAGCCATTGTATTGTAGAGAAAGTCCCATGATAAGCCATTGTACTTTGTGGTTTTTATTCTAAAAATAACTGAAGGCTGAACAAAATGATGACATTGACTATAGATAGCTATTTTGCCATTGTGTTAGCCTTGAAAGAATGGAGACATTTATTGGAAGGATCTAAGGATCCAGTAATAATTCTCACAGATCACAAGAATTTATCTTATAAAAGGGAGGCCAAAAAAATGTCTTCTTGACAAGCTAGATGATCCCCTTTTCTTTCCTGTTTTAGCTACATCATCACATATAGACCAGGCTCTCACAATACCAGAGCCTAACAATGCCATGCCATTGACCCAACTCTTGTTGTTCCTTCTGAAAGGATCGTTGCTACAACTATACTCACCATTTTCTCCTCTATTCTAGAATGAATACAATCCAAACATAAAGCTCCTAGTGGCAAACCACAAGACAAACTGTATGTAGGTCCTGATGAAAGGTTCTGTTGTCTTTATTTCATGACAATCAGACTGCAGAGCATCCAGGTATATCTAAGATTCCATCTTATCTCTCCCATAATTTTTGGTGACCTTTACTACATAAAGATACAAAGGAGTATATTCAGGCCTGTGATGTTTGTGCTAGGTTTAAATCCACGCATAGAGTACCTTGTGGATTATTGCATCCATTATCTATACCTGAGAATCCATGGTCCCATTTAGCGATGGATTTAATAGTCAATCCACCCCCTTCTAATGGTAATACAGTCATCCTCAAGATTGTTGATCGAGTTTTTAAAATGATACACTTTGTGCCTATTCTGAAGCTGCCTTCTTCTGTGTCCTAATATAACACTGAGATACACCGCATCACTTCGCAATTGTTTGCGTGACTCTGGTGACCTTGTTCATGAACTTTTTGGGGTCGAAGGAGTGGAAAAATCTGCGCCTTCATAACTATATTTAAGCTAATTTAGTACTGTTTCCTTTGCCCTATCATGGCTTGTTTTCCTAGTACCTGATTAGCTCCCTTGTAGTCCAGTTTCTTGATTCTCTGGTTTGACTTTGGCTTATCTCAAGATTTGGTGTACCTCTGTGACCCTGACCTGACTAATTTATGCAATATCCCAAATTTCTGTAAATCTGATTCAGCTACTTTTTTAAAATATCAGTTAATCTGTAATTCTCACCTCGACTTGTGTATTGATCTTGATTTTTCTCCTTTACATGTTATACATCTGTTCTGTTTTCTCTGTCCTTGATTCCATGATCTGTGTATTTGTGTATCCTCACCTTGACATGGAGGAGGAGTTACACTAGCATCACAGCGATTACACTCTATATGCGCAGTGTTTCATAGCACAATACTGCACATACAGACTCCAGGCATCATAACCACTTCAAATCACTAACGTGACCATGGTGCTTGTAATTAGACTTGAGTGCTGACAAAATCAAAATCTACCCATCAGAGCACTCTGATTGGTTGGCTTAAGTTAACCAATTACAGTGCTCTGAGTCAAATTGCACTGGATATGACAGCTTCTTAAGGCTTTCTTCACCCTGCAAGCTCAGTCTGCGTGGAGCAATTGATGGGTAAACATGGATTATGTTTTCACTGGGAATTTTTTTGTTTTTAGTATGTTTTATTTTTTGCGACTTGACTTGGATTGCATGGATTTTTATTTGAATGTTTTAAGGGCTGAAGAAAAGAAGATGGAAAAAGAAAGAAGACTTCTAATGTTAAGTATTAATTTTTCTATTTTACAGGTATTTCGTTTGGAGAAGGCCATTTTCTCTTCCATAATGACTGGACCCCAAGCAGTGCACAAAGCATGTGTCACATCATGCCATGTTCTGCGGAGATGTCTGGCTTTGGTTTCTGGTATCCAGTACTCTTTTTACAATTCTTGTTTAGTTTTTCTTGGTTTTCTGGTTTTCTATTCTATGTCTGTTTTCTTTATGCTGGGTTTTTATGGGTTCATTCCTGTAATCCGTCCCTGGAATTCCCAGTGTCCAGGTTTCCTTTAAATGTTTGTTTTATGTTGCCACACCTGTTTGGTTTCCATCATTCCTTTTGTTTCAGTCTGGACCTGCAGCAGTGTTTCAAGTCTCTGCCCTTTCTTGCAGGTAAGTGCTATTGTGGTTTAGTATGGTTCTTTTAGCAAACATTAGGCAGTGTAGGACCTGCCGTATATGGGGAACATTGTCGTTGTGGCAGGCTTATGCAATGTATGATCATATAATGTAACTAAAGCCCCATACTTTTCATATATAGTGCTTAGTTATGTCTCCTCTTGTTTTGCCTATTATATCTTGTCTTGTTTTATTTTGTAATCCCAGTTCATGTACAGTCCTGTCCTGCCCTATTCTTGTTTTCCTTATGTATTGTGTACATGTTCTGGGTTTAGCTTCCTATCCTTCTCTGGTTCTGGGTTCTTCTAGTTCTGTCTTGTTTTCTTGTTTGGTGACTATCCTAGCCTTGCCTTGTTTCTGTACTGGATACATGTCTGCTGCAGAGCCCCCCTATCCAGTTCCTGGGAGGTCTGCATATCAAGCTCCTAGTTCCTGGGATCCGCTGTAGCTGCATCAGGGTTCTGGGATGTGGCCGCACAAACGCTGGTGCTCAACACCAGAGGGCATGTGGTTACCCTGCACCATGCCCTGATAATCCACTTCCACGCTGAAGACTCCCATTTCTCATCAGGCATACTGGGTCCCGGTACTCGCACCGCCGCCCGGACAGTGTCTGGGTCCCGGGCACCGGACCGCCACCTGTGACAGCATGGTTCATAAAGACATGGTTGGGTGAATTTGGTGTTGAAGAACTTGACTGGTCTGCACAGAACTCTGACCTCAACCCCATCGAACATCTTTGGGATGAACTGGAACAGAGACTGCTAGCCAGGCCTTCTTATACAACATCAGTGCCTAACCTCACAAATGCTCTCCTGGATGGATGGGCAAAGTTCCAAAATCTTATAGAAATCCTTTACAGAAGAGTTTAAGCAGTTTTAGCTGCAAAAGGGGGTCGGACCAACAATATATTAATATCTATGTATTAAGAATGCATTATCATAAAAGTCCCTGTTAGTGTAATGGCCAGTGTCCCAACACTTTTGTCCACATAGTGTATAGATTCATGCACACCACACATATACAGTTTCTTACGTGCATATTCAAAATTATCCACCACCAGGAATCAAAACTAGGTATTATTTTCATTGCATAAACTACATACATCTCTAGCTGAAAGAGTCATATTGCTAAGCAATCGAAATTGCTATCCATTCATCACATATTTAGTATGTTCTCTTTGTGCATTTCTACCAGAAGCATGTATTACAATGAAATACTTTAGTTAACATATCCATGAAAAGCTCTTATTAATATATACAATCCTCAGCCTGAATTGTACCGGTTGTCTTAATTTAATTAAACATTTATCATTTTAATAGCATTTTAGGCCAGGTCATTTTTCTGTTTAAATTTAAATTAATAATTTACTCAGATATTCTATTTAGCGAATACATTTCTTTTTCTTTGCGTGCGTATGCCTATAACAAAGAACAAAGAATAAGATTATGCATACAAACACGGCATCTTACTGCAAATTGGCAGTGCAGCTAATTAGATTAATATGTACTTCATTTTACATAGTGAAACCTAACAAGCCTCCATCTATTGCTAGATTAATTTTATTTAGTCGCTCTTTAGGGATACTGTACCTGCTCCAAATCGTAATATTGTTTAAATTAGATCAGCACTTTCCTCTTGATCCAGCCTATATACATCTTTGATGATGTGATTTGCAAGGGAACTTATAAAAAATAGGTTATATAATTCTCTCTCTCCTTTTTCGCACTCTCTTATGGACATGGCATGTAGAATTTATACTGCAGAAATCCTTGTTGTCTTAATAGCTTATTCATTTACATGGTTACGGAGATCTTTCTCATTTCCACTGTCCTCTGTGAGCCATTTATTTTGTTGAATGCAGAGACTGCATAATGAGCACCTGCAAAGCCTGCTTGTGTAATGTATATCTGACTGGATCAAAACCACGAGAGTTAACACTTTCATGATAGTGTTCACTTAGAGAGAGGAAATAGATGTATATGACTATTCTATAATTGTTTTATTGGATATTGCACTAGAGCTTAGGCATATACATCTTGTTAACTCGTTGGGAGCTAGACAGATGACAAATGATGCTCTGACTGGGGCATAAACACAACAGGGAGTTTATTTTACTCTCTTCCTCTGCAGTTTTGCATATTTAGCAAATAAATTATAGAAAAATAAGCTTGGTGCAAAAACTATTTTTACAGTCTAGGATTTGTTAATTGGGCTAATATGCAGTAACATTCTGGCAGATAAAGGCATAATTTCACGTAAATGTGACAATTGTTTTAACCCAGATTAAAGATTTAGGCTTAAGGCTGATATTTAGTAGACCTAAATAATCTTTCTAAGAATTAAGGTAACTAGTAGATGCTACAATCACACCTTAAAGATGACAACACTTAAATCATCAGACATGAGAATGTAATTGAAATATAGGTAATAATAGCTAGCATTGTGTGACTATTGGGATCCAAGACATTGTGCTAAACCTTGGTTAACAGTTTAGTATGTACTCATGGAAAGAGGTCATACAAGTACCACTGTTATCTCCTTAAGGAGAGAGTTAGGTCAGTCTCCCAAGGATACTTGATTAAAAGAGTTATACGTACTGGGTCTCTGGGAAGTGAGAGGCTGAATTTCCTCGGTTTGCCTTTGAAAAAAATGACCTGGCGTGCATAATATTAAACTAGGCCCGTTAAAATAGATTTACTCCTTCCGCTGGAAAGGCCAGTAATAACGACTGACTTTTAGGTAGTACCATCTCCTATATATAACATTGAGGGTTTGTTTTTTTTCTGTTTCGTGCTCTATTGACATAAGGGAGAGGTGCTATGCATCTGTTCTATACCCCAGCCCAGACATAAAACCATGTTTGGGGTGGGGTGAGAAGATCCTTGGGACTATCTCACACAGATTAAAAAAAAAAAAAAAAAAAAGCAGGATACCAACATTAACTGGTGGAGTTGAGAATACCACCCTCTCCCAATAGGGAATAAAGTAAGACAGAGTAAGAGCCTGATGAGTGGCCCCTAACCCTTCTTCAAACCATGGTGCTGCGAAAAAGATGATCAGGTGATGCCCTGATCCCTGGATTCCCTGGTCATACAAAGGTAAACATCACAAATCTTTACTACAACCCATATAGTACTCCCTTCCTTCCCTTCCCCGTTATACTTTCACCCAGTCTCCACTCCTTCACTTTTTCAGGAAAGAATATCATTTAAACTGTTCTCAGTGAATACTTTTCTAGCAACCTATTTCATTACCACTACTTTTGCCCTTTGTGTCACTTTACCCGATTCCCTGTAGCATGCAAGCTCATTGAGCTGTTCCTGTGCGTCCATTTGTCTGGCTACAATTACATGTCTATTAGTCCACCCATTGTACAGCGCTATGGAATTTGCTGGCGCTATATAAATAATAAAATAATAATAATATACTTACATTTCTGGAAACTCCTATTTTAGTGAATCACTGTAACTACTGAAAAAAAAGTATTGTAAAAAAAAAAACACTGTCTGTCTGTCTATCTATTCAATATATACATGGCCTTTTTTTCTTAAGCTAGTGCTGTTTCCCGTGGTACTGAAGAGTTAACGGAACACTTGATTGCCAAAAGCAATACTTTATCAGTTCATCAAATGATTACGAAATGAAATAAAACTATTTTCCATGACACCACTGCTTCTGCTGGTTTATAGTCCGGCATACTTAGAATGTGTAAAACACCCTAAAGACAGAATATCTAAACAGAGGAGAAGGAAAATTCTGTAATATATGGAATAGGAAACAAATATTTCAATCTCCATACCCTGTTCATTTCTTCCTTATGAAGGTTAAATGCTAATATGGAAAGAAACTGTGTGTCACATTCCTGCACATCATCTACGCGCCAGATTGTGTGGGTAACAGCGAACAAACACTGAAAGGAAATGCTTTCAATATTTTTTAAATACAGTAATCATGTTTAGTTTGGCAGAGTCCACAAAAGCCCAGATGAAAATGTCCCTCTACCCCTGGGATGACTTTCTGATTACTCCATGGGGGAGGAAGGAGGGATCTAGTTCACGAAATTGAACATCAAAATAGTTACATAGATTTTTGAAGTATTAGGGTAAATCTGGTTTTGGCAGCATGGAGAGAGATTACACTGTGCTTCGAATATGAAGACACTTCAAGAAGACACCACAAGGTCCTCAAAAGGCCTCCTACTCAAGGTCCTCAAAAGGCCTCCTCCTACATGACATTAAAATCTAAGCTTTCTTGGTATGTGTTATGATAACCACAAGTGATTAGCACATTAGAAATTCACATTAGATACATTAGGAAAAATGTAAAAATCAATTCGTTATTTTTCAAAACTAAAATCATTCTCAAATTTTTGTGTGCATGTTTTTTCTTTTTACATTTTGTTACATTTCTAAATGTGAGAATTGGTCATAAATAAAGCCTCTGATAGAGTTTATGTGTATTGTGAAATCTATGTTTTAGTAACTTAGAGTTCTGAAATTGATTTGTTTTCACCATTTTTCTCCAGTATGTTTTCATGTTTCATTTTATGGTGACTTGAAAACAATGCCTTTTGACATGTATGTACATAGCAGGAAATGGAATGCAAATAACAGGACCTATCCCAAATACCCCCCAATAATGACAGACTTTTGATATAACAGGCCACAGCGAGGGGCGGAGCCTGCATGCAGACCTAACCAGACGTCATGTTCCTGAGCTCCTTCGGATCTACACTTAATCCGCCTGATATTGGCAAATCTAAAGCCAATCCAACTTGAGAACCCATAGCATCAGAACCAGCAAGCAAGACTGCATTGGCCGATGCCTTTTTTCCAGCCCCAAAAGCAGCCTAAATGGCGCCGCAAAATTGAGGCCTACCGCCCACTGACAATTACAGACCTCAAGGCACTCCTTAGCGGAGACCTTACAGAATGCCCAAGAGAGGTGTCGCCAACACACAAGCCGGCTATGGGCTGCAGATCCCACCTCTGGGTCTGACAACACTAGCCCTCTCCATGGACACCTCAGATGACTCTGCTCCAACCACAAAGGGAGATATGAAAGTTCTCCTCTCCAACATTCATAAAATACTGGCGGCAAGCTCAAAACAGAGTTGCAAGCAGTCAGAGAGTAGGGGCAACCGAGGACAACATAGCGGAAACACATACCAAGATCACTGTGGTACAGGACTCGGTCCACCAACTCCAACTGAACCAGAGAATCCTGACTGCAAAGCTCCCAGTCATGGAGGACCGACAACACCGTTTGCATATAAAAATCAGGGGGATCTCTGCTGCAGTGTCCGCAGAGGAACTGCCTCACTATATGAGGCGCCTCCTTGCTACAATACTACCTCCAACCGTGGCACACAAACTGACTGTTGATGGAATATACTGCATCCCCACAACAGCCCACACAAAACCCAACTTAAATCGTGATGTCATCTTATGCTGCCTCACGGTCCAGGATAAAATACAAATCATGCAAGCCATAAAGGGTAAAACACCACTCGACTTCAAGAACTCCTTGAAGTGACATTATTTCTTCCTAATACCTAATTTAGATTTAGTGTTATGATTAGTGTTACTGTTGAGATTAGTGTTAGAGTCAATGTTCGTATTAGAGTTATTGCTAGTGTTAGCAATAAGATTACAGCTAGTATTATTATACTAGTGTTAGTGTTAGAATTAAGTTTATATCAGGTCACTTATCACTCTTTGCAAGTGCGCCATTAATTCAGGAGTAGACTGAGTTAAAATGGTGGCAGCTGCGTTTATGGTGGCTTATTAAAAATATGATCTGTAATGGGAGAATATGTCATATGTATATGTGCTCACCTTAAGTTAATTCCAACACACCATTTATTTAGTAATGTTATAGGTAGTAATGTTATAGGGGGCTTAAGAAAGAACACATTCTTTATTAAACTCCCTATACTGTGATATTTCCTGTGCTGCTAGGCATTATTGGTAATATTTCCATTAAACAGAATACAAATGATACACTGAGTGACCGGGGACTAGTTTGTCACAGTAAGAAGGTGCTGTAGGCCTTAGGCTGGTGTGAGATTCTGATAATCTGTGTAGTAGACTATATACCTGCTGTTCAGATGTTTAAAACTGTTTTTCTATGTATATTCTTCATGTTTTGTCTCCCTTCACTCCCTCGGCAGACCTGCTATGACTGTTACAGCTGACTAAGATACAGCCAAGGTTTTATCGACACTCCAGTACTCACTAACAGTTTTTTACATATCACAAATTTAAGGCAGGGCCCGTAGTTGTGGGAGGGGCTTGGGGTCCCCTTTATAAGGGCCCCCAGTCCTCTCTCACATACTGTTATTGGTCTGGCGAGTTGACCCTCCCACCACTCCCTCTTTTCACATCACCCTTTCTAGGTGGGTCCTCTTTTTTTACAGGCCTACTGCATTCTCGGTTTTGGCACACCACAACCGACTGGTGTTGGTAAACTATGTTATTATTACTATTCATATGTTACTCCTAATTATGTTATCTAACCATTACGGCAATATTGCCCCGACCACAACTTGCCTTTACATAATATATACAGTACATACCATAGGATCAACAAATACTGAGACTTTGCTTAGTATGAGAATAGAACAAATTGTAAGTAACTGGTTAAATTGTGAGAAACAAAACTTAAAATAATAATGTGACCAACTGGCCTTCTGTGAGTATGTATCTAGGGAATGCGAACTTTAAAACAAATTCAGTATTGCAATTTTCCAGCCATTGCTTCCAGAAACAACTGAAACAAAGGTAAAACTCTGACTCTTACATTAACATAGAGGCAGTTATATGTAATCTCATATCTCTGCATTTATGTCATGACATATCCCTCAGAGAAAGTGTGGGCTGGGTTGGAATGGAAGGGCTTGCAAAGGCTGCAGACAAGAGATCTGCAGTTTTTGCAAGCTGTTTTGGATTTACTCCAAATGAAAAAAATGCATAATTAAAACCATGCATGTTTCCATTTGGGGATGTATCATCTAAATAGTGATTTGCATTTCTTTATTTTAGATTTGGTCAGTGTAGGACTCATCTAAGAAATATTCCCTTGATGTGGCAGGTGATCCTACACATTAATGGCCATTAGAGCATACAAAAAAAAAAATTCAGTTATGTAAAGGAACACTATAGGATCAGGAACACAAACATGTATCCTGACCCTATATTGTCAAAAACACCATCTAGCCCACCTGTCCCCCATTACCCCCTATATATACTAAAATCTTACCTTTATTCTTACTGTTATTAGTCTGTTTCACATAGGAAAGCTTTAGATTGGCTGAGCTTGTCAAGGAGGTAGATCAGGGGCAGAGCCCGCATAAGCCAAACACAGCCCTGGCCAATCAGCATCTCCGCATAGAGATGTACTGAATCAATGCATCTCTGTGAGGAACGTTCAGTGTCTCCATGCAATGGGTGGAGATACTGAATGGCGGTCACTCTGTGCAGCACTGCCCCAGGAAGCAACTCTAGCAGCCATTTGAGGAGTGGCAAGTGGAGTTATCACTAGGATGTAATGTAAACACTGCATTTTCTCTGAAAAAAACATTGTTTTCTGAAAAAAAGCCTGAAGGGAATGATTCTACTCACCAGAACAAATTCAATAAGCTGTAGTTGTTATAGTGACTATAGTGTCCCTTTAAATGTGTATAGGGATTTGGGATAGTGCGCAAGTAACTTATTTAAAAAAATGTTTATTGTATGAATTGGGGCTGTTGTGCACTGTAATCATTGCTGCTGCCCAGAAGTAGTGGGAGTTTGAGCACGAGGCTTACTTTTGTATGTTTGTTTTTAGATATATCCCTAATTTAAAAAAAAGCATAATTAAACAAATGCATTTTTTGTAGCGGTATATCTACTAAGCGGTGTTTTTTTTTTTTTTTTTTTTTGAAGCATTGCCAGAAGCTGTTTCTCCATAATCTGCTATTGATGAATAGTGCAACTGATTTACATCTATCTGGCTTGACTTAAAGTTAAATGGCTCTTAAAACAAAATCAACTTTGGAATGAAAGTTGAACTTTGTGAATACCCCCTAGTTTAAACATTTTAAATGCAAAAGATCAATGCGTAACAGACGCAGATGTTGTAAATCCTAAAAATGTTACAGATCCTTCACACTTTAAGTGGAAACTAGCCTGTAAAAGTGAGTAAGTTGCTATTTTTGCCTAAACATTTAGATCCTTTGTCAATTCTTGACCGTTGCCAGTGTAGTTAATTCAATTCTAAAAGTAGCAAAAAAGAGTCTCCATCTGCAAATTTTCTTTCTAAGTAACTGCTACTTATGATTTCTTTAAAAACATGAATAAAAAGTTTTTTCATATTTTCAAAAAGTTCCATGGTTGTTACATCTCTGTACATACATAACATCATGGCCTGGCTTCTAGGAGAGCCAAAGCAGTATAGGTGAAGATGTGTATATAAGGGCAATGATTGTATTGCATTTTAGCACTTTACCAAACTGTAATTGTGTTCCTTTCTTACAACTTACCTTAAAGCGGCCCTCCAGATGTTGCTGAACTACAACTCCCATGATTCTCAGCCTATTTATTTCATTCATAGAATCATGGGAGTTGTAGTTCAGCAACATCTGGAGGGCCAGAGTTTGGGAAAGCCTGCCTTAAAGGGACACTATAGGCACCCAAACCACTTTAACTAACTTAAGTGGTCTGGGTGCAGTGACCCTGTCCCTTTACTGCAATGGTAATTATTGCAGTTTCTCAGAAACAGCAATAAATACCTTGCAGGGTTATGACTGCCTCTGGTCACTGTCAGTCAGATAGCCACTTCCTAGTGATTTGGCGGCTTTTGGTCACCTGGCGCTGTACGTCCTCACACTCTGCATTTGCCGTGCATGCGTATTAGCGCCCTGACGTCTGAGGGGTCAGAGAGCCGACCCAGCGAGTGACATCGGCACTGGAATCTGGTAAGTACAGTAAAAGATTATTTTAGCTTAATGAGGCAGTTTTAGTGTATAGATCATGCCCCTTCAATCTCCCTGCTCACTTTGTTTTAAATCACTGTGGCTTACATAGCCTTCCTAAACACTTCCTGGAAAGAGTCATCTAATGTTTATACTTCATTCTGCAAATTCTGTTTGATTTAGAGTTTCATCTCCTGCTCTGTTGATGGCTTGCTAAACCGTGCAGGAGCCTCCTGTATGTAATTAAACTTCAAATTACAGAGCAGAAGCTAAAAGCTTTTAAAGTAAGTTACATGTGATTGAAAATGAAACCAAATTGTTTTCATGTATGCTGTGGCAGTCACAGTCATAGTAGATGTGGCTAGGGCTACATAAACATAAACAAAAATGATTTAACTCTTAAATTACATAGAATTGAATAGTGAGGCTTAAGAGGCATGATTTATGCACTAAAACTGCTTCAATATGCTAAAGTTGTTTTGGTGGCTATATTGTCTCTAACACTTACACTGCGAGGGGAGGGGAGGGTGCAAAGGAACTATAGTGCTAGCAATACAACTTTGAATTCCTAGCCCTATAGTATCCCTTTAACCGCTTAAGGACACATGACATGTGTGACATGTCATGATTCCCTTTTATTCCAGAAGTTTGGTCCTTAAGGGGTTAAAGACAGCTTTTGAGTATGTGATTGATAATTTTGTAATGTGCCCCATGTCCAGCAGGTGACACTGTTTTGCAACTTGAAAATTCATGTTCTTGATTTTTATTCTGCAGACACTGAATAAAGCAGACTTTTAATTGCTTACTATATATTCTAACTTATCCTGAACGGTTCCAGACAGAGCTTAGTCATTGTACGAGTAGAAGGTATTTTATATGTTTTGTGTGTATTGCAACATCCAAAAGTGAGTGGAATCCAAACCAACACTAAATTTCACAATTTCCTATTTTTACTGAAAAGCTGCATTTCATTTTGATTAACCAGTTGTTCCTCCAACAAAATTATACAACTGTGTCTGAATTTGCAGTAAGTGTCAAAATATCACCGTTCCTAAGGAGTCTTGTTTACATCCAATATGTCATAAATCACTGTTTGATGTCAAAATCAAGTATGACTCTATCTGCCTATTTATGTGCAATGGTATTCACCTCCTTCAATCTATCATTTAGTTAATGTAACAATTGTTAAATTATATATTAGAAACACAAAATGTAATTGTATTTCATAAAAGCATATTTTTAATGTAACACACAATCATTTAATCCGAATTCATAACATTAGCCACTAGCCCAAGTCCTTTCAGACTAAATGTCACATTTCTTCCCATGCTATAGTTTTAGTGTGTCATTATAACGACAAATATGTATCACAGGTGTTTTGGGAGATTATTGTGCCATAAATTTCTTCCAGCGATCATTATCTGGTCTGAAGATACCATGTGTTGGTCAAAAAAAAAATGTCCTCCCTCCATTCAAACGTAGCCACAAGGTGGAGATTTTTGTTCATCTATGAGTTTCGTAAAAGGTTTTGTATTCCAACTCAGATCTAAATTAACAATCTCCCAAACCCTAGGTACAGTACTTCTTATAAAAAATGTTTTTTTAAATCTCACAACAAACGCAACACCCAATTATACAAACTGATAGAGCTCACCGATCGTAAAAAATCAAACATTTGATGTCTTCAGATATGACAACTGAATTAAAGCTTTTAATAAAGGAATTAGTTAAGAAAATCTGTTATTGTCAGTGTTGTAATATAAATGACTGTTTTCTAACCAGTTACATTTTCCCTATGATCTCATTACAATGGTACGACTGCACAAACAGAGAGTCATACTGAGGGATAACTAATTTTAGCAGAGATCCCAAAGTCTGAATTACTTAATTTATAAGTATCGTTGGATAATTAGCTAATCCATTTTTGAAGCTTTCACATGTTTTGTGCTATTACAACACACCATTTGTTTTATGCGATGGACAATCAACAAAAATTAGCAGAGGAAAAAAGTCACATTAAAAAATAATCGTTGTGAGCTCTGATGATGAATCTCATTTTCAACTTCTTAATTCTTCATATTCCTAACTGGTATTCTCCATTACCCCATCAGATTCAACTATCCGATATGGAAAGTTTTGCATCCTTCAGCACGCCCACTGGTTTTGCAAATGTCAAACTAAGTTTTACGGACTAAGCATGCATTAAAATGAAGTTTTGCGTTTCCCCATTCCTGTAGAATTTCTTTGTCTCCTTAATGTGAAATGCTTGTAACGATCAATCTTTATAGAATATTCACTTTAAGCGATAATGAAACAGGTACCAATGGTTGTTTGAAAAGCCCGATTACCAAGAGTCTGGACTTTTAATGAGCTAATGCAAGCACAAAAGACTTTTTATTTTCCAGAAAAATAAATTGAAAGATATTAGCATATCTTTCTATGTATGGTGAATCAAACAGAATAAAGTTGTATTTTTTCATATTAAGTAGGAATAAGAGTGGGTTTAAGTAAAATATGCATTCAGATCAATCCTAGATTAAAGTACTAGTAGGTGGAAATCAAAGGTAATTGATGCTTCAACTAGGAAGTTTGCTCATAATTATAAAAAAAAAAAAAAAAAGACATTTTCATGGGGCATAAGTTGAAATCCCATGATATCAACTCTTTCTGTTCGACACATCATCTTAAAAGAGGAATATTGGTTTCCATATTTATAAACTACTTTTTATCCCCTTTGCTGCAAATACTGACATTCTGTCATCGACAGCACTTTTGAAAAGCAGATGATAACACTCAGATGATAGCATTCACTAAAGCAGTGGTTCCCAAACTTTTTAGGTTTAAGGCGCCCTTAATATTTCAGTATTTTTCTAAGGCACCGTAAGTCAAAATATCTAGGTTGTATATCTGTACAGCACTGCTGCATTTACTGGCGCTATAGTGTAATGTACAGTGTTGGCGTTTGAAGGGCTGCTTGTATATAGTTTTAGTGTATTAATACACCGGTGTGTTTGTATGTAATGCTTTAGTTTGATTGCAGGGGTGTGTCTGAATGTATTGTTCACTTTTGAATGTGGATGTACATTTGTGTGAGTTATTTGTGTTTGAGTGGAGGGGTGAGTTTGTATTTTTTGGGGTGTGTTAGATTGCAGGAGGGTGCTTGTATGTTGTGCTGATGTTTGACTGCTTGGATGTATGCACATACACTACCACATATATACATACATACTTACACAGATATTCATGCACATTAACACACAGATACATATAAATACACCAACACATACACACAAATTCAAATAGACACTGACACATACATACAAATAGATACACAGACACATACACACACATAGATGCACACCGACACATACACACATTGATATACACACACACACACACACACACCCTGAAACATTGATAAATGCACACACCATGACACAGAAACACACACAGATGTGTGCCCATACACAAAACACACACTGACAAAGAAGAACGCTGACATATATATATACACACACACACAAATGCACACCATGACACTCACGCACATACACACACACTAATACACACACTCAAAACACACTCACACACATACACACACACTAATACACAAACACATACACACACACGTGATAATTTTTAAAACCCCAGCCCCCCTCCTGTAAACTTACCTTATGTATCCAGGAGGGTGGCTTGGAGTCCTGCTGGCTGGTGTGAGTGAGGGGTTTGGAGCAGCTCCTGGAGTGCTCCTCTCCCCTCATGCTGCAGCTGCCTCCTCTTCCTCCCGCGCTGTCTCTCTGCGTGACGCTGGGAGGAAGTTACAGTCTTTGCCTTCATCCCAGCCGGCCGACATTACAGGGGCCAGGCCCCTGTTCAGCAGTAATGTTTCCTGGTGCTGTAATCATAGCACCTGGAAACATTTCGTTGTGCCCCTGTGTACCTGTCGCCGTGGCACACGGTTTGGAACCACTGCACTAAAGTGAACATTCACAGACAATTTCAAATTTAAGGCCATAGTAGCTGAACTGAAAGCATAGCTCACTTAGAGAATTTTACCAATTCAGCTATTTTTACCTAAATTTGAAATTCGCTTTAATTTGACTTTGAAATCTAATTTTTGTAAATGACCCTAACAATGTTGTTCAACATGTTTTTCTCTATCTATGGCGTAATGAGGAGGGATCATACGTCCCATCTCATTATACTTATACTTGTGGGGGATAAGGGCAGTGGTGAGGGAGGCAATGGTGAGATGACAACTACCTTGTGGGGGGATTGTGGCCAAGGTGGGGGAATATAGTGGGGAGACAGCACCTGTAGACGGAGGGCAGGGTTTGTAGTGTAGGGATAGGGTTGGTGGGTAGATAATGACAGTGGTGGAGGGACAGATGCAGTTATGAAGGGGTAGGGGCAGTAGTGGGAGGATAGGAGCTATAGTGGGAAGACAAGGGCCTGTAGTGTGAGGACTGGAATTGTAGTGTTGGGGACAGGTACTGATGGGCTGCATATAAAATGTTTAAAAAAAGAAAAGAAAAGATAATGTGTATCCCCCCCCATTCTTGATGCCTACCTTGGGCCAGGAAGGGAGGAACCTTCTCCTTGGTGGTCTGGTGGGCACAGACAGATCCTCCAGATGGTGCCAGGAGATTGTATCAGAGCATTGCAGCTGTAAACTGCGGCAACTTACTAATACCCTAAAATCTCCACTGTACTTAAGTGATATCCCTGCAAGAGATCTACCCTGTCAGCTTGGCCCTATGGCAGGAGAATCGACTGGCTGGTGAGAAAGATCTTTGATCACCCCACCGGCCATGCTTCCATTCGTTTCCCTACCGCCCGAGGCCATGGCCTTGGTGGCCTTATGGCAAATCAAGCCCTGCTTTCAATGAGAGATCTCTTATCCTACAAGTTGTAGATGTTCACAGCAGACCTAATAATACATTTTGGAAAGGGATTTGGGGCTTTTCTAGCACTTGACTAGTATTTGACTTTTAGTGTGGTCATTGTATTTTAAGTTACTAGCAGCTAAGACATCCCTCTCAACTAAGGAGAGATGGCTCTTATTGAGGGTCCAAAATCTTTCTGTCCCTCTTTTCTATCCCAATGTCCCTCTTTTCCAGGAGCTCCATATTGCTGTGTTTGAGTATACAATAGAGCTCCATGATTATGGCTACAAAATACTAACAGATTTCCACAGACCACCAGTTAGCATTTAACATTTTTGTAAATTGAACAGAAAAGGCAGCTTTTCCAATTATTTGCCATAGCAACTTCATAAGAACTGTATAAAATGATCGATCATAGTATTTGCACTTCATTTGTGATTGTCTGAGCAAGTTGCCCTTAGCGATTGCATACACCTCACTCACCAAAACATGTTTTGAGTGATACATGCACCGCATTGACAGATACCTAAATATAAGATACAATATATTTTTTAACATTGTGTGCAGTAAAAGTTGCAGTCATTAACTAGTCTTTTTATTTTCATGCTAAGATTTAGCCAGTGTCATTTTAGTTAAATTTCTTCAGCTGCTAATTTATACTGTCAGTAACGTAAACCAGGTGTTACTTAACATGTATTATCTCTTATTAATATCCATGGGACATGTTATGTCAGTGTCTAATAACCATCTGTTAACAGTTAAAGGGACCCTATAGTCACCAAAACAACTTTATCTTAATCACGCAGTTTCTGTGTGTAGATCATGCCTCTGAAGTTTCATTGCTCAATTCTCTGCCATTTAGCAGTTAAATCACTTTTGTTTCTGTTTATGCAGCACTTGCCACACCTCCCCTGTGACTGACAGCCTGCATGAAAACAAAATGGTTTCATTTTCAATCAGATGTAACTTACTTTAAAAGATTTTATCTTCTGCTCTGTAAGTTGAACTTTAATCACACACAGAAGGCTCCTGCAAGGTATAGCAAGCTATTAACAGAGCAGGAGATAACTCTGAACTAAACAGAATTTGAAATAAAAATGTGTAAACATTAGATGACTCTTTACAGGAAGTCTTTAGGAAGGCTGTGACATGTCACATGTAAGGAGGTGTGACTAGGGCTGCATGAACAAAGTGATTTAACTCCTAAATGGCCATGAATTGAGCAGTGTGACTGCACAGACATGATCTATACACCAAAACTGCTTCATTAAGTGTCCTTTTAATTTTCATAATATGTAAACAGACTGTGTTCTGCCCATGGCACAAGAAAAGATGATTGATGGCTATGGGAGAGCTATGTGAATGAAAATGTTAATTTCATTCACAGATCAAGTGAGAAGTGACCAATAGAGGGAAAAAACGAGGAGAAGTAAAACAATTATATTTATATATTATCTATTTAATACATCTATATAATACATACATTTATTTTACGGCTCCTCCTCTTCTTCCTTCTATCGGCGTCCTTTTATCACTTGATGTGTGAACCAAATGGTGGGAAAATACACCTATCAGTGTACTGTAAAATAAACACAAAATGTTTACATTATTACACATGGAAATATGTTGCAGTACATTGATTGACGTAGAATTTTGGCGTCTCTAGATACAGGACAAGTTTCCTTAGCATTTGCTAGGGTCCCCTGTGCTCCCATATTAGCACAGGTAACTTACCGTACAATTTGTCCACTCAAACATAACAGGTTCTAAGTGAACCTTCAATAGAAATACATGTTTACAGTGTCCCCAAGACCATCTACTAACAAGGGAAAGTCAGTGGGGTAGGAGAGTAATAAATAATTACAGGTCTTGGGGCCCAATCTGTCAATTGGTAATTTATATTAATGTTGGGGAAAAAAAAGAAATAATTTAAAGTATTTATAAGACTGTGCAACTTCTGTCAGCTAATTATTGAGCCGACCTTCGTTTCTTGTCTGCACTTCTACTACTGGAGAATTTAACGTGAAATGCAAAAGGACATTTTTTTCTGATTCTAATTAAAGGAATGTTGGAAAGAGAACAGAATGCTTTCTCTTTTTTTGAGAGAGTTGGCAGTTTCCTAGGCAGAGCAAAAAAAAAAAAAAGAAATCTTAATATTTGGAATAGTATCAATGCATTTATGAGTCTTATACACACAAATGGGAGTAAAATGTGCTGGAACATTTTCAAAAGAAGTGCAAAGAAGGGAAGAAGGAGGATAAAACACACAATATATTTTTGTAGGTGGTCCCATGCATGACTGAATTGTATCTTAAATAAGCTCTCACACTAACTATAGGAGGAAAAGGGAAGAGAGTCATCTACAAAACATTATGATTTTATGACCTTAGTACATTGTGATTAAAACAAAAGGAACTGCACTTAATTCACATCAGCTAAAAATGGGTGCTTAGCCAGACCCTGGGCCAGCACCAGTTTAAAAAATAGATACCAGTTGAAGAAAGAAGGTTCAGACACTTCAATGCTCTATAGGCACAGTTATTGGAACAAGGTGAACACCACAACGTTTCGACCCACAAATGGGTCTTTGTCAAACTTGACAAAGACCCACTAGTGGGTCGAAACGTTGCAGGTTATCAGGAAATGAGCAGAGCTGTACAGACGTAGAGTGAGTAACACATTTCAGTCCATAAAAAAAAGTAATATTGTAATATTGAGGGGTCAGGCCTGGAGCCTTTGGTCCACCTTTAGAAAGAGATGGTGGGTTATAAATATTGCATTTGGAAACAATACAAATCACAATTATGTCATGTTTAATCATTAATCATGATGCTATAATATTTTATCACACTGTTCATTCAGTGGCATGAATTGTTCAGATAATTAATAATATTTCAGGTTCGTTTGGCATAAAGGAAACATTGTTTGCATTAAAATATAGGTACACGTTGAACTGGAGTAGAAATCTATTTGGATTTGTAAAAAATATATTTGTTTTGTAAAACAAAAATATAATGATCCTGAATTTATTAGAAGGACAGAAGGTCGAAATAGAGGAATATAAAAGTCCACGTGCTTCCGGTAAAGCTACATTTGAATCCTCTGATCAAATTGAGCAGACTTCTTAGATATTCATTATTGTGAGTTTTTTTAGAACCTATAACCAAGGACACCAGATGGTGATTTTTGGACTTCAAGTTTTATTTAATTCTGCTTTGACAAAGTTTTCTTTACTATTATTTTATTAAAGGCACACTCCAGACCCCTAAAGCACTTTAACTTGCTGAAAAGCTTTATGTGTGAAGAGTGTGTCCTCTTTTTCATTTTGGATATATTGCAGAGTTCAATTGAAATTGGCACTTTTTTAAATTAACCTGGTAACAGTCAAGCAGACAACAGGCTTCCTTGTTTAGTTCGCTTATTGCACTGAACTCAATAGGCAGCAATTGCCCAGAGCACATGCCTTGCAAGGACTTCTCATTGAGCTGCACTGGGAAGTCTGTGATTGGATAGTTACAGAAAGTCTGGGTTGGGTTAGAAGAGGAGGACTTGCAAAGGCAGTAGACAAGAGAACTGCAATTTTTGCAAGCTATTTGTAGATATAACTCCAATGAAAAAATGCATAATTAAATGCATGCATGTTTTCATTTGGGTTATATTTACTAAACAGTGAGTTTTGTTCATTTTGTATTTGGGCAGTGGGGTGTCCCTTTAAATGTTCCAGAAGACTATGCTTGTGCTAGTGACTAGGGGAAAACAATGCTTGGTAGGGAACAATTGGGAGTTGTGTAGTTTATAAACATGTTTGATATTATTTTAATTTTTTTCTGTAGACATGTGCAGGTTAGAACAGCACTAACTTGGCTAAGTAGTACGGCGTAGGTAGGTAACCATTTTGTTTTTCTTATTTACTTATTAGTGTACTAGAACAAAGGATTTCATCATTTGCATTTGTATTTTGGTGTTTGTTTTTTATGTTGGGTAACAACTTTTTTTTTTTTTTTAAATAAGCATTCATTTGGCTTTTTTGAGGGGAGTCTGGTATGAAAACATCATATCAGCTGATAAATACCATATATCAGATAGTTATTTGCATGATAAGCCTCTATGTATTGCAGAACCCTGTTATTCTTGCATTGAAATATCTGAATTGGTAAAAACTTAAGAAACTAAACATTTGAAGCTTTGCATTATAAAAACAAAATACATTGTTTAATTAAAAAGAAACAAAAATGCATGTTTAAATGATTCCCCAATATTTTGTATATGAAATTAGTTTTTAAAAGGATTTACATGATTACTTCATTAGTTTGCATTCTTTCCTTTGTAGCTATATTAATAGTTTGGATTTATTTTTGATCTGGATCATTTAACAAGTCCAATGCACACTTGTTTCTAGCTGGGTAGTGAAATCTTGAAGTAACACTAAAGTGACAGGAATACAAACACGTATTCCTGTCACAATAGCTGTAATATCACTATTTAGCCCTCCCATAACCTATGTAAAAGGTACGTTTTCTCACCTTTTTTTCAGCTCCGCGTGTGTCTGCCTGCTCTGGCTCCACCCCCATCCTCCTTCGTGGCTGAGAGCATCAAAACTGACCATCTCAGCCAATCCAATGCTTTCCACTAGGAAAGCATTGGGAGGCTATTTCCTCAATGCATATCTATGGAGACTGTTCACTGTCTCAAAGCCATCTAAGTGACTGTCACTGGAGGTGTCCCCAGGCAGTAATGTAAATACTGCCTTTTCCATTAAAAAGCCTGCAGGGACAGGCTATAGACACGAGAACTGCATTAAGATGTAATTGTTATGGTGACAGTAGTGTCCCGTTAATGTGAATTTGTAAAAGTATTCTGTCTACACCAGTTCCATCTCCATGGTCCTCAATCTTTTGGTGGGCTACATGTCACAGCATATTTTGCTGCTAATGGGAAGATATTTCTTTACCACCAAGGTTTGGCACCCTTTATATATCCTCTACCTAGGGGCATCTTTGCTCATCCTGCAATAGAACACAATTTCCCTTGCATCTCTGGAAGCTAAATTGTGCGACTTATCTTTAGGAACCTATGTTATGTTCCTGATATCAGCCCTAACTGTAGTAAAGGAGGGGCTCATCTCAAGACTTCAATATACCTAGAGAATAACAGAAAAACCAAACACACTGTATGTGAATTTCCTGTATGTGAATTCCCTGCTTCCTCAAAGCAATTCGTGAAAACTCTATACCCAGTTATAAAAATATTTTTGTATCTTTATTCTTCTGGTAGTTACACTCCATAATTAATTAGGCATCCACTTAAGCATATTCCGTTCTTTTTAACCAACCATCCTCGTGAAAATCTAGTTTAGATATGACCATTACCTTCAGTTAGATTGTAAACTGCAAGGCATTAGTTTAGCTATGTAGGGGTTCACGTCAGGACACATTAGAATATTCAGTGCAGGTACCCCAATAGGAGTAGAAAAAAACCAAATTGAACATTACTTTATGAATTAATTAAGAGGAGGTCAGCAATTAGGGGAGTACAGCGAGCTCAGGATACGTCCACATGTGTGGGATGTATTTTTGGTTGGCAATAGATGTCATTTCACATTGTTAAATTGCAGCATGCAAATCTCTGTTACATGCAACGTTAACCAGTAAAAAAAACAAGACATAGTGTAACCTCACTCTTTTTTTCGGTATATTACTCATCACCCCAGTCTATACAATGAGCCATTTGCTTTGGCACCAATTACTTTTATAATCTGCAGTTGGATAAGGGCCCCATTAACTCTCTTAAGCTGGAGGGAACTCCAACAAAATTGTTCTGCGTTGCAGGTGCCTGCAGCTCAGAAAGGATAACATTGCAATAATTGCCTGTCTCAGACAATAAAAACAGTGCTATGCTTTAAACTTCAATCAGTATTAATATCAGCATTCCTACTACTTCACACATACAGATACTTGATAAAACAGTGTATTATGAGCAGGCAATTTAATGCTGGTACTAAGCAGACACAGTACAATGTAGCCTGTTTAAGTAGAGAATATGTCATTCTGAGTTGTTTTTTTCCTACAATAATGTTTTGTCTGCAGGTTAACGGCCTACAGATCAGGTCATATAAATGTATGCTTTTAAATATAGCACTTTATATGAGTGTTGTAGAATAGAGGTAGACAAACGGTGGATACAGTTTATCAACAGTCTCATAGCAATTCACAAGGGGTATGAGACCAATTTAGTTTTACTTTAATAAGCTGCATGTTCAGGTTGGTCTGTGACCCTTTGCCTGCCCAGTTCGGACATAGACCCACAGAAGCAGAGTACCGACTTTTATGCCTGAATGCGCACTCGGTCCTTGCCTCTGCACATGTGCAGTTTAGGATTTGACCCTGCACCGATTTGAATGGATGGGGAAAACAGTTTGTCTTGTTCAGTGAATGAATCCCAAGGATGAGCAAGCCATGTGTCAGGGTACTTTCAATTTCTTTTAGTGGAAATATGAGGGAAGCCAATGGGAGT
Organism: Pelobates cultripes; assembly: GCA_933207985.1. Classification (NCBI taxonomy): domain Eukaryota; kingdom Metazoa; phylum Chordata; class Amphibia; order Anura; family Pelobatidae; genus Pelobates; species Pelobates cultripes. The sequence continues at coordinate 45,731,912 of OW240920.1, read as the reverse complement.
TTCTTTCCTCGCACCATCTGGAAAAATTTCAATAGAAATACTCTCAGGACTGAATAGTTTTTCGTTCTTTCTGCCCTTTGTTAAGAATTCCTGAGCAGAACAGAATGGCACTCATCTGTTTGATACCAGGGGTGACGAAAGGTGCATGAACTATACACGATTTATTTTTCCAATGATGCTAGTTTGGGCTAAAATGTTCAATTTATGGTTTAATTTATTAGATTACATTTGTCACAAATTGTTTGATTTCCTTTTTTTTTTTGTACCAATGTATGTCTCTGTGGAACGTGTTGGAGTTCTATAAAATAATAATAATAAAATATAAGCTATGTCCGAAGCTGCCATGGACATCTCTACTACATTTTGTTTATACGGTTCCGCATGCCCCATTATGTTGGTTAGATAAATGAGTTGTAAAGTGAGTGATATTGTAGAAACAGCTTTTCTATTATTTTCAGCACTTTCACATCTAAAAATAGAAATCCTTAGCAATATAGACAAATATATGATTATATGATTTATATAAACTTACAAACAAACCTCCTGAAAATAGCTCTCCAGGGGTGTGGAATGATTTTTTTTTTTTTTGATATTATGAATTTGCAAGTGTCTTTGATATCAGATTTAATCATTTTTACTGCTATTTTCTGCTAGTATATTTATTTAAAGGTTATGCTTTGGCTATGTCTTTCGTCTTTCTTTTTCAGAAGGTTTGTTTGTTTTACATTGCAGTTTTAGAGAAACTGTAATGTTTACATTGCAATATTTACATTGCAGTGTTAAGACTGCCTCTAGTGGCTATCTACCTGACAGCGACTAGAGGCACTTCCTGGAGCTTCACGGAATTTAACTCCGTGAACTGACGCTGGACCAGTGTGTTGAAAAACCCCATAGAAAAACACTAAGTCAATGCTTTCCTATTGGGAAGACCTAAAGCGCATGCTGCACTTGCCACGCATGTACATTTAATTTCCAGAATTGGCTGAGGTAAGAGGAGAAGAAACCCTGAACTCTCGTGCAGGAATAAGGTAAGTGTTTAAAAAGTTATTATTCCCTTTAACCACCGGGAGGGGAAGACCAAGGAGGGAAGCCGCAAGGGCAGAGCGACACTTTAGTGTTAGGAATACAGCTTTGTATTTATAACACTAATGTTCCTTTCATTTCCTAAAGTATTTCTTTCGAGACCAAGACAATATCTCAAGTCAATCTTTCCAATGATTTCCATTGTAAGTCCAACTAAACTGATATTATGAGAATACACATTGGATATGGATATAAAAAAAAGAAAGGAAACTGTATTGTAGAAAACACTATTGTAAATACATAGTGTAGCCTCAAACACTCACATTAGTAAGTAACATGATCACATGGTCGTGAACTATACAGAATTTTTAATAAGAACACTTATAATTCCCAAAGGCTATACTTCATGAAAATGTATCATACTGCTGCTTTCTCAATTTAGCCGAACTAAAAGGTTTGAGGAGCAGGGGCTCCACTATTAGAAGTTAAAGGACAACTGCCACCTCAAAACCTATTTTTTTATATAATAATCCTTTCAATAAGTGTCGATAGGATATTATTCTAAATGAAGTGTATGTAGAAAATTAGAAAAACTCATCCCTACCTATATGATAGGATCCTTCAGGCATATACATGCAACTTGGGTGAGAAACCCAACATGGTCTAATTTCCTGTGCAGGGATTGAAGCAGGGATGATTATGAAGACACACTGTTGGTTTTCAAACAGTGCATACCTCCTAAGTGTCCCTACGTAAGATGTACAGTCCCTATTTTGGACCCAAATACCTCTATCCTTCTTTTCCATTCTAATGTCCATCTTTTCTAGGATCTTAATATTGGAGTGTGTGTGTGAGTGTATAACATAGCTCCACTTGAATAACACTCACAGCAATGTGTCTTTAAACTACTGTAAAAATGTTTAGAAATGAGTGAGGGTGATAGAGCCATGTTCTAATGATGTTGACCTGTGGATATCTTGCACTGTTAGGCGAAACCTGATTGAAATCGTAGGACATTAGAAGCTACATTAGTCTTAGGGCTTGGTTTCATCCAAAGGAGATTCTCTATACAAGTTCTTGCAGGCTGTAGTCGATTTTTTTTTGGTGTTTCACGGAGATCCACAGTGCTGTCTTTTCTGCTGCCAAGAAATCTGTTTTGCGACTCCAGAGTTTAATACCTGCCTCGGCTCCAGCTGTTACAAGATGTTTGATGTTTTTGCCCTGAGGGAGACCTTCCTTGATCCTGCGTTAGCCTTATGTGTAGTTTAAGGTTACATTTTCTTTTTCATGACCTGTACCTGTCTCTCCTGTGTTTTACACTAATAAAATCTCTCTGGTATCTTTCTCTCTGGCAGAGTAATCCCCTGCCCACTTGTCTTCTAACTGAAACCCTATTTTAGTCTCCTGAGTTCAGAAATTTGGAGACACATTGAAATAAATTGAGAAGTACAATATTCATATTGCCCATTCATTAAATGCAATTTAGTTAATGGTTTGGTTCTGTCCCCACATTTGCATACTCAATTTGTTTATATTTGTGTGAGGGGCAAATAAGGCCGTAAAGGAAGCATAGCAAGAGGAGCATAGTAAAGGGGGAAATAAGTCGGTTGAGGTGTACCGGAACCGAGGTCGCAGCAGGTCTGTAATAAAAGAGGGCCCACCCATGAGATGTAATAAAAATATAGATAGAGGGAGTGGAGGGTGGGGACAAGCGAATCGCTATAATCAAGTACGGGACGGAGGAAGGTGAGTAGGGGGGTTTAAGTAGTGTGACAAGCCCCTCCCACAACTGCAGGCCAAGCCTTTTCATTTGTGTGAGGGGCAAATAAGGCTGTATAGGAAGCATAGCAAGAGGAGCATAGTAAAGGGGGAAATAAGTCGGTTGAGGTGTGCCGGAACCGAGGTCGCGGCAGGCCTGTAATAAAAGATGGCAAAAAGTTGATACATCCCAGAAACGTAGAACAATCAAACAACTGATAAGAAAACCTTAATTGCCTAGCTATATGGTAAAGCCGGTTGAAAACTTGGCGGTACGTGGTACATATGGGGGAATATGCTGAGAGCTTCCATTGACCTAGAGATTAAATATATACGAACCAAAGTGAACTAGATTGAAGCCATAGATGCCACCCTATCCTAGAGGCGTGACCAGAATAGTAGAACTGATTAAAACTGGCCCCAAGATCAATGCACCAAAGAAAGTCGGAGTGTAAGGACTGGCCCCAGTAGTGAGATCTGTGATAGTTAGGCTTGATTAGAAAAAGAGTAAATAGGTGCCCATTTCCTTGTGGTTGGTCTAAAAGAAGGCAAAAAACCTAGTTTGAAGCACTGCCAATTTTGCAACAAGCTAGGGAAAAATTCCTTCTTGACCCCAGAATGGCAGTCAGATTTATCCTTGGATCAAGCAGTTATTACCCTACATTGAAGGCTGGTGTCTGGTTCGTAAGGACAGGCGTCTAATAGGTCTGATAGTGATTGAACTAATTGGATGTGGATGGGATATCTGCAAGATTTGAAAATCCTGGGAGCCGGAAATGTCTTGAGTATGGTACTAAACTGGTATGAGGACATGAAACTGCGTATGAAAGATAAACCTGTAACAGCATGTGAAGTTGTAATAAGTAGAGTTGATGCAAGTTAGAGGTGGCAAAAAGAAGCGAAAACCAAATGCAGACAACCTAGCAAAAAGACAGTAACAGAATACGCGAAAGGAGCAGCAAAGGAGAAGGCCCTAATACATGTATCGCGAGTGTCAATAGAAAGAACCCGATGAGAAAGATGACGACCATGAGCTAACAAGGCTGGTAGTCCGCGAGCAGAGGACAGCAGTGGCTACGGGAGAGGCTGAAGGCAGAGCCAAGAGGAATGCATGGAGGAGGCACAGGAGAGATCGTATAAAAAAGGTGCAGGAAGTCTGGCTCGGATCCGGCCAGAGCGGCAGACGTCAATTACCCAAAAACTGCCAATCTGAAACCGCCCTATTGACAACAGTAGCGGAGGATGGAAAAGCGTTACTCGTGGAGGCAGACAGATGCTGAGAATTCAGCTGACCGAAAGGGTGCTAGGGAGGGAATAAGTCGACTCGCGAGAAACACAGCGAAGTGAGGAAGAGACCAGGTCACGAGAGGGAGTAGCCGAAACTCCACAGCGCGATGAGTACCAGACCTAGCCAGAGAGCCAGGCTGAAAGAAAAAAAAAAATAGCACGCCAGCGCCAGGCAATGGAGACCTGCTAAGAGAGAGATGAAGAAACAGTGCATACGCTACCCAATGTGTGTGTGCGTGAGTGTGAGCTGGCATACTAGCTAATGCCAAAAAGGCAAACAATTAAAACTAGGTTTGGTGACAGGTGAGGCCCTGCTAAATGCCAAGCGGCGGGAGAGGCTCTATCTATGCGTTGGCGCGAGGGGACGAGGCCACTGAACGTTGTGGCGGGGTGTCGGCCTCTCGACTGTTAAACATAAGATAGAATGGGGGTGACAGGTGAGGCCCTCCCTTTGCCACAGTGCGAGGCGACTAACTATGATTTGGCCCGAGGGGCATAGTACCTCCGAGTATGAGGATGGGTGTTGGCCTCGCGGGACCACTAACCTAAGGCGAAGAAGCTGGGGGGGAAATTACCACTCGGACCCTAACAGCCAGCAACAGCTAACTAAGAGGGGATGGGTAAGGAGTGAGAGAGTGGATGCACTGCGTGACGAAGATGAGGGGGTTTTGAGGAGGAATCATAAAGCAGACTCTAATGCTCCTTCTGGAAAATAATGGAGCACAGGTATAGCGGGCAGACTTGGCCCAGCCAAGCAGGGAAACAAAAACCAAAGGTGAATACGCGGGTCACACCCCGTGATGGGACCGAAAACTGCTTGACAACAGCAACTACGTAGCTTAAGACCGCACATGACAGCAGGAAAAGGAAACACTAATTAAATTTTTTTTTTTTTAAACCTTGCACAACAACACCTAAATCAGCTGCAGGTTATTGATTTAATTCTATATCATTCCAGGGGAAATTGCCATATAGAAGCACACTAGATCTGTACCTGCAGAGGTCCTAGGCAAAACACTGCAAGGGGCATGAGCCAGCGGAGCCTGACCCGGACGGACAACAGAGGCTTGGAGCGCCAGGGACAACTGGAGATCCGGAGCAGAGCCCAGGAGGACCGCAGACAACGAGCAGCAATTCTTTTTCTTCTAAGTTTCTAGTCTGAATATATGGGCATGTCATATTCTGGTGTGTCTTATATTCCACGAAATATGTTATATATAGTAAATTAGATACTAATCAGCATACTGTCTGTAACCACTTGACTTATCCTTATTATTTAGCCGATACATATTTAAAATGCATTAGACCAGGCTGAAGGAAAATTTCTGATGCCGTTATTGGTTTGTTAAAAGTCTGAAGATCCTGTGCCTTTTAAATGCTTTCACCACCTTGCATGGAAACCTGTCATACCACACTGTATATTTATATTTTTAAACAAAATGTCAAGCCTTTATTCTGAATATGTCAATATGGCGAGATTGTTCAAAAGTGACATTAGTTTGGATGGAAATTGAAACATATCTCAGAAATATTTATAGAAAACTGAATGCTGTGCTATTCAAATTCCCTATTCAATCTTGCATTATTGTTGGTTTCTAAACATTTAAATAGAATTGATTTCTAGGAGACTTAGTATCTATGTTGCATTTCCTGGTTTCGTAAAATGAATAAATAGGAAATGTTTAGCTTGTCTACCACATCAGTATTGTTTGAACATATTCTAACTGCAGTCAGTCATTTTTCTTGACTGGTTTGACTTGAAAATAACAGGTTATTACAAAGATATTTGATGTTCCCTAGCAGAAACAATACAGTGTACTTCCTTATTGTTAAAGGGTTGCCTCAAGCCTGCTATAGTTGTTATGGTGCAAGGAGTACCCTGTACCCTGGCCTGGTTCCCCGGTAATGGGGAAAATTATTTGCCCTTCTGTGTTATATTTATTTATGCTCATTGTTACTTTTCCCCTCATAGTACCGTGAAAAGTCTTCTGTTTCACAATTCATTTGTTTAGATGCAGATTCGACTAATTAATAGAACGTCCAGCTAATAAGGATTGGAAGATATAACAGATATTCTCAGGAGTTAAGCCACAGGGATCCTGAGAGCCCTCTAATATGCTCAAAGTAGTCAGTCACTAGTCAGTGACATGTACCCTTGTGTTGCTGCATCCAGGGGGAATAAAGTTGAATGGCGATATACTTACCTGATGCTTTTCATTGTAGGTTCCACCATTTAGTGATGGCTCTGGGAACTGACAAATGTTGATGGTGGTAGCTCAATGTTTGTCACGTTTTTTCACTTTAGACTTTGACCGTGAGACAAAGTAGTCCTTACGTTGACATATGATATCTTTTGGTTGTGTTGGAAATGAATGGAAAGTCATTATGATTATTTTGTAAAGTATTTATCTTTATGAAATACTCAAAAGTGACAGGAAAGTGACAATGCAGCCATAAGATCCAATACAGTGGAACCTCGGTTAACGAACACCTCGGTAAATGAAAAATTCGGTTTACGAATGAGAATCCGAAAAAAAAATTTTTCTCGGTTTACGAAGTTTTTTCGCAATACGAAATAAGTGTCCCCATTTATAGCTCCGCCCCCCTGCATACTGGAGTTTGGGTAGCACATGAGTGTGCAGGTGTTGGAGCCATTTGCAGCAAGTTTTGGAGCCTTTTGGGGCCATTTGCAGCAAGTTGTGGAGCCTTTTGGAGCCATTTGCAGCAAGTTTTGGAGCCTTTTTGGTGCATCTCAAGAGGTGGAAAGGTAGGGAGCTGAGCTTAGTTGTTTGCATGCCTTTTACTGTGTGTTCTGCATTGTGTGGTGATTTCCATGCCAACTCATATGCTGTGCATGCCTGTTACTGTGTGTTTTGCATTGTGGGTTTGCTTTCCATGCCAGCTCATGTGCTGTGCATGCCTGTCACAGCTCATATGCTGTGCATGCTTGTTACACTACTGTACTGTGTGTTTTACAATGTGGGGTTGTTTTCCATGCCAGCTCATGTGCTGTGCATGCCTGTTACTGTGGTTTCCATGCCAGCTCATGTGCTGTGCATGCCTTTTACTGTATGTTTTGCATTGTGGGGTTGTTTTCCATGCCAGCTCATGTGGGTGTAAAGCATTTTTTTGCATACTTAGTAACGGTGGTGTCATGGCACCCAAAAAAGCAGCGGGAGCTGGGAAGAGGAAAAAGGAGATGATTTTGCTTGAGGACAAGAAATAACTCATCAGGAAGCATGAAGGAGGAATGCGATTGACTGACCTCGCCAAAGAGTATGGAAGGAGTGCATCCACAATCACTACAATCCTAAAAATGAAAGAGAAGATAACTGGGAGAGATGCAGCCAAGGGAGTCACCAGGGTCTCCAAGCAACGGCCACCTGTTCTGGAGGAGGTCGAGAAGTTGCTCCTGCACTGGATTGAACAGAAGCAGCGTGCAGGGGACTCAGTGACCAAGGCGATCATCTGCGAAAAAGCCAAGGCCTTGCACGCTGACCTCCTCAAACAACAGCCAGGAACGTCAGCAGGTGCAGAACGCTTCAAGGCCAGCAGGGGGGTTCGAAAGGTTCAAGACCAGATCTGGAATCCACAGTGTGGTCAGGCATGGAGAGGCTGCAAGTTCCAATGTTGCTGCAGCTGAGGAATTTGCTAAGGAGTTCCTGGAGGTCCTACTTTCAGAGGGCTACCTTCCTCAGCAGGTCTTCAACTGTGACGAGACTGGACTCTACTGGAAGAGGATGCCAAAGCGTACCTTCATCACAGAAGAGGAGACCTCATTGCCTGGCCACAAGCCGATGAAGGACCGTCTCACCTTCCTGTTCTGCGCCAACGCCAGTGGGGATCTTAAGATCAAGCCCCTGCTTGTCTACCATTCAGAGAACCCATGGGCCTTCAAGAAACACAAGGTGAACAAGGAGCAGTTGAGCCTTTTGTGGCAGTCTACCCAAAGGCTTGGGTCACACGCCTCTTGTTTGTGAAGTGGGTCAATGCGGTTTTTGATCCTGCTGTGAAGAAGTACCTTGTGGACAATAACCTGCCACTCAAGGCTATGCTGCTCATGGACAATGCTCCTGCCCATCCTCCAGGCCTTGAGGAAGACTTGCTGGAAGACTTTAATTTCATCAAGGTCATGTTCCTTTCGCCTAACACCACCCCACTACTTCAGCCAATGGACCAGCAGGTCATCTCCAATTTTAAAAAACTCTACACAAGGGAGCTTTTCCGGCGATGCTTTGAGATGACAGATTGCTCAAGCCTCACCTTCCATGAATTTTGGAGAGAACATTTTGACATTGTGAGCTATCTGCAATCACCATTGCCTAGGCCGGGGAAAGCCTGACAAACCTAAATTCTGCTTGGCGCAACCTGTGGCCAGACTGTGTTGTGAAACCTGCCTCCAGTGCTTCTGCACCAGAGTCAACAGTTTTTTATCATAATAAATTTATTTTCTACCTGTACCTGGTTACTTGGTTCCTGATTTACCTGATTGAGGACTGCAAACACCTCCTGGGGGACCTAAACATTGGATCCATGTACATCTGAATGATTCGTTCTACCTAGTTTAGAGCAAACTTATAAATGCTCATCAAATTGTGAGTTTTTCCAAGCTTCTCAATTGAATATTATATGTTTGGCATACTACCCTATGTTGGTGTTCTACTTTTACAGAACCTAGGGACGTACCACAAACTTGTGGACTTATAAGCTACCTGCGCAATCACCTATTCCCGTTTTTCCAGAGTCAACAGTGTTGGAGGAAATTGTTTCCTTGGGGAGGACCATGGGCCTGGAGGTGACTTAGGAGGATGTCTACGAGCTGGTGGAGGAACACGACCGTGACCTAACCACCGAGGAGCTGGTGGAATTGCAGAAGGAGGCACTGGAGGAGCAGATCATATTTGAGGAGGAGGAGGAAATGAGTGAGGAACAGCTCTCTTCCACTGAATCTCTTCCACTGAACTCAAGGAGGCATGCCAAATGTGGGTAAACCTACAGACTTTTGTACAGCAGCACCACCCAGATAAGGCTCTAGCCCACAGACTTGTGAGCAGTTTTGACACAGACATGTCCCCTTTCCGAGGGATGCTTAAAGGGCGCCAAAGGCAGCAGACAATGGAAAGGTTCCTACAAAAACAGCCTAGACATGAAGAAGAACCTGCTTGTGTTAGTGCTGCCCAATTTCCCTCGTCCTCCTCATCTTCCAAAAAGTGTTGAAATTGTTTTGAAATGTTCCATGTTTTCCCTGTTGACTTGTGATTTATGTAAGTTGAAGTGTACTGTACCATGTTACCAACAGTCTGCCATGTTTTAAAAGTTGATGTGTGATGTTTTAAAACATAAAGTTGGATGCTTGATTAATCATGTCCCTGTACAGTATTTATGCCTTTAAAGTGCACTTTATAAAGCGTTTTGAACAGATAAAATACTCTATTTGACTTTTTTCTCACCTCCAGAATGCATTAATTGGTTTTCAGTGCATTCCTATGGGAAACCGTGTTTCGGTATACCAATTTTTCGCAATACGAAACGTCCCGGAGAACGCATTAAATTCGTAAACCGAGGTCCCACTGTATTGTAAATGTCAACAGGACCTTGCTGATTCTTACATACAGTTGCAAGAAAAAGTATGTGAACCCTTTGGAATGATATGGATTTCTGCACAAATTGGTCATAAAATGTGATATAATCATTATCTAAGTCACAACAATAGACAATCACAGTCTGCTTAAACTAATAACACACAAAGAATGAAATGTTGCCATGTTTTTATTGAACACACCATGTAAACATTCACAGTGCAGGTGGAAAAAGTATGTGAACCCCTAGACTAATGACATCTCCAAGAGCTAATTGGAGTGAGATGTCAGCCAACTGGAGTCCAATCAATGAGATGAGATTGGAGGTGTTGGTTACAGCTGCCCTGCCCTATAAAAAACACACACCAGTTCTGGGTTTGCTTTTCACAAGAAGCATTGCCTGATGTGAATGATGCCTCGCACAAAAGAGCTCTCAGAAGACCTACGATTAAGAATTGTTGACTTGCATAAAGCTGGAAAGGGTTATAAAAGTATCTCCAAAAGCCTTGCTGTTCATCAGTCCATGGTAAGACAAATTGTCTATAAATGGAGAAAGTTCAGCACTGCTGCTACTCTCCCTAGGAGTGGCCGTCCTGTAAAGATGACTGCAAGAGCACAGCGCAGACTGCTCAATGAGGTGAAGAAGAATCCTAAAGTGTCAGCTAAAGACTTACAAAAGTCACTGGCAAATGCTAACATCCCTGTTAGCGAATCTACAATACGTAAAACACTAAACAAGAATGGATTTCATGGGAGGATACCACAGAGGAAGCCACTGCTGTCCAAACAAAACATTGCTGCACGTTTACAGTTTGCACAAGAGCACCTGGATGTTCCACAGCAGTACTGGCAAAATATTCTGTGGACAGATGAAACCAAAGTTGAGTTGTTTGGAAGAAACACACAACACTATGTGTGGCGAAAAAAAGGCACAGCACACCAACATCAAAACCTCATCCCAACTGTGAAGTATGGTGGTGGGGGCATCATGGTTTGGGGCTGCTTTGCTGCGTCAGGGCCTGGACGGATTGCTATCATCGAAGGAAAAATGAATTCCCAAGTTTATCAAGACATTTTGCAGGGGAACTTAAGGCCATCTGTCTACCAGCTGAAGCTCAACAGGACAATGACCCAAAGCATAGAAGTAAATCAACAACAGAATGGCTTAAACAGAAGAAAATATGCCTTCTGAAGTGGCCCAGTCAGAGTCCTGACCTCAACCCGATTGAGATGCTGTGGCATGACCTCAAGAAAGCGATTCACACCAGACATCCCAAGAATATTGCTGAACTGAAACAGTTCTGTAAAGAGGAATGGTCAAGAATTACTCCTGACCGTTGTGCACGTCTGATCTGCAACTACAGGAAACGTTTGGTTGAAGTTATTGCTGCCAAAGGAGGTTCAACCAGTTATTAAATCCAAGGGTTCACATACTTTTTCCACCTGTACTGTGAATGTTTACATGGTGTGTTCAATAAAAACATGGCAACATTTCATTCTTTGTGTGTTATTAGTTAAGGGAGACTGTGATTGTCTATTGTTGTGACTTAGATGATGAACAGATCACATTTTATGACCAATTTGTGCAGAAATCCATATCATTCCAAAGGGTTCACATACTTTTTCTTGCAACTGTACATCATGTGAATTCTACATACTACAGAGGAGCACTTGTTATCCAGGGAAAATATCGATTTGGTAACCCCTAGAAGTGAATTAATTGGGCAGCATACCATGCCGCCTAACTAACATAATGCTATAAGATAAGGACTAACCCATATATTCTGTAAAGAAGTGATCACAGAATAATTTTTGTAGCAGATATAAAGGGACACTCTATTGCCCAAGTACAAAATAAATAAAGATCATTGTTTAGTAGACAGTGGCGTACACATGACCCATGGGGCTCCGGTGCGAAAATTGATCCGTGCCCCCCCGCCCCCGCTTACTCTGCGCGGGCCGGGGCCACAACACATGGCGGCGGGCACCTGGTCGCAGGGGTTGCAGGGCTGCGACCCCTGCAACCGCGGTATGTACACCAGTGCATGCAGATGCACACACACTTAAAGGACCACTACAGACACCCAGATCACATCAGCTCAATGAAGTGGTCTGGGTGCCAGGTCCCTCTAGTTTTAACCCTGTAGCTGAAAACATAGCAGTTTCAGAGAAACTGCAATGTTTCACTTAGGGTTAATTCAGCCTCTAGTGGCTGTCTCATTGACAGCCGCTAGAGGAGCTTCCGCGATTCTCACTGTGAAAATCACAGTGATAAGACACTGAACGTCCATAGGAAAGCATTGAGTAATGCTTTCCTATGGGCGGTTTGAATGCGCTGAAGACACACACACACACTGTCACGAACAGACGCATACACACTAGCTAACAGACACACATTTACTGACAGAGACACACTCAGTGACAGACACATACACACTCACTTACAAAACATACACTTTCACCGACAAACACACTCACTAACAGACACACACAGTAACACACTCACTGACACTCACTAGCAGACACAAACTCAATAACAGACAGACTCACTGACACTCACTAGCAGACACACACTCTAACACACACATTCTAGCACACACACACTAACACACACACTAACACACACACACTCTAACACACACACACTAACACACACACTAACACACACACACACATTTTTTTTTTAAATTTAATCCCCCCAGCCTCCTTACCTGTGGGAGAGATGAGGGTATTCCCTGGGGTCCGGTGGTGTCACCCGGCACTCTTCCCTGAGTGCTTCCTCTTCAGCTCCCTCGCGTGTCGCGTACTGATACCGGATGACGGATGACACACACACTAACACACACACACTAACACACACACTAACACACTCACACACACACTAACACACTAAGACTCACACATGTTTTTTTTTTAAAATTTAATCCCCCCAGCCTCCTTACCTGTGGGAGAGATGAGGGTATTCCCTGGGGTCCGGTGGTGTCACCCGGCACTCTTCCCTGAGTGCTTCCTCTTCAGCTCCCTCGCGTGTCGCGTACTGATACCGGATGACGGATGACACACACACTAACACACACACACTAACACACACACTAACACACTCACACACACACTAACACACTAAGACTCACACATGTTTTTTTTTTAAAATTTAATCCCCCCAGCCTCCTTACCTGTGGGAGAGATGAGGGTATTCCCTGGGGTCCGGTGGTGTCACCCGGCACTCTTCCCTGAGTGCTTCCTCTTCAGCTCCCTCGCGTGTCGCGTACTGATACCGGATGACGGATGACACACACACTAACACACACACACTAACACACACACACTAACACACACACTAACACACTCACACACACACTAACACACTAAGACTCACACATGGTTTTTTTTTTTTAAATTTAATCCCCCCAGCCTCCTTACCTGTGGGAGAGCTGAGGGGATTCCCTGGGGTCCAGTGGTGTCACCTGGTGGGCAGGCTGGCGGGCGCGCGAGGGAGCACTCTCCCCTGAGTGCTTCCTCTTCAGCTCCCTCGCGCGTTGCGTATTGATACCGGATGACTGATGATGTCATCTTCCAGCTCCGGTATCAGTGCGGTGCGCGAGGGAGCTGAAGAGGAAGCACTCAGGGGAGAGTGCTCCCTCGTGCGCCCACCAGCCTGCACGCCGGATGACACCAGGGCCAGCCTCGGGGGGCCCTGAGGTGGCCAGCTCCTGGGCCCTCCAGGAGAAGAGGCTGGCCACACTGGCATACATACCGGGTCGCAGGGGCGGCCAGGCCCCCAGGTGGGCTGGGCCCGGTCGCAACCGCGACCCCTGCTACCCCGGTATGTACGCCACTGTTAGTAGATATACGTCAAATAAAAACATGCATGAATTTAATAATGCATTTTTTTTATTAGGGGTATATCATGAAAACAGCTTGCATTCCTTGCATTTCTCTTCTCTGCAGTCTCTGCAAACCCTCCCCTTCTAGCCCCACCAAGACTTTCTATGTCTGTCCAATCACAGACTTCCTAATGCAGCTCAATGAGAAGTATTTGCAAGGCAGGTGCTCTGTCCAATTGCTGCGTCTTGAGTTTAGCTACATTGAGCTAAACAAACCAGGAAGTAATAGAACCGGTTGTCTGGAGGAAACCAAGGGGGTGTTGTGATGAAGTGCCCTTCGTCACTTGTGCCTGGAGAGAACTAATTACCAGCCTCTTGCCGTATGACTATGGCCCCTGGAAGATTTTGCCCTTTAAATACGTTATTTGGGCACAGTGGATTTTATTAGACTGGTTCTGGCCCTTTAAATGCTCTGACAAAGGATCTGCAGTTTTTCTATGCACTTCGGATGCAGAGTGTGAGGAAAACCCCTGTTTTATGGACTTAGTTTGACTGTTTTATCCCCCTGCCCCCTCTTAGAACACCAGTTTAAAAACCCTTATGTCTAGACTATAGGCACCCAGACCACTTCAGCTTAAGAAGGAGAGCTCCCTGCCCGGTGCTGGAGAAAGAGGTAAGTTTAACCCCTTCCTCACCCTAGAGCCCGGCGGGGAGGGGGACCCTGAGGGTGGGGGCACCCTCAGGGCACTATAGTGCCAGGAAAATGAGTATGTTTTCCTGGCACTATAGTGGTCCTTTAATAACTGTCATTTAAAACACTGTCTGACGTTTTTACTGTCATTTTGTTTTCCTCTGAGGAGTTGTTTTGCTGCATGCGTGCTGTTGCTTTTGTGTGATCATTAAACAAACCTGCTTGACCCTTTCTTGAAGCCTTGGCTCATGCTTGGGGGGATGGGATAAGTCTGCAGTGCTGATGGTGTCGGTTGGAGTGCTTGGAGTCCTCGGCAAGCATCGATTGGCGGAGTTACTCGGTCGGAGTTCCAGCGCGTCCGTCACAGGTGTAACCATTTTAATTTATAAAAGTGCCAATTTCTAATGAAATCTACATTCTTCACACATAAAACTTTTCAGCAAGTTTAAGTGCGCCAGGGGCCTAGAGTGTCATTTAGTGTGTAGCAATCACAAGAACATTACCAAATGAGATCACGTGGTCAAGAGCAATGCAGTAATAAAAAAGTACCATTCTCTCTTTCTTTATTTCTTAGACAAGAAGTGGAAAAAATATTTTACTTTATAGAAAAAGCTGCAATATGAGTAGGAAAGACCAGGGCTTCCTGTTGTGAGTACTAAGTATACACAATTAAAGTAGCACAATTTAAAAAGGTAAATTAGCACTTTCTGGTGATAATTTCCATCTAACAGCCAGCAGTATTTCCTGTCAGGGTGATTTAAGGACTTTTTGTGCAGCCATTGTTTGACTGTTGCCTGATTGCCTCATCTTTTCTAACAGCAGGCTAATAACGCTCAAATCTCTGTTTTCATCCTAAAGGGTTAACCATTAAGTCACCGCTGTCTTTTCTTGATTAACATCTTTGCCTGTTGTCTCCTTTTTTTCTGCTTTTGGCATGCTACCAAAAAGATCCTGTAGCCCAAGCACAGACAAGCAAGGTTACATTCTGAAAATTAATCATTGCGCAAGTGAAGAGGCAAATGGTGTATGCCGTATGCATTGTGCGCCGAGCTGAATATTGTTAATCAATAGTATTCTACAGCATGTTAGGGTCAACAGCACTACCGAGGTGCATGTTTTAAGCTATAACAAATTACACAGTGCTTTTAATATCTACAGCCTCATAATGATGCACAGCCAGTTCTACTCAGTATTACAAGACTATAATAAAACACTTAATGGGGGTGAAGCTTCGTCTTGCAAAAAAAAAAATTGTGAAGCATCTAATAAGGAACAAGGTTGTTTCCTGAAATGATAATCACATAACTTATATTTGTCTACAGTGTGGACAAAACAGTTTTTGTAACTGGTGCTTATTTTTTTTTTTAACGATAGAGTATTACATTTCTGACTTGAAATATATTTTTATTTAAAGGGGCAGGAAAAATAAACAAAAGGTCGTACCCCGTAACTTCAACATAATAAATAATGGAAATAATGGGTTCAATGAAATACTTAAAATAGCTTAATTGTGTTTTATTTGTTATCTCTTTCTCACTCTCGATTTCTATTGTGTAGGTCTTGCCACGTCTCGATGTGGTATAACAGGCTTCTAGATTATGTTGTCTTCACTACAGCAATAAGGTCTTAATATAGTTGTGGCCACACAAGTATCTGAATCAGTTTGCAAATTTTTGCTATTTTGTTGAACTTGAGAGATTGGTGTCTTATGCAAAGTGTTAACAGAGTGCACAATTTAAAGTGATTGGTAAAAATGAGCTCTAAACACCTTGAGTGGTATCCCCTAAACCACCTCTACAAATATATAAAATATACATACATAAGGTGGAGCTGGTATAAATCTGTGAAAATCAAACAGAATAATAGTGCAATATTGCCAGTACAGTTATATAAAGGTAATGAGATTTGGAGTGTCACTCACAAGTGAAGAGCCATTAGCTTCATATGGCTCTGATGGAAAGCGTAGTAGGACGCTTGGAGGAGGTCCAACTCCTATTACTCCTGGTCTGTGCCGTATACCTCTGGTAACCTGGACACAGGATGCTGGAGTTGTAGCTTGTAAAAGATGTTTTTATTCAAGTAAATCATTAAAATAAAATTATATAAAAGTATAAAAGTCTTTGGGGGGTATGTGGACACTATGGTCCCAAAGTGTGCAGAGTAGTCCAAAACGCATGTCGCCCCTGTAATGGGGCTTCCTCAGTTGGTTTCAATCACTTGCTGTGTCTGCTCTGTTTTAAAAATGCCATTTTCCCTCCACTTCAGGTTCAGACGTTGCAATACATCTTCCGGTTTTACTCTGTGTTGGAAAGCACTATGCTTTCTATTGGCTCTATTTTGACATCTGGAAACTTTATTGTACTCTGAAATGTCCGTACATATGAAGGGAAACAGGAATATAGTTGTGTGTATTCCTCTTATTATGTTTAAACATATAAGTACATCATGGCTAGACAAAAAAGTGCAAATGCTTATAAATATTAAATCTCTTGTGATGGAAGACAAAAAATGTTGCTGTATCTGAATATTATGCATCCTATAACAGGAACCAATAATGTTACTGCATGCAAAAGTGTTAAATCTCATTCATAATTCCTATGTTATGACAGAGAACAAAAGTGCTGCTGCATTTGAATTCTGTATACCCTATAGTAGGAAACAAAAGTAATATTGCATTTGCATGCCATATACCTTATGGCAGGAA
Organism: Pelobates cultripes; assembly: GCA_933207985.1. NCBI lineage: Eukaryota > Metazoa > Chordata > Amphibia > Anura > Pelobatidae > Pelobates > Pelobates cultripes. Next base: position 45,715,046 of record OW240920.1, on the reverse strand, counting down.
ACAAAAGTGCTGTTGTGTATGAGTGCTAAATACCTTACGGCAGGAATTCCTTCCTAAATATGCAGCAGAACAAAAGTGCTGCTGTATATGAATTATGTATACCTTACAGCAGAGAAAAAAAAACTATTGCATATGAATAGTATATACCTTATGGCAGGAAACAAAAGTGCTGGTGTGTATGAGTACTAAATTCTTTATGGCAGGAGATAGGGGGGCTACTACATATGAATACTGTATACCTTGTAATAGAAAACTAAAGTGCTGTTGCATATGAATACTATATACATTGACAAGCAACAGAAGTGCTATTGCATGTAGATGTGATATATATATATATCATATGGTTACTATTTAACATGTATCCAACTGACATGTATACACCTATATACCCATTGGCATCTACATCTTTAAAATAGTTTTTGGTAACAATACGGGATTCCTGAATAGAAATATTTATATCTAAAAAATTAATCTCCGAAATGCTGTATTGTGAGAATAAAATGATGTTCCAAGTATTATCATTAAGAAATTCTAAAAATGTCTCTAGGAGTCTTGTTTATCCAGTCCAGATAAAAAATATGTCATCAATGTAACGGCGATAGGTCACTAAATTCGCCATCCAGGGATGGCCCTGGTATATGTATTGTTCTTCCCAATAAGCCATGAACAAATTGGCGTAACTGGGGCGAACTTGGTGCCCATCGTCGTTCCACGGGTTTGAAGGTAGAATGTGTTTCCAAATGAAAATAAATGATTGGTTAAAATTAAGTGAATGCCTTCTAAAATATATTCTTTTTGCTCTTCTTTAAAATTTGATTTCATTAAAAAATATTGGGTGGCTTTTAATAATATTTCATGAGGAATGATGCTATAGAGAGATGAGATGTCGCATGTTACCAGTTGATATTCCTCTCTCCAGGTAATATCTTCCAATATTTGTAAGATGTGAATTGTGTCTTTCAGGCAGGCCGGATTTTTTACCACTAACGGTTGAAGGAGATGATCTAAGTATTCAGAAATCTTAGCAGAAACTGAATTTATCCCCGATATGGTTGGTCTTCCTGGGGTTTTTTCTTTATTCTTGTGAACCTTAGGGAGGTGGTAAAACACTGGTAATCGTGGATAAGGGTTTGAGACAATTTTAGCTTATGCAAAGTGCAGATGTATAAGAACATAATGTGTACCAACTCTAATAAATCAGAATTAATGTGTATGGTTGAAATTGGTGGTAACAGATACTTAACGTTATGCTAGGGGAGAAAATTATAGTGTTTACCCCTAATCTACCAGAGAATGGAAGCCCACTCATTCAACAGCAATACATATTTTGTTTTAACTGTCCAGAGTCCTTCCATAGAGTGGCCAAATGAGAGTTCAAAGGATATTGCTGTAGAATCTCTGTGAGGAAGGCCTAGAAGGGATATTAGCATGTAGGGGTTTAATGATAAAAATCGTTCTATGTGGTTTTCAGAAATGCCCTCTTACCTCAAGTCTATGTAAGGCTCTGTCAGAATTCTAATTAGCTGCAATCCAAACTTCATCTGTTTTTTCCTCTCCAATTGGCTGGTACTCCTCATCACTCTTTACTCAGCTACAAATACTAAACATCAGTTTTAAATAGTTCATTCTTAGAAGTTTCAAGACCTACACAACAATAATTTTTATATTTAATTGGATAATTTTGTCCTGCATATTAGTGGATTGTAATTTGATATAAATAAAAAGATTGAGAGACTAGCACGTAACTCAAATGCACATTGCAACATTAAAATGACACTATAGTCACCAAAACAACTACAGCTTATTGCATTTGTTCTGGTGAGTAGAATCATTACCTTCAGGCTTTTTGCTGTAGACACTGCTTGTTTCAGAGAAAATGCAGTGTTTACATTACAGCCTAGTGATAACTTAACTGACCACTCCTCAGATGTCTGTTAGAGAGAGATCCTTCCGGGGTCATGGCTGCCTAAAATGCATCCAAACATTCAGTGTCTCCACCCTCTGCATGCAGACACTGAACTTTCCTCATAGAGATTCATTGATTCAATTCATCTCTGTGAGGAGATGCTGATTGGCCAAGGCTGTGTTTGAATTGCGCTGGCTCTGCCCATGATCTGCCTCTTTGTCAGTCTCAGGCAATCCTATGGGGAAGCATTGTGATTGGATCAGGCTACCACTTCTGCTGATGTCAGCAGGCAGTGGGCAGGTCTAAAGGAAACAGGGACAATGCCTGCAGCTTCAATCTTGAATACAGGTAAGATTTTACTATTTTTAGGGAGGCATGAGGGGACCAGGGTGGCTAGATGGTGGTTTTAACCCTATAGGGTCAGGAATGCATGTTTGTGTTCCTGACCCCATAGTGCTCCTTTAAGGGAAACTTTGTGGTGAATATCAGGCAGAATAATGCTCGAATTAGGCCCTATGTATAAAATATGATAAGCCAGTAAAACACTTAACATAGCAGCAACTGTCATTTAAACATCTTATTCTATTACTTGTTTGCGTACCACTATGTTTTGTAGTAGTGGCAGGTACATAATGTTGTGTAAGTTCATATTTGTTATGCTCTATTGCTGTAGTATTGAATGTTTGTTATGTGAAGCTTGAAGTGTTCTAAAGCAGTAGCATGTACAGTTCTCAAAGGTAGAAAACGATTTAAGAATCAAGGCATTTATGGACCTTCTGAAATTAACTGGTAATGGCACCTGGAGGAAATAAAAGCAATGAAGCTAATATCCTGCAGGTTAGTTTGGATTGTGTAATAATGGGAAAGTATGAGATGGAGAGATTGTTACTAAATTGGAATGCCCAAATTATTTAATATAATTTCATAACAGAAATGATGGGAATTACTCTCTTGATATGTATTAAATCACTATTTAAAGGTTGGTTAAAGTGTAAATATAGCATTTTGAGATGTGGCATATGACTGGAAAATTGAACAATTTTACCTACACACCTGAAAGGGGAGTGAAAACACATTAGACAAAACAAAAACCACATCATAATAAACGGCAGGGAATGATTTAGCAGCAGAATAACTCCTCAATCAAAGTCCTTATTGGAGGCAACAGAGATGAAGGAATATTTTACAATGGCGACTTGACAGACCTTTTCAATCCAGAATTCCACCTGTGATACTCTAAAGGAGCCCGCGTAGCATAACTAGAAAGCCTGTGGTAAATTAGCACGTTATGAGACATTTGATTTGAAACTGTTACTACTCTGGACTTTACACCATTGACTAAAATATATAAAATTACCAATAACGTGTTTTTTTTTTCCATGAGAAACTGTTTTCTTAAACATTTATATTAACGATTTAGCAAGTGACATCATAATCATATTCCAGAATCAGATAAGGTGTAGACAGGGCAAATGTTGCAAATGAAGAAGAGAAATAGAAATGTTGTTTATAATGTAATAATTTATATAACAATGATTGACAGTGAGCTAAAATGGAGGCACCCAGTTGCAGGATAAAGAAGTTTGCATTTCTACATTTAATTTGATTTTTCACACCTTACAAATGCAAATTTGTTAACTATGGAGATTAGCAAACATAGTATTACAAAACCCTGGGAAATGATAGTTCCCCTTAAAGCTGTGGAGATGAAACAACTTAGGTCTGTAATGATCTTATTCAATCATTACTGCATATAGCAGGACTTTACTAACAATTGTGTCTGTGTTTACTCCGCATTAGTATTATTATTATTTGTAAAGCAACAAAAAAGCCATTGTGCTGTACAATAGATGGACTAACAGACATGTATTTGCAAAAAGACGAGCTGGACGCCCAGGAACAGAGGGTGTTGAGGGCCCTGCTCAAACAAGATTACATTCTAGAGAAAGTGGGGTAAAATGACACAAGAGGTAAGGGTAGGGGTTACTTTTTTGGATGACGCAGTTGCAGGAGAGGAAGCAAGGTGGGTTACCAAGGTGCGGGGGGAAAAGCTATTAACAGTTTACCTGGTAGGGTTTCCTAAAGAAGTAAGTTTTAATAGTCTTTTGAAGAAACTGAGACTAGGTGAGTGTCTAATGAAGCAGGAATGGGAGTTCCATAGGAATGGCGCAACCCTAGAGAAGTCTTGAAAGCGGGCATTAGAGGTGCAGATGCGAACAGGTAATAGATGCAAATCTTTGGCAGAGCGTAGGGGCTTGCACGGCCCATACTTGTGTATTAGTGAGGATAGGTAGGTAGAAGTAAGCAAGCGCCAGAACACACAATCCATCATTAATTGTATTTTCTACATAGCTGTCAGTATTATTATATTTATATAGGGTACCATCTTTTAGCTCAATGTGTTAATTTATTGTTATTTTAATGTGTTAGAAATGTACTGGATGGGTAAACATAGAATGTGACGGCAGATAAGAACCATTCGGCCCATCTAGTCTGCTCAAATAGATAGATAGATAGATAGAGTGCTTTAGTATTAATTTGAAGGTGCTCTTATTAATACTTTTTTCAATTTAATTTTGTTTTATAAAAACAAAAAAGACAGCTCCAGCCCTAAACAGATTACTTTGGTTAAAACATCTATAAACTATTTTACAACATACTTATAACATTGTTCATGGACAAAATACAAAGATTTCTCATCATTTTAAGTAAATGATTGCATACTTTTTAATTGTAACAATCTTTCATAATATAGAGTAAACCCATATTTTGCAAGTGAAATTAAATGAGCCTTATCAGTGACTTATTTTCTCTTTCTGTTCTCGATCTGTTATTATAAGTGAATTACGTAATTACCAACATTTAAAGGGGAAACACGGCTAAATTTCTCATATTGTCTGTATGTTTCTCTATGCCTGCACATTCAATAAAAAGAACACATTGAAAGTATAACAACTCATAGAAATTTCCACGCATTTGTATTTGTGTTTTCCTGAGCAGAGCTTGGTATGATGCCACTGGATCTGACCTCTGGTACTCTAATTGCTGTTTAAGAAACAGTGAATTTTCTCAACATATCCATTTGCCAGTTGCCAATACATTCAGCAGAGTTTTATTTAATACATCTCAATGTAGGCATTGTAATTTAAGTGATATTTAATGAGTCCAAGATGAAGTTACCCAAAAATACTAGAGTTGCTGCTTATATGGTATAGTGATTGATTCATATTTAGAAATTTTTTCAAGGGTTGCTCCAAGCATTATAACCACTTCAGCCCGCTGTACTGGTTATAATGCCAGGAGTATCCTGACCTCATTTTGCAAAGGTTTGCCTTATTACCTGGGTCCCAGCTGGGTGCCATGAGTCCTTCCTCTTCTGATCACATCTGGCTTTTGTAGAGCTGTCAAAGCTAGATGCCAAGGCCCTCTCCATTCATTGGCCGAGAGCATCAGCTAACCGCACTGAGCCAATGAATGCAATATGCAATATGCACAAAATTCATATGAGCCAACCTTGTCTGGTTCCGGGCTGGCTTATGACACTCCAAAGACAAGGCGGGAGATAGAGTTAAAGCTCTGATGACAGAGGGGATAAACTAGGTATGTGCAGCATTTCAAAGCAAAGCACTGCACATACAGACCCACGGGGCACCATGACCACTTGAAATCACTTGGAGTAACCCTTACCTTGTTTAGGGGTAGTTTTGATCTTTTCCCTGAATTTATTAGGCGACAAGTATAACTAATGACTTTTGGATAAATTTAGTTCCTGATTGGAAATGTTTGCTAATAAGGCTGTGAACAATTAGCTCAAATGAAGCTCTGGATCAATGCTCTGCAAACAGATATTTCTGCACAATTGGTCAATATGCTAAACTGTATCTGTCATAAGATATGAGATGCAGATTAAACATTAAAATACTCAACAGAACGGCACTGCATTAGAAAAAGGAGTGCAACATGGCTGCATTATGTCACCACATCTGTTCTGTCTTTGTAGAAAAATGGTAATGGGTTATTGTTCCTGATAGATACAATGGCAGAATTTAAATTGAAGGCAACAGATGCAACAACCTCATCTCTGCTGATGATGTTAAGTAGGAAGAATCACATCAGGGGGTATGAATGAAGTTTCAAGCCAGGAATAATTTTGGATAGGTCTTATAAAAGTGCGTTGCTACAAATTTTTGTAAAAGTAAAATAAATTAAATTGGCACATTGTGTTCAACTTAGCTTTGATGCCATATTTGAAAATTAATATGCAACAGTGAATCCCATTAGCGAATGTGTCTGTTCTGTTTAAATTATCAGAAAAATTTCTAGAACAGGCAAATTGTAAAAAAAAAATAAAAAAAAATGCTCCTCCTAGATTTTACATTGTCATGTAAAACTCGGCCTATTAAAAGCAGATATTTGAAAACTCCCTTTATCTGGTAACTGATTAATCATGGTTAAGATCCACATGCTTTTAAAATAGAATGGCATAAAGGAGACCTTAGCACATAGAGTTTTAGTAAATTGTGTTTTATTTAACCATCAAACACACTCTTTCCCTCTGTGTTTGATGGCTGAATAAACTACCATTTCCTAAAATGTTGTGTGCTAAGGGATTCTTATTGCAATTATATGGTGGTCCGTAGAACAAGGACATTACCTGCGGCACAAGCACCGAGGATCTCGAAGTTTTGAACCAGTGACCTTTACTGTTATACTGCTACTGTCTAAAATAGAATGGCTATGTTTGGTATACCATGTAATGTAGGCCAGCCTCCTTTGCTCTGGTTTCGATCTACACCTATCTCTTATTAAGCATTGTTGGACCATGACAGGATGAAATACAGACCCAAGTCCATCATGTTCTATAATTCACCTATCCCTATTGCTGCTACAAATAGTATTATAGTATTAAATGTGTAGTATGGCTAGAGCTTTATACATGCATCAATGCTCTCTTTATTAGCTACACCATTCTAATACTGGGTAGCCCTTGCCTCTTCCCCCAGAAAGGCCTTAATTCTTTATCGCAAGGATTCAACAATGTGTTTTCAAACATACATTGTTTTGGTTCATGTTGATCATCATGCAATTCCTATATATTTGTGTATTGAACAATCACATTGCAAATCTTGCATTGTACCTCATCACAAATTTGATCTATTGGATTGAGATAGTAACTGTACATTGAGAGTACATTGAGCTAATTGGGACCAGTCTGGGATGTTGTTTTCTTTGTGATATAAGCTGCTATCCTGCAGCAATACTCAAGTCGGCTGTTACATTTAATTAGTTGTTAACTAATATCCCCTTCACTCCCAAAATTGTGTATAAACATTTTTACTTCCATTTACTCTAGAAAATGAAATTTAGACCACAAAGACTTATTTACATTAATTTATACTCCAAGCATGATTGATTGACTAATTGATTACTAGCTTATAGAGGAATGAATTTACTTTCTAGTGAATTAATGTCTGCAAGTGTATTGAAAATATCAATTGCACACTTACCTTCCCAAACAGTATATGAAGTTTCAGTGGAGGATACCATTCCTAGAGTCAGGAATAGAGGAGGTGGGAATACGCTCCATAATTTCACTGTTGGCATTACTACATGAGCTCCAGATATTCACAAAAATAGTTTTATCACTTTTTAAATATCTTTATTTAAGAAATATATGATTTAACTGTATTTGCTATATGTTGGCATTATGCTTACTATATGTGGGCATTATGCTCCAAAACAGACAGACATTCTTTTTACAAATGGATTGCCATTTGAGAAAGCCCTGTGTGGTGAAACGCGTTTTGGCTGATTTTAACTCTTTTTAATTACTAAAGGAATATTGGCTCAATACTCTGTCTATGCCATATACCTTTTTATGTTATTTTATTTACACCTGGTCATTCTATACTCTGGAATTCCCACTCAACCAATAATCCTAGGTGGGGATTATACCACCCATGCTTTTAAAGTGAGCAGCATATCCTGCTCACTTGCATGTGAGTATTATATCTTTTATATCACTAACCCCCATTGTATACAGAGAGCACTATTGGGTTTTTTATCTTTCTCTTTCACATACTGAGGATCTCCGCCTGCCTACCAACACCGATATCCTACCAGTGGGGGATCAATGCCACTGAATGCGGTTTACGCCTGAGCTGGCTTTAGCTCTCGACTAGGTGAGTAGGAGTAACCATCACCACTTTTATACTCTGCCTCTGGTTTGCAGTCTTACACTATTGGATTTTTCTCTCATTTACATGCCTCTACGTCATCTGGACATTGGATTATATCAGAACCTATAAGATTTATTATATTCATCCAATCAACTTGGACTTTTTCTCTTTTATCCATATTATTTTACTCAGGATTCTGTTCTCCTTTGTACATTTTATGTAAGTACTCAGTTTTTTATTGTTTTGTTATTATATTATACTATTTGTGGCGCAACCTATTACCTTCTGTTTTTACATTCTTTTTACAATCTATTGCCATTTTCAGTAAGCTACATTGCTAGTACTGTCTTATAAGACAGTTTGTAATAAAATAATATTTTTTTCTTTTATACTAACATTTCAGACCTTATGTGAAATATTGCAAGACATGGGGTATTTTATGCAGTCTAAAGATTTTAGTTACCCCAAAATCTCTGTAGGATGGATGAATACATTAAAGATTAGAATTGTGTAAATGTACATAATTTTAATGTTTTAGTTTCTCTGAAAAGCATTCCATACAAAAATTTGAAGCTGGCACTTTGATATATGAACCTTGTTATACCTCCCCTGCTGGTTTGTTACTTTCTGGTAGTTTAGCTCCATGAACTCAAGAGGTAGGCAACTGTCCAGAGCAACTTGCTTCGAGAAGACATTTCAATGAGCTATAATCTATCTCTCTGACAAGTCTGTGATTGGACAGCCACATAAAGTCTGTGCTAGGGAAGAAGGTGAGGGCTTGCAATAGCTGCAGATACTAGATATGCAGCTACTGCAAGCCACAATTTGATATACCCCCAAAGAAAACATGCAAAACAAATTTCATATATATTTTCTTTGGGGTTATATTTACTGTTACATTACTACTGCTATTACTATTATTATATATATATGTATATTTTTAATGGAGTGTTCTTTTAACCTACTCATCTCTGAATATGCTGTGTGGCTATATCACACCACTTTGCTTTTGATTGTTTAGCTAAGCACAATTGTGTTGGCTGGAGGAGCCTGCCGGATATGTCTTAAATGTTTAAATGTGGGATCTTTGCTATTCTGTGCTAAAAAAAAAATTAAATGTAGTGGATGCGGTGTGTATGTGCAGTGGATGCAGATTGTGTGTGTGTTAATTTGTAGAGTAGGATAGGAGCTGTGTACGGGAATGAACAGTTTTAAAACTTTATAATCAAGCTTATTCCCCTCTCCCTACCTTTTACCTGTGGCCATGGATTAGGGGCATTAGATACCTTGGTGGTCCGGTGGCACAGCATGTATTTTAAAGAGGGGACCCAATAGACTCCATCTTCCACCTCCAGCTTCTACCTTCTTTCAAATCAGCCAAGGTTTGTTTTTTTGCATTTTAATGATGGAGTTTTAAACACATGCAATTGCAAATATATTCACTTCATGTGGAAAATAAAAACAGCTCATTATCTTTCCAGTAATGAAATACAGAACAAGTGGATGCATTATTTAAAATGTTAGACAAATGTGTTAAGTTTGTGTGTGGAAAAGAAATAAATGTAATGGCCATATTTCACAAGCTATAAGAGTGGTTTCTGGCTGTTAGTCTGGTATTCGCTGACACAAATTACTGAACATGTTTACATCTTGCAAGGTTTCATTCCATTTTAAGTAGCAAAAATACACTGAGAAAAAGCCGTAATGCTCTTATAGCCTGCTGTGAATGCCTCTGCTCATATGTCTTGTATGAAGTAGTTATGATGTGATACACCATGTCGTTTCAGCTATAATTTGTATATTTTCTTATGAGATTTGCATAATAAGTTTTTGTATCAAGGTCAATCTCCTATAGTTACAGTTTACTCAGTACATATAAAATGGTATTTAATCTGAAGTCCTTTTGCATTATTTTATACAGAATAAATGATAGCAAAGTAAGTTCACACATTTTTTTTCTCCCAGAAAAATTGCATACGAACCCCATGTCTTTTCTGTTCAAATTTCTACTTTCTATTAAATAGTTAAAAAAAAAAAAAAACTTCTTCAAAGAGGTCCTCAACTGACTGAAAACCTACAGACCTATTTCGAGTATATAGTAAAATGAGTGTAATTTGACTAGTTGAGGGCTCGTGAACTTTAAATGCAGTTTAGGTTTTATGTTCTCAAGTCGTACAAAGTCCACAGCATTTCCATGGGAAATCTGCTTGCATCGAAATTGCATGAATTTTGCTCACCTCAGCAAAATAGCATTTTTGCTGTGTGAGATGTTGTAGGTAGGATAAAACAAAGAGCTAAAAAGCAACACTACATATCAGAGGCATAACTAGGTTTCACATCACCCGGGCGGAAATGTATTTTGGCACCCCCTATTTTTTGGATGTGAGCATGTGTGTCTAATTTGAATTTAATGAACAAATATTGGTTGGGGGGCATACAGAGTGACAAAAAAACAACCAAATTCTCTCTTTCTCTCTATCTCTCTCTCTCTATATATATATAAAAAGGTAGGCAGACAATGTAATAGAGCAGCAGGAAATGCTAGCAGAATGCTTGGTTGTATAGGGAGAGGTATTAGCAGTAGAAAGAGGGAAGTGCTCATGCCATTGTACAGAACACTGGTGAGACCTCACTTGGAGTATTGTACACAGTACTGGAGACCGTATCTTCAGAAGGATATTGATACCTTAGAGAGGGTTCAGAGAAGGGCTACTAAACTGCTTCATGGATTGTGGGATAAAACTTACCAGGAAAGGTTAGAGGATCTTAACATGTATAGCTTGGAGGAAAGACGAGACAGAGGGGATATGATAGAAACATTTAAATATATAAAGGGAATCAACACAGTAAAGGAGGAGACTATATTTAAAAGAAGAAAAACTACCACAACAAGAGGACATAGTCTTAAATTAGAGGGACAAAGGTTTAAAAATAATATCAGGAAGTATTACTTTACTGAGAGGGTAGTGGATGCATGGAATAGTCTTCCAGCTGAAGTGGTAGAGGTTAACACAGTAAAGGAGTTTAAGCATGCGTGGGATAGGCATAAGGCTATCCTAACTATAAGATAAGGACAGGGACTAATGAAAGTATTTAAAAAATTGGGCAGACTAGATGGGCCGAATGGTTCTTATCTGCCGTCACATTCTATGTTTCTATGTTTCTATATATATACATACACACACATCTGTACTGATGTGAGGGGTAAGATGACGTCATATCCTGCACCAGTAAATACAAATCTGCAGAGCAGGCACCAGACTCAATTTTTGCATCCTTTTTGCCACCAGGAAAATGAGCTGACTTCCCACGTGACGCATTTTGCCCGCTTCACTCCGGTTCCGTCAGATGCTCACATGTGACGCATTTTGCCCGCCTCTCTCCGGTTTCATCAGATGCTCCCTTGTGGGGCTTTTTACCCACCTCTCTCCGGCTTCATCAGGCAAAGTTAACGTCTGACAAAACCCGAGAAAGGCGGGTGGAACGTGTCACGTGGGACGTCATTGGGAGCCAGAGCAGGGAACCCCATGTGATTGGCATTGAGGAGAAACCCGGAAGTAACTTGCAGAAAGTCGGCGTTCCTTGCCGCAATATGTGTATTCGAGGGGATTACTGTTCGGTATACCCACCATTCTTTTAAATAAGCAGTTTTTAACATGTCTATAATAAACATTTTTGTGATATTAGGCCATTGGTTGTTCCTTGTCTTTATCTTCCTTATAGACAGTGCGTACAAGGCGTATATTGCTGCAAGCTAGATATTAGGCTGTGAGAAGCATTCCCTTAAAGGGATACTGTAGTGCCAGGAATACAGAGCAGTATTTCTGGCACTACCGATCTCTCTGCCTCCCCCCTCCCTCTTGTCCCTCCCCCCCCCACCCCCCTTGGGTAAATAAAGGGTTTAATACCCTTTATTTACTTTCCTGATCCCAGCGCCAATGTCCTTCGGCGCTGTGTCGAAGCTCCGCCCCTCAGTCCCGCGATGAGCAATGGTCACGCGCGCATTAAACCTCCCCTTAGGAATGCATTATTCAATGCTTTCCTATAGGGATTCCGGCGATGTGAGAGGTCCTGGAGGTACTCATTTCGTGTTCTAAGAAGCGGGAAGCACCCTCTAGCAGCTGTCTGAGAGACAGCTGCTAGAGATGGGATTATTCCTGTAATCAAAACACTGTGGTTTCTCTAAAACCTCAGTGTTTTGACTAACAGGGCTAAGGGGAGAAGGGTAAGGCATCCAGACTACTCCAATGAGCTGAAGTGGCCTGGGTGCCTGGAGTGTCCCTTTAAGACGAGTTTTTCATACCCAGAGCCAGGGTTGTTGGGCTCTGGTAAATGTGATTGTGACCCCCAGATATGTATATACAGTATGCATACTTTTATATATGTTTTCATATATTTGGTTGAATCAGATGGTCTGCACTCGTTACATTGTTACATAGCTGAAAAAAGACATGTGTCCATTAGGTTCAGCCTTTCTCGCATCTGTTTTTGCTGTTGATCCAAAAGAAAGTAAAAAACCCAGTTTGAAGCACTTCCAATTTTGCAACAAACTAGGAAAAATACCCCAGAATGGCAGTCAGATATCTCCTTGGATCTATATCGCTAGATATTTTAATGTTTTAATTCACAGATTTAGATACATGACTGAATATTGTTAAGAATATTCTAAGAGCAACACCATTTTCAGTTTTTTTCACGGAAGAAATTATGTTTGCATGTTTGATGGATATTCTGTGTCACAGAAAAAAATCATTAACTTTAAATAACACTTTGTATGGAAAAGGCAAGTATACACCTTTCGCATGTTTTTTTCCCCCCCTCGATCCACGAATTTTGTTACAGACTCTAAATCAGCCTATTAGTTCTTCATGGTTAATATCTATCTAGCAAACAATCAGACAATTATCTTGATCCTGCTGTGAATCTTGTAAAATATCAAAAGCGGTTTTGCGGGGGCTAACCAGACACGTAAACACTCAGTGGCTTGTGGTTTTGTTTTAGTGACGGCCAGGGCTGTATCTTTTGCGAGGCTGACAAGGCATTTGCATTGCGTGGCACTTTCAGGGGGGCGGCAAAATGCGCCACCCCCTCAGGCGCCATGTCAGCCTCTTTCATGGGGGGGCAAAATAGCAAGCCTCCTGGCCTGCTTTTGTGCTCCCCTCGAGGCTTGCAGCTACCAATATTACAGGCGGTGAGGGAGTGCTGTCCTCTGAGCTCTTACTACTCAGCTCCCTACCAGGAGCCAGAATATGACGTCATTCCAGCTCTTGGCATCACTAAGTGGCACGCGAGGTAGCTGAGCAGGAAGATCAAAGCTCCCTCACCACCAACATTGACCGGACGCCTGCCCGCTCACCCATTGTGGAGCACAGGAGCCTACACTGGATCCAAGGACATCAGCCCCTCTGGACCCCCAGGTAAAGAATCCACTCCAGCTCTTTCAAAAGTAGGGAGGCTGGGTGGATTTTAATTTAAAAAATAAAAAAATATTTTTCTGTGTGAGTCAATGTATGTGAGTGTGTCAGTATCAGGGTGTGTGTCAGTGTTTGTCTGGCAGTGAATGTGTGCGTGTCTCTGTTAGTGGCACGGTAGTTTACCCCTACACGCAAGATTTAGTCCAACAATCGACAGATAGAGCTGATACGACTTACCGGACCTTAGAATGGCCGGACACGCCGTATAGCAGAGAATAGACAAAGTAAAGAACAAGCCGAGGTCAAGGGAACAAAGAGACTGTGAGAACAAAAACTAGCCAAGGTCTGGTACACAGTAGTCAGTAAGCCAGCAAACAAGACAAAACAGGGATAGAGAGATAAACGGAGTCAGATACAAAGCCAAGGTCAAGCACGAAAATCACAACTGAACACAACAAGCGCTAAAGGGAACTGAAACAGAAACCACGATAGGGCAGGGAGTTAAGGGAGAGGTAAGTATAAATACCCTTTATCAAAGTATAACTTTACTTTGATTGGCCCCTGTCATATCAATGCCCCCAAAATGTGAGTGTCTGGGGAATGTGGGATGACAGGGGCCAATGGGAGCACATTGCATTTTTTGGTTCCCACTGCCCTTTTATGAGCGTGCCCGAGACGCGCGGCACGCTCTTAGAGCTAGGCAGGACACGTGACCGCATCTCGCGGTCCGTGCCTGCCTTCATTCGAGAGCCACGCGCGGCGGGAAGAGAGGACTTGGGCCGGCCCCCGGGTAAGGTAAGTACCGCTACAGTTAGTGAGTGTGTGTCTGTCAATGTATGTCTGTGAGTGTTTGTCTGTCAATGTATGTCTGAGTATGTGTGTATGTCAGTAAATGTCTCAGTGAATGTGTGTGTCTATGTGAGTTTGTCTGTCAGTGTGTGTGTCTTTAAGTGTATGTCTATGAGTGAGTGTTAATATGTGCATGTGTCTGTCAGTGAGTGCATGTGTCTGGTAGTGTGTGTCTGAGTGATTGTGTGTTTCAAATCAAACTGATCAAATCAGTGAGGATATGTGTGTTAAATAAGTGAGTGTGTATGTATGTATATCTGAAAGGGTGTGCATGTCACTGAGTGGTTGTATCAGTTTGCGTCTGTCAGTCAAAGTGCAGTTTGGTCCTGAACAGGAATGCAAAGCAGCCCCAGTGCATCAACTAGCTCCCACCTGCATTTAGTACATGCCTTACTGTGCTCACTGAAACCTGTGCCTGCTGCCATCAAGTCTTGCTGCAGGTCTTTTGTAGTCATTTTAAGATTTTTTACAGAAATTCCTTCTTAGAAATCTGGTTGCAGCCATTGATAGCTTCCTTTTCTGCCCCATCCAAGTAATGTAACCACTGTTCCTTCAACTTTGAACTTGCGAACTATGCTTCCTGTGGTGTCTCTAGGAACATTCAGCACCTTTGCTATCTTTTTGTATGCTATTCCTTGTTTGTGAAGAGTGACGCCCTCTTCTCTTAACTTTGTGGACCATACTTTTGAATTTGCCATAATTCTTACATGCAGTCAAACGTGACACTTAACAAACCCCTAGCCAGTTCAGGTTTTGCAAGTGTTCCAGCTCAAACACACCTGGTGCAACTAATGAAGTCCTTGATTAGTTGCATCAGGTGTGCCTGAGACAACACCTGTTTTGTATATTTGTGCTGTTGTGCTATTCAGGGGGTTGAATAATTTTGAGACTGGAGAAGTAATTATAAGTGCATTTTCAGTTGAATTTGGAAAAACTACTTGAAGCATTTGTTGTGTTGAGCTATTTCAATTGCTTCTGTTTGGTCTGTTCATTGCAAACAGCCGAGAGTCTTTATATTTTGACAATAAACCAGATTTTCAATGGGAGATGAATAATTATGACTGCAGCTGTATATATTTGTAAGCATACAGTCGGCACATTGAACATTACAGATTATATTACATATTATGAAAAAGTATAATTTTAAGGGAAAAAAGATCTCACACACGACACATATGTTCTGGAATCTGCAATAAATGCATTTAGTGCTAAAGTCTGCTTTTGCACTGCTTTCTCTATTCTTACATATTATAAGTGCCTTGCTTAAATGCATTTTGCTCATATTTCGATCTACTTATTTCTGCAGCCAAAGAAGGGTAGATCTATAATAACACAAGTAGATTGTATAGTCAAAGATACAATCAAAAGGATATTCAGCTTGTCAAAACAGTCCAGCTGTTATAGATAACATTTCCCATTAATCTTAGTCAGCCACTTGACAAGCCGAGCATCATTGTAACTGTCATCTTCCCGTCAATCCCAAACATGTACAAATAAGAAAAATAGTGACTGCATGGAAAATATACTAAAGATGTAACAAAAAACTGAGATAAGACTTTTAGGCTAGTCAAACTTAGAGGCATGTTTTTTAAAAAACAAACATTCTTGGTTGTATTCTATTGTTGAGAACTGACAAGGGAATCACAAAATATAGGCCACAATAACCAAAATGGAAAAATGGCTAAATTGTTGAATTTTTCCAGGATGGCTATTTTTAGCCTATGATATTCTTTAGCCTTGTCAATTCTGCACAATTCCAGACTTAGCGATTAAGCCTCTCTGTATTTCACAGCTAAAATCAGTCGGTGATTGACATTTTGCCTTCTTTATTGATATCAACGCAACAAAATTTCACACATATACATTAGTTAACATTAGCCACATTACACATTTTTATTCATTGTTCCCCAGGTTTAGACAGGGTTATTTACTTATGTCTGAATTAAGGTAATTTAAAATTTAAGGCCAAAAGTAGCCAAAATTAAAGCATTGCTGACTCAGAGCATTTTTCCAGTTTGGATATTTTCCCCTGAATTTGAAATTCACTTTGAATTCACTTTGGAAAGGAAGCCAAAGATAGTTTGTTTCATCCCGATTCATTTTTTATGTCACTGCAGATGCTTTCTGATCATAAAGATAATGTAGTTGCTTGCACCAAAGTCTTGGTTGATTAGAGGGTCTACACTGGGTCATAGACTACAAACAGTAATAGCAATATGATTTACTCCAACACCTGTCTGATAATAGTATGTTTGTAATTGGATACAGACCTTCCATCACAATAACATGAATTAATGTGAATGGGCTCCCCTGTGATGCACATCATGTGTCGTATAATATGTTTGCTGGACCTGATTACTGCAATTTTATAATCATGTACCGTGAAACCCTGAATTATGCAACATATATCAATATCTTATCATTTATTTACAAAGCATGATTCCATTAGAGTAAGATGTACATCTGTAGCATGTTGCAGACAGATATTTACCTAAAACAGATATTTGGTGGACGCACTTTTGAAAAGCTGAGGTGCTCTATTCCATCATATTTCAATATCTCATTGACCAGGTCCATCTTGGTTAGTAAGGGGTCGACATTTATCCAGGTACTGACTAGGAATGGGGAACAGTAAGAAAACATTGCCTCCTAGCTTTGGGAAGCATAGGGACCCAAGCTAAAATTTAAAAAATTGAGGGGGAAAAAAAAATTAGTGATTTTTTTTTTTTTTTACTGAACCAGTACGATCAACTGTAGTGAAATCTATTACTTAAAAAACTGATTCTCACTTACTGTTCCTACGACTCAGTCATAAAACAAATTGAGTAAGGATGTGCTAGAGAGCCTGTCATAGAGAGCAGATCTATGTTCGAAGGAATTTCCCCAAATAGAGACCAGCTCACAAGCACAGGGAATCCCTGGAATCTATGTTCAGGGAAAATTCCCCGAACATAGACCAGCTCTCTAACGTGGGGAATTCGTCGAATCCCCACACTAGAGAGCGGGTCGCAAGTCTGAGCATTCGTTGTGCAGGTAATTTGCTAAGTTAGAACTACCTGTATTACATGCTCACCTCCTATATTTGTATTGTTGCATACATTGTGCCTTCCTGATACTACTGCCACATTGTGTTGTGCCTGTATGTTATCTGTACCCCATTTGTCCCTATCTGCCTTTTTGCCTTCATTCTATATCCACTTGTTTGAAAATCAGTTTAAAAAAAAACAAAAACACATTTTAAAGGGACAGCAACTGCTACATCTCATTAAAGTGGTAATAGTATCTGGAGTAATCTGGTACTATCCTTCCATTCAGTGTTAAACTGTTATAATGATCATGTTAAACAAGTATGGCTGGGTGTTATTGACTAGGAGTATCAGCTGATGACTTTCAGCCTACCAAAGCACGCATAGGCGGTATGAATTGGTATGAATAGAACAGGGGTAGGCAACTGTCAGCACTCAAGATGTTGCGGACATCATCTCCCCTGTGTCACGGGTGGCGGTACGGAAACTGGGACCCCTGAGTGCCTGTTGAGAAGTTAGGAGTCTTCAGAGTGGAAGTGGATTATCAGGGCCTGGTGCAGGGCAACCGCACGGCCCCTGGTGTTGATCACCAGCGTTTGTGCAGCCACAACCAGAGCCCTGAATCAGCTTATGCGGATCCCAGGAACTAGGAGCAGGAATTAAGCAGACCTCCCAGGAGCTGAATTGGGAGGCTCTGCAGCAAGAATGTATCCAGTACAGAAACAATGCAAGGCTAGAGATAGGCACCATACATGAAAACAAGACAGACCTAATAGAACCCAGAACCAGAGAAGGATAGGAAGCTAAACCCAGAACATGTACACAATACATAAGGGGAAATTAACTAAACAGGGGCAGGACAGGACTGTACATGGACTGGGAATACAAAATAAAACAAGACAAGATATGATAGGCAAAACCAGGAGGAGACATAACTAAGCACTATATATGAAAAGTATGGGGATTTAGTTACATTATATGATCATACATTGCATAAGCCTGCCACAACGCCAATGTTCCCCATATACGGCAGGTCCTACACTGCCTAATGTTTGCTAAAAGAACCATACTAAACCACAATAGCACTTACCTGCAAGAAAGGGAAGAGACTTGAAACACTACTGCAGGTCCAGGCTGAAACAAAAGGAATGATGGAAAACAAACGGGTGTGGCAACATAAAACAAACATTTAAAGGAAACCTGGGCACTGGGAATTCCACGGACGGATTACAGGAATGAACCCAGAAACCCAGCATAAAGAAAACCAGACAAACCAAGAAAAACTAAGCAAGTATTGTAAAAATAGTACTGGATACCAGAAGCCAAGTCAGACATCAGAACAGAGATCCCGACACTGATACTTTGACAGCATCATGGCTGTAATAGCATTATGGGAGATGTAGTCTTAATCTGAAGTGCTGAAAATTGCCTACAGCAGGATAGCAAGTATGTCATCTCTGCTCCACGTCATCTCTACCTTATGTAGGGGCCAGGGACCCTTATTTAGTGTTAAACTGTTCAAAATGGTTTAACACTGAATAGAGGGATAACACCAGAGGTCTCTAGGCTCTATAAACAATTTAATGAGATGAAATAATTATTGTAGGTACATTGTCATTAAAATAAAAAGTAAACAGTCAGTTTTCTATAACTTTACTGCACGTTTGCATATTTTTCTAACCCTACAGATTGGAAATGGCATTGTAAGTCAGATTTAGTAAATTACTTTGCAACTTGCTTTTCTCTACTTAAAAGCCAAATCAAACCTTACATTGTGCAAGTCAGTTACAAAATCATTTCGTGAAATTAATCTTTTGTAAGCCCGTTGAAACCATGAATAAAACAGAATCCAGCTTGGTATGGACATGGTAAAGGAATGCTATGAATATGAAGAAGAGAGAACATAATTTTTGTTTGAAATGTTGTGTTTCACTATATATTTGTATCAAATGAAATTATAAAATCCCATAGAGAAAAAAAACAAGGTTTCAATATGGTTTACCTTGGTCTGTTTTTAATATTTCTTTGCGAGAATTGGTCAAAAATATTTTTGCATAAAACTATGAATACCATTTGTTCCATAAATCGTGCCCATTATTGTTTCATCTCCCTCATATTATTAAACCTTATATTTTCTTCCATTGTATTTTCCAAATACTTCCTAACAGTACTTCAAAGTACTTCCTGGTATTATGTGGACCAGTCGAAGGGTCACCAACCAATACTCTGTGGTATGAACTGTCCATTGCTTCTGTTAGACATTAGATTTCTTGATGACTCTTCTTAAATGGTTTGAAACTCTTAACGTTTGTCTCTGTTTTTCGAATTTGATGAACCTAGGTGACTTTGTGCAGTTGGAGGGCATGACTTGATCATTATCTCATCTTCGAGACTGTAGGTGGTGACAGACCATGTCTTGTAATGTACTTGATTGTGTTTGTAACTGCTTTGCTTGCTATATGTCTATTTTCTATTAGTCTCAAATAAATTTATATTTAAAAAAAAGAAAGAAAAAACATCCTACATATAACTGCATAGTAATCTTGTTCGTGCCCATAATGTTACATAAGTACAACTACAAAACCTTGTGAGTCTTAGACTAATGTCAGTCATATCCTCTTGTTACTAGGTAATGATAAAGATCTTTGCTTTGAATATCCTTGTTTGACTTCTCGATATTGTCTGCACTGATATGCACAGTTAACTTTGCCTTCGGTTGATTTTCTTATCCGTTATGTGTATATGTTTATTTAATAAACACTCAGAACAAGTTGAATATTATACATCCCATGCGTGGTGGACAAATGAACTAGCCGGATATTTCTTTGTAAAATGTATGTTCATTAAATTGACAGAAAGTATTTGTCTTCGGAGACCCTCATCTTGAATATTGAAGAAAGTCATTAAGATTATATATTTCTTCTTAAAGATTATTGTCGAAACACTGCAATACATGCGATAATGAAATCCACTCCTTCTTGGAAGTACATCACATGTAGAAGACAACACACCCAAGCCCCATGCTTTACTTTGACACTCCTCAAACGGAAAACGAATCCTGAGAAAGATTTCGTCAAACATGGTACTCAGATCCATGTCATCATTGGGGGAAATAATAAAGGTTCACATCGACTTTGTGGAAGTTTTGGTATTTTCTGCTATGTCCCTCTGTATACGTTTAGACATACGCACAAACAATAAATGCACAATCTGAGAAACAGATAAGAGATATGTGTAAAGAGACAAATAATGGACATGGGAATTAAGACCTGTTTGATTATTACTTTGTACTTTAGATTTTATAACTTGTTGTGCCTGCCTCTGACCTAGCGTCTCAGGGTCTGACACTGACCAAACCCATCTTATAGGGATGTGTAGGGAAACAGTAAGTCTTATCATTCCGTGCTGGCCAATTATGTATTAAGACTGCTTGTCTGTAGCAGCTCTTGATACATTCTACTGAAAACAACCCCCTTGCTTTGCCCAGGCTCATCACTGTTCTTAACCCCTTAAGGACCAAACTTCTGGAATAAAAGGGAATCATGACATGTCACACATGTCATGTGTCCTTAAGGGGTTAAAGGACAACTGTTACCCCAAAACTCTCTTTTATATATTGTATTCCTTTCATCAAATTTTGAATGGAAATAACAAAATCTATACTTTTTAAATGAAGTATTAAAAGAAAAATGAGAACTCATCTCTACCTTTGGTATATGACAGGATCCTTCAGCCTCATAAATACACCTTGGGGTTGGACAGTGTTTGGAAATTTGATAAAAGACATATTATATTATAAAATAGTTTTGAGGGAACAGTTGCCTTGAAAGGAACATTATAGTGTCAGGAATACAAACCTGTATTCCTGACACTACATAGTGTTACAAACCCATTTTAGGTAGTTGACCTCTCTTGCCCCCCCATAAAAAAAATGAAAACCCACCTTTATTCCAGCAACGCGTAGGTCTACTCGCGGCTGGCCACGTTCCTTCTCCTCCTTCTTGGTTGAGATCACCTTGGCTGAGAGATCTTTGAAAAGACAGTGTTTTCATTAAAAAGCATTTAGAGACTGTAAGATGTAGTTGTTCTGGTGACTATAGTGTCCCTTTAAGTTTGTTTGTTTATTTTCATAAATTATGTAAATCCCTTATTTGTAGATAAATTACATACATTAGCAACCATGAAGAAGAATGTATATTTGTTTGAGAGAGAGATGAATAGATATGGGATAAATGATATAAAGACAGACAGCAGACAGACAACGTGTCAAGGACCTTAACGTAAGTATGCAGTACCTAATGTTAGAGCCTGCATCTGTAGATTAATAAACACACATAGATTAGCAATCAGGAAGAAAAATGTGCATGCAACAAAGAGAGATGGCAAGATAGATAAGGTATATATTTTTGCATGCAGAAAAAACAAGATAGACAGACAAATAGATGCATATCAACATAGAGTGGTTGTTTTCAAGACATTTATATTTCCTCCTTTTATATCACTAAGCAACTGGCATTTTCTTAATTGGAGTCATTTAAAAGCTACCCATGACCAATTAATTAATGCAAGACTCACACATGGAAAACACAGCCAAGCATTACAAGAACTATAAAAACTGTGCCCTCGTCTAAAAAACAGCAACTCAGCCAAAAATGTAAGCGGTTCGTATTACACTTTTTCATGTTTCCAGAGCAAGATTAATATATGGAGGGAACTGAACAGACTCACATTCCTGGATAATGACATCTGCTTTGCAATAGTATAATGAATATTGTCACTTCCTCACATTGTCCTACATACAGTCAAGCCTGCAAGTGTAAGGTCTCTGACCCACTGCACGCCCCCAAAAACGAAGCAGAAAAATAAAATCAAATGTAATACTTGAGAAAAATACAGGCTTAATTTTATTTAAACTGAGAATGGAAAACAGCTTCATGGCTTGCCATGTGGGATGGAGGCTCAAACAAGATTAAGCTCATGTTTAGTTGGCTTGTTGCCTCTGAGTGTAGCCTCCGTGTGGGCTACTCTTCTGAGTAATGTTACACATTTAATCCTGTATATCATATGGAATTTTCTTGCCTTTGTTACTTAGATTTTAATGCAAACTTTAGTTTCTTTCTTATTCTTTGTAGCCATATACACTATAAGAATGGTCTCTGGTCTCCCATTTCCTTCAACACATTTATTAATTAATGTATCTTTAGATTATCCTAGTGAATACACTGATTTAGTATGTTAGTATTTTTGAGGGTCCCATATGACTTTGAAGAAACATCAGCAACATTCAAATGAATATTAAAGATTCAACTTTATTGATCTAGATAAGAATTACATCAACAAAAAACAGCAAACCACAAAACAGAATCATAGAGAAAACAGGAAACGGCAAAAAAATTCATTTTGTTATCTACAACAACTACATACAGTTTGTCCTGCCCAGTCTAAAAAACACACTTAATATATATATGATATAATTGATGTTGTTTTCAATATGCCAATGGATAACAGTTCTGTATAACTGTGAGTTAAACTGGTCTGGTACATTCATTGATGATCATTTGATATTGAACTATTGTCTTTTCTTGGCGAGTTCCTCCAACTCATCTGTTGGCTTATTTGCACATGCGCAGGATTTATTTTAAAATCTGCATCCACTTTAAAGGTGCAATTAAGTAATTTCTTAAATATATACTCCTGGAGTTGTGGAGTTATTGCATTGCGATTTTTTTAGATTTATGGGTAAAACACATGTGGATTCGGAGTTTCATTAAGCATGTGATTTTTGCCAAAGTCTAGCAAACTGTATATGGCACAGGCAGACAACACAGAAGGAGTCCACCTGGAAGTTAAGAAATTGAACAGGCTAAATTGTAGCCATTGCATGTGGAAGCACATTAGGCAGCTGTATATACCAGTAAACAACCAACTCACTACAGAATTGGTATGTAAGAGAGATCATAAAAAAGAGGTGACATGCTGTTCCAGAACCAGAAGAGGCTTCTACAAAGAACTAGCAAAAAAAAACAAATCTGTTCTGCTCCAGAGTCAGTAAGGCCCTCTCTAAGTACTGCCTGTCTGCCCCTCCCCACCAAGGTAACCCACATCGTCAACATATTAAGTCACTGATTCTTTTGCCTGCTGGATATTTTTCGATAAATCTCAATGATTTACAAGTAGAAATAGTATTGACTTTTTTCTTTAAATAACTAATGCAGTGCCAATATGTAAGTGCTGCTAAGGACGTTGAACTTTATAAATGACCAGATACTAGGAATAGCGTGGTAATAAAATAGCAATAAATATAGTGTTATAAAAATAAACTGCATATTTACAGACCTTTATTTCAGACCTTTTCTACAAGCACACTGTTTTTAAACAAATTTGTGACCGTGATAGGTTTCAGCAAACATTGCATTATATCAAAAACACTTTGGTCCTCAGCAGGGCAGATAATATAAATATTCTGCTGTTGAACATGAAATGCACTTTAATTCTCTGTTGGGCTAACAATATCAACATGACACGTTTATGCAGTAAATACATTTTAGTCTCTAGTGGAACTGACATGTATTTTTAATCCACTGTATCACTGATTACAAAGAAACTAGCTGCTTATAAAAAATACTTTGAATTATAGAAGTAAGGAATTAACTAAGTTTATTACCGTGTGACACACTCTTCCTCTGCCTGAGGACATATCAACTTATAGATATTCTAACTTTAAAAAGAAAACCTTATATATAAGGTTCATATAAACTCAGTGGATGCATTAGGTTAAAAAAGGAATAATATTATGTTACTGTCATACTATGACGAAGAGCAGGTGCCTGAGCATTGTAACCTCTTTTAAGAATGACCCTAAAAAAATGCTGATTTTCTACTTAAACAAAAGATAGATAGGTAGATAGATAGATAGATAGATAGATAGATAGACAGAGAGATGGACAGACACAGACATACAGACAAACACAGATAGACACAAACAGACACAGACAGACAGATAGGCACAAACAGACAGACAGACACAGAGAAACAGACAGATGATGATTTGACAGACAAATGGCCAGATATATTTTTTAGCAATATTAGTTTTAATGACAATAACACATTATTGTGAAAAAAGAACAATTGTAGCCTTTGGAGTAAAGATCTTTTTCTCCTTCTCACCCCTATATGTACCTTTTAAGGAAGCTTCTCCACCAATTATGAGTTAGACACCAATAAGTAACTCATTGCCCCTTGCGCTAATCTAAATGATAAAACATAATTCTTCACCTATTGACTGCTATTTCATAAACTCATCAGTTGCTCACAGCAGAATGTTTTGTTATGATGCCTCTCAAACAATATAGTTATAGCTACCACAATAAAACTGAGACATTGAAACAAAATTATTTATAGTTACCGGTTGAAATGTTCTTCTATTTTATTTTGTTTCCCTTTAGAGGGTAAGCCCATTAGCTGCCTTGCATAATACTTTGTATAAATGAACCACAAATATTATATTAGAATCCCACAGGCAGAGTTTTCTATCACTATGTCTAATTATATATCTCTTGTCTCTAGCTCTACAGATGATTAAATGCTATATTCTGTAATGATCAAAGTGAATCATATGCATAATTTACTAAGTGGCCTCTGCTTATATACATTTAAGAAAACAAGAATACAAAAGTACATACACCAGGCATTTGCTGACATTTGTACATCTGAACATAACTGTAAATATAACAAATTCTTAAAGCTATGTTAGCTTTAAAGCCCCCCAAAATAATAATGTTAGAACATCTAAGATAACTAAAGACCCATGTCCCACACACTTCAAACCCACCTGTAAATTGCATCAGTACATATACACTGATAAGCCACAACATTTAAACCTCATATTATTAAGGTGCACCTCGTACTGCCAAAACAACTCTGATACGTCGAGGATTGGACTCTACAAGACCTCTGGATAGATCCTGTGCTATCTGGCATCAAGACATTAGCAGCAGATACTTTAAGTCCTGCAAGTTGTGAGGTGGAGCCTCCTTGGATCAGATTTGCTGTTCCATCCCATCCCATAGATGCTCAATCAGAATGAGATCTGTGGAACTTGCAATCCAAGGTGATTACTTGAACTCTTTGTTTGTTTTTGCTGGATGACAGGATGCAATTGTTCTGCTGAAAGCGGCCACTGTCATCAGGGAGCTCCATTGTCATGGAGGGGTGTACATGGTCTGCAACAATCTATGGTAGGTTGTACGTGTCAAAGTAACATCCTATCAGGATACACCAATATGCCCAACACGCAGAACTTAACTAAAAAAAAAACAAAAAAAACCTAAGACATATTACCGGGCCTTAGAACGGCCGGATTTAACGTATAAAAGGAAAAACACAAGACAGGCGGTGGTCAAGAATACAGATATTGCTAAAACTAATGCAAGCCAAAGGTCAAGGAATATAAAAGTCAGAATAGTCAGAAGCCAGGCCAAAGGTCAAAATACTCAAGAAACAATACCAGAAACGCGGGCTCGGATAACCAGAATGAAAACCACGACAGGGCGCAGAGAAATGAAGGAACAAGATTTAAATAGCTCCTTGATTGGCACAGGGGGGCATGTGACAGTGAACGTGTGTGTGTGATGTCACACACACACACACGTTTCCAAAGTTAGACACTCAAAGGGTTAAGTAAGAACCTTAAAAGTAAATGAGGTTACTAAGTAACCACCTATGTTTAACATCTGCTTATGTTCTTATGCAGTTTACGTCAAGTATACATGGTGTATCTCAAAGTGTATTGGCAGAGATATGTTACAAAACTCCATAAAATCACTACATACATTTGTTGAATCACACACCACTGACATCACTGAAATCATAACCCGTTTGATAGAGTTTAGAGTGATGCTTGCAGTCAATCTTCTAGTTCCTATGGTGGCTCCTGAGTATGATTCTACACTACCAGCTGGTGATACAGTGGTAGATTGATTTTGTGCCTGTGTAAAATGGTCTAATAACAGACCAACCGATGTGAGGGTGCTGTATGTGTGTAGATGCTGTGTGTGTGTGTGGGTGCTGTTTGTGTGCTGTATGTGTGTGGATGCATGTATGTGTGCTGTATGTTAGGGTGATTGTGTGTATTGTGTGGGGGCCATTTAGTAAATATCCCCCCTTCCTTCTTACCTTATGTAGGGAGGGGGGACCGTGCTGCTGTCATCCCTGGTGGTCCAGTGGAGCGTGAACTCTAGCCTGCAGGGCTAGAATTCACTCTTGCGAGATCTGAGCATCCCCGGGTACTCTCCTGCCCTCCCTCCATGCTGCTGTGGGCCGGTGAGGGAAATCTTTGATTTCCCCCATCGGCCCATGGAGGCTTAGAGTTCGGATAGCGCCGGCTCTGCATGAGCCGACAGGGGAGATCCTGAGATCTCCCCTGCCGGCCTCAATCCATAGGTGTACCGTGGGGATTAGGGTGTGCTCAGGCACACCCGGCACACCCCGTGCGCACGCCTATGGCGTTAACAAAATGACAGTTAAGAAGCTACAGTCTGTGTTTGGTTCTTTTTTAGGCTTTTTCCAGACATATGTCTAGAGCGTTAGCTGGTTTTAAAAATCCACATCATCATGTGCGAATATCTATGCAGATCAAAGAGGATTTACAAGTCTGGAATGCGTTTGGCAAAGTGATTTTGTATCCAATTGGGAATTAGATATTTTCACTGATGCAGCTGGTTCACAAGGCTTTAGCATTTACTTTCAAGGGAAATGGGCAGCCACTTGATGGCCTCAGACATGGGTAAAGAATGGATGGACTAAAATTATGACACTTTTGGAACTCTTTCCAATAGTAGTAGCCTTGGAGGCATAGGCGTGCGCAGCTATGTGGATGAGGGGGTGTGTGGGTGCTGTATGTGTGAGTGCTGTTTGTGTGCTATGTGTGTGAGGGTGCTGTATGTGTGTGTGCTGTGTGTGTGCTGTATGTTTAGGTGATTGTGGGGGTGGAGGTAGGGGCAGATTAGTTAATATCCGTGATGCTGCCATCCCTGGTGGTCCAGTGGAGAGTGGACTCTGGCTTGCGGGGCTAGAGTTCTGAGCTAGATCCCAGGTGGAGCTGCTGGCTAGAGCTCTCCTGCCTCCCTCCATGCTTCTGTGGGCCAGTGAGGTAGATCTTTGATGTCCCCACCAACCCATGGAGGCTTAGAGCAGAACCGGCACTCGGATAGCACTGGCTCTGCATGAGCCAACAGGGGAGATCCTGAGATCTCCCCTGCCGGTCTCAATCCATAGTCATGCCGCAGGGATTAGGGTGTGCCCAGGCACACCCGGCACACCCCGTGCGCACACCTATGAGTATTATGTAGAAATAATGTGTATGTTGTTGTAGTGGTTGAAGTGACTGCTTTAAAGGCAGCTGTGATTTTAGCAGAGGATAAAGCGATAGCTGCTAAAGCTAAGGGTGGAAAGTAACACAAAGCTTGGTGTAGTCCCGTCTTGCACTTATCCTTATTGCTTATGCATCCAAACTTTTTGTGCCTGCAGCTATTACAGCTAATCATGAAAACCTATCCCTTGTTCATGTAAATTGAATTTGGGTTGAGTTCTTTGGTATTTCTCATTCACACATTGTACAGTGCTGCAGAAAATTATTTTATAAATAATTATAATCAGAAAGGACATTATATTGGAAAGCTCAAATGCAGTCATAATTCTGACCTAAGAATGAAAAATAGTATACGTTTTGAAGATCCAGGAGAAGCTATATTTTTTTTAAATTAACTTAAATTCCTGTTGTTGCACTGGCATGTCTTGCCATCCGCAAGACGAAGATGTCCTTCCACAATTTTGATGCTCAGTTTTGTTTATATCTTTTGGGGAAGGTTTTATTTGTTTGGCCATGTTTGATTATGAAGGATTTACTGTTCCTTTGAAATTGCCAAGTAGCAACCAAACTATGTCGACGTATCTATGTGTGACTTGAGTTTTCCAGACTTTAACAGAACGTTCAGGTGGCTACAAATGCCAGTTTTTCTCTTGGTGAGTTGTGCTAGCTAGAAACACCTGCAGATTATTGTCCACTGCCCAGAAGTTGTTTGTGAAACCCCAGAGGATTTCACACATTTTCCAGGAATCATTTTAGTTGTGTAGCTTTGAATTTCCTGTTTTGATAAAATGCTTACAGGTGTCTAATAAAATACTTATTTTGTCCATTTTATAATGTGCACTTAGGGTGGAATATAATTGGTGAAACCTTGGAATGAATCATTTACCATTTGCTATTGTTAAACCAGATCCACAGTATTTTCCTTTTAATTAATTTTTTTTGTTGTTGTTAATTTCCAAGAATTGCTAAATAATTTTCCAATGACATATGTAAATACACAAGAGTTACATTTCTATACATTGCAAACTGTTTAGATTTAAATTAAATTTTAAGATCTTTAACAATAAAACACAAGCACTAAACATGAGTTTTCTTTTTTTTCTCAATAATTTCATAAAATATCCCAAAATATTAAATCAAAGTTACATTTACTTCACCATTGTGTGTTCATTTTCCTCAATGCCTTTTTGCGGACTTCTAATTTGTAGTCCACAATTTACACATGCAGTCCAAATTACTGTAACCAATGTGTGACATTATGAGAAGTATCCTACCTCAGTTAATTCACCCTTCTCCAATATGCATACTTTCCCAACTAATCTTGGGGCATGGACTGAGATTGAGAATATATATGAAAAGATGTCAGCCTGGAGTTGTACAAGGGGTTTTGACTGGCTATATATCATTCTCCCTTTCTCACTCTCAGACTGAAATTTACACAGGCTTCTGTTGGTCCCAAACTCCTTCACAAAAAAAGTCCTCTTTCAGGCTTACTTATCTGTTGGTTCTGCACACCTCAACCAATTTTCACTACATAGTATGGTTTCGGCTTATTGTCCTTGACTACAAATATATAATGATATGTACCTGCCTACCTCAATAATATGATAATAATAATACAAACCAAGATAGTCATGCCAGCTCAGACATCGCCTGAATTAACAAGGACCACGTCAGATGCTATAGAACCAGGGCAACTGAAAAACAAGTCGGCTACAGAAACAAATCATTCCTGGACACAAAGTGAGGACCTAGACCTGCTTGACTGCTACTACAAGAGCACACCCAATCAGAGGAGATACATAAAACATATGTGGGAACTATGGATGAGTAAGAGACCTTCATCTACACTAACATCAAAACAGCTACTTAGACAACATTTGAACATTGTCAGGAGGAAGCTGGTGTCACAATTGAAATTAGATGGACTACACAAAACATTGTGAATGAGCCATGAGAAGGAAGAAACATACCCACACCAGTACTTACAGAGGGTTGCCAACCCAAATGTCTACCCCATGAGGACATAACAGCATATATAAGAAAGATGTTAATAGAACAACTAGCAGTACTTGACCACCAGACAAGATTAGCAAAGATCACTGAAAAACTGCCACCAGACAGTATGCTAGCAGCGATTCCACAGTCCGAAGAGATCATTAAGCATATATATCTCGTAGCATTAGTGTTTTTCCACATGCTTGACTACAGGATTAGACTGCATGAGAAACAATGCCCACCGTAGAGACTAAGACTGGAAGGCAAGTTAAAGGCAACATGTAAGTAAATTAGTAAGCTAAATTAACTTCACAGAGGTGGAACGATTATGGATATATTCTGGCTACTGAGGAAATACAAGGGTATACCTACCAAATGCACTGCAAACAGCTACTTAAAGGCTGACATCCCTGGCAACCAGACTGAGAAGATACATTAGAGAAGCAGAGGCTAAGAGAATAATGCTCTGTAACCATCCAATGTGTATGCACAGCTGCAGGGTAACCACAAAATATCCACCCAGAGCAGAGACTAAACAGTACTAGAAAAACATCTCGGATAAAGAAGCATCACATAACACTAAGGACCAGTGGCTACTAGACCTGAAAGCAGACTACTGCATGTTCCCAGAACAGGAAACAGTCATCATCACAGCAGGAGATATCCAACACTGGATAGCCCACATGAAAGGTTAGTCAGCCCAAGGACCTGACATCATCCACACCTCCTAAATAAAGAAATTAACAACACTGCATGAATGCCTAGCAGCACAAATAAACCAACTACTAGGAACGGGCTCCCACCGTGACTTGCTAACACAAGGACAGAACAATACTGGTAATGAAGGACCCTCACAAGGGAACAACACCATCTAACTAGTGAACAAATACCTGCCTACCCACACCATGGAAGGTCCTGTCAGGCTTTATAGAGTCATCAAAGAGTAGATGTACAGAACAGGTACAAGCACCTGGGTGTAGCACAAGCACATGGCAACCATAAGGAGTGGCAAAGAGGAGAGCAACATCCAAATACCTCCAGGGAGTCAGGCAGTTCCTGACGTCTCAGCTCAATGGCAAGAACAAGAACCAAGTCATCAACACATATAGTAATAATAATAATAGTAATAAAAATAATTTGCGATTTTTATAGCGCTTTTCTCCCTGTGAGACTCAAAGCACTTTACAAATATACAAACATACAGACATAAAAGTTAGAAGTTTCTGATGGTCAGATGAGCAGACTGAATGCCTGATGGAAGAGGTGGGTCTTTAGCTTTTTTTATAAAGTCTGTAAGGACTGTGCCTCTCTGATTGAGCACGGTAAAGAATTCCAGAAGGTAGGGGCAGCGTGACTAAATGCCCTGGAACCTGAGTCTGTCTTTATTCTTGGCATGACATATGCACGTATGTGCATGAGTTATCAGGCACCCATATAGTGAATACTATAAGAATAACTAGGAATAATAACCTGGCCAAGAGAAGACCTGGTCACCATATATTTCAATACCCAGAAACTACTCACTATGGAGGATTCAGCCTGAAACCTGGATCCTGGATTCAGCACTGTACACCAGCAGGAAGGAAGTAGATCAGGATATGATGAGTGTCAAGGCCACAGTTCTGGATGAAACATAGAGCACAAGTACATCACAACAATGGCTCACATATTTTATTTTAGATTAAATTCTAAGGGAATACCTGGAACAACAAAAGTAAAATGAAGCAAAAAAGGAGTAGGTTCAAAACAAACCTCTCCATGGTATGTACTACCAGCAGATTGTGAATATTACTCACATTACAAAATCCTACCAGTGGTTGGAATATGCAGAACAGAAAAACAGCACTTACGATCTAATTCTTACAGCACAGGAACAGGCACTCAGTACCACACCAATGAAAGTGGTGGTTTACCACACCAGACAAAACCCAATGTGCAGACTGTGCAAAGAGGCCTCTAAGACAATCCAGCACATAGTAGCCAGGTGCAAGATGTTAGCAGGGACACCATACACTGAGAGGTACAACCAAGTTGCTGGGATTGTGTACAAAAATATCTAATATGGGCTGATACCACAAAGGGTAGTTGAGAATGATGGGGCTAAATCCTGTGGGACTTTCAGAACCAGACAGACAAGCAAGTAGTGAACAAGCAGTAGTGAACATCGTGAAAGACTGCAGTGGTGGTATGGAGGAATGGAAGACTGCAATAGTGGTAGATGTGGCAATACACATTGACCATAACATCAGAAAGAAGGAACATGGGAAGGTGGACAAATACCAAGGACTGGAAGAGGAGCTTGAAAGGATGTGATAAGTGAAGGCAATAGTAATCCTAGTTGTGATTGAAGCACTTGGGTCTGTTACCCCCACATTGAGGGAGTGGCTTCTGCACATTCCAAATGGGACATCTGAAATCACTGTCCAGAAGAGTGCAGTTCTAGGAACAGCTAAGATATTGTGTAGAACCCTCAGACCTCTTCTGGTTTAGGACACAAGAATTAGGAATACACAAATAAATAAATACCACCCGGTGGAGTGAGAAAGTAGATAGATAAATAAATAGATAGATAGATAGATAGATAGATAGAAAAAAATAAGTAAAATAAAACTTTTTAACATCCTTAATACCTAACATACTTAATATTTATACTTAATGTTTTGATAGTAATATTGCTCTTTTAAATACACTGCTTTATACAATACAGTGCATTATTAAAAATAGACAGGCAACTCTCAATATATATACATATATGCAAATGTATGAGCAGTATATTTTAACATATAATACATACAAAACTATATATATATTTATATTTACATTTGGATTTTCTACATGTCTGCATACAAGAGATTGTAACAGTTTACAACTACAAATCAAACACTTTTTTTTGCAAATGCTAAAACTAAAAAATAAATATAAAATACCAAGAGTAGCTGATAAAATAAGTAGCAGATAAAATAACTCTATCAAAATGTCAGTTTTTTGTAATGTAAAAAGAAAGTGGGATCAGGACTGACAATCCGACTCTGAAATGTGGGGCTTACGGGTTATTTGATAGACCTGACAGGTAATCGCAATTGTACATCTGTAGGGAACAAAAGCTAAAGAAAAAGATTTGTTGGAGAGCAATGTCTTAGAGGCATGTTTTCTATAGTTCAGCATTGCTCTGACAGATTGGCAGCTTATGTACATCTCTTAAAAATGTTTTATATGCTTGTAAATTGTGTATGTTTACACACAGCCATCTTACCTGTTTTACTATTTGCTGTCATTTTTACCCAGACAATGTAAAGAATATTTCCCACTAACAGAGAACTATTCTCCCTCAAGTGGCATTGCATGAATAATGCAAATGTTCTGTTGCAGTGCGTCATAATAATAGAGGCAAGCCTCAAATATGGAACTGAGCACTGACGAGACACAGAACTGGGGTCCTGTTACATGGACCAAAAAACAAATTATTTGTAGACTCATTCAGGGTTATTCGTTAAAGTGTGAATTGTTGGGATTTCAAAGGATATATAACATTTTAGGACAAAACAGCTCAAATGGAAAGGTTGCCTGCTCAGGGAAGTTTTCCAGTTGAGCTAATTTGCCCTAAAATCTTAAACTCATTTTAAGTCATCTTTGAATGCACAACAATTCACACTTTAGTGAACAATCTTAATGACATAAATTGTAAATATTTTTTATATGGATTTTTGTGTAGCAACATTTCCGCATCTGGCTTTTCCTGTGTAAATAAACAGCCATATCTATGGACATGATAAACAGCTTAGTGCCTTTTTTTACCATACACCTATTAAACGTGTTAGGGTATACTCACTAAACAATGCTTTATTGGGGAGATGACAATTTTTTTTTCTAAAATGGTTACATTCTCCATGTTAAATCTGGAAGATTTCATGTTTATGAGTCGTACACAAAGAATCATGGGGGATTTTTTTATTTACCTTAAATGCCACACTATGACATGAAAAACTTACATTTCATGCAAATTCACATAATCAAACATGAATTAAAATGCTATTGCCTAATATTTATTTTGCTACCTATCAGGACATTTAACTCACATGATTTAGTTTCTCTTTAACTCTCAAGTCTTGTTAATGCAGCTTGAACATATACTCACTTAAATGAAACATTTTCCAGAAAATAACAATTCTCCCATCAATTTACTTTCCATTTCTCCATACTGGCTGCAGAAAAAAATATTGTTGGGCTTTTTGCACTAAAGTGGCTTGCTCACATCAGCTGTGCAATTTAACATTTTACTACATATCTGTGTATTTGTTCGCATATTTGGAATACCACACCATAGCTGTTGACAGTGGATAGTGTAAGATTTCTACATTTCTTTCCCACGAACAAGTTATTGTTTGATATATAAATACAAAATATATATTTTTTAAACAAGAAGTTAGAGTGAATATCAATGAGAATATTCTAATAGTTCTTTAATTTATGAATAACAATCTATACTTCATTAGGCTCATATTATGCATTTCAGTCTAGACAATATTGTGACACTGGACAGGAATTTGCTGCAGAGATACACTTTATATCTCAAAGTCACTGAATGACCTATAAGGCCCAGCTCCATAATAATCACTATCAGGATGTTTTCATGCTATAAGAATGCATATACAGACATGCACACACAGGTACATATACCCTGACAATCATTCACAGGCACAGACAGGCCAAGCAGACACAAACACAGACAGGTGCACACAGACACAAACAGCCACACACAGACACACATGTGCAGACAGACACAGACAGACATACAGGTACACAGAGGCACAAACAGACACACACATGCATAGATAGGTATACAGGAAAAGACAGGTACACACAATCACAGACAGGCACACACAGGCAAAGGCAGGCACACACTGTCACAGACACAGACAGGTACACACAGACAAGCACACACAGGTATACAATATAAAAAAGTGTATATAATGGCGCTTCAAATTCTTAAAGTGAAATTAATATTAATAAACATATTGAATTTGATGCTATAACTACCAAAGTGTCTCCCTAACATAAACGCAAATAAAACCTAAACGTAGTGTTGCATTTCAATTTCCAATATAGAGTTTAAACCTAAATTTGAAATGGCGTAAATGTAATTTCCATGGAAAATGAATATTAATTTGCATAACACAGCAAAATATACACTCATATAATTATTCATGTATAAGTGCAAATCTTTAGAACACGATCACCTATAATGTACCAATGCAAAAAACACAATCAGTTTAGTGCAAATCAGTGCAAAATCACAGCAAATAGCAACAGAAAGACTGAATTTTATATACATGTCAATAAATATTTAAATATCACCTTCAAAATGCTGATGCATAAAACGTGCTAATGCATAAACAAATGTTGTATTATGCAATACTTAGCAGCAATAGGATTTCCACATCAGTTGGGACCTCAAAAAAATAATAATTCAAAATAGTGCAGATGGTATGGTGCATATATACATATCCCACTAAAAAAAACCTCCCCTATGAGTGTCCACTCACAATAAATAGAGCTTCAGATTTGGCTCTATTTAATTTGCCTTGGAGCCTTTTGTTGGAGACTCCTTCCCTCTTGCGGTGGTGGTGGTATATCCTTCAAGGGAAGAAAGAAATGGAGAGCAAATAGTATAATTCTTTCAAAATGACATTATTAGCAAGGATAAAGAAAACTACTCCCATATTCCAGGACCACAAGTTAGGCTCTTTTCATTCACAGTACTTTCTTTATGGGAGATGTCCCCCCTATGCTGAGATGAAGAAAACTGCTCCAAGTGATATGTAAAAAAAATTTCTTTATTCAATCAAAATCATATTAAATAAACCAAAATGAGTAAAAACAATAATTGTATTCGCAGAGTGTCTTGATAGAAACGCATTTCACTTTGCATAGGCTACCTCAGTCCCTACAGAGTCCCTACAGTAATGTCCTTTTATACACAATTATGCAGTCCTTTTCCTGATGATGGTGAGCATTTCACACCTCTTCAAGTAGAGGCTGTCTTCCAAGCCTCATTTTGGGATTCAAGGGCCCAATGTGAGCATTTCCGATTCAGGTCACGTTTGTGCGTTTCGCCACGTTCATTTTTGATGGCCATCTTTACTATGGATTATGCCAGCCCATTTGGGGTATGTGTCTATCCCCCGCTCAAAAGGACCTCCTCGACCAGAACTGAAGCAGGGCAGTGATAGACAAATACATGATCATATCCCCCTGCACTGCTTCCACTCCCCAAAAAAATCCTAGACTCACTGAGAAACTTAAGGACAGACAGGGAGAGACATATAATAGCAGACAAAAACATTTGGGGCTGTAGGGCCAAGAGCTACCAGGAATGTCCCTGGCTATGGTACTGTTCCACTAATTGTGTGCAACCATTTGCGAGTGGTTTGAAATATATTGAGACTGTCTCTCTACTGAAAGAAAAGCCCCTTAAAAGCAGACTTGAAATTCTCACTATCCATCCAAATTCTTCAAACCTTAAGCACGTATGATTAGTACAGAAGTGAGACTTCAATATTATCATGCTGGTTTTAAAAGGTGCATGTTTTCTGTGCTGGGAAAGCCTCAGTTTTAATCAAACCACTTTAAAATGGAAAGGACAGAAGGGAAGACAACCCAAAACTCTTTGCATGATAACCGCTATAATAACCTATCACAGCTATGGTACTTCGAGTGTCCCTTTAAGTATCAAGGTTTGCTCAATGCAACAGCTAGTCTCAGCACAGAGTACGCACATGCACTTACAGGTAATAAAAAGCTATTTTGAAATTATGTGCAATGAACTGTCTTATAGACACATGATTTATGATTTACAAAAGCCTTTCTCTGTTTATAACCACAGTCTCATGATTTCAGTCATTACAACATATAAGGTAGCAAGCATTGTGACTTAAAAGGTAGATGCATGACTTCTTACCAAGGTTTTAGATTGATCAAAGAGTTAGACCTTTATGACTCCAGTAAGGAAATACCAATGATTATTAATATTTAGGGACAATATTTAATATAGGTCCAAGTGAACATTTACTGCTTGGTACCAAGCACCCGAAAATAGGAAACAAACGAATTACAGTAGTGAAGGAGAGTGTGGGGCTGTCCATTTTTCTAACTTGCATTTAGAACGGTCTCTCTATTACTTTGTAATGTATTTTCTTCAAATCAATTTAAACCCTTCAAGCATTGCTTCTGTCAGTCTAACTGAATAAGGGATACTGAATCATTTATCTTCAACATTACCGATGCAAGTTCGATGGGACTGTGTGTTGAGTGAATACACATTTTAATAGAGTTGTCATTCATTAACCTTCTCATTCCTGTAAGAGACTGTGGAGTGTGGAGCATACCGAACAATATCACAGATCCCTTCATCACTTCAAGAGTAAAGGGGATCTCTGCTTTAGTAACTTTGACCAGGCCTCAAAAAAGCAAAAATAATTATTTTCACTCCAGTCGCTTGCAGTACACTTAAAATGTAAAATCCCCAAAGGCTATTGTAGAAAGAAACATTATTATGGCTTAAAATTGTATTGCTAAAAATGTAGAGGGGAATAGGAAGCAAGTAGATATATATTCTTTATGATTGTTTAACTGTTTAATGGCAATTTTCTTGTAGGGTGAAAAACATCAAAGGCAATAAAAAATCTTGATAAAATGATGTGCGACTTGGAAAAAAAAAATATTTTAGAATTTAAATACAGTTGTATTTTAATTTTTTTTGCCAAGGTTAAAACAGCTGTATAATCCTTCTATGATATTGCTTCTCAGGTCATAGCTGATCATGCAGTTGGGAATTGGGAATCCTATTTTTCCCAGAGTCCTTTGTGTCTCAAGCACTGTATAGAATAATGCAAGGAACATGCTGCTTCTATACAAGCACTTAAGTGGAAAAATCAATAGGCAGAAGTGGGTGTTATGTTATCCAACAGCTCCAGAGGAGTGTCATTCTGGCGTATTAACAGTGTTACAATATGTTCAGATGTATTATCAAATATCTTACATTCTGTCCTTTACTCGAGCATTGAATAAAACGACAGTAATCACTTGGCTATAAA
This sequence comes from Pelobates cultripes, assembly GCA_933207985.1. Lineage (NCBI taxonomy): Eukaryota > Metazoa > Chordata > Amphibia > Anura > Pelobatidae > Pelobates > Pelobates cultripes. The sequence continues at coordinate 45,677,212 of OW240920.1, read as the reverse complement.
AGGAATGTAACTTGGCAGTTACAACTTTGGCTCTATCGAGTCACTAAAGCGTTAAACATGTAACTAAAAGATTGTCTGGCCTTCTGTGTTTTCTAGTTTAATCTATATTTTCACCTTGGGAAATGTCTGCCTCTTATTGATTTCACAAAGAGGAAAAAAAAAGAAAGAAATAGAATCATGCAATCTAGAATATATTACAAAATGGTAAATCCTTGGATACAACACAATTGTGTCCTAACTACATAATAACCTTTTGCTTACACCATTACATGCATTTGTAATCAAATTGTTATTCTGTAATAAGCTAACCTTGTTTACTGCTAATGAATTGTATGGAAGCTAATAAAGTGTCAATTAATAATTTTCTGCTCGTGAATTTAAATATAATTTTACAATCTGGTCTTCAGGGAAAAAAAATCTGATACAGGCAATCATTTCTATATTAGCAGACTCTATTAGACATTTAAGAGTGATATGAATAAAAATAATATTAATTATAAGTCTCACATCTCTTGTAAAGATTACATATAATACACATACGTGTTACATTTATCATAATCTCTATAACAGTGACAAAACGTCTGGACAGAGATATCCTTGCATCATGTTTAGAGGAGATTGTTGATGCCAAAAACAGATCTTGATGTTGAATAACAAAAAAAGAGACTCGAGCCATTGTGTCATATTTAGTATAAAGGGCATAATGATTAAATTGTTAAGTCATAAGAAAAAGTTATATTTGTATATATTATGTACATCTTATACACTGTAAAGCTATTCTGGATAATAGCAAATATATACATTTTTTTTTGCAGAAAAATATATATTGATCACTTGCCAGATGTATTATTAAACTACAGTTATTGCATTGTTATATGTTAGTCCATGTTTTCAGCCAAATGAAACAGTATATAAAAGAAAACTACACAGGCATCTGATATCTTAAACCATATTCATAACAACTCATTTCATGTACATGCAGTAAAACATGGAGGATTTCCACGTACATGTGCTTCAGTTCTAACCACGAATAAATGTACAGTCAACCTTGTACTGATGGATGAGACTGCCAAAGCTAGGACAATAACCCTTCCATTATTAAGCAAGTTAGTATATCAGGGTAGATTGAAAAGGTATGCCTAGCTTTCAAAGTATTTAATTCATTTTTCTTGTCAAAGCTTTCTCATGCTATTTTAACCACAATCTACAATACAAAAATATATGCTATAGCAAATGTCAATTTTTTTTTAGCATTCACTCTTTAAAAACTCTCTTTAATGGGAAAATGCTTTGCTACATATTTTTATAAACACAGTGATATTGATAAAAAAAAAAGACCACAGCGACTAGAAGAAATGCGATTTCACCTACACCAGCAGAGATACCTACCATATAAAAAAAACTTATTATTTAGATTTGGCTCAATGTGTGGTGTAATATTAGTTTAAAAAAAAATATATTATATAAACATTATTCAGTTCTTAAAAAGTCTTACACTACTTGACAGTGAAAGTCTCACCGTGGCTTACTTTTTCACTTGCCAATGTCTAGTAGCGATTGGGAATTTTAACCCCTGATATAATGTTAATCTAGGTAGAATTCTGATTTCTATCATAGAGTCAACTTTTTTTCTCAAACTTCCAGTGGGAAATTAATTAGAATTATTTTTTTCTTTTGCATTAAAAGCAATGAGGAGATGTGCAATGTTTGAAACTTGACTGTATGTTTTTTAAACTTTAAATATGATGTGACTATGGTTCCAAATGAAATATTGTTGAAAAAGGTGACAAACTTGAAAGAAACTTGACCCAAAACTATCCCTGCTTCACGAAAAACATAGAAAATTGGAATAGATATATTATTTGTGATGACATTGTCCATAAGTTATCTGGATAAAATTACAGGTATGCATACCTTCCCATGAGGCAGAATAGATACTACACTTGTGCTACGTGAAAAAAAGACAGAAAACTACCAGGGTAACAGCGGTCACTATGATGACTAAGCCTTGGAGTTCCACCTGTCAAGGTGTGAAACCATTATTTAGTATATTGCAAATATGGCTATTTACTAAATAACAATAAAATTAACACTAGGATCTCTGTCATGGTCCCACTGCTCAGAGAATGAGTCACAGCTCTGCCGTTGGGTATCATGGAACACTCAGGCACAGTCTTCGATGTATGATGTGCCTTGCAAATCTCCTTCAACAGCTTGTCCACAGTGCAGTGATTGTACCTACTAGAAGGAAATGACAAGGTACTTTGAGGAAGTGTATGGGCAAGATGCACTCAAAGAAACTAATGGAATGAATGTGTTTGGAAGATACAGTAAAAGAATGGGTGAATGGGCCAAGACACTAATCTGAGGACTGAGGAGAGACAATAAACTAAAAGCTAGGTAGGAGGGAGTTAAAATAAGGTGTTTTATTGTATTAATGTTACACATAACCGCCACACACAAGCACACTCAGCCAAGACCACAACAAACACACAGCCAACCACATGCTTGAAACACTCAGGCAACCATAAACGCAATCACACTTAGCCAACCACACACGCAAACACACTTAGTCAAACCCACATACAATCGCACTTAGTCAGCTTTTACACATGCACAATCACCCCCTTTCAATATATCAGTCAAACTCAGCTAAGCCCCACACAATTACACTGTATTGTTTTGGGGGGAGCAACGAGAGTGTCTTTTTTTTATTCTTGCACCGGGACCCAGTGGTTCCTAGTTATGCCCTTATTTGAGACAACAACTGCAAATTGGAAATATTTTCAATGTTTTCAGTTTCACTGTTTCGATCTACAACGTGAAATTTAACCTTTAGTTAATAACCCATGATTGAGTGGCATAATCTATTGTGGCAAAAGCCACTTCGCCACTGGGGTTTGGAGGGGACTACTTGCCAGCCTTTTACTCTGTGACTATGGCACCTGTGATAAAACTTGGTTTAAATCACTGTTCGTGCCTTTTTGGATTTTTATGGCCACAGTTTGAACGTTTGAAGTGGCTCTTCAAACTCCTGAACAGTCGAAGTGGCCACCTTGTTCACATTGACCAATACCGCAAATAGACTTCAGGGGGACTTACCCGCGAATGCCCTGGAACTATTTTCAGCATGAAAACCTTGTGGTTTTCGGTCGGTCCTCCAGCGGCACTTAGCCGCGATTCTATAGAACTGTTTGGGCATGGGACCATGCTTGCGCCTGGGCAAAAATATGACTTCCATAACATTTCTGAACCCCTTATCTGATCTGGGTAATTTTTGGATATGTTGTTCACCCAGATCAGAGCTATCACAGGATATGTTGTGTTTTGGGGTACTTATGGTACTTTATAAAAATGTGTGTTTTTTTTGTCTGGGTATAATTAAGTTAATGCATTATCCGCCCTAATTATATCACAGGCAGAGGGGAGGGATTGTGTACTGTATATGGGAGTGTCATTCATTGTCACATTGTTTTTATTGGCTTGTACACTTTGTGTCCCTGTGCCCAACAAGGTCAATCCTATGAGTCACCATTGTTGGGAAACTTTCATAAAAGGCCAGTGTGCCACCATTAAAATTGAGTTCCTGTTTAACCCTCAACACGTAGCCTTGTCTTGTGATTGGAGGGGAACCGCTATATTCACAGCAGGGATAGCTATACTCTTTATACTCCCCTGGGTTCTAATCACTAGCTCTTTTAAGAGCTGTTCCTGCTACGCTCTCTGGAGTAGGAGAGGTCTTTCCCACATGGTCTTGGATGTCAGAGGTTGGTCCAGGGTGGAAGGAAGACAGCGAGATTCCAGTTAAGTTACAGGGGTTTTGGAGTGCTTGTGGTGTCCAGTGCGGTGCTTATGGTCCTCAGCGTCAGCTAGTAAGCATCTGTTGGCGGAGGTACCCAGTCGGGGTGCCAGGTGATCCATTACATCTATGCCTTAGGCAATTAGATTAATTAATAAAACACAAGTAGTCAGAAAAATAAATATACTGCATATGTGGCTTTTAGGGTACATACCTGAACCACCAGTAGAGCACAAATGTTAGGTTTAGTTCTGTTTGCCATGTGTTATATAATTACTTTCCTAGGCCACACACTTGATTTATCCTGTCTGATAAGGCAACCTGAGCAGATCAAGGGTAAATTAATTTATATGCGTAAATCTTTTTCAAATATCTCCTATATTATATCTAGCAGCCAATTGTGCTTTTAATTTAAGCAGAACAAAATCAATAAGCTAGTACACAGACACTGGAGGTTGCACCATGCATTTAAAAGGACTTACACTACCATTTTTTTTATTGTGTTGTGTGTGTATATTTGACTGTGCAGGAAAAACCAGAAGCCCAGCTTTTATAATGCCTCGGGGATTATATTTACAGATATAAGATTTGTTTGAAAGTAACCCTCTCAATCTTTTTACACACATAGGTGACTTGTATAGAGCTAGGTATTAGATCTTTAACTTTTACACAAAACAAATGCTGAACAATAAATAATACCAGGCAATTCTTTTCCAGTAAAGCTATGCTTAAACATAAGTCATCCTTATTCATCACTAAACATTAACTATTAAAGTGAACCTCTTATCCACAATGTGTACCCTTGGCCAGTTCACTCTCAGGTAAAGTATTTTTTAATATAATAATCCTTTTACCAAGTATTGAAGGGAAATAGATTTTTTAAAATGAAGTATGAACTCATTCCTACCTCTAGTATATGACAAGATCCTTCAGCCATATTTATCGACCTTTGGTCAGACGGTGTTTGTAAACCGACAGTTAGTCTCTATGGTTTTCCTATTTCTGTGCAGGGTGTGAAGCAGGGAAGACCATAGAGACTGTCCGTTTTTATACATCGCTGCAGGATCCTATCATATTGTAAAGGTAGGGATGAGATTTTCTTCTTTTTTTTTTACATATATTTAATTTTTTTTTTTTGTAAATGTCTATTTCTTGTCTCTATCTATATACTTGAAGAAAGGATTATTATATTAAAGGAACACTTTAGTATTGGGAAAAAAAATAACATGTACTTCCTATTAAAGAGGACCAGATCTGCATGCGTAGCAAACACTGCATACGCATCCACTGCTTTTCTATGGCCTGCAATGTCACGTGTCCTTGTTTTTTGGTCAGTGCAGCAGAAGCACATCTAGTGGCTGTCAGTATGAAAAGTTTGTAGGATACACTTGATGGGCACACTAGCTAATGGCACATTACTTGGGCAGAGAGAGTTTTTTGGCAGTCAAGAGCAATTCTACATAGTGTAGGACAGTGAGAATAAGCATGTGGCTATGATTTGTAAAGTATAGTACGCATACTATACACAATTCTATGAGAAATTGGAGATTGTATCAGGCTGCTGAAGCTTCTTACACTCGGAAGTGAGTTTCACAGCCTCAACTGTACACAGCAAGGGTATCTCCATATTCTTTGATTTCTTGAGTTTTTAGGTTGGGAGCTTTTTTATACTGAGTCAGTGTGTTCTTTACTGATCCTATTCATGTATACAGTGGGGCCTTGAATTTACGAATTTAATGCGTTCTCCGGGACGTTTCTTATTGCGGAAAATTTTCTACACCGAAACATGGTTTCCCATAGGAATGAATTGAAAACCAATTAATCCGTTCTGGAGGTAAAAAAAAAAAAGTAAAAATGAGCTGGCATGGAAACCAACCCACAATGCAGAACACACAATAAAAGGCATGCAAACGACGAAGCTCAGCTCCCTACCTTTCCACAGCTTGAGAAATGCACCAAAAAGTCCCAAAACAACTGCAAACAATTTCCAGAATGGCCCCAAAACTCGATGCAAAAGCTGCTCCAACACCTCAACACTCGACGCCACGTGCTACCCACAGGCTCCAGCATGCAGTGGACTGTGCTATAAACCTCCCAGGTGCAATGCATCCTGGGGAAACTTGCTTTGTATTGCGAAAAAAATTTGTAAACCGAGGCATTATTTTCAATGGATTTTCATTTGTAAAAATTATGTTAACTGAGTCGTTTGTAAACCGAGGTCCCACTGTATATAGTATCTACTCCACTATTTCTACATTTATGAGTGATACCCCCTTGTTTTATATATCCCCCACTCTAGGCTGTTACATGCTGCTTCATTATATTTGGTACTGTGGCACGTTCATATACATTCTTATACTTCTGGTCAGAATTGGGATAAGGTTTAGACACATTGTAACATTTTATTGGATAAAATTGATTTTGCATCTAGAAATACATTAACTCTTAATACATATTTTTGTTCCTTGTTGGAATTTTAGTCCTGCAAATATAGTTTTTTTTTTTCATATTCACAATTAATATATTTAGTGTACTATTACAACCAATTGTTGATATTTTTTATTGGTGGAGCGCACATAAATATCCCAGTATTTGTACACAGCAAGGGAATCTATTTTCCCATCATAAGTGCAGGCTGTGCACAACATTAGAAAATTAATATGCGTAGGTCTGTGCAATAATAGCTATCTCAGCCCTCAGGGCTAGGACATGTCCAGGCTCCTGGTCCTTTGTTTTGACCAAAAAAGGTCCTTCCTTTTCTCCCAATATAAGTGTACTCAGCTTTCCATTTTCTCTCAACTTTCTCTTCTTGCAAATGTGCGTTTGCTTCCATTTGTCTTGTATTAACTTCTCTTCAGTCTACTTTTCTTATTTCTTCTCTTCTCTCTTGACTCTTGTTTTGCTCTCTTGTGTTTTGTCTTTTGTTAAAAATTGTTATGACTTGTAGTTTGTCTCTTGGCCCTTTGACCAAATAATATACAGATGCCCTTGTACGCTTAACACCGTTTTTTGTTTTTTTAGTTATTTTTCTTTTCTCTTTCAGCACCAATATTCTGTTGTTGGAGTCTATTTAAAGGAAAAAGAATAAAAGAAAGCAAGTGAGGATGGATGACAGAGGATAGAGATTCTCTCTATAACATCCCATGGGTTTGAACTAATTATTTTATTATTAAAATGTTAAAACACATATTAATATTATTATTATCATTATACGGAGAAGCTGATTGTCTCTTTTTAATTACATGTTGGGGTCTTACGGACCCAGAGGAAAGCTGTGTATTACATCTCTTGCCGATATGGCAGTGAAACATTTAGTTGTGCTGGTGTAGATTGTCTTGTGAGGAGTCACATCAGTAAAAGGGCTATTTTCAGCCTTCAGTAAATAGTAATTGGCATTGCCATCCTATAATTTCCTATAGAGTACATGTACTCTGGTCACAAACCTTTACTAAGTTAGTTATAAAGTTAGTGTGAAGTTTGAAAGTCTCACAATGGTCAGAACTGAAAATGTGTGTATGTGGGGGTTGGGTGTAGAGGATACATAACAGTGAACTGTGTATTATGGGAAATAATGCCATTAAGGGGATCTCAATACATTACAACAAACTGCAAGGTTAATCGTCTCCAATATCCTAAGGTGGCATTGTTTACACATGCTTCATTTTTGCATATTTTTTATTTTATTTTGCATGACATTTTAGGCTCAGGGATGGTGTTAGTGCTGGGGTCAGGGTTATGGCTACTGTGTCGGTATAAGTGTGTGTGTATATGTGTCCGTGAGTGTGTCAGTATAAGTGTGTGTGTGTGTGTATATGTGTCCGTGAGTGTGTCAGTAAAAGTGTGTGTATATGAGTCTGTGATTGTGTCAGTATAAGTATGTGTGTGTATATATGAGTCCGTGAGTGTGTCAGTACAAGTGTGTGTATATGAGTCTGTGAGTGGGTCAGTATAAGTGTGTGTGTGTGTATATGAGTCCGTGAATGTGTCAATATAAGTGTGCATATGAGTCAGTGAGTGTGTCAGTATAAGTATGTGTATATGAGTCAGTGAATGTGTCATTATAAGTATGTGTGTGCATATGAGTCCGTGAGTGGGTCAGTATAAGTGTGTGTATATGAGTCCGTGAATGTGTCAGTATAAGTGTACATATGAGTCCGTGAGTGTGTCAGTATAAGTGAGTGTGTGTACATGAGTCCGTGATTAAATGGCTACTAAATTAGACTGAACATACCCCATTTGCAATACCTTGGGTTGACTTCTTTTGCAAATGGTATGTCATCATGGGGGTAATTCTCATTTCTAGGCTACCATACGCTCTCAAAGGCAACAATCTAGCAAATTTAATTGTGAAAATAAACTGAAATGCAAGCCTTATATTTGACCATGCAACTTTCAAAAAAAAACAATAAAACCTGTACATGGGGGGTATTGTTATACTCAGGAGACTTCGCTGAACACAAATATTAGTGTTTCAAAACAGTAAATGTATCACAACAATATCATCAGTGAAAGTGTTGTTTGTGTGTGAAAAATACAAAACACTTCAATTTCACTGACAATATCATCGCTGTGATATGTTTTACTGTTTTGAAACACTAATATTTGTGTTCAGCAAAGTTTCCTGAGTAAAACAGTACCCCCATGTACAGGTTTTAGGGTGTCATAGAAAGTTACACAATTAAATACAGTGCTAGAAAATTAAATTCTCTGGACTTTCAGCATGGGTTGTCCGGCAGGTCCCTCAAATTGCAATCAATACAATTACTTAATTATGTAAAAATATTACATAAATATGCATGTAGAATTTAAATATGAAATTATTTATGTAATTATGTATATGGATTTAAAAATTTCATTTTATTTTTATTTATTCATACATACATAGATATATATAATTTCATTCTAAGTGTATTTTGATATTAATATATGTATATATTAATATCAAAATACAGCTAGAATAAAATTACATATATGTATATTTTATTATTATTTTTTAATTTTTTATTTCTTTTTAATTATTATTTGTTTTTTATAATGATATATAATAACTAAATATATATAGTTATTATATATATATATATTATATATTTGTGTGTAATTTTACTCTAAGTGTATGTTTATATTAATATATGTATATATTAATTTAGAAAATACACTTATGACATTATATGTAAGATATATATATATATATAATATATATATATATATATATATATAATTATAGTTTTATTTATTCATTTTTTATTTTATTTTACAGATGCAGGCAGCACTATGGATGCCTATTACGGCCATGTGACCGCCGCTCTTTCAGAGCAACCACATGGCCCGTGGGGGTCTAATTTGCTGAGGGGGAACTGTCTTGGCTGTCGTACCTAGAACATCCGCGGTCGGCAAGGGGTTAAGAAATAGCGCACTCATAGAACTAATGAATAAACAAAATAACTTTTTTTATTGTAAGCAGACGTGTAATAGCGTACAGTCAAAATTTCAGCCCCACTTCTACTGCAATACATTAAAAGATTCTTATTAAAAAAAAAACTAGTTCCATGGCTGCTTGTTATTCACATTCTTGCCCTGGAACTGTACAGTTGTAATAAAAATTATTCAACCCCAATTGAAAATCATGTTCAAAATTTACAGAATTTGCAACTTATAAAGTAAATTAATCAACCAACCCCTTCATGACAAGCATCTTTAGAACTTAGTAGAGCTACCTTTTACTGTTATGACCTGATGCAAACGAGATGCATAGCCAGACACCAGCTTCTGGCAGTGTTCCTGATGAAGTTTTGCCCACTTCTCTTTTGATTACAACTGTATGTTCTAATGCTGCCCTATAATACACATTAGTAGTCAAATTGTGCATTATGAGAAAAAATGCACAGATGATTTCATACGCTGCATTGTAATAAAACATGAACTGCCCATTAAAATATTGGGCAGATCGTGCAATATATGAGCTAAATTCAGAGAGAGAGTGTGTACATGTGTCAGTGTGTGTTTTTCTCCATCTGTGTGAGTCTTTTTGGATCTGCGTGTGCATCTGTGTCAATCTGTGTGTGTGTGGATCTGTGCATGTGTGTCAGTGTGCATGGATGTGCATGTGTGTCAGTGTGTGAGGATCTGTGCGTGTATTCTATGGAACACTTACAAAAATGTCTCCAAATTGTGTTCTCCTATTTTCCAATATAAACACTCTGTCCTCAGGGAGGGTGAATACATGGCAATTAAATTACTGTTAAGAATCTAAGAACTGTTTGCTGGCCAGACTCAATATGTGCCTGTGTTTTATCAAGTGTAAATGCAACAAATCTTGGCTATTTATAATCGGTGATGTGAAAAATATAGGAATACACAAGCATGAAATGTGTTCAGGGTTATGCTAGTTTCATATGGATTTTTTTTTTCTGCTACGGAAACTTTTTCATTGTGAAATGAGTATTCGTGAAGATGTCAGTTCTACTGGGGCTAAGTGATAATAATTAAACCACAGAGGGTAAGAAAATCAGCCAACATTGTGTACAGCAGTTTAAAATATACTGGAATCTAAAGAAAATAAAGTCTTTGCCAATTTCAATTTGTTTCTATCAAACTTGACTGGAATTAGTCCTGAATTTAGGCTTAATGACCTGAGTTAGGACTAACTCAAATATTTATCCCCTTACTAGCCCATAAATAAATAAATAAACAAACAAAGTGAGTGAGCCTGGTGGGCTTATGTAATAGAGCTGGCATCGCAAAGATTACACTATTTTTGTCACATTTCATTGGCCGTAAGCCTGGGTATCCTTCGTAACAAGATGAAGAGCCAAATAATTATGATTACAGTACAGTATGATGTAAGCGAAATTAATTTTGAGATTCAGCAGAATTTCAAACGATTCAGTGTCCATAACAATTTCAAAAATTTCGACTTCACCAAAACGTGGAAATTGAATAGCTCTAAATTAGTTTTGTGGCGTCTACTCCTAGTAGCCACTGCAACTTAACACCAACTTTGAATCATGAATTTACAGTTTGAGAATTGTTTTTTTGTTAAAGGGGCACTGTAGGAACTTTTTCCCATCAGTTTTAGGGCCACCCTGGTTATTTTTTAACGATCTGAACTGTTTTGGAATCAAACCAAATTTCTAAATTGAACAGAAAAATGTTCTACCAAAAATTTTCGCAACCTAAAATGTGAATCCCCTCATTAACTCCTTAAGGACACAACTTCTGGAATAAAAGGGAATCATGACGGAATATTTCTGTCATGTGTCCTTAAGGGGTTAAACTAGAAAATTTGGTTTTCACACATCTTTCCTTATGGACTGATTTACGTTTATAGAACAGAGAGCACTACCTCACTCAAACCTTACTAAGAGAAGTGTCTTTGTGTGTACAGACACAAATTTTACCATTGTTCTCCCTCTTGTTTACTTCCTATCTGGCTATATGTTGGAGAAAGATAGTTTTGTTTCATTTTGACTCATTTATTTTCAAATTTTGTTTAATCTTAAATTTGGAAAACATTGCATTTAACTACGGTAATTGAATTTCATACAATATGTTACTTTTTACAGTTTTGGTGCCCATTATTCCCTACAGGGAAAGAATGAAGATGGCATTGGGGAATTATTTGCTAAAATGCTTAAATATTGTCATTAAGAAAAGCCATTTTAAGCACCTCTAGCAGCCATCCGAGGAGTGGCCAGTGGAGGTATCACTAGGCTGTAATGTAAACACTGCAATTTCTCTGCTTGAAGGGAATGATTCTACTCACCAGAACAAATACAAAAAGCTGTAGTTGTTCTGGTGACTATAGTGTCCTTTTAATTTTTTTTATTCCGGCTGTTTAGCAGATAACTCCCTAATTTGGTTTCCTTATTTGAGATTGCCATATTTAAAGGACCACTGTAGTGCCAGGAAAACAAACTCGTTTTCCTGGCACTATAGGGTCTTTGGGACCCCCCCCCTCCCTCAGGGTCCCCCTCCCGCCGGGCTGAAGGGGGAGAAAGGGGTTAAACACTTACCTTTCTCCAGCGCTTGGTTTCCTCGGCGCACAGGACTCTCCTCCCTCTTCCGATGTCATCCGCTGAATGCACATGTGCGGCAAGAGCCTTGCGCAAATTCAGTCAGTCCATAGATAAGTATTTCTCAATGCTTTCCTATGGACGCTGGCGTCTTCTCAGAGTGAAAATCAATGAGACAGCCAGTAGAGGCTGGATTAACCCTAATGTAAACATAGCAGTTTCTCTGAAACTACTATGTTTACAGCAGGCAGGGTTAACCCTAGATGGACCTGGCACCCAGACCACTTCATTAAGTTGAAGTGGTCTGGGTGCCTATAGTGGTCCTTTAAGGATAACTCACATACGCTCAAATATTAATATTAAGAAAAGCCCTTGTCCTAATTTTGCTCTTTCAGTTTTTTTTAGTATTTATTTTTGCTATTTTTATCAAAATGAATAGATCTGAATTTTTTTTTTTTTTTTTTATAGAATCTGGATGGCAAACTTTTAAATCTTACACAATACTTGTTTTGTTTCCTTCCCTCTTGTTCTTATTCTGCCCCCTCCCCTCCAGCACATGCTTTCTCCTAACTGTTATCACTTCATTCTGTCTGGCACTAAAGTCCATTTTCAGTAAATACTATCCTCCCCTCCTCCCAATAACTACGCTCTCTGCTTACTTTAAAGCATGCCTTTCTGGGTGATTTACATCTTCCCCAATTACATCCTCAATCACATCTCATCTTAGAAGTCTGTGTCTGAACAGCAATCCTCTGAAAGGCTGACTGGCCATTGTTTAAATATTTACTGCTCCCTGTTGTATCAAGTCCCCATGATAACTTTTAGATTGAAAGCTCATGGGCTATAGAATTCTTTCACTTTTCCCGTTAGCTGATTCTACCATGCCAGCTATTCAGTTAAGATTCATAAATCCGGAAGAGACTACTATGTTTGGCCTTTCCTCACTATCAGCAGCATCTGCTCTGGTTGTAGGAAGATATTTCAGATAGGGTCTGTGTATGTCATATTGTCTCCCCCACCGTGGGCGTAGAGATCATGTTTCATCAAACATTGCTATAACCTTAGGGAAAATCCTGTTGCTAGTTGCCTCATGTCCTTGAGACTGTCCACAAAATAACAAACATTATTTATAGCTAAAAGTGTACCATCTTTTTCACTGTAAGTGAAAAAAAACAGACACGGGTATAAATGTCAATTTGTTGGACTTCTGTACTAAGAAATTGTGAGGTGGCTTTAAAAAGAATTTTAAACAGTTGCAAAGATATATTCAGATGTGACCTAAAGCACACACTTTTTTATATAGAGATTAACATTTTAATAACAGGTCAAATATCCATTATTCTGAAAACTAGAGAGATGAAAAGTCAAATATTTGTATTTATATGAAGTAGGGCTACACTAGAACACATGACAAAATGGGAGTGAACAATGGTTTTGTGTTTCTGCCCATCTCTCTCCCTTTCAAGCAACAGGTGTGCTAGAAAATAAACAGACATCTTCCTGACATTAGTAGTTTGAGCTCAGGGATTGTAAGGACACTCATTGTCCAATACTGAATCAAAGCTGTGCATCATACAAATAGGAAAAACGCCAACAGCTGTCATTTCTTCTTGAAGAAGCTGAGTAACCCTGCCTTTTCCACAATTTTGTCCGAATTAAAGCCTTGCTGACCTTTTTTGAGCCCTCTCCGTAAAATACCATTTCACACACCTGAGCTCAGACTTCTATCTTAGCCGCTAATACAATTGTTGAGAAAGCTGTCTCAGTATCTTCATTTCAGCTTGCTATCATAGATGATTGGGATGACCCCTGAACACGTAGCGCACATAAAGACTTTAGTGATATCTGTATTATCATCTCTTGGCCAAGCCTTAAGGATAAATTCCCATGAGCTCCAGAACAGAATTCTTAGTTGTCAACTGGGTTTGCAATCACTGAGCTTCTTGTAACAAAGTTAACCTTTGAGACTTGTGTTGAGGTGATTGTAGATCTGTTTTTATGCTGAGGGCATTGAATGGACTCTTACTTTATATTTAGGCTCATTTGCAATTATGTTAAAGTCTCTCAAGTATCTCCTTTATTAGTTGGCTCACCAGAAGTCTGGTACCTTATATGAGTTTCACGTGATTGATTCTTGCATAGATGTTAAAGTGGAACAGATGCAATGTACAGGATTGGATATCCTCTTGTTGTTAAGGAATGAGGTGAGCTTGAGCTAATTACTCAACTAAATTACTCAACTAAAACCTTGCACTTCATTTTGTTGCATTGAAGTCCCATTCAATAACAGTAGGATTTAGAGGGATAAATATCAATGGGGCTGAAGTGTCATCATACCCTCGGAAACACAATCAGAGTGACACTTGACTAGGTGAATCCATTTTTTTATATTGAATCTAGAGATCAACCGATTAATGTTCCTCTAACCCCTATGAGGTCCGATCAACCTTGCTAACATCAGCTATATAATCTTGTTGATTGGCATTTGTGAACAAACCAATGCAATTAAAGTGTACTGTGGGTACTTAAGAAGTTGAAACAAGTCCCTGGGCATAATAATAACAGGCTAATTAAACTAAACAGTATCACGCGCTAACTAATCAGAACCCCTTGCACAATGCAGGAAAACTGAAAAAATATGTACCAAGGGAAATGGGAGAGATTCGAATTGTAAACTCTCGCCCATGCGGATATTTATTTAAAAAAAAAAAGAAATACATTCGTAAAGTAATTGATATGCACAATGATATCTATACAAAGCAGACATTAATATAAAAAATAGTACATATTATTCACAGTATTGATGCTGAAACGTGAAACGATTAATTCTTTTTTGTTCTTTTTTAGTTATATTACTTTTAGTTAAGTTGTGTATGGGAGCCTCTCAACATCTACTGCTATGATTCCTCTCTTGTGTATTTGTTTTACTTTGATATTCATCACACTTGCCAGGGATGAGTCCATCTGGATATGACACTGCACTTTTCTATATATATTGAATTTCTTTGTGCTTAGTTTGCCTCTCTGTCTCGCTGTTCATTAATATGCATAGTTATGCAGATTTTAAATTACCATTTTCTGAAAATACATTGAAACTGAGATTACAGAAATAGAACAAAAGTATAAACAGCATGCACATAAGATAATTACTCATACATGCAAAACATGTTATTAAAATAATATAATACATAAAAATCTTAAATTGTCTTAAAACAAAATGTTCTGTGTTGATGTAAATTAAAAGCGTCCTTTAGTTAATGCCTCTATCTCAAATCTATGAACGAATGTTGGAAAATGATTGTTTAAATATCTAGATTCTACTAAATATCTTTTATTCTGCCTTGATACTTTCAGAATTTGGGTTGGGTAAACCCCAAGTTATCCTGGCAGATATTTGATGTAACTGGTCCTTAAATCTGGTCCTAACTGGTTCTATAATCTATTAAAGAGCCTCATTTTTGGACATATTCCTGTTATAACATTTAATCCCCTGGAAGGTAACAGCCAAAATGTTGGGGTGTCTCCAGCCCTATGTCAGAATAATTGAATTTGCGCTTTTTGTGATTTATGTTTGATATTTACAGTTTACTCACCTCTGGTGATTATATCTGATCTGTCATGCACTATGGTATTATGTACTTTATTTACTATATGTAATAACTGTCTACATTTTTGCTATTAAAAAATCTATTATTTTTGCAGTATTTGGTGTGTTTTTGGTGTTTTGAATAACAGTTAATGCTGGAAGCTATAATGCGCAACATAAGTCAAAGGAGGCTTAATTCAGAACATCTTGTGATAAGAGAAAATCAAGGTGATACAGAATTCACATTCAATCTAAGCAAGGGAGTAGGTTATACATTGCTCGGGAATTGTCACGGTGTAATAATCCAACACACAGGATTCAGGACAGCAAGGGACACGGTAATCAGTCAGACAGGCAAACAACACAATAAAGGGTTAACGATAAACGCAGAGTCAGAAACAACGCCAAGGTCAATAACAGAATACTATACAATAGCTCATGAATGCACTAAAGAGCACTGAGACAGAAACCACAAGAGTACAGGACTAGGGAGGTTTAAATACCCTAAGAGGAACTTGTGATTGGTCCACATCATACATGCGTCCCCAAAACGTGCATGTATGCGGGTGCCTGAATTAAACGGACCAATGGGAGCTAGAAACTACTTGGGACTCCCATTTACCCTTTAAGAGTATGCTTGTGGCGTGAGCAGCGCTCTTTATTACATGTGGCGGGCTGCGCGACTGTTTGTTACGGTGGGCGCACACGGCCCGCTCAGAATGCACAATGATCGAGCCCTGCGCGAGACATGTGGATGCAGGAGTGCTTGAGCATAGGACCCCAGCCAGCTCGCGGCACAGGTAAGTACTGCTGCAGGAGTCCCAAAAAAATAACTTAGTTCTTCAATTTTCTTGAAGATATAACGATATTGAATATAGCAGCCTTATTATTTCAATTTATGTTCATATTCCTGACTAGATCCTATGAAAAAAAGAGTCCAGGGGTTCCACCCAAGTAGCTGATCACTACATTTCTATACCATAAGTGCAAAGTCATTAGCCCACATTACCTAGTTTTAGTTAGAGGGTCCCTTCTGAAAGACATATCATCAAACTTTTTTTTTTCTTTCCACGAAAGCTCCATTAGCACTCTCAGTCCTTAGTCTCTCTAGTATATTTAGAGGCCCAAATTGCCCATTCTGGGTAGCTTATTACTGCATCTCCACACCATGCCACATCACTTTCCCTAATCCCATACTTTTATAGAAGTAGCATGGTCCAGTGTTCCCTGAATGTCTGGCCCTTACATCATACATGCAGTGTCCACATCACTAGCCCACAAAATCTATTTTTTAGAAAGACTCATTACCAAAGCTATACAGGTCCCATTTCTCATGCAACCTGGTGCTGTGTTTTCCATTTCATTCATCTTTATCCTAGATGTCAGGGAAGCCCTCTTATTTACCCCTGTTAGAGATATGTTTAGTGGAACACTGTGGTTTTCTCAATGTGTGGGGGCCTAGGGTAATGTGAATGTCTGCTGCTCATGATCAAAGTGATTGGTCATACTGGCCTGCTCTGCTGTCTATGTTACTTAAAAAGCATTGCACCCTGTAGATGGTCCTTGACTCCCCTCCTCATTAACTCATTGGCGCACAGGTTGGCTTGCTACAGCTTCTGATTACTGCATGACAATATGTGATTGGGGCAGTAGACCCACCATATGTCCCTGGTGGAAGTGTGCCAGGGTTTTTCCTCACCTTGGACCTGGTTTTGTTCAGGTATGTGCACTCTTTTACCACTAATTATTCCCCTTTTTTATTTCCCTCTTGGTAGGTACCAATTGTAAATAGGGACTATTGCCTTGCAAGCTAAAGAGATGGATAGTTAAGCAGGCTATGGAATGTGATCCCATACAAAGAGCATCATTCTAATACTGCTTAAATATGCACTAATTTAGTTCCTCATGGAAACAGGACACCCACATATGCATCTGTTTTGTAGAGACTCTGATACTTCTTTTGTGTGGAAGTTCTATATTGTCATGTATGGCTATAAATAAAGATTTGAATTAAAAAAAAGAAGTATATATCTTCCTACTTAAACACATTTGCATGTTGATACCATGCAATAAAATCAATGTATTTATGGGGTTGTGTTTTGGTGAGAATAATTCTAAAGATATCATCAGCCAAGAAGTCAAGTGAACTCTTTAGGAAGGAGGTTACACAACTTCTAGTTAGGAAGTTACACTGTAACTTCTAATTAGTTCCATGTGAGCTTCCTGTGGTAGGTACCACCGAGGTGCACATAAATGGTAAATCCATGATGGGTGATGCTATCCCTGCTAAAAGAGCCCAGTGGTCCAATTAAAAAGCACACCAGTACGACAAATAACTTGGCCAGGGTACATGTATAAAAACACTAAGTTCATGTTGAGATACCCCTTTAATCTGCCCATCTGACTTGCCTGCAAGGGTTTGTTCCTTTCTTTATCTGGACTTTTGTAATCACCAAGACATCTCTCTGTTATAGTATCACACAATATCTGTGAGGGGTTAGTTAAAGGGACATTATAGTCACCAGAACAACTACAGCTTATTGAATATGTTCTGGTAAGTAGAATCATTACCTTCAGGCTTTTTGCTGTAAACACGGTCTTTTCAGAGAAAATGCAGTGTTTACATTACAGCCTAGTGATAACTTCACTGGCCACTCCTCAGATAGCTGTTAGAGATCCTCCCTGCTTCATGGCTGCAAAAAATGCATCCAAACATTCAGTATCTCCTCCCTCTTCATGCAGACACTGAACTTTCCTCATAGAAATTCATTGATTCAGATCATCTCTATGAGGAGATACTGATTGGCCAGGGCTGTGTTTGAATCATGCTGACTCTGCCCCTGATCTGCCTCTTTGTCAGTCTCAGACAATCCTATGGGGAAGCACTGTGATTGGATCAGGCTACCACTTCTGATGATGTCAGCAGACTGCTTGTTTTTCTGAGTCAAACACTATGCAGAGTTACAGCTTCTGGCTTGAATACAGTAAGATTTTGCTATATTTATGGATGCATGAGGGGCCCAGGGGGCTAGATGGTGGTTTTAACACTATAGGGTCACTAATACATGTTTGTGTTCCTGACCCGATAGTGATCCTTTAAATGCCAAAACATCAACTAATTTCACTGATGCAAGATTTGTCTCCCTAGAAAGGTATTGCAACAGTAAATAACTCCTGGCAACATCCTCTGATCATACCACCACTGTTTTAGAAATGTTCCCTTCTTTTCAGATCATATTTTAATTAGAAATATTTAAAATACACAAACAGAGAATCATAAAAATATGATATGTGATATCTGACTTCAGTAACAATAAATTGAGGAATTAAACGCTTCACATTCTATAAAAGTATATTATATTATATACTTAGTGTAATATCTCTTTAAAGTCATATCAATAAGGTTTATATTGAGAAAATGTGACTGGTACTAGACTATTTTATGTTAAAATAAACAATACAGTAAAGCTTAGAAAAACGATAACAGGAATATATTAGTTTATAATATCAAATGAAGAAGTACTTTGCCCGAAAGACATTTTTTACTGCCTTGTTGTATCGTCTATAACTGACTCTCCTAGTAAATGTCATATTTGCTGTAACCAAGCTCTTTCTGAGATACATAAAGATCTTTAAGCTTGTTTTCTGAAAAAAAGACTTCAGTCTGAAACTGCTCTGCTGTAATATATCACCGCAATTATATTTTTTCTTCTTGCCAAAGCTGTTTTAGAATACATAAATCAAATGAAAACATAGATTTCAATAAAAATGCAGGAGATTTTTTTCTCTCTCTCTTTCATGGCCATGTAAAACATCTCATTGAATAAAGGCTACGTCTCTATACCATTTCCATATCCTTTGCTCATTGTCCTGTTATATACAAGGCTTCCAGCAAAGCTTGTGACCTTACATCTGTCCACTTTGTTTATAATCATCAGCTTTGTCCTTCAGATAGATTGCATGAGGTTCTTCAGGACAACTCAATGCCTTCAATTTGAATCTCTTCTAGAACATGCAAGTAATTTCAAACACTATTTAAGGTTTTGAGAAATTGTGGGTTTCTTCATTTTTATCCCTTTGTGAAGCCGTGAGCACTTACCCGTTGTGATGCAAAGGGTTAAAATCTATCTAGTAGACTAGAAATTGTATTCACTGACCAAATGGTTAAAATGTTGCTGCGGCGTTCTAAACACTGAGGGTAATTGGACAGGCAGAGCTCACAGTTATTTCCAAAAGCTATAAATTGTAGCTAGGTGTCCTTAGGGATTTTCTTGCAGCTATCACAACTAGGGGGCAAATTAATCTTACAGAACCAGATGCTGGCATATCAGTCACCTTCATACTTGTTTATAGGCAATGTTTGAAAAAGAATCAGCAGCCCAGTTGGCCAGGACTGCTTAAAAGCAGTAGAATTATTAGCCATGACTTAACCAAGCAAAAGTGTGACTGACAGGCCAGCGGCAAAGAAACAGGTGCTTTGCAGTTGGGGCAGTAAAAATCCAGAATAAATTATCAAGGTAGGTTGTGTTAGCCCACTTCATAATCTTCTAGATAACTGTCTAGTGAAGAGAAGGCCACAAACCACATACCACCAACAATGGCACTGGTTGGACTGTATGTCTGAAAATCCCAACTATAATTAACTATTTTGTAAAGATTACTGTTAATGCTTCACCTGCATATCTCATGTTGAACTCTGAGAAATTCTTTTTGGGCACGGAAGTTTCGAAATCATGTTTCCACAATTATCACAGAGTTCAGAGTTTGACATGCAAATGAGCAAAGACAGCCATTTTGTTTCAGACTTCATAATGCATTTCTGCAGATAGGCTTAGCTATTGATAATGTTTTGAACACAGTTTAAAAAAAAAAAAAAAAACAACAAAAGCATGGAATTTTATGTACCAAAAACATTAGCTTGTGCACTTTTTGGTGTGACAAATAATGCATCTGCTCTCTAATTTACAATAAGACAATGAAAATTTCAAGCACAAACTTAAATTCAACGATCCTCTATTTAAGGTGCCAAGGTGAAAGGTAATGTTTCAGCCATATGTGTGACCAAAATGTCACCTATCATCTTGACACCTTAAATAAAGGATTATTTTATTTAAAGTTTGTGCTCGACATTTCGTTGTTGGTTGTGGGAGGAACCAAAGACAGTGTCTTCTTTTCTGTGTTAAAGGGACCCTATAGTCACCCAGACCACTTCAGCTCAATGAAGTGGTCTGGTTGCAATGTCCCTCAGGTTTTAACCCTCCAGACGTGCACCTGAATTCACCATGGACGTGGCCGATGCCCCTCGGCCTGAGTGGGCACCAAAGATGGACGTATTCACGCCGGCCAGAGACACCACCTATTTCACCCAGCGAGCCAATGTAGTGCTGGACACAGGTGAGAAGCGGCGAAGAAGCGAGAGAAACAGCTGGGGAGACGACGTAGCTCAATGTGCGTTCGCTCGAAGTTCATATTCCCGTAGGCAGGCCACCGGACAAAGGGCTGGAGTAATAGGGAAGCTTGGATAAGAAACCAATCGAATAGCGGTGTTGGTGCGTCTGAAGATGTTAAACGTCACCCTGTCCGGAGTGAAAGATCTAGCATCATAGTCCAGGGCACGAACATCCGATACCCGTTTGCATGAAATGAGACAAAACAGGGAGACCAACTTGGCCGACAGCTGTCGCAGGGAGAGCTCTGCATTAGGCGGCCAGGAGGAGAACAGCGAAAAAACGCAGGAGACGTCCCATGTAGATGAGGACCGAGGTCTAGGGGGCGCGACAGGCGTGAGCCCCTAAGTAATCGGCACACTAATGGACGTTGGCCTGCTGGGCAGCCGTCAAATCCTTGGTGAGCCGAGGAGATGGCCAATCTGTATGAATTAATCGTGCGATTCGCCCGACCAGCTTCGAACAGCGAAGTCAGGAATAGGAGGATCGTAGTCACATTTGCAGAAATGGGAACAAAGTTCCGAGCCAGGCACCAATCAGTCCAAGCTCTACAAGCAGTCCCATATGCTCGTCTAGTCCCGGGAGCCCATGCGTCAGCCAGGAGGCGTCGAGTTGCGTTCGAAACCCCTTGGATTTCCCAGGGACTCCCGAAATCCTCCACGCGAGCAATATTAACGACCCGTCCACCAGGAGGGGATGCTGGAGGCCCGATGGGTCCAGGAGGAGGTTCGGTAGAGGCGGCAGCAGTCTGGGCACGTCTACCGCTAGTTCCAGGAGTTGTGGGAACCAGGATTTGGTCCCCCAGAATGGGGTTAGTAGGATCAGGTCGGCCATTTGGCGGCAAACTTGGAGCAGGACCCGAAGTATCATGGCAAATGGGGGGAAGGCGTAGAGGAGTGAGCCAGTCCAGTCTTGTAGGAAGGCGTCCACGGCCTCCGCGGTTGGATCCGGGCGCCAGCTGTAGAACCAGGGTAGTTGGGTATTGAGCCTGGACGCGAAGAGGTCGATGGCAAAAGGACCCCATATGGACTATATAGTGGAGAATACTCCCACATCCAATCTCCAATCGCTGTTGTCCGACAGATAGCGTGAACTCCAGTCCGCGTGAGTGTTGTGGAGCCCAGGGAGGTATTCTGCCTGGACCACCAGGTTCCTGTCCAAGCAATAGGCCCAGAAGTCCTTCGCCAAGCGGGCCAGGATTGCAGATTGAGTGCCACCCATGTGGTTGACATAGTGGACCGCCGAGATATTGTCCATGCGCAGGCGGATGCATGAGCTGGCAGTCCAGTTCGCAAAACTCCGGATCGCGAATGAACCCACTAGGAGTTCCAGAGCATTGATATGGAGGTGGGATTCATCTGCCGACCAGCGACCTCCGGTAGTTACCCCGTTGCAATGGGCACCCCAGCCGTGGAGACTGGCGTCTGAGTCCATCGTGAACTCTGGTTGGGAGCCGAAGATGGCCTTGCCATTCCAAGCCGAGAGGTTGTGGATCCACCAGGTCAATTCGTCTCGATGTCCGCATAGGACATCCCCCCGCGAAGGTGTGCGATCTTCAGGCGCTGGAGGGCACGGTAATGGAGTGGGGCTGGAAACACCGCTTGGATTGACGCTGCCAGAAGGCGTAGAGATAGCTGGGTGCGCTTTAAAGCGCGGCGCAGCTCCTTGCGGATTGTCCGTATCTTGGAGGCAGGGAGGCTCAGTGACTCCGCTTCGGAATCTATCGTGAAGCCTAGGAATTCCATGCGATGTGAAGGAGACAGGCAGGATTTTTCCCAGTTGAGGAGAAAACCCAGGTGGGAGAGGAGGTCCATTGTCCATTGAAGATGTTTCCGAAGGACTGAACGATCCTGTGCCATGATGCGGATGTTGTCCAAGTAGACAATTAGCCGGACTCCCGACTGTGCAGCCAAGCCATGGCGGGGCGCATCAGTTTCGTGAAGCACCAAGGGGCTGATGACAGTCTGAAGGGGAGGCACGTGAAACGCCAGGTGTCTCCTTTCCAGAGGAAACGTAACAGGTCCCTGGAAGACCCGGCCACTGGGACCGTAAGGTAGGCATTCTTCAAGTCCAACTTTGCCATCCAGTCTCCCTGAAGGAGTAAATCCTGCAGGAGGTGCATGCCCTCCATTTTGAGGTGAGGATAGCGTACCAGGGTGTTTAGGGCACGGAGGTTGATAACAGGGAGCATTTGTCCGCCTTTCATTACCACTAGGAAAATATTGCTGATCACCCCTTTGGAGGACACCGGGCCAGCTCTATCGCCCCTTTTGTATTGAGGGTCGTTAGCTCTGCGTCTATCAAGGCGCGGTCGGTTGTAGAAAGCAAAATAGGGCAAGGCGGGGGTACGTGACCTGGATTGTCGACCAGTTCGATGTGAAACCCCCGAACTGTGGTCAGAACCCAGACATCTGAGGTGATGGTTGACCAGGTGTGGAAAAAATGAGTCTGCCCCCTACACACATATTAGAAGAAACATGAGGTAGATGTAAGCTTACCGTAAGGGCGTCCGGAACCAGGGTTCCCTCTGAAGCCTCTGGAACGCCATGGTCTTCAACGAGAGGGGAAGAAAGGAGGCTGCTGTCTCGTCTTCTGGTAGGGTGTTCTCTGAGTGTAGGAGCCTCGACCCAATCCACGGGCATGGTAATTGGAGTGGCCGGACAGACGACCCCTGAACCTGCCGGCCCTGGTAGAGACCCGCCCCTGAAACACCCTCTTCATGGAGGATTGGGCCTTATCTAGGGCTGTGAATGCACCCACAAAGCGCCCCAGGTCCTTAATAAATGAGCCCCCAAATAAGAGGCTCTGGGCGTCCTTGCCTGCCTCTGTGAGGGCGAGGTTGGCCAGAGTGGGTTCAATTTTGAACAGAATGGCTTTACGCCTTTCAATGGACAGGGAGGCGTTTACACTGCCCGCAATGCAGATAGCCCTCTGCACCCAACCACGGAGTTCCTCCGGGTCAACCTGTCGGTTCTCAGCTCTGGCGATTTCAGCCAGATCAAACAGCTTGGCCAAAGGGCCAAATATGTCCAGATGTTTATCTTGGCATGATTTAAGTGCTGAATCTAGACCCTTGCGGGGATTCCAACCCATTTTAGAGAGGAATTGGGTCATCTTAGGGTCCACTACAGGGGTCTCACAGACTTTGCTAGGTACCATTGGTCTTGGGCATTCTGTCCTAAGTTTATTATGTGCCGCCTTACTGAGGGGGCGCAGTACCCAGTTTTCAAAGTACCATGCCACATGGTCCGCCGGGAGCCATTCCGCCGACCTCGGATGATGGAGAGCATCCGGGTCAAACATGAGTTCCCCGGTCGGATCCATGACGGTGGAGCCCGTGGTAGCGGGGGAGTCGCTCCTAGGGCCACTCGCAACTGGGAGAGGACAGAGGACATGGAGCCCATAGCAGCCATAATGGCGTCAGAGACTGAGCGCTGTAGCACCAGTGACTGGGTCTCATCAGACAGGGGCATAGGGTCCCCAACAGAAGAAGGAGAAGCAGGATTGGAAAATGGGTTATCTAAAACCTGGGGCATGTCCATCTCCCTAGGAGAGGAGGGGCTGGCAGGCACTTTAGATCTGGGCATGGTAGTGCTGTGAGATATTCCCCAACAAAAACGTAAACAACAATATAACCAGTATGGGATAAAGCTAAATAGAGCAGGGGAGACTAGCAGGAGTTAATCACCCCAAACTAGTATAACCTAAGAGGGTATAGATAGGGAGCTCACCAGGGTCCAGACCAGCAGATAGGAAGAGAACATGCACAAAGGCAGAAAGATAGGGAGTCAGGAAATGGCCGCCGGCAATCTCGCGAGTTTAGTGGCCAAAATACAGTCAATTCGTCAAGTTAAACAGCCGAACGTTCGGCAAAAAGAGACAAATTTAATGGGATAAATAGATTAAAGTAATGAATGGGAAACAGGCGAATGCACTGAACATTCGAATGAAAATTAGCCGAACGCGGCAAAACAGACGAATGAAGCTAAGTGTATGTAAAAACAGACGAACGGCATGTGTTCATGAGGAATCTACTGAACAGGACGGAAAAACAGGTGCAAAATAGCGCCAAATAAATGGAGTGAAGGAGAAATGGAGTCAAGGGTAGTGAGGTAAGTTAGTAATCAAAAGAAGCTAGTGAGCATGGATTACACAGAATAAAAACATAGGGAAGGTCTGGAACCCTGGGCTCAAAGGTAACCAACATAATACCTAGTAAAAACAAGCATGGAATAAAACACAGAAAAATTGCTTAATAACTGGATAAATGAGAGCAAAAAGGATATTATCAACAAAGGAGTAATAGAAGTTAATATAACAATAAATAACTCATATAAACAACCAGCAATCAATAAGAGAATAGTAGTATGTATAAGAGAAAATTTGTCATGTACTTATTTTTGGTCGGAGCAGCAAAGAAAGGAAAATGTGTGGGGATGTGCTGACTATTGGGACTTGGTATGGGTGTGGCCTATCGCTATGGTTACCATTTTTTCTTACTGTTGTATTCTTTGCTGCTATTGGTGGACAGTAAAGAAAGGGTTAAGCAATATGAGCCTCCGTGTCATGACATAAAATTAAAAATACAGCTGAGCCATAAAATACCACTAGATGGATTCCTTGATTTTAGCTTTGGAAGAACATAAATCAAAATCTAAAGCATGGCTGTCAGGAGGATCACCAGAATTATCCATTTGAGAGAGGGTTGGAGTGCAGGGTATTCTCTTTCACTGTTCAAATTGAGCTTAACTCCTGATGCATGGAGAAAAGGTCTTCACAAGCCTCTGCTATTGTGTATATAGTTTTTATTAAGTGACCCATAGGTTGAGGATGTTTTGACCGTGGCGGTGTAGGTGGAAGCGAGGAGGATGAGATAGCCAACACTGTTTATATATATCTATTTTTTATTTTAATTGAGGTAGCCCCCAAAATATTGGGACATACAAAAAAAGAATTTTTGCGGCCTGCGGTGCATTTCTTGCGGCCCTGATGCATGGAGAAATGCTCAACTCCTGATGCATGCAGAAAAGGCCTTCATAAGCCTCTGCTATTGTGTACATAGTTTATACTAAGTGACCCATAGGTTGAGGAGGCGGTGACTGTGGCGGTGTGAGTGGAAGCGGCGGTGGAGGAGGAGAATAAGGTAGCCAACACTGTTTTTATATATATATATTTTTTTATTGGGGTAGCCCCCAAAATATTGGGACATATAAAAAAAGACAACTCTGTTCCACAGAGTAGCTGTTGACATTATAGTTGTGCAGGCACTTTGTTGACTCTAGAGAACCTCGAGCCAGTCGCACATCCCCTTGACGGCGACTTTGCATTTGGATGTCATCCATATCAACTTTCGATGCCAGTTTCTGCGCCTACCATGGTGACCCTGGGTAATGGGGAATCAGGGTTCCATTCCGTACAGGGACCCTGAGAAACGGCTACCACATGCAAGGAAGGCAGCAGGCGTGCAAATGACCCACTCCCGATGCGGGAAGGTAGTGACAACAAATAACGATACAGGACTCTTTAGAGGCCCTGTAATTGTAATGAGTCCACTTGAAATCCTTTAACTCTGATCAATTGGAGGGAAGTCTGGTGCAGATCCACTGACCCGTGCATGCTGCAGCTGAAATTCCACTATCGCCTGCTGCTGTTCGCACAGTCTCATGAGGTAGTGAGCAGGAAGGCCGAAGTTACACTGCAGTGCAGACAGGTGAGCCGCAGCAGGGTGAGAGCGCCAAAAGCGCGCACAGCCGCTACAGTGAATGTCACATCCTGTTCCGCGTTGCGGATCAGTCTGGTGATGGCTTCTGGTATCCAGTACTCTTTTTACTGAAGCTGCATCAGGGTCCTGGTATGTGGCCGCACAAATGCTGGTGCTCAACACCAGGGGGCATGCGGTTACCCTGCACCAGACCCTGCTAATCCATTCCACACTGTGACTCCTAACTTCAACATCAGGCATACTGGGTCCCGGTCGTCCGACCGCCGCCCAGACAGTGTCTGGGTCCTGGTCACCGGACTGCCCACCTGACTGTGAAACTACGAATGGATCGTTAAATCTGGTACGAACCCGAACTTTGCAGTTCGGGTTCGCTCAACTCTATTATGGATCATTTGATCTACTTGGATAACTGGTAATTCTCGAGCTAATACATGCCGACGAGCGCTAGGGGACGGCCGCTCCGCTTTTGCACCCTGCTCCCTCTTATGCTGTGCTGGTGCCTCTGTGTGACCAGCGCCTCTTCCTCCAAACTGCACACGTCACTGCATGACCTTGATTCCATGTGGGGTCTAGGACCTCATCATCCTCCACATCATCTTCCACCCACTCCTCAACCCTGCCCTCCTTGCCGGTATGCACACTGCAGAAAGCCACAGCAGTTGGCACCTGTATTTTTCCAGCATGTAAAGTCTGCAAAGGACAAATGGAAATTGTTTTAGAATTGTATCCAGGCAACAGTTTTCCCTATAAACTGACCTCTCAGTTTGACTTGGGAGGGCATTGCTCCAGAATTACAATATTGTTTAAGTACCTCTTAGCTACTGATAACTGGTTTAAATATAGCAGCTTGTTATCTGGTAGTTTCTAGTGTAGAAAATATCAATCTGTTTTCTATCACTTAGATCTGTGTAACAAGTGTTGTAGGTGTGAAACAATATTACAAGTGACCAATGTAGTAAATTCGAATCAAATTTACGCTTCTATTTGACTCTCAGATATGAAGTGAACAGCCCAAATATACTATTTAGCACACAAAAAAATGACTTTTTAAAACTCCAATGTAAGCAGCAGATTAGCAGCAAAACAATTAGAATGTTTACAACTGCGCAGTAAGTGCACTATTTGACGCTTCTCTTTGACTCTCAGATGTGAAGTGCACCACAGGCGGCAAATGTACTATTTAGCAGATTAGCAGCAAAACAATTAGAATGTTTACAACTGCGCAGTAAGTGCACTATTTGACGCTTCGATTTGAATCTCAGATATGAAGAGCAGGCCCCAAAATGTACTATTTAGCAGATTAGCAGCAAAACAATTAGAATGTTTACAACTGCGCAGTAAGTGCACTATTTGACGCTTCGATTTGACTCTCAGATATGAAGAGCAGGCCCCAAAATGTGCTATTTAGCAGATTAGCAGCAAAACAATTAGAATTTTTACAACTGCACTGTAAGCACACTATTAGATGCTTCTATTTGACTCTCAGATATGAAGTGCACCGCAGGCCACAAATGTACTATTTAGCAGATGAGCAGCAAAACAATTAGAATGTTTACAACTGTGCAGTAGGCGCACTATTTGACGCTTCGATTTGACTCTCAGATATGAAGAGCAGGCCCCAAAATGTGCTAGTTAGCAGATTAGCATCAAAACAATTAGAATTTTTACAACTGCGCTGAAAGCACACTATTAGACGCTTCTATTTGACTCTCAGATATGAAGTGCACCCCACTAAAATACTATTTAGCAGTTTAGCACCCAAAAAGTTTAAGTTTTAAAACTGCAATGTGACAGCAGTATTTGACGCTTCTATTTGACTCTCAGATATGAAGTGCACCCCACTAATGTATTTTTTAGCACCCAAAAAATTTTAAGTTTTAAAACTCTGATGTAACCGCAGTATTTGAAGCATCTATTTGACTCTCAGATATGAAGTGCACCCCACTAATGTACTAGTTTGCAGAATTCTTTCCTAAGATGTCCCTCACAACGGCAGCATCCTCTCCCTACACTAATAAGACCTCATGTGCGTGCGGTGCTACGCGACTCCAGCTTATATATAGAGGCTGGGTCACATGCTGCACTGGCCAATCACAGCCGTGCCATTAGTAGGCATGGCTGTGATGGCTTCTAAGGGCACACGAGTCAAACGCTTGTTGATTGGCTGCCCTGCAGCCTTTGAAAACGCGCCATTAAATCGCTGCACACCGAACTCCAACCTGAACAGTGATATGTCTGTGTTCGGGCCCGGGGGTCAAAAAAACGTAACCTGAACTTTACATAATCTACTTGATATGCAAGAACACTTAATTACTTTGTAAAAACACATATATATCCTGTTGAGTAAATGTATTTCTTCTGGTTCCCATCGGGGCATTAACCCATTAGTTACATTTATGAGTTATATGATTTGGTGTATTGGTTTATCTCTGCACGTCAGTTAAGCAGCTATTGACCATAATTACATTGTGTGCACTGCACAGCTACCTATTATTACTATCTGGGGGATTATTCATTTAACTCCCCAGTTACCAAATTCTGCCATTTTCGCTTATTATAGTATGTCATAATAGGCAGCTACTTTTTAGGTGCTGTTCATTGCAGGTGCATTCTAACATTGCTATACATTTGGTAACCCCTTTCTTTAGACATATAGCTACTTAGTCTAGCTTTTTGCCATTTATTTTTTGCTACTCTGTACATCTGACATCACGATAGTGTCAAGTAGCATTTACTGTTACTTTATTACATACATCGTGCTTAGACATGTAGCTACTTAGCCTAGCTTTTTGCCATTTTTTGCTACTCTGTACATCTGACATCACGATAGTGTCAAGAAGCATTTACTGGTACTTTATTACATACACCGTGCAGCTACTTTTTATTATTATTTTTGTTTTGTTGTTTTTTCTGGGGGTCTTATCTATTATAAACCCCCCTTTCTTGGGTTTTTGTCCGTTTTTTTGTACATTTATTTTATTTTACTCCTTTCCTTGTTTGTATATATTTCTCATTTAGGGTACATCACTGGATCACATTTGCTGTCTCGATTATCCATTATTGAGACAGTGATTTAGCATGTGTGTGTGATCGCTTTAGTTTTATTAATAAAGTATTTTGTCTAATTCTCTTGTCTAGATTAATTTGGGACAGATTACTCTCTTTTTCTGCTTTCAAAACAGGGAAATACATAAATCCTGGACTGTTGGTGGGCCATGAGGACTAGTTTGAGAACCACTGCCTTAGATGAAGGTCCACAACTGATGTTCTCAAGGTTTGATTTTGCTAAGATCACAAACGTGGGGTGCAAATATGTTTTCTCATTTCTAAAAGTATTCTCTCTCATGTTTTAGGCTTCCCAACTATTTTAGTTTTCTGAGATATACAAGTGGAATATTTGGGTTTTTTTTCCATAGGTTTTTCGTTTCCAACCTCCTTGAACAATGAATGTATGCAACATTGTATTCTGTTATTTCTGCAATATGTATCTGCAGTCAATGGAACAAACATAATGAATTCATTGTACAACCAGTAAAGGCTGCCTTATCTAGCAAATTGGTAAAAGGATGCTAAGGGAAACTTGCAGATTTTACTCTCAATGCAGAGCCTAAAGGGACAATTTAAATTCAGTAGCACTCTCAGAAAATTACATGTGTAAGTGCTTTTCTTTAAGTAATAAAACCGACAAAGCTGGCAACTACCGGTCAAACGGTGGCAAGTATCTAGCAATAACAATCTATAAATCCCATCTGTTTGTATTAATATAATCACCAGTCAAAAGCTGAAGAGATGTCTGCTGTTCCTGCTGACAAGCTCTTTCAAATTTTGAAGTGTTGTACCTCTACCTTGCAGTGCATCCTAATTACAGAACTATCTGAGGAAACAGAATATACCCATCTGATTACACATTTTTCAAACAGAGAACAGGCTCATTGCATAATGTCAAATACAACTGAATTCAACCTGGACAGAGAAAACATAGATCCTCAGGGCACCTATGAGGACATCAAAATATATATTAGCCCCTTCTGCAATCAAGAAGATACATTTATGTCAATTATAGAAGGAGAGTATTAGAACAATATTAGAACCATAGGCATGCACCTGCTACAAGAGTGGCACATATATCAGATCTCCCTGACCAGTGCCAGTGCCCCTTCTCTGTTATGAAGGAGCTATCCCGGTGGGCTTGCCACCATTGCCAGTAATATTTATTTTTAATGTATATGGTGGGGAGGTGATATCGCTCCTTGTGATAATTTAGGCAGCTAAAGGTCACTGGGATGAGACATCATGTGAAAACATATGATGTTGTGTTAAAAGTGTGTGGATGGTATTAGTGCATTTGTGTTTGTTTTTGCTCAGTAGTGTACCTCATAAATGTGGGAAATGTGGAAAATCCATCTAAACATCAATGTATTTTTTCAAAGTAAAAAACAAGTACTTTGCTTTGGTAAGAGAGTAGAGGCATGTTTTAAACCGGGCTGGTAGTGTACTATATTATAACAAAGAACACTGCTCGGGGAACATTTACATTGATGTTTTGTTCGAACTGTTAGAAACCAATGGAGCAGATGAAAATGTTAATAATAATAATAATAACAAAGTATTTAGCCAGGAAAGGTACAATCAGATTACTCTTGTTTTCAAGTACGTCCTGGGGATGTTACCTTAGCCCAACATCCAGGGCTTGTTACTATTACCCAATTTAATGGTACTCATTTTATCTACCTCAGAAGGATGAAGTGCTGAGTCAACCCTGCCAAGACTTGACCCAAGAGTTGAACAGATTCTAATTAATGATACGTATTATTATTATACCTACACTCTGAGAAGCTGCAACCTTGTGGTTACTCCATTATCAGTGACACTGTAGGCACTATAGCACTATAACCATTTCATCTCATTGAATCAGTTATAGTTTCTGAAGAGATACACAGAGAGGCTGGGTAAGGGGAAAATAATCACACAGAGGTTCTGGAGAAGGGGAGAAGAGACACACAAAGGTTCTGCAGGAGATACACACAGAGGAGCAGATCATTATTTGACACAAAAAGAGGATAGGATACTAAAAGGGGTATTTTTTTTTTGGGGAGGGGGGGAGGGTGGCAAAATGTATCTTTACCTGTGTAGCCAAAAATCCTTGCACCGGCCCTGAATATGCCAGGCACATGTATTGTTCTATTAACCATGGGCACAAAGGAGTAAAACCTTAGGGATAGTACTATGAATCCTGTGTCTGATGTGTGACTGTGGGAGCAAGAAGAGATTCTTTAAACCAAAAGCTGAGGTTTCCTTATGGATACTTATCAGCATCATGAAATTAACCTATAACTGTATTAATCTGTTTACTAAACATTCCTCCATTGGGCAGTGGGGCCCTATTGTGGCTGTCAGCATTACAGTTGAATTGATATTTTATCTAGGTTTGTACTTAGTTTCGTAATTCCTTTAAATTCTTGTCTGTGTATTTCTCTGTCGAGACTAGAAAGGTTAAGGCGAATCTGACTGTGTTTATCTTTCTTTGTACTGTGTATAATTTTAATCTGAAGTTCACCTAGACAAGCGCTTTGTACATAATAGTCTCCCTCTGAGTAAAGAGAAATGAAGTGTAAATAAGACTTCCAGAGGAGAAACTCTGTTCCCAGATTTATCATTCCTGGGAATTGTTAATATTTAAATATGACTGCCCATGATGCTGCAATTGTATATTCCTAAGTGTCTCAGAATAATTGCTCACGCTTCTGTGAAGGTGACCATCACTAAAAAACCCAAGGTTGCATTAAGGCTCAAAATCCCCTAGGGTTGAAGAAGATGGCATGTAGCTTATTGAAAAGAAAATGCAGGTGAGTTAATTTTACTTTTGTTTATTAAAAGCATTTCCGTTTGTGTGAATGACTCAATAATGAAGATATATAGCTTTGTTTTGTGAACTCTTAATTGTAAGAGCATTATGATTATGGACAACCTTCTGTTATTTGTATCCTATGCTGAATTGGTGACTACATTTTTTATCTAAATAAATTTTTTATTACTGAACCCTGACCTGTGGATGTCTTTTGGTGATACAAGGATCCAGAGGTGATAAGGAATACCAGCTAGCCCCCCATTCCATTGGGGAAGGCACCTTAAGAGCGCTTTTACTGCCTACATCCTGTGAGTGCACAAGATTACTGCGCATAAAATATTGTGTTTTATAACAATATCACACTATGTTTTGTTTTATGCTTTCTCTGTAGATTTACACAGCCATATCCCGAATCTTCTCTGTTTTGGTTTATACTATATATGATATAGGTCGCTTGTTTGGGTAACGACCTAGGGAGGCTGTCATACATCTTTATAAGCTAAGTACTATTGCTTTTTATATTATTTATCGATTGTATATTGTTTGGGATATACTTATAAGCCATTATGATTATGATCTGGTTCAGCACTAACAATGGAGGGAAGCACTGTTTACCCAATGAATGTTGTAGAAAATGCAGAAAAAGTAATGATTTATAGGTTCGTGAAATATCAGAATTATACTAAATCCTTGAAAATATTTTGTGCCGTCACAGGAATTCAAATCTTAGTTTTTAGAAATGGGTGTACAACTCTACGAAAGTATGTTATTCATCCAAGATTATATGGACTGGTCACTAAATCATATAAATTGATGACTTTATATAATAAGACCACTTTGCTGTGGTGTGGTTTCCTTAATCCTTGCATGTCTATGACAGATGAATAATGTTCTTCTATCACTTATTCTTGTAAAATTAAAGTAGATGATAATTCAATTTAAATGTGACACTTACAAGATTGATTTCCCCAAAGCACACATCATGTCTATATCTTTTATTAAATGATTTATCTGGAGTTTGATAAACAGCGTGGAATTAAAAAACAGTAAATGTATGAGTAGTTTATTTACTTGTGTAAATATATTGCTATCCCAATTTTCACTCTTCTAAAAACTATATTCTAGAAGTTACTGCCATTGACTAAGGACTAGATAAAAAATGAATACTAATTAATGCGGTTAGGTTAGCTTGTGCAAGAATTGTTATTTAGAGAGTATTTGGAATGATAGGACATTTTGTTCCCAAGGATCTGAGCACTAAAAACATTTTCAGGCAGTTATTAGATGACTTTTACACCAATTACAACATTTTGTATAGAATAAGATAGCAAAGATTTTTTGAGGTTACACATGATTAAAATGAGTTCTTGAGAAGAGATGGGATGCAAAACAAGTGATATTCACATCGGCTTTTTAATTGTGTATCACTGACAAATGCATGAGGCCTGCGATTTGACAGATACAGCAGATTTAATAGATATGACAAAAATATGTACCTAATCAATAAAGTTTTGATCATAAAATTGTAAAAAGTGCAGTTAGAACTTTTTACCTCAGAAACGTCAAATGTAGATGGAAGGTTTTCTGTCTGTCTATCTATCTAAGAATTATGTGCAAAAGACAGATAAACAAATAACTTTAAAAAAATATTTTAATTTTACAGTACCCCAACCAGAGCTTTACAGTATAAAAATATAGACATGTATACGGAAGACACAGGCTGCTGGCTGCTTGGGAATGTCCCTTGAATGTCCAATTGCCATGCATTAGCACATGATGGATGGTGGCTGCTTCTCGAATTCAGGCTTGCACAGTACTTGATGATACCTTGTCACTGTGTGAAACAAGGATTACCAAATGGATTAGACTCGCAGATAGAGCTATACTTGAGAAACCCACAGGATTCATTTCATCCCTGTCTCTCTCCTCTCCTACACTGTAGTGGGACACTAATTCTTTCTCATGCTGACAAGCAATTTTACTTAGCTTTTCCTCCATCCCTGTGACTCGTTATGAATTTCTCATTGATCTATTGAACTTTCTGTTATTTACTGACTTCTGTACCTCCTCGATGTCTGTTTATATCCCAAGCTCCTCTGTCTCTGAGAAACGTACAGTATAACTGGATGTTTGTAAAACATCCAGGGCTGTTAACTAAGGTGAACATTTTCCGTAATTCAAAGTGAATTTCAGATTTAAGACCGAAGTAGCTGAACTAGAAGATTAGCTGACTTGGAGAATGTTTACAGTGCTCTACTTTTTCCTTAAGTTTAAAATTCACTTTAAATTCAATTTGAATTCCAGACAATCCTCACTTTAGGAAATAACCTTGTTATTCTTACATTTTCTGTAAGGGTTATTTATTAAAGTGAGAATTCAGAGCAAATTCAAAGAGAATTTCAATTTTATGGCCAGAGTAGCCAAACTAAAAGCATAGCTGAATTAGATAATTTTTCACAGTTCAGTTATTTTGACCTTAAATTTTAAATTAATTTGAATTCTTACTTTAGTGAATAACCCTATGGGTATATTGTCTTATCATTAAAGGGACACTATAGGGTCAGAAACAGAAACATATATTCCTGACCCTAAGGTGTTAAAAAATACCCTCGCCTTCCCTAAATATAGTATAATCTTACATTTACACCAGTCTGCTGCTGCTGGCCCTGCCCCTGATCTGCCTGCTTGGCTGACATCATTACAAGTGTTGCTCAAAGCCAATCACAATGCTTTCCCGTAGGAAAGCATTGGATTGGCTGAGACTGTCAATGAGGCAGATCAGGGGCAGAACCAGCACAAGTAAAACGCAGCTCTGGTCAATCAGCATCTCCTCATAGAGATGAACTGAATCAATGCATTTCTATGAGGAAAGTGCAGTGTCTCGATGCAGAGGATGGAGACACTAAATGTCAGTCACACTGTGCAGCACTGCCCCAGGAAGCACCTCTAGTAGCCATATGATGAGTGGCCAGGGGAGGTGTCACTAGGCTGTAATTTAAACCTTGCATTTTCTCTAACAAGACAGTGTTTAATGCAAAAATAGACTGATTATACTCACCAGAACAAATACAATTAGCTGTAGTTGTTCTGGTGACTATAGTGTCCCTTTAAGTTTTATATTAAACATCGCTGTCGGAATAAAATTCCTCTTGGTTGTATCAGAGCATATTTCATATTCCATTAGGCACAAATCCAAACATTGCACTCTAAATTAACTGTGACATTTGATAATAAAGTTTAAAAAATAAACAAACCAAAAAAAACATTGTATTAACCCCTTAAGACCGGAGGGCGTACTATTACGCCCTATTTTAGGTGGCTCTAAACGCCGCCGGGCGTAATAGTATGCCCTCCGGTCTTTCATTACTTACCCGGTAGCCGGCGATCGCGGTTGGGGGGACTCCCAGGGAGCCCCCCGCGGCACGTCCGACCCCCTGGAAGCCCCCCCGGCCATGTGAGAGTGAGGTCCTTGCGAGGACCTCACAATCACACGGCCGGGATAGCTGGCTGCAGCATTGCCAGCAGGGGGGGCTGCCTGTAATGACAGGTGGTCCCTCTGCTGGCTGAAAATAAAAATAAATAAAAGTTAAAAGTGTAAAAAAAAATATATATATACTTAGATCATATATATATTATATATATATATATATATATATATATATATACACACATATACATACACACATATACATACACACACGTACACTGTCTAGGTGTATTTTACTATTAATATTAATATCAAATTACACGTAGACTGATACTGATTAAATATATATATAATTATTGTTATATATATATTTATATATAATATAAAAAAATGAAATATGTAAATACGTTAAAAATAAAATAAAAAAAAATAATAAAAAAATATATAGATGTGTGTTATTTCGTTCTAACTGTATTGTGATATTAATATATATATATATTTATATCAAAATACACGTAGAACAAAATAATATATATATCTATATACATAAATATATACGTATATATTACTATATATATACCTATATATAAATAAAAATATTTTTAAAAAATTATATATATATACATATATATTCACATACATATATATATATACATATATTAATTCTACATATATATTTATGTAATATTTTTACATAATTGGGTATCTTAATTAATTACAATTAGCGGGACCTGCCTGACAACACATGCCCTATATTTAACCCTATAACTTTCCTAGACACCATAAAACCTGTACATGGGGGGTACTGTTCTACTCGGGGGACTTCGCTGAACACAAATGTTAGTGTTTCAAAACAGTAAAATGTATTACAACGATGATATCGCCAGTAAAAGTGAAGTTTTTTGCATTTTTCACGCACAAACAGCACTTACACGGACGATATTATTGCTGCGATACTTTTTACCGTTTTGAAACACAAATATTTGTGTTCAGCTAAGTCTCCCGAGTACAACAGTACCCCTCATGTACAGGTTTTATGGTGTTTTCAAAAGTTACAGCGTCAAATATAAGGCTTGTGTTTCATTTTTTCACATTAAAATTCGCCAGATTGGTTACGTTGCCTTCGTGACCCTATGGTAGCCCAAGAATGAAAATTACCCCTATGATGGCATACCATTTGCAATAGTAGACAACCCAAGGTATTGCAAACGGGGTATGTCCAGTCTTTTTTAGTAGCCACTTAGTCACAAACCCTGGCCAAAATTGGCGTTTTTTGCATTTTTCACACACAAACAAATAATAACGCTAACTTTGGCCAGTGTTTGTGACCAAATGGCTACTAAAAAGACTGGACATACCACATTTGCAATACCTTGGGTTGTTTACTATTGCAAATGGTATGCCATTATGGGTGTTAATTTCATTCCTGGGCTACTATA
Organism: Pelobates cultripes; assembly: GCA_933207985.1. Classification (NCBI taxonomy): domain Eukaryota; kingdom Metazoa; phylum Chordata; class Amphibia; order Anura; family Pelobatidae; genus Pelobates; species Pelobates cultripes. The sequence continues at coordinate 45,639,932 of OW240920.1, read as the reverse complement.
AACTCCCAAAGGCAATGTAACCAATCTGGCAAATTTCAATTTCAAATGTAACGTGCTATATTTGACCTTGTAACTTCCCAAAACGCTATAAAACCTGTACATAGGGGGTACTGTTTTACACGTGAGACATCGCTGAATATTGCAGTAAAAGCAAACAGTATTATGACATTGACAGTTAAAATGTCACGTAGAACTAAAAAAATTAACAAAAAATCTTATTTTCTCCCATTGTTTTCATATTAAATTATGTTTCATAGCTAAATATTTGATATTAAATGAAAGCCCTGTTTCCCCTGAATAAAATGATATATAATAAGGGTGGGTGTATTTAATATGAAAAAGTTGAATTACGGTTGGACAGACATGTAGCGCAAATGCCAGGTTTTGTTTACATTTTGTTTCGTTCACAATGTGTACATTTGGCTCCGTCCTTAAGGGGTTAAAGAAGTTCGGTATTGGTTTTAGAAATGTTGAGCATTCAAAACTGTTCATTAACTCTTACAAAATCTATGTGAGGAGAATAAGGAGTCTGCCGATGTATAATTTTGTAACAAGGAATGCAAAAGTATTATTTTAGGCATAAAAATCCTGATAAAGGTGCATGATCTGCTTAATAATACATATCATGAGACTGAAAGATGTCATACTAACAGTTTGCAATACTGAAGAGAAAGGAGGGATGTGATATAAAGTTACACATTTCTCAAGACTTGTACGAAGTAAGAGAAAGTGAGGTAATACAAATAAAGTTAAAATAATAGAACACAGCATTGACTAAGTTGAAGCATATTAGGGCCAACATACTGAGAGTAAAAACTCACAATGGCTTTGAAAAACCGCACATATATCCTAAGCTAGAAGTAAAAGCAGAACTTTTACACAATTTTTATATTTTCCTGTGTTTCTTTTTCTTTGATTGTAAAGGGACTCACTAAGCATTCAAGGCTGGTTGGCTTTTTGATGGCTTAAGCAAAGGTTTAACTTTATAACATTGCTTACCATAAAGAAAATCACTGTTTAGTAGATAGACCCCATTGGAAACATGCATGCATTTAATTATGCATTTTTCATTGGGACATTACCTAAAAACAGCTTGCAAAAGCCATAGATATCCTGTCTGCAGCCTTTGCAAGCCCTCCCCTTCTAGCCCTGCCCAGACTTTCTGTGTCTGTCCAATCACAGACTTCCCAATGCATCTCAATGAGGTGCTCTGAGCAATTGCTGCCTCTTTAGTTTAGCTGCACTGAGCTAATCAAACCAGGAAGTAACAGCACCGGTTGTCTGCAAAAAGCCAGGGGGGTGTATCCAAGTTAATTTATAAAGGTGCAAATTTTTGCTGAAATGTGCATTTTTTTTTGTAAAATGAAAGATGACACACTCCACGCATAAAGCATTTCAGCAAGCTAAATGGCTTTCGGGGTCTGGAGTATCCATTTAAATTGCCACTAAAAATGAATACAAGGTAAATGGCAAGTTTTTACCTCCATATTACACTTCGCAATACAAAAAAAATGAAATCACATTTTGTAGGCATTATAGTCTTCACTGAAATATATATAATTAATCCTTTTCTTTCTGACATTACCAATACTGTAGACATAGTGAAGTCTATCTAAATCTTGTTCTCTCCATTGATATCAATATCACAACTCACTCTTTTACAGTCTCAATAATTCCCGCACTTTACAATGTTCCTGTTTGACTCTGTTTTGTTCTTCAAATAAATTACTGCAATCTTTCATCTTCATTTTGTAGACGCATCACTGTCTGCTGATGTTGAATTTTACCAGTCCCCTTTCATCAAATGATTCTTTTTCAGTTAATCTTCTGTCTGTGGCCTCAGACAATATTCAGCTGGCTGGGAACTAATTCGGAAAAGTTGAATTACAGTAAAAGGTAAAAAAAAAAAAAAGATTTTTTTTTTGCCAATAATTTTTCATACCTGAGTTTTCTACACATACCTAAAATGTATAAATTAAGAAAATACTGTATTTAATTACAGTCACTGGCATAATTAGGACCTCTAAGATTTTAATGTATGCCGAATGTACAAATATATGTAGAATGTTCTGTTGTTTGGGGGAACAGCCTATGTTATGCCTGAGAAGACAGGGCAAATGTGGTTCAAAATTTTCTGCACAGATAAGTTATTAACTAAAAAAGTTATTAACCTTCATGTGTATTACTAACCGCCAGTAGAATTCACACTTTAAAGAACTTGCCTTAAGAATGCTTTTACTGTGGCAATACACCCAACCAGAGTAAAATTCAAAGCGTACATTCCATCCCTGTTGTAAAAATAATTCACAGCATATGATGGTAGTTGACTAACGTTTATACATATTGATATAGATGTGTTAAAATGTTTTGAAGTATAAGTTGCTTATACATATATTTTTTTTAGGGTGAGATAAGGCTCCCACATAGTGGCGTAGGGATAATGGTATGATGTTACAGCTACTTCATTAACTGAAAGGAACAATAAAACCTTAGGAATACAAATGTGAACTCATAATGTTATAGGGTTCTACTTCCTATTTAAATTTAGGACTCCCTCTAAATTTAATAAAACAAAAATATTTTACTGACTTTCCTTACCTTTTTTCCTGTGTAACACAACTCACTATGTGCAGTTTTCTACTCAGTGATGTATTGCTGGAGGCTGTCTTCTCTTTGTCTTCTTGTCCAATCTAATGCTTCTCTTAGAGAAGAATTGGGGACAAAAAATATTAGAGGGCATTCAACATCTCATGCAAAGTATGAAGACATCAAATGACACATAACAGAGTCTGTAAGACAACTACTAGACGTGTGTTTAGCCCTGCAATGAAAATATTGCTGTGTTTACATAACGTCAATGTTTTACATTGCAGGACTAGACAGGGCCATTGCATTAATTGAGATGAAGTGATCTAGATTCCAATAAAGCCTTCCCATGCCCTGCAATTTGACTCAGAGCGATCTGATTGGTTGGTTGAAACCAATCAATAAGATTGCTCTGATACCTGATTGGTAACTTGCAAGGCTCAACCCTATGTCCCCCGTTTAGTTGAATAGTTCCCACTCGCGGGGAACGGGTGGGGACACTATGTCCCCCCCCTGCTAGTTAAGAGATGCCATTTATTGAGTGGGGGTGCTTTATTTATTTTTTTACAACAGTGTTTACTAGACATGCCCCTACTCGCAGTAGGGGCAGATTATTTACTAATACTAAGTAATTTTTTACTTAGTAATTGTAAAGTTGGTTGAAAAACCAATCTTGGTCTTACAGCCTTTTAGTAGATAGCTCCCTGATAACATGGGAATTAGGGAGCTATCTACTAAGTGGTTGCAAGATGCAGCCGCATCAAGGATCGGATCGAAATTTCATTCATTCAAATGAAATTTCGAACCGACTTAAAAGCACAAATTTTTGTCCTAACATGAATGAATAAACTGTTCTCATTCGGTTGGGGCAAAATTCTTCTAGTTTCGCTGGCGTTTTGTCTAAATGACAGGACGTTCTGGAATAGTGAAAGGAGGCATTGCGAGCTCACTGAGGAAAGGGGAAAATTGTGGGAAATTGCTCTGACCACAGGAAATGGAGCACATTTTGCTCCTCTGCTGGTCAAAGCTGATCAAGCAAAGGAAAAAGACATAAGACAAGATAGTCCCTACTTTGTCTTTTGTTTTAAAGAAAACTAAAGCAGATAGGAAAAAATGAAGAACAGATCATGAGAGAGGGAGAGAAGAGGAAGCAATTAGGGAAAGGTAAGCTCGACATGACAGTGCTGCTTTAAATCAAAGGAGTTAATGTCATAATAAGTACATGTTTCTAGTTTTAAACTAAAATATCATTTTGAAGAGACATTATTTCATTATATATATTAGGTAGAAGTGACATTTATGTGAATGTAATTGAAAGCTGATAGATAGAACCAGAGGACTCATTCTTCAAAATGTATCAAATTGTGTACAATGTGGTCTGACCTAAGGCATCATATGGGATGACAAAAAGGTCACCCGATTTGTTTACTATCTAAAGATGCAGCCGAAAGTTAAAGGGCATCTGTGGAAAGGGAAAGGACAAAAGACAAAACCTTGCAATAAAAAAACAAATCAAAACACCTTTACCATATTATAAACTAAAACGCTTGCTTGAATATGGGATAACAAACAGATTATAGCTTTAGTCATCCCTGAACTATCTCATATTTTCAATTTAAATACACACCCAATTGTATTTGCAAATTATATTCTGTACCTATGGCTGACTGCTATGGAACTGAAAATGGCAAGATACTCTCCTCTTCTCACATACAGTAAACTTTGAATTGGCAATTGATTAAATATATTCTAACAGTTGGGTATAGGAGGGATTGAGAGGGTTCTCAATATAATTCAGTACATAGGATGGATTATATGTGAGTTTTTTTGGATCTTATAAAAGTGATTTAGTACAATAGGTTCCTATATAGTGGGTTTAGCCCACATCCAAAGAGTTATTTACTAAAGTGAAAATTCAGTTTCTGCTTGTATGTAAACTTTCAAACCCAGGTATGACAGAAAATAACAAAAAATTTAATTCCCTCAATATTTCAAATAAGGATACACAAATACTTTTAAAAATTAGCATTTTGTAAATTCAAAATGAACACTACTAAGACATGTAATACAATAAAAGTACAACCTATAGCTAACTTTTAGTTAGTTATTAGGTTGTTATAAATCTCTTGCCACTTTAATGTTTGTTTGTAAGTTGTTTTTTTGAAAGGGTAACATTTCATTTAAGTTTGTGTTTTTGTACGGAATTAAGAAAAACAATTAAAACAGGGGAGTTATAATTAAAAGATAAACGTGCCTTACTTCAATGTACCACATATTTCCAGTTTAAAGGAACACTATAGGGTCAGGAACACAAACATGTATAGTGGCCCTGGCCAATCAGCAACTACTCATAGAGATGAATTGAATCAATGAATCTCTGTGAGGAAAGTTCAGTGTCTGCATGCAGAGGGAGGATATAATGAATGTTTGGATGCATTTTAGGCAGCCATGACCCAGGAAGGATCTCTAACAGCTATCTGAGGAGTGGCCAGTGAAGTTATCACTAGGCTGTAATGTAAACACTGCATTTTCTCTGAAAAGACAGTGTTTACAGCAAAAAGCCGGAAGGTAATGATTCTACTCATCAGAACAAATTCAATAAGCTGTAGTTGTTCTGGTGACTATAGTGTCCCTTTAATTTATATAGAACTACATTAGCTATTTATAACTATAGGACATATTCTATAGGTTTTGTGATTCTTAAATAATAATAACAATATGTAAATATATATATAGAGAGAAAAAAATTGTGTAATGAAGCAAAAAAATAAAATAATATATTTCAGTACTGAACTATACAATGTACAATTAAGAAGAGCAGTGTATGCTTGACAGAGACACACATTTTTGCTTTTAAAGATGTAGGACACTGTAGCAAAGAAAATGTTGTCTCTAAAAATATTAATAATACATGTAAAGAAAGAATAATGTTGGTTGTGAGGTAAAAAATGAGGTAACAAGAATTCATTAGGAGTATGGAAAATTTAGTTAGATGTTGGTTGAATACAATATTTAGTTTGTTTACATCTAATTTTATTTATTCTACTCTCTGGTGATGTAGCATATTGACCACTTATTAGTTTGTAAGTCAATTTTAAATTGATAACTACAAAGATAAGCAATCGTACTGTGGTGACAGTATGTGGCAACAATGTAGTGCAATGGCGAATTGCATTCTTAGAAGGACCCCAAATATATCATGTTGTTGGAAGGTACCAGGTTAGCTATGAAAGTGACACTGCATTAAACATGTGCCGTACACAATAAATCAGGAAAAAAACCAAAATATTAGCCGGGAAAGTCACACATTTGTTACAACAGTCATAACCAAAGTAACTAAACATCTTGAAAATAATATGCGGTAGCTGATTAAAAATAATCCCCACAACCTTTTTCAAAAGAATTTTCTTCTTGTTCTACATCTGTAATAATTGTATTTGCTACTCAGCTGGCCTTTACAAGAGTAAAAAGGACATAATGAATATAAAGTTAGCTAAGTATGGTATTAGTCATCACATCCATGCAGAATGCCAGTCTATGTTTACTTTTAGGAAATTGCAAGATCTATGCGCTGATATTACAAATGTCCTCATTAGTGACTGACAACCAGGTGCAAAACTGTCAAGATTGAGGAACAAAACAACAAGAATAAAAAATACAAAAGGAAAAAATAAATTCCATGAAAATATACTAGGATTCTTTTATAGTTGAAATTATAGTGTCAACAACAGGATTCTATAGAAAAATTGCCTTTTTGCCTTTTGTATTTATACTAATTACCCATTATGATGTGTGCACTGGTAAAAGCCTAGGGTTAGTAGTAACAAGTTATTCTTAGATATTATGAATATTTTAAAGGGTTAGAGATTGGTATTGGGGTAAGTATTAAGTAAGCCGAAATCACTTACCCACAGGATCTAGTCAATAAAAATACTACCAGTCAATGACTTGGGAGTAATTTGGATCTTGTTTTGATGGGACTCTTTACATGGTGTGTAATTTTGAACAAACTAAGGACTCGATTCTATTCTGTTGTCTGAAAATGGTCAATAAATATTGACTGGTTTTGGATGCTATTTATAATGAATTCCAAATGGAGTTAATGCCAACCAAACCTGATAAAACGGTCGGTTGCTTGTTAAAAATTGTTCTAGTAAATGTGCTTTGGAAACATATTTGTCAGCCTTTTTTAATGGCTGTTAGGGGCTTCAAATTAAAGAATGGGTGGGTGGGCATGTCAATGTCCAAACTCCACTGTAGGTCTCTAATATAAAAAGTAAAGTGATGGAAACACTATGAGGTCAACGGTTGGGTTGTAATTAAATTAAACACAAAGACCTAATTACCTCTCCAGATCCAACCCATGACCAGTAGGTGGAGGCTCCTATTTAGAACAATGCCCGGTGAACTAATGTCTCCACTCACCACCACCTATGAGCAGCCCTAATAATAATTAAACAGGGGGTTCTATTCTCCCCCTCAGGTCCCATCCATATGTATCGGGGGGGTCTCCAATAATAATAAATGGAAAGGGGATGTAATTGAATAGCCCATACAAACCAAGTCAGTTACCAGCAGGGATTAGACAAGGATGTAGTCAAAAACAAAGCAGAGGGTCAGTTCAAGGAGGAAAGGTTCTTAGGCGAATAGGACAAGGTACAGGTAAAATATCAGATAGAAAACAAGAGTGTAAACTAGACAACTTGTTTCCAGAACAGGGAGCACAGTACCACTTATCATAAAAGTGCTTAATATAATATATAGTCTGCCCAATATTATAGCCCCATTGGAGCCCTTCTTGTTTAATTTTCAACACCCACCTGATGCCTCATTAGATCAAGCATAAGATATTATTCACAATTTGTGCTAGCTAAATTTAAAAATAGGCTTTTCTCCCAGCTTTCACAGGAGGTCCCTGTGCTCTTCACCCATAGCAATTACTGCATATACTATAGAAACTCCCTAACAGGCACTTCTAGTGCCTCCTAGTAAGTATAGGAAGAGAGAGATATGACGTTGACCTGCTGGCAATGAAGTTATGATGCCAACATAACTGATGAAATTTGGGGATGTGTCCAAAGTAGGGCAAAAAAATAAAAAAAGACATCTGGAGGAGCGCAGGTGGAGCAGAGGCCAGCCAGGAGGTGGGTATAACATAAAGAGAAACACCTACAAAGCAGCACTGGGAAGGAGGGAAGGAGTGAAGGAGGAACAGTTAATGTATCTTTTATTTCTGTCTATTTTACACCATAAATTTGTCACAAACGCACTCTACTCCAAGTGTGCATTTGACTTGGTTCTAGTGGTGAAAGGGTTAAAATTCACTATTTGTCTGCACTAGACCAGAAATAATGATACAAATCCCTTTTAACATCGCCCACACTTAATTATATTAACAAAAATTGTCTCATAACCAAGACAATTTATAAATGGGGTGCCTTGGTACCCCAAGCAAATTAGAATAAAAACACACAAAATCCAATTTAGCACAATATCTATGCAATTTCAAAATATTCAAAAATTGGTATCTTTAGGTAACATGAGTCTTTACCAGACAAAGGCAGAACTTAATAAAGGAATATTTATTATGAACAAACAATTGTCACAGTACATATAAAACACAGATGACTAACAATTTATTTACACCAACAACAGATAAAAATAAAAAGTAGGAAAGAGCAGAAGTCATAATTACTCACTTAGATGGTAAAGTAACAGTATTTTCTGCCCTGCAAAGAAAGATGGCGTCTTACTCAAAATTAGATCTTGGCCCCTAGTGAGCACGCTAAACATCTGTACATCAATTGAAGATTATGCTAGCTTTAGTGTACAGATAATCTTAATTTTAATAATGACAGGAGGTGAGTATTTTGCATAATCTTTCTTTACTATCTCCATAGCAGCAAAGGAAAGAGTGACAAAACTTTTAACCAATCACAACGTAGAATAGGGTATAAGAGGTATGACCTATGACATCATTTCCTCTTTAAAAATTGCGACATCACAAGTTCATAAATGTAGAAAATAACAGAACAACTGAGAAGTCCATAGAGCAAGAAACTGGAAACTTAATCAGAATAAATTGAACCGGAACAGGTAGAATGCAGACGAAGGCGTCTCCTTGTCAAACGATGGTCTACCAAGACATGATGATAAATCTCCTGATGCGATGATGACGACATCTTGTATGGAGACTTTAATGATTCCGTGTAGCTTCTGGTTAAGCTGAAACGAGAGTATAAGGTGCGTTAGAGTCCAGAAGTGACTGTATAAAACAAAGGATGTCTGTCCCGTAATTCAACTTTAATATCGTCTAGTAACATGATAATAATAAACTAAACATCCTCCCTTAGTGGTGTTAAATAAGTATCCCACCCAGACAATATATATATAGCTCTATAAGCGAATGTAAATAAGGCATTTAAACAAGAGCTAACGCGTCAGGTATTATACCAACATACGAGAGAGCAAAGAGTAATAGGTAGAAGTAAAAAAGAAAGGGAGGGAAGAACGAAAGAGAACAGGGAGGGAAAATACTCGCCTCCTGTCATTATTAAAATTAAGATTATCTGTTGTACACTAAAGCTAGCATAATCTTCAATTTTATCACATGACAGGAGGCTTCGTATTTTGCAATTTCAACGCTGTGAAAGATTATCAAGAGGGCGAAAGTAGAATGTCCTAAAGGTAGATTCTCTGGTCCAGTCCGCCGCTCGTAAAATGTCCGAAAGGGACGCGCCTGCCGCATAAGCGTAAGAGGCCGCTGCCCCACGAACGGAGTGTGCTCCAAAAGTTTGGTCAATATCGGCAAGGGATAGTAGCCATCTAACCCATCTGGCCAGTGTAGTAACCGAAACCGGACCATAAGGGCGGACGTAAGAGATGAGAAGCTGATGAGTGGAAGGCTGCCGCAACGTCGCGGTGGCTTCCACGTATTGACGGAGGGTTGAGACCACGCAGAGTTGAGGGTCAGAAGGGAAGAAAGGGTAGAAAACCGAGTGAGAGTTGGACTTAGTGCGACGTGAGATCCGAAAGGTGACACCAGCCGGACAGAAGGTAAACGCGTTGGCGTCAAAGGCGCGAAATGAAGGACCACACCAACGTCCCAAAGTCTAGAATATTTAGGTTCCGGGGGGCGCCGTAGGCGCATGCCACGGAGAAGTCTGCAGATGAGCAGGTCCTTACCAACAGGAGTCCCCTGTGTTCGGAGTATGAGCCACTGAGATGGCTGACCGTACCACGTTGATGGAACGGTATGATTTTCCGGCAGTGAAAAGTGAAATCAGGAAATTCATGATGGAGTGAGTAGGTGCAGTAAAGGGATTGAGGTCCCGTCCCACACACCAACTTGTCCAGGAGTGCCATGCTGATAAGTAGCACCTCCTAGTTCCTGGTGCCCATGAATCCCATAATAGGTCCTTAGTTTCCTGCGATAATTCTTCGGTTCTCCAGGAGCCCCGGAAAGAGTCCAGGCCACAAGGGGCAAGCGTTCCTGCAGGACTAGTGGGTGAGGTAGGCCCAATGGGTTCCTGAGGATGGTTGGGGCATCTGGTAGGAGGAGGGGATTGTTGATTGAAAGTTCCAGAAGGTCCGGATACCATGGCTGGCTCTGCCAGAGCGGCGTGATGAGAATTATCCTCACTCCCTGTAGACGGATCCGGTGAAGGACCCTCGTTATCATTGCGAAAGGAGGGAATGCGTAGGCACCGTCCCTTGGCCATTGTTGGAGAAAAGCTCTCCGGGTCTGGGAGCCAGCTGAAGAAAACCTCTGTCTGTCGATTGTTGCGCGACGCGAAAAGGTCTATGTAGAGAGGTCCCCTCTGTGCATCCAGTAGCGCGAAAATATGAGGGTCTAGCTGCCAATCGCTGGCGTCCCGCCAGTGGCGTGAGTACCAATCCGCCGTCGTATTGGAGTCCCCTGGTAAGTGCTCTGCCAGCAAGGTGATGTTGCGTGGTAGGCAGTAGTCGAAGATCTCTTTCGTGAGATCCGCCAGTGTTCGAGAACGAGTGCCTCCAAGGCGGTTGATGTATCTGACCGCTGAGACGTTGTCCATGCGGAGTAGGATGCAGCAGTTGGATCGATCCTTTGCCAGGCTGCGAATGGCGAAGGACCCGACCAAGAGTTCCAGGCAATTTATGTGCATCGAGAGCTCTTCGGAAGTCCAGAGTCCTCCTGTGGACGTGGTTCCGACTGTTGCTCCCCAGCCTGAACGACTGGCATCCGATTCCAGCACGAAGTCTGGCTGGTTCCCGAATATGGCCCTGCCATTCCAAGCCTGCATGCAGTTCAGCCACCAGTGTAGTTCTTCCCGAACTTCGACGAACATAGGAACCGGTTGGTCGTATGTCGGTTGTCTGCGAAGGAAACTTGCCTTGAGGCGTTGCATGGCCCTGTAGTGCAGGGGCCCGGGAAAAATGGCCTGGATGGATGCGGAGAGAAGGCCTACGATCCGTGCCAGTAATCGTAGGGGTATAGTAGTCCGACGAAGGACTTTCCGGATCTCCCTGCGGATTGCCGTAATTTTGGTAGCCGGGAGGTGGAGAGTGCATGATGTGGAGTCTATTACGAATCCGAGGAATTGAACTGATTGAGCCGGGGTCAATGCGGCCTTGGGACGGTTGACGACGAAACCCAGAGAGTCCAAAAGGTGTAGTGTGTATTCCGTGTGTCTCCGCAGAGTCTCTGCATCCTCGTCGAAGATCAGGATATCGTCGAGGTAGATGATGCATCTTATGCCTTGGGATCTGATTTTCGCCACTACCGGCTTCATAATCTTGGTAAAGCACCACGGGGCCGAGCTGAGGCCAAACGGGAGACAGGTGAACTGCCAGGGGATCCCGTGCCAGAAGAAACGGAGGTAGGGACGGCTGTTTCTGTGTACCGGAATGGTAAGGTACGCGTCTTTGAGGTCCAGACGAGTGAACCAGTCGTCGCGTCGAAGCAAATCCCGGAGAAGATGTATACCTTCCATTTTGAAATGTCGGTATACCACATGAGAATTGAGCTCCCTGAGATTGATAACGGGGCAAAATTCGCCGGTTTTCTTCCTGACCAGGAAGATATTGCTGTAGAAACCGGTGGCATCCGGAGCCGGTTGGATGGCACCCTTGGAGCGAAGTTCTCGGAGTTCCGCGTCTATGAGGCGGGCGTCTGCCCGTGTAGTCTGGATTGGACGTGGAGGGGCCAGCTGGAGCGGGGTCGAGTCGAACTCTATTCGATAGCCCTGCACCGTTTGGATTATCCACGCGTCTGAAGATAGTTCTTTCCAGTTCTGGAAAAAAAAGAGAAACACGACCTGCGATATGACAGGGGGTTAGAGGAAGAGTAAGATTCAGACTTACCGTTGGAGAATCTTGCTCGTGAGCTTCCTCGGCTGCTTCGGCCACGATCAGATCCCCTGAATTGGTGGAATCTATGTCGACTAGATGAGTCTGGGTAGAACATTTGCTGAGTCCTTGTTATACGGGGGCCGGATGGCCAAAAACGGCTGGCGGCCCCAAAAACACCACGGGTGTGAGAACCGCGGAAGACTTTCCGCATTGAAGTTTGTGCCTTGTTAAGGGACGTGAATATGTTGACCCTTTTATTTAATTCCTTAAGGAAGGCCTCTCCAAATAATTTACCCTGTGCTAAGGGTCCTAATTCCTTGTCCCCCAGTTCGACCAGTTTTTCGTCGATACGGTAAAGTGCTGCTCGGCGCCTCTCCGAAGAGAGGGCTACGTTGGTGTTCCCTAGGAAACAGAAACACCTTTGTGCCCATTCCCTGGTATCTCGTGCCCATTCACGCACCGTATCTGGGGTAAAAGTGTCAGCCCTCTCATAGGCTTCATCCGCCATATCCATGATTCTGGCTAGTGGCCCAATGGCATCTAGCAGTTTGTCCTGCGCTCCTTTAAAACCGCGCTCTATGACCCCCTCGGGACATGAATGTAGTCATGAGCGGGTCAAACTCGGGGGTGTGCGTCACTTTGTCTGGTAGACTAGGGCGAGGGCATTCGGATCTCATCCGGTTTCTTACTTCCTTGTCCAGCGATTTTCTGAGCCAGAAGTGCATAAACCTTGCCAAATGCTCAGGTGGTGACCATTCTTCCGAACGGGGGTGCCGGATGTTTCTTGGGTCAAACATTTGGAGGCCCGAATTGTTGAGGAAAATCTCCATGCCCTCCTGTGGGTTATCCATGGATGTTGCCTGGGGCTCACCCAGACCCTGTTCCCTTATGAAGTAAGGGTCAGAGTTGGCCGTGGAATCCCTGTCGGAGTCCCCCTGGTCAGAGGCTGCCTCCTGCCATTCATCCAGCACAGCTAGTGCCTGAGTGGGTTCTACATCTTCCTCACCTGAGGAAAGTTGTGTGGCATCGTGGGTAGCACGAACCGTGGCTTTTCTGCGATCAGCAAGGGCTTTCCCTTTAGACTTGCGTGGGTTAACATTGCCCTTCCAATGGCGTTTTCGCCGTTGGGAGTGTTCCCTGGAAGAGTCGGAGTCTTCAGAGTCCGCTTTATAATGAACCCGTTTAGAGATGGGCCTGGGGACTTCAGAGTCTGTTTGGAGCGACTTGGAAGCGGCTTGTTCCATAGCTGCAGCCACGGCTGCTGTTATCATGGCCTGGAGGTCTGAGGTTTGTGATTCCTCCATTATAAAGAAAGTCACATTCCTCCATTATAAAGAAAGTCACACCTCTTATACCCTATTCTACGTTGTGATTGGTTAAAAGTTTTGTCACTCTTTTCTTTGCTGCTATGGAGATAGTAAAGAAAGATTATGCAAAATACGAAGCCTCCTGTCATGTGATAAAATTATATTTATACCTCCTGTATTTATCTCAGGTTTCCAAGCCAGCCCAGAGGTGGTGGAGGTGAAGGCGTATCTGTAGGATTGTGTTTCAGACCAACATCAGTCCAAATGTAAACGTTTGATTTTATTTCCTCTTTTGTGCTAGCATCTTAAACTGCATCTATGAATTTGTTACAATTTTCCCATTGATTCGGGGCTCACCCGATAAATTGCGTGAGGGCACTAGGCACGATTAGTGGAGAGGCCTGGGGACCGGGGTGGTATAGTATCAGGACTAAATAACCTGTGGTTAGAGACCGGTAGGTCGTAGGAAGAGGAGAGGGCTGTTTCACTGGGGCTCACCCAGGTGATCGGAAACCTGCATGAACAGGTCCGTTTAGCAGCATAAAATGGGGGCTCACCCTGGCCAGAATAAGGTACAGACCAACTGGCTAAACCAACCCCAAGTGTAAGGCACTAACCTGGTCCCACTGAGTGAAAAGGGTCAAGGGTTTCCAATTGCTTGCAGGATTAGCTGGAGCAGAAAAAATCAGGCAGTGTCTATCTATTTAAGATGGCCGCCGGACTGACAGGCTTAGTGTGTGGAGGATAGTACCTCCCCCAGTTTGGGCGGCAAACTGTAAGCTTGCCGTTCGCATAATTAAACTGCCGAACGTGCGAATAGAAAATCTATGCGAACTGCCGAACGTGCGAATAGAAAATAGATGCGAATGCCTAAAAAGGCGATCGCGTCAAACTGCCGAACGAAGCGTTCGGTTGAAAGAAACGAATAGTCAATGTGCGGTCGCACAGAAAAGACCGCGGGCATTCGTGTCAAACAGGCGAATGCGCAAAAACTACCAAATAAAGCGGTCGGTAGAAAAACAACCGAAAGGGTTGTGCGCGAGCGCACAGAAAAGCCGTTGGTAGAAACAGAGATATGGAGGGAAAGTACAGACGGCGGGGAAGCCGTGAAAGACACCTAGGGAGCCAGGCAAGTTCCCATGGTATACAGATAGGGTAAGAGCAATAATAGGGCAAATATATAAAGGTACAGTGATAGAATAAAAGGCATGTAAATGAATAAGTGTATGTTGAATAGATAACACGAAATTTAGTACTTAACTTGTGATGGAGCAGCAAAGAAAGAGGAAATGATGTCATAGGTCACACCTCTTATACCCTATTCTACGTTGTGATTGGTTAAAAGATTTGTCACTCTTTTCTTTGCTGCTATGGAGATAATAAAGAAAGATTATGCAAAATACGAAGCCTCCTGTCATGTGATAAAATTATATTTATACCTCCTGTATTCATCTCAGGTTTCCAAGCCAGCCCAGAGGTGGTGGAGGTGAAGGCGTATCTGTAGGATTGTGTTTCAGACCAACATCAGTCCAAATGTAAACGTTTGATTTTATTTCCTCTTTTGTGCTAGCATCTTAAACTGCATCTATGAATTTGTTACAATTTTCCCATTGTTACATATGTAATATTCTTACTTATTATCTAATATAATGGACTTCAGAATTCATTCCAAATGGCTTAAGCTGCGATAGCTATATTTATATTCTTTTTGTAAGTTGCGCCTTTCTCATTCTAAATAGGCACAAAAGGAGGCATGAGTATTTATCTGTAAGTCATTATTAATATTTATTTTGGATATGACACTGGAAAACAATGGTTCTCTTAAATGCTAATGATCATTAGCATATTAAAAGAACCCATTATCTAAGAGGGAATATAGACATATGGTGAATTGGAGAGTTAGTTTACATTAAAACTAGACTTAGAGGCAACTCATGTGTAACATTTCACACTTTGCAGAGGGGCTCTGGAGTCACAGCTTCAAAAAAGTTGTACATCTTCTGACACCTATCACATTCCTATATAATTTAACTTAACCCCTTCTGACATCTATCCTCTACAATCCAATTGGCCATACCACTTCTATCAAGTAGCCAATTCATGTATGCACTACACAAATCACTTTCAATAGCAATATTCTATAGTGCAGGAATGAATTATGCACACTTGGCATGATATGTACCTTTATGCTATATGGTGTATTCAATGTGTATGGGAGCAATTTCAGGTAAGTTAGTTATTCACTTTAATATTTAAATTATTGGAGGCACAGTCCTCCAATCACAGCACAGATACAAAGGGCACAAATAAGTGTTACATTTATAAGTGTGGAAATGTTGTTCAAAATAATGTATTTATTATATATCAATGTGAAATGTTTCAAATATATATTTGAAATAAGTATATAAGTAAGGACCCCCTATACATAATAATGTGTATCACATAGTGCATTAGTGGATAAATAACAACAATATATGAAGTTTTTCTCAAACGTGTAAAGGTGCTATCTGTACAGTGGATACAAACACAGTATAAAGTGTTATATATCAGAATTGAAAATGTATTAGTTTATCTGCACATTACTATCTATACATACAACAAACAGCTTAAAAATAAAAACAGAATTAAATAACAAGGAAATCAAAGCCATGGTATATTTTATCATGCTCCATAGAAGGAAGGGATGTTTTCCTCGATACTTTTCTAGTTATTTCTGCTGCATTTTAGCACTGCAGCATATTGGCACCAATTGCTTGGAGATGAGAGTAAAGGCTGAGTCTGGAATTTCCTGCTCCTTTTCAAAGAATCACTGCTAAAAAAAGGTTTATGCCTTTATCTCATCTCATACCCTTTCTCCCATAACCTTGAATCCTCTTCATATCCTCTCGCCCATAACCTCTAATCCTCCCCATACACACTCTACCATAATCTCTAACCCTCCACATATCGTCTACTATTACTTCTAATCCCTCCTGATAACCTCAGTGCCATAACCTCTAATCCTCCCTATAACCTCTAATCCTCCCCATACCCCCTGCACCACAACTTCTAATCCTCCCCATACCCTCTGTACCACAACTTCTTATCCTCCCCATACCCTTTGTCCCACAACTTCCAATACTCCTCATACCATCCGTCCTATAACTTCTAATCCTCCCCATACCCTCTGTCCCACAACTTCTAGTACTCCCCATACCGTCCATCCCATAACTTTTAATCCTCCCCAAACCCTCTGTTCCATAACTTCTAATCCTCCCCATACCCTATGTCCCATAACTTCTAATCCTCCCCATACCCTCTCTCTTATAATCTATAATCCCTCCTCACACACCCTCTTAAATAACCTCTTTACCAAACGTTCCATCTCCAATCCTCTCAATCG
Organism: Pelobates cultripes; assembly: GCA_933207985.1. NCBI lineage: Eukaryota > Metazoa > Chordata > Amphibia > Anura > Pelobatidae > Pelobates > Pelobates cultripes. The sequence goes on along the minus strand of OW240920.1, from coordinate 45,623,327 downwards.
CCTTGATCATATCCATAATCCCCTTGAGATGCCACCTCCTCTCCTCTACTCTCCACTGCCACTCTTCTTCTTCACTTCTTCCTACATGTTCCCCTGTTAATAATCCTCTGGCTATTAGTGTTAGGTTACATGTTTAGAAAATAAAATTTTTAAAGACCTAAACTGATGCATACTTTCTACTAGAGTAACTACAGTTGTATATATGAATTGGTACACCTAAAAACTGTGCCAATTGTCTAATTTACATAACAGCGCAAGATCTCGATGCAACCTTGAATTACTGTTACCCAGGGTCACTGTCAGGGGATATGCCCAGTATCCTGTTAATGGACTCGCCATGTTTTGGGGCCCTGTAGCTCTATGTGGAGAGTTACTGGATCATATTGCAGATCTGTGATACACAGCCCCCTTTCAAGTACAGCTTTTACCCATTCATCTTGAGGACAGCCACGTTGGGAGGAAGTGATGTACAATTACTTTCTCCCAGTGGGCAAAGAAACCAAGACAGGAGGTAGGAACAGCCCAACACAGTCCCCCTCAGCACATATGATAGTCAGCGCTGGATCTCCGCTGGACCACAGTGAAGTCACCCTCCTGGCATGTGTGCATGTGTGTCTGTCTATGTGTGTATGTATGTGTCTGTATGCTTGTGTACTAGTGTGTGCCTGTCAGTAGCTGTGTGTATGTATGTCTGTGTATGGCTGTCCACATGTGTGTGTATGTTTCTTAATGTGTGTCTGTCCGTTATTATGTATTGGTATCTGTGTGTGCTGTCTGGCAGTTTCTATCTGGCTATCTGTGTGTATCTGTGAGTATCTGTGATGTAAATGAGTGTGAGTGGTATCTATGTGTCAGGGTGCATGTTTGTAAATATGCCCTTATGGGTGCGTGGGATCATTGGCGTCCATTCACTGGGTTTCTAAGAGGCCCCAAGTGTTTTGATGGCAGTATTGATGTTACAGGACCCCTCAGGCCATAACCAAACTAAATACCTTCCAAGCAATAGTTATGCAAAAGAGCTGGACCAAACATATGTTTGATTATGTAGAGAGGCTAATTCCAAAGGGTCATGTAGGGCCTCCACCTCCAGGCATCTAAAAAATCAGTAAGAGGCTTAACAAAGACCTAGCTCAGTTTGAGATATTGCCAAGTAATTTTATGGTGACTTAATAAAAATGGACAAAACACAAGCCGATTTGAGAAAATTATTTTATATTGCCTTGTTCTTCAATTCATTTTTAAATCTTAATATAAGAAAACAAACCACTGTTACATAATGCATGGCAGCTGAGACTATACCATGTTTTCATTTGCTGTAATAAATCAATCCCCATATGGATTTAAAAGTACTGTGGTGGATAGTTTAATATAAATTAGAAGTCCACCAACCAATATATTTATGATGAATGATGATGATCTGTGCAATTAAAGAAGGAAATGAACATCTGGCTGTTTCTGACTGGTGCCGTAAAGGGCCACAAATCTGCAATAAATATTCCATTGTGAAACTCTTTTTTTTGTCTGTTTATTTGTTTTTTCTTAAAATGTATACCTAAGAGTTTGATAATATTTTACAGCATGTTGTGAGGGCCGCTGCAAGGATTTTTGCCGCCATAGGCAAACAAAAATCTCCCCCCTCCATCGCAATGCCCCACCCATATGATCTGCCATATAAGCCAATGCCAGTGCTGCACACAGTGTCTTTTCTCTGATAAGGCAGTGTGTTTACATTAAAAAGCCTGGAGGGACAGGCTACAGACACCAGAACCACTACATCAAGCTGTAAATGGTCCCGGTGACCATAGTTGCCCTTTAATGTGAGGTAAATTAGGGATTAACGCCACTAATAATATACTGGATTGCCTACTTACCACCAGATGAGGACAAGAAGATGATGATGGGCTCAGGCTGCACTCTGGCTGCACTGGTCTGGTGTAAAAGGGATGTATTGTGTGTGTGCGTAAGGGATGTAGTGGGTGTGTATAGGGGATGCAGTGTGTGTTTGTGTGTAAAGAATGCATTATGTGTGTGTGTGTCTGTGTGTGCATAAGGCATGTATTGTGTGCTTCTGTGTATGTGTACAAGGGCTGCATTGTGTGTGTGTGTGTTTGTTAGGTATGCAGTGTGTGTGTGTGCAAGGGATGTATTGTGTGTGTGTAATGGATGCCTTGTGTGTTTCTATGTGTGTGTGTGTGTGTGTGTGTAAGGGAAGAATGGTGTGTTTCTGTGTGAGTGTAGGATGCATTGTATGTTTCAGTGTGTGTGTGTGAGTAGGGATGCATTCTGTGCATGTGTGTTTCTGTATATGTGTAAGGATGCATTGTGTATGTGTGCAGTGTGAAAGAGAGGGTTTGTGGGATAGGATAGGGGCAGAGAGGGGAGTAGCTCTATATTTTTATTATAATATTTATTTTGTTAATACATTTTCTTTTGTATACATTTTTTTAAGTTTTGTGTCTTACACCTTTAGTGTTACTCTTACAAACCTCTTGTGTGTCTCTTATCCCCCCCCTCTTTGTATGTCTCCTACATCCTCCCAACCCCTTTGCATGTCTAACTGCCACAAGCCCCTCTGTGTCTTACTCTTCCCAGCTCCTTGGTGTGTCTCTTTTCCTCCCAGGCCCCTCTGTGTGTCTCCCTCACAAGCGACTGTGTGTCTCTCTTCTGAGCCCCTCTGTGTGTCTCTATCTCCCCTACCAGCCCTTCTGTGCTTCTCTTTCCCCCCTTCCTGAGCCTTTCTGTGTGTCTTACACTCCCCCGTCCCTTAATGATCTCTTCCACTTCTCCTGTCCCTTAGTGGTCTCAACTCCACTTTTCCCCCTGTTCCTTAGAGGTCTCCTATCCTGTCCCTTAGTGCTCTCCCCTCCCCTACTATCTCTTAGTGCTCTCCACTGCCCCCTTCCCATAGTGCTCTCCCTGTCTCTCAGAGTTCTCACTCCTCCCCCATCTTCCCCTTAGTGGTTTCTCCTCCCACCCCCAGTGTCCCTTAGAGGTATCTCCTACCTCCCAGTGTCACTTAGTGGCCTTTCCTCCCCCCCAGTGTCCCTTAGTGATCTCTCCTCCTCTCCCTCCCCGCAGTGTCCCTTAGAGTGGTATTTCCTCCCCATGTCCCTTAGTGGAGTGGTTTCTCCCCCAGTGTTCCTTAGTGGTCTCTTCCCCCAGTGTCCCTTAGTGGTATTTCCTCCCCCCAGTGTCCCTTAGTGGTCTCCCCCCCCAGTGTCCCTTAGTGGTCTCTAAACCCCCCAGTATCCCTTAGTGATCTGTCCTCTCCCCCCAGTGTCCCTTAGTGGTCTCTGCTCCTCTCCCTCCCCCCTGTGTCCCTTAGTGGTCTCTCCCACCCCTTCCCTGGTGTGCCTCCTACCTCTGTGTAGCGTGGCCAGGCGGCGCAGACCACGGTACAGGAGCTTCTGTTTCCTGTTTCCACTGAGAGAACACTTCCTTTCAGTCCGGCCGGGTACAGCAAGCTCCTGTACCGCGGTCCGCACCTCCCGGCCATGCTACACAGATTGACGCGGTAGGAGGGAGAGCTGTGCGCTTCCCTCCTGCACGGTCACTCGAAACTTGCGCCCCTCGGGCCAGTGCGCCCTAGGCGACTGCCATAGTTGCCTATAGGATGCACCGGCCCTGCATGTTGTACATTATATATCACAGAAACATGGGCACTTGATTAGTGATGACTAACTTCTTACCTAATCCCATCCCCAATTATCAGGTTTATTGGTGTGGGGGTCTGGAAGCTTGCACATTTCCCTACACAACCAGAACATTCACATCCATGATTGCAGTTTCTCAGCTTGCGTATATGCATTTAAACAGACAGATAGTAATAGAGATATTTGCAAACCCTAGTAAAATGCCTTATATGAAAGCTGCCTGCTTTCTTTAATATTAGTATTTTTTAATGCCGAATTGAATGAACAAATGTCAATAGACTAAACATTTTCTCCTTTTCAAATCCTAAACCCTGCAGGGTTCCTGTCTGTATCAGAGCCACAGGTTCCTAACATGCAGACTAGACGGACAAAGAGAAATGAGATGAATTCAATTGATTTTAGCAGTACACAGAACATGGAGTGCACTGTTGAGATTTAAAGTTCTGAAGAAATTGAATAGACTACAGAGCATATTGTTAAACAGTTCTAATAATTATATCTTAAAATAAATGTATAAAATAAATTAGATATACTGATTTACCTACAGAATACAGATAACACGATTACAGCAGGCTGGGGCTAACTTCGCACTACAAAAGGCTACGGCAGTGAGTTTTGTTTTACGAACGGCAGGGTCTACAATGAATTTAGCTCAATACGGTTTATATTGTTTGCTGCCCTCTGAGAAATGCCTTGCTGCAGACAATTCCTGCAGATAGAAGAGAACTAACTGAATATTTATCACACTTATTTTCCCTACAGTTCAGGTCACAGGAATACTGAGCAGGTAATGTTCTGTCATTACGTATTCATTATAAATTAGCTGCCATGAGGAAGAAAAATGCCTGATGCTTAATGATGTGAAGTATTGCAGTCAAGGAGCCGCTGTGACCTTTTCAGTATTCTTTAACTTCACGACAATCCTTGTGTCATCACAGAATTTGCTGGCTTTCTGGAGGAAAAGAAGAGAATAAAAAAGAACAGTGACTGGTGACAATGTGAAACATTGAGCAATAATGTCACACTGTTAAAGTCACATTAAACTCTTTTATCGTTACAAAATGTTACCAAAAGAAAGAATATCAGCGACTCGATGAACACAAGGAAGATTAAAATGGTGGTAGAGGCCTCATATGACTCGTTTGAGTGTGACCACCACGTCCAAACACAAGAATCGTTGATCTAAATAGGTTTCTTTTCTCCAAGGTGCACTCAAAAGGTTTTAGTAATGCTCCCATTTTTCCTACCTGGTTGAAGGAAGACAAGTATAAACTACGTTTTATTATGTGGTGGTTTAATTATTATTCTTTAAGATTTGGGTTTTCAAGCATAGCCCTCTGTTTAATTTAGTTCTTATGGAAAGATGACGTTTATGCATCTTTAAGGAGCCCATTTATGAAATGACGTAACTTTTCCTCTAAAAATTTAACCTAACAATACTGTCACTTTGATTTAATATTTTTGGTAAGCTTTTCAAAAAATGTAATATTTTTGGATAAACAATTCAAATATTTGTTTTCTAAATATTAAAAAATTAAATATATCGAAAAATTTTACCGATTACAAATTAAAACATTTTTCATAATACTAAACTATTGAAAAGTGTTTCAAAAAATATTGAATCAACAATATAAAATAGAGGCCGTGGGCCTTGAATCAATTATTTTAAATACGCTTTTCAAATGATTACAACCCGTTATAAATACTTTGGTTTTTCTAACATATTGTGATCATTTAAAAAACTAATACAAAACAATTAAATCAAGGCTATAGCAGGAACTTTTGCACCTAATATCTACTATATTTAACAGAGTAGATGGACCTTTAATAAACAATTACACTATTTGCCAGCATTGCAAACTGGTCTTTAAAATTCTATGCCAGCATATCATCTTCTGCCAGTTTAGCACTTCGACTCAATAGAGTCCTTCTAATGCTAATCAGTAGGAAATTATATATCAGAGTAGGGTCTGCCTCTAAGGATCAATTATGTATGATGACATAGCCTGATTCTGCGTATTAAGTAGTGTCTGGCACCCAATCTATTTTTTCTGAAAAGTACACAAAGCTTGCAATTAGTAGGGCAGATTTCTGATGACTGTAGGTATTAGGAACAGCTGAGAATGTCTTCTGCAGAATGTGTTTATACATCTTACAATCCACAGAAATATTCGATGTTTGGACTGCAAACTTTATTAGATTTAATTTGTGAGAATATATATGCTACAAAACATCTAGACAGTTCCTTACTTTAACTTTAAGCTCATTTGAGCAGGGTCCTCTTCAACCTATCGTTCCTGTAAGTTTTCTTGTAATTGTCCTATTTATAGTTTAATCCCCCCTAGCAATATATTTTAAAGCGCTACGGAATCTGTTGGCGCTATATAAATGGTAATAATAATAATAATGAATAGTCCTGGAAGCTGGTTTAAATGTTCTCAGAACACATAGAGCAAGTTAATTTTGACAATTTTATTTTTACTGCAGACTTGCATCCAGGTGTACTGTAAATGATTGTATGTTTGTTTGTTAATTTGTTTATGTTACAGTAGGAGGTCAAGTTGGGCTGTAATTTAAATACACATGTGTTGATCCTAACGGAAGTGACAAATATTGCAAATGATAAATTCATACTACAATCCTGTTAATTCTTTACTGGACTCTATTACATGCACTGGATGTTGTGGTCAGTGTAACAGAAACTCATTCCGAACATAACCTAGCACAGGAAAAAGTGAGGTTTATACACATAGTAAACTTGCACAGCCTCCCAAAACCATACAAAGTTTAATGGTCATGAAATTCCAATTCCCAATGACCCACATATTGTTCATTCATTATATAAAGCCAACAATTTGCATCATCACTTGCCTGTGTCTCATTCATAGGAGGGCTAAGACACAGAGGATAGTGATTCTGGATGGACAGTATTGAATACCTGTTGTGGAGTGGTGGATATTTGTGGACTTTGCAAAACTTACGCACATGCTACCACCTTTTGCTCATTAAACATATTTTAGTGAGGGTATGTTTGTGAGTTTTGTTTAATTTTTGTGTGGAAGAGTTTGGTTTGACTGGACATTGTTGTGGTGAGTACTTTAAGGCTGTTTGAGATGGCTGGGAGAGGTAAGGAGTGGAGTGGAGAAGGAAAAAGAATGAGGAAAGAAGGATGATAAGAGTAGGGAAAGAGCATAGAGGTTCAGGAAGAGAGGAAGAGAGGAAGGACATATAGAAGAGGAAACACCCCAGCATGGTGGGAGTGAAGCCGATCTGAACCTAGTGGAGGTATAAAAGCTCAAATGGCAGAGAGAGGAAAATAGAGTGGAAAAAGGCACACACCTCACATAGTCAGACAGAGAGCCAACAAATCACTGACCAGTTCACTGATGACAGGCAAAAGGAGAAAAATATCTTTCATGCAGATGATCATGGTGAGGATGATCACATCAGCAATAAGGATGAGAGCTTGGAGAGAAGTAGAGGTGGCATTGAATGATATGGGGATGATAATAAGAATTGTAGAGGTCATTAATAAGAGATGGGTGACTGCAAGCTGTATCTGAAGGTCAATCAGCAGAAAAGCCCTAAAATACATCAGACATTGGTGTTGGTCCTCCACATAGGGTTACATATAGTTGCATAGTTACATAGCTGAAAAGAGACTTGCATGGATAAAGTTCAGACTTTCTCACATCTGATTTTGCCATTGATCAAAAAAGAAGCAAAAAACCCAGTTTGAAATACTTTCAATTTTGCAACAACAACAAAAAAAATCCTTATTGACTCCAGAATCTCCTTGGATAAAGAAGCTATCACTTCACAAATTAAAAATCATAACCATGAATTTTGTGTTTTGTGTTTCTATACTAAAGATATTTAAATGTGCTAACCTTTCTTCATTACTAAAATGCTCCATTCCTTTTATTAATTTTGTAGCCCGCCTTTGCAATTTTTCTAAGTGCCATGATATATTTCTTTAGAGTAGGTGCCCAAAATTGCACAGCATATTCAAGGTGTGGTCTTACCAGTGATTTATAAGGAAGAAAATTCATGAATGCCCCTATTTATACATGACAATATCTTACTGGACTTAGCAACTGCCAATTTACATTGCACATTGTTGCCTAGTTTGTTGTCTATAACAATTCCCAAGTCTTTCTTGTGTGTTGTTATCCTTTATTCACTACTATTTGGGGTGTAAGTTGATTGTGCATTCTTTACGCCAAAGTGAAAAAATTTGCATTTTTCTACAATAAATTAGATCAAGATCATTTATATATATGTTCAATACAAATGGTCCCAGAACAGAATCTTGAGGAACCCTACTTACCACTATTGTCCAGCTTGAAAATGTATCATTGATGACAACTCTCTGTGCTCTATCTTTAAGCCAAAATTATATACAAGAATTTTCATCTAGACCAATTTCTTTTTGTTTGAACACTAGCCTATTATGAGGAACCATATCAAATGCTTTGGAAACTCCAAGACCATCCACTGTAACACCCTGATCTATACTTCTGCTTACTTCTTCATAGAATGCAGTTTTGTTAGTTTGACATGACCTATGTTTCATTAAACCATGCTGATTATTGCTGTTTACAACGTTCTTCCCAATGAATTCCTGAATATTATCCCATCAAATACTTTCCCAGCCACAGAAGTTAAGCTCACAGGTCTATAATTTCCAGGCAAAGATTTTGAACACTTTTTGAATCACATCTTCCTTTCACCAATCCTCCGGTACAATTCCTGAAAGAAAAGAATCTTTAAAGGTTAAAAACAGAGATTTACTTATTTTCACACTTGGCTCCTTAAGTACTTGTGGGTGAATAATGTGAGGCCCCAGAGCTTTATTTACATTAATGATCTTTAGTTGCAGCAGCACATTGTCGTGTTTTTTGCAGCAACCATTTGCATATATCTTGTCATATTATCCTTCTTAATATATACTGAGGAAAATAGTTATTTAAAATTTCGGTCTTCGACAATGAGTGGAAGTTTCAAATGCTAAGAGGATGTTACATGTTGCCATTTTAAATCAGAATGGAATGACACAATTAGTAAGAGGGACAGATGAATTCATTCATTACATGAAAGGAGTTTGAAACCCTCCAGATTTTACATCCTCCAATATATTGTCAGATAGGTGGAGAGGTGGTTAAAGTTAATATTTTATTTGTCTCTTTTGTGGACTAAATTATTGAAGCCTTATCTGTTAAGTGTTAGTTTTATACGTTCAGTATTTTTATTTTAGGTCATAAAGTGTAATTTGCATTTTCTCATAAAAATGAGTTTGTCTTGAGTTTGTAAGTGGTATTATGTCTGTTAATTGCATAATGTATGTTAATTGCTAATTTATATAAAAAGTAAAGTAAACAATAATTTGTTCCCTCAAACTTACTGACATCACATTCATATAATTATACAAATGAGCAATTAAGTATTTAATTGGCATTTAAGATGATCAATTATCCACTATATACTTTGCAACAGGTCAATAGTTGTTAAGGGGAGCCAGTGAGATGGTTAAATAATTGTTAAAATACCACGCTATTGTTAGATATATAAATACACATAATAAATGTACGATGCAGCATAAGTGTTTACCCATAATACCCAAGGTCCTAAATCCACCTGTACAAGCCACCTGAAGCTGTAGACTAAGATAATTTGACACAACCACTGCATGTGCTTACAGACCACCTGCACAATTATAGACTGCTAGGTTTTCCTGTTGAATAATGTGGGTCTATCATCACTGGGTGCAGTTACACATTAATGGATGTAATATGTTGCACTCAACACATCTGGCATTCTTCTGTTTACTAATCATTTGACACATTCCATTGGCAAGTTCCACTGATTTCTATTTGAGATTTACTGTGCAATAAATTTCATCAAGTTTTTCTTTTACAATTCATGTGTTTTTTTGTTATTTGGTTGCGATAGAATTGACTCCATAATTGGATGTTTTATCTGGAAGTACATGCTTTAGAATGTATAATTTTGTGATTGCAAATGTATCATTTTGCCATAAAACTGTTAACATGGGATACTATTTTTCACTTTTAATAATAAGGAATATATCACGATCACTGGCTTGTATAAACTGAAATATAATTGGCCTTTGGAAACTTTCATGACAGTGCCACTTTAGGCACTGTAGGTTTTATGTTTAATTTAATCATTTTTTGTCCCTCGAAAAAGTAGGGACTAGTTTTTCATATGGGGCGTGTGCTCAATTATTGAAAATGGGCAGAGCTTCAGCAGGTTTAATGTTCAATTGTAAGTTAATTTTTCCCACAATCCATAAGTCACACAAACAGAAGTGCACTCTGCAGGCATTAATAAATATAAATAAAGGCAAGTGGGGAAAGGGATTTACAGGTACATTCATTTACATTCCAGAGGGATGATGTGACAGTGCTGTGACATTCACTATTAGCAGGTTGTTGTATTAGTTATATCGCTACATTAGCATTATATTATTAACGTTGTTATATTGTCTCAAGACGCAAACTTGTATGTTTGCCAAACTGTTTAGTAGCTCATCGTGCTGCCTCCTTGGCCACATTGATAATGGAGAATTTTCACTTCTACATTCTAAATATCAATTTTACCCAACCTGCGTGGTGGTGATTGGTCTGGGACTGATTAAATTAATAGGAACTGTTTAGAAGCTGGTTATGTTTGAAAAAACCTGCTTCACTTCTAGGTCACGTGTATTTGCCTACTGCCTTGGGCATCGGCCACAACAATGTGTTCCTCTAGGTAAAAGAATAATGTGCTCTGGGCGAAATTTAGCCCAAACACGGTGAATTTCTTCTTCATATTTCCGGAATATTTTGTGCCTTTAAGCACATTTCACCAAAAGAAGCCTTCGTCTAAATCCCACTTGATGTTTGTTGTTCAGCTGTTCATTTGAGCAAATATTTTTAATGTTGCAATTCCACTAATTATCAAGTTGAGATTGTTGATCATTCAGCTTTATTTGTCTAATTAATGTAACCAAAGCCTCATAAAATTCACTATACTAAGTATCAGTTGGTGATAGCTAAAAGAAGCTTATGGTTAATCATGCAAATGATATTTTGAAGGTCAGCTTATGAATTATACAAAAGGACGGTACAGCATATTAATGTAACTGCTAATATATGTGATTATTTATAGGTATAAAAAGGCAAAGGTCCATCTTATGTTGTATACAAGAAGCACCAATTTTGAAACAATTAAAGATATATCTTATAGCCTCTTAATGACTCTTAACCTTTGGAGTATCCTTTACGAGGACATATTATATTCTTAGTGAAATTAGATCACTGCAAGCTTAACTCGTTTGTAAAAATGATTTCTGCTGTAGCAAACATGACGTTTAAGATTTCACTATAACTCAACTCAATAAGCCTCCCTTAAATTGACCTCAAATAAATTAAAAGCTGTATCAACCCTAAAATTTGAATATGTAATACAGATGCTCTACCATTGGCACACTAACCACTGAGATCTCAAATAGTATTTTCAATATAGTGTGCAGAGTAATTCAGAACATAGGATGCATAAATCGGTTCATTTTCACAAAGCTGTTTCACATCCAGATATTATATGTTGTAAACTGGATTCTAAAAAGAAACGTGTCTTATGATAATTACTATTTAAAGAGGTATTGTCAATTTAGAAATTTTAGCACAATAGCTGGTTGTGTTACCTTTTTTCTAAAATTTCCAATAGATTAGTGTGACGGTAGTCGCCATCACTGGGGGCTGAAGACGGACACTTTATGGAGGTCCGCAGATTACTCCTATGTTTTAGTCACCCTGTAACCATTATAGGTACATGGTGTGTAATATTAGTTATTCTCCTTCCCCCCCCTTTCCTTGTTGTTTTCCCAGAAGGGCGTTGTTATTATAATAAACTGATGCACTTCTCTCTTCCAAAGCACTGAAAGGGAAATAAAATGTAAAATGTTATAAAACGCATAAAAGCAGATAAGGAGAGTGAGGACTGTCTCTCAAACATTATTTTTAAAGCTTACAAAGAAGCACGGGTGTCCCCACTCCCTGTTATTAACCAATGTGGGTAGTGGTGGAATAGAGATATTAACTGGGTAGGGAAACAAGGGAATGGCCACTACCAGGACCTCTGTTCATAACAGTGTCTAAATCCCTGGGTATTAAATAATATAAATGTTTAGGCAATTCATTGTAGACTGGGCCTCCCTCATCCAAAACAGTTAAGCTGCCAGCTCCTAAAGACTAAGGGTCTCCAAACCCCGGCCACCAGCTTCCAAAGAGTATGTAACCAATCAAGCCTCCACTTCCTAATAAGCCTTGAAGGAGCACTCAAAGCAGCATAACTACTACAGCCTAATATCGTGTTTATGGTGCCTGAAGTGCCCTGGCACTGTCCCATGATAAGATGTCAATCCGTTTTAGTACAGTTTGACAAATTGCTTGGGTCCATGCCAGCCGCCTGCGTGTATCTGCTGCACCCAGTCTTTTCTAGAAGTAGAAGCTGTCTGTCAATGCTCAGAGCAAAGAAGGTCAGTTTCCAACCCAGTCCTTACGTACCCCCTAACAGTCCAGGATTTAGGCATTACCCTGTTGTGTCTAAAGTGTTTTTTTTTCCTAAAAACACTGTGTAATCCTTAAATCCTGGACTGTTAGGGGGTACTTGGGAAACACTGGCTTAAAGCATTCCCAGCCAACAAACATGATCCTGCACTGGCTTACTTTGCTCTACATAGCAAAACGGCTTCTCTGGCTTGAAAAGATGTAATATGATTGCCTGACAGAACCCAGTTAAGTTGTGAAACTTTGCTAAACCTGTTTAACATCTTGCTGTGGCACAGTGACTGAGTACTTCTGGCACCATAACTACTGCAGCTTTCTGTAGTGATTATGGTGCTTGGAGTGTTCCTTTAAGAAAACTCACCCATCATACCTAATTAAATTGCAAATTAACAAAAGAATAACTCATTTGAAAAAATGCTGTAATTTTGAAAAAAGAGGTTTAAAAAAAATAAATAAAAAAAAACACATTGGGGGAAAAAAATAACCCAGAACTCCCAGACAGGTAAGTGGGATGTTTTCAGAATAATAAAATACAATGTTTTATGATATATAGATATATAACAGAGTGAGACAGAATTGTGATGCTCTGCTGCTTATTCTGAAGTGTTTTCACGTGGCATTTCCTCTATAAAATCACATTTGTTTTAAGTCAATAAAATAGAGACACTGCATTGTTCAACGAAAGTGACTCAATGAAATTTAATGTCTACTGACAGTCATAGGTTTTAAAAAAAATTTTTTTATAAAGAGGCAGGCAGATGATTCATGCATCCTTATGCAAACAACTAAATCAATAAGTTAGATTTAAATCACTGTGTTGAACTAGCTTATGCAGAATATGGATACTCAAATGCAGAAGACCAACTTGACCCATCAGAAAGATAGGCTTTATGATATTCCCTTGTCCTCCAGTGATTTTGGGTCTTCTTCTATTACAGATAAAGAAATCAAAAGCCTATTTACTGAGGCTAAAAGTCTACAAAGAGCTGCTTGAGTATGTCCCCTGGGCACTTAGCAGCTTTGTATCAGACTAGCCTCTGAAAAGACTGTAGAAATATGCTCGGCTTAATTAAACTTCAAATTACTTGAAAATAAGTCATTGAAGTTTATAATCACACGATCATTTCCGTTAGACCCTTATCATTAAAAATAAATTGAAACCACTTAAATTTCACATTAACCCATTCAAATGCCAGGAGTGCACTCTAACAACTGCCTAGAGATGTATTAGTCAAATATTTAAGAGTATATATGGTTAATTAGCAGCTGAAGAGTTGACGTGGGTAGTGAACTTGGGTGTGCTTTGACCTCTTCCCGCAGGGACATTTCATTGAGCTTATACGTTGTTGTTATATGCGAATCAAATTTTGCCAATAAAATCCTTAGGTGGCTTTACTGAAGCAGAGAATCTCACCTCACACATTTCCCCACATGTTCAGTAGCTAGGAAAATGTTCTACTAATAGGAAGTAGATTGGATACTTTCTTATTACGTTTATTGAAGTGTTTTGGGTGAGATAATTTCTGATTATGGCCTTGATTTAATTTTTTTTTTTCAATAAACTTTTCAAATGATTTTTTATTTTTGAATGAACTTTTAAAATGATTTAATATTGTGATTTTATATATATATATATAGATATATATATATATATATGCTAGTTTTAAAAAACATTTTAATATTTTGAAAAAAAATATGATTTTAAAAGTTTATCCAAAAAATAATGAATACTTTGAAAAGCTTTTCCCAAAATATTAAATTCATAGACATAAAAAAATGGGCAGCCTAAAAATGCATAAACTCCATCTTTCAATAAGAACTACTAAGTGTGTATTTAGCAAAAGGGGATAGGTGCTTACAGATCCATCTAAGAGAGAGATAATAGTAGACTAGTCTAGACTAGTGCATGTTTAGACAAGTGAGAGAAGGTAAATTATGTCAGGAGACACCCCAATATTTTCTTTTAAATCAGGTTTTGTAGCAGGGTTCCTAGTTTGAGTTTCTACAAATTGTTATCCTTTAGGTGAATATGATATACATCAAATACATCCATACCTTACTTCTAGTTGTTAGAAAACAGATTATCAACACATTACCAGTTGTGTGTGGACATCCAAAGTAACCCAGAAGTCCACCAAGGTACAATAGTTTTCTTGTTGTTTCCTGGTAGACTGGTTGTCTAAGACATGCAAGCCTTCTTATATAAAGAATAAACTTCATACTTTACACTTGAAGAGAGGGTATTTTTTTACATGAAAGGTTTGATATTAAACCCTATAGCCCACTTTAAAGGGACACTCCAGGCACCCAGACCACTTCTACCCATTGGAGTGGTCTGGGGGCCAACTCCCACTACCCTTAATCCTACAAGTGTAATTATTGCAGTTTTCATAAACTGCAATATTTACATTGCAGGGTTAAGACCTCCTCTAGTGGCTGTCTATAAGAACACGAAAAAAGCATTTTAAGCAACGCTGGACGTCCTCACACTACGTTGCCAAAATCCCCATAGGAAAGCATTGAATAATGCTTTCCTATGGGGAGGTCTAATGCGCGTGCGCAGGCATTGCCGGGCATGCTCTTTAGGTCTCCCCCGCCGGCTGACGTCGGGGGGGGGGGAGGAGAGTAGGTGGAAAGAAGGCGGAGGAGTTTTAACTGAAGGGGTGGTTGGGAGAGGGGCACTACAGGGGCCTGCAGTGCCAGGAAAACAAATAGGTTTTCCTGGCATTGGAGAATCCCTTTAAGCTATAAATAAGAACATGCAATCCATCCATGGAAAATGATATTCTATTTGTAGTGCAAGTCTGATGGCACACCAATTGTCAGATGATCACCAACACAATGGTTAGCATTTAATAATTATGGTAGTGGAGGCTCTTACGCAAAGTAAAACTCAAATTGTAGGCTAAATAGTTAAATTAGAAACTAAGCTGACTCAGAGAAATTTCAAGGTTGATTATTATAGAAACATTGAAACAAAGAATGTGATGGCAGATAAGCGCCATTAGACCCACCTAGTCTGTCCAATTTTCTCAATACTTGCATTAGTCTCTTATATCTAGGATAGCCTTATGCCCATCCCATGCATGCTTAAATTGCCCACACACACTGTCACCCTCCTACATTATTTCACCCTCTCCACACACTCTGTCACCCCCTTCCACAGTCTGTCATCCCCCTCCACACACTCTGTTACCCCTCACAGCCTGTCACCCACCTCCACAGTCTGTTACCCCCCCTTTCACAGTCTCCTAATCCACTCCACAGTCTGTCACCCCCTCCACACACTCTGTCACCCCCCACAGTCTGTTAACCCACTCCACAGTCTGTCACCCACACACTCTGTCACCCCCCTCCACAGTCTGTCACCCCCTTCACCAAGTCTGTCACCCACTCAACACACTCTGTCACCCCCTTCACACACTCTGCTGCCCCCTCCACAGTCTGTCACCCCCTCCACACATTCTGTCACCCCCACACTCTGTCACCCCTCCACAGTCTCTTACCACCTTCCACAGTCTGTTACCCCTCCATAGTCTGTTACCCATCAAAGTCTGTCACCCCCAGTCTTTCAGCCCCTCCACACACTCTGTCACCCCTCCACAGTCTGTCCCCTCCACAAAGTCTGTCACCCCCTCACACTCTGTCACCCCACAGCTATGTCACCTCCCCCACAGTCTGTTAACCCCCCTTCCATGCACTCTGTCACCCCCTCCACAGTCTGTCACCCACATCCACACACTTTGTCACCCACCTCCACACACTCTGTCACCCCTACATACACTATCACCCTCCACACACAGTCTATCAATATGTCATCCCCTCTTAACACACACTGTTACCCCCTCACACACACTATGTCCCCCTCTTAACATTCTGTCACCTCTGCACACTGTCTTTACTCCTCCACACACTGTCATCCCCCCTCTACACACACTCTCACACCCCCTACACACACTCTCACCCACCCTCCACACACACTGTTTAACCCCCTCCAAACACACTCTCACCCCCACACACACTGTCACAACCCTCCACACACTATAACCTTCCTTCACCCAACCACACTTACATTAACACCTCCTGTTCCTGTCACACTACCATCTCATACCATCCATCACTCGCCTCCCCTCACTCTGCTACACTCTTCCTATCACATTAACCATCTAATCTTGTCACACTCACCATTTCTCGTCCTGTCACATTCCCTTCACCAATCATGCCACAATTACCCACAACCCTGTCACACTTACCTTGTCACATTAACGCCTCCAATCCTGTCACACTCCCCCTCCTCACTCTGCCAGACTCACCCTGACAATTAACCCACCTTAATCCTGTCACATTCACCTTCCCTTGCCCTGTCACACTTACTCCTCCAACCATGCTACATTCATCCCAACCATGCCATATTCAACCTGTCACATTAACTCCCTAATCCTGTTACACTTAACTCCCCTCACCCATTAACACTCCCTCCTCCAACCATTTCACTCTTACCCCCCAACCCTGTCTCATTCACTCCTTTGCCCTGTCACACTCGCCCTGCCACAGTTACCCCTTCACTCACCCTGTCACAGTCAACCCCCTGAATACAGTCATCATACATATACAATCATGAATCAAAGTTTTGCCATAAACACAGTGCACAAAAGACACAGACAGTCTTCAGATATACACAAAACACCGCAAGCAGCTACCTCACACGCATACGGTCCCAGACACAAACAAGCACATGCTCACAGAAACACACATTCACATACAAAGACACACACTCTCAGGCATAGACACAGGTAGACAATGCCAGACACACTAAGCAATACACACAGCCAGATAAATACATGTTGTGACTGTATGTCTATATTAGTCAGTATTTGTGTTTCTGTGTATCAATATGTTTGTGTGTTTGTGTGTGTATGCATGTGCATGTATCGTGTGTATATGTATTTGCGTATTAATGTTTATATGTGTGCATGTATTAGTATGTATGTGTGCATGTATTAGTGTGTGTCTGTCTTCAATGGGAAGGTGGTATGGTATGGTATGGGCAATGCAAAGACAAAGTGGAAAGCAACATATATATTATATACATACAAACACAATAAATGGGGAAACACATATATGATAATATGCATGTAAAGGATTATTAAAGATGTGGGGGAAATGTCTATGAAACCATGTTCTTATCTGTTACTTTATTATTTGGTAAATTCTTTTTTTAAAGCCCAACCAACATTTTAATTTTTGTTTCAAATAAACTGTTCACACAGGCACTTAAGTATACACGACTGCCAGGCTATACAATCATACCCCGCAATCGTGCATAAACAATTAGCATAATTGCAAATTACAGTTGTTTATTGCAAACTATGCCATAACTACAGTCAGAGAGCTCACAACATAGTGGTACATGGAGCCGCAACACTGCAAGCCTCTCAACAATGAATACATAGACTAGCTCACTGTATCCAGTACTACAAGCCCGCCCTTTAATATAACTACAGCATTTTATACACACACAATGCAACCTCTATTAATTTTTTTCACTAATGGTGTTAGTAGGGGCCTCATGTTTGAGTTTCGCCTAAGTCCTCGCAAAGTCTATAGCGTCCACTGGATTCCCTTCATATACTTAAATGTTTCTGTCATATCCCCCCTGTCTCATCTTTTCTCCAAGCTATACATGTTAAGATCCTTTAATCTTTCCTGGTAAGTTTTACCCTGCAATCCATGAACCAGTTTAGTAGCCCTTCTCTGAACTCTCTCTAAAGTATCAATATTCTTCTGGAGATACAGTCTCCAGTACTGCGTACACTACTCCAAGTGAGGTCTCACCAGTGTTCTGTACAATGGCATGAGCACTTCCCTCTTTTTACTGCTAATACCTCTCAACATACAATCAAGCATCCTGCTAGCATTTCCTGAGAGAATGGGTCCAAGTACAGATACCTGAGGTACCCCACTAGTAACAAGATCTTGCTTAGAATATACTCCTTTGACTACAATTTCCTTTCTTACCTGTCACCCAGCCACTGCCTAACCCATTCAACAATATTGGCATCCAAACTCTAGACATGTGCAATTTGTTTCGTTCCGAATGTGAACTCTGACAAATTTCTGGCAATTCGGACATTCGGATGCTTCCGAATGTCCGAAGTGCGAATTGCCGAATTTCCAGAGTGCTGTAGTGCCGAATTTCGGAAGTGCTGAACCGAACTGCCGAACTGCCGAATTGCCGAAGTGCCGAATTTTGGAAGTGCCGAAGTGGCAAAACAAGAAAATTATGTGAATTATGACAAGGGGCAGGGGTAGCGTTAGGGGTAGGGTTAGGGGTAAGGGTAGAGTTCGGGTTAATGGTAGGGTTAGAGATATTCCAAATTCTGAAGTTCCGAATTGACGATTTCCCGAATTGACGAAGTTTCAAATTGCTGAAGTTCCAAATTACGGAAGTGCCGAACCGAATTGCTGAAGTGCCAAATTTTTTTACTTACCAGAATTTCCGAACCAAGATTTTTGCCCATGCACATCCCTACCAAACTCAAATATTGCAGTTTATTGATAAGCCTTCTATGTGCGACAGTGTCAAAAACTTTACTGAAATCTAGGTAAGCAATGTTTACTGCACCACCCTGATCTATTATTTTAGTTACCCAATCAAAAAACTCAATAAGATTAGTTTGGCATGATCTCCATGAAGTAAACCAATGTTGTCTCTGATCTTGAAATCCATGAGATTTGAGATGTTTACCAATCCTATCATTTAACATGGTTTCCATTACTACTACTGAAGTAAGGCCAGTAAGGTCTATAGTTGCCAAACTCCTCCCTAATACCTTTCTTGTAGACATGTGCAATTTGTTTCGGTCCGAATATGAATTCTGACGGATTTCGGGCAATTCGGACATTCGAGTACTTCCGAATGTCTGAATTGCCGAGGTGCCGAATTGCTGAGGTCCCGAAGTTCCGAAATTACTGAATTTCCGAAGTGCCGAAGTTCCAAAGTTGCCGAAGTTCCGAAGTGTCAAAGTGCCAAAGTGCCGAAGTGCTGAAGCACAGTATTGCCTAAGTACTAATATACTTACCCAGTGAAAGAAGAAGAATGTTACATTGTATACAATTTTAAATAAAAAGTATACAAACATAGCCAGGATTCAGCTTTAAGCATTTGCAACACTTACAACAATCAAGTAACATACATTCATATAAAATGTAAGTTACTTGGCCAGTCAATGTAATGACAGGAATGAATAAGTAGATAACTCTCTAATTCCCACGGTATTAGGGAGCTATCTGCTAAAAGGCTGAAAGACCTGAATTGGTCTTTCAGCCAAATTTACTAATACTAAGTAAAGATTACTTAGTATTAGTAAATTATGCCTCTACTCGCTGTACCGCGAGTAGGGACATGTCTATTAAACAGTGAGCAGCCTGTGGCCTGTGGCCTGTGCCTGCTCACTATTGCCCCCCGGCCCCCACCCCTGAGCGTGGGTGGGGGCCCTAATGTAAAATAATGGGGGTAGACCTATTGTCCTCCTCCCAGGTCCCCACCCCTGAGTGGCGGGTGGGGGCCCTAAATACTAATAAGGGGAGGATCTAATGTCCTCCCCGCTGGCCCCCACCCCTGAACGGCAGGTGGGGGCACTAAATTGGAATAAGGTGGGGGACCTAATGTCCTCCCCCCTGGCCCCCACCCCTGAGCGGCGGGTGGGGGCCCTAAATACCAATAGGGGGGGACCTATTGTCCTCTCCCCCGGCCCCCACCCCTGAGTGGCGGGTGGGGGCCCTAAAAAAAATCTTAACCCACCATCCCAGGTGACTAGGGGTCCCCAAACCCCTAGTCACCCCCTCCTCCCATAAAAAAATGAACCCCCTACCTACACCCCTCACCCTAAAAATAATGAGGGGGGACCTTTACCTAAGTACCTGTAAAAAAATAAAACTTACCATTCGATGTTTTCTTTCTTCTAAAATCTTCTTTTTTCAGCCCAAAAAAGGCCAAATAAAAAACCATAATAACCGACACACTTAAAAAAAATAAAAAAAATAAAATAATCCTTTTTCACCCGGTGAGGGTCCCCCACCCCTGAGCGGCGGGTGGGGGCCCTAAATACTAATAAGTGGGGGGACCTAAGGTCCTCCTCCCTGGCCCCCACCCCTGAGCGGTGGGTGGGGGCCCTAAAAAAATGTTCCCCCCAGATGACTAGGGGTCCCCAAACCCCTAGTTACCCCCCAAAAAAAATGATCCCCCTACCTACCCCCCACACTCTAAAAACAATGAGGGGGGGACCTTTAACTAAGTACCTGTAAAAAAAAATAAAACTTACCATTCAATGTTTAGGGCCCCCACCCTCCACTAAGGGGTGGGGGCTGGGGGGAGGACAATAGGTCCACCCCCATCATTTTACTTTAGGGCCCCCACCCACTGCTCAGGTGTGGGGGCCAGGGGGGGAAATAGGTCCCGTGAAAATGAAAATCCAGCGCACTCGCTTATCTACTAAACAGTCATTTTAATGCTGAACAATTTTCAGTTTTATTAAAAACACCTAATCTAGGCAAAAAAATTTAATGGGGGTTTAGTTACAGTATATGATCATACATTGCATAAGCCTGCCACAACGTCAAAATAGGAAATAGGTCCCCCCTTTAGTTTAAAAGCCCCCACTCGCGCATCGCGGGTGGAGGCTCGGGAGGGGGGACCGTATTTATTTATTTTTTTTAAACAATGAGCAACCACAGGCTGCTCACTGTTTACTAGACATGCCCCTACTCGCGACATAGCGTGTAGGGGCAAAACTTACTAATACTAAGTAATTTTTACTTAGTATTAGTAAATCTGGCTGAAAGACCAATTTAGGTCTTTCAGCCTTTTGGTAGATAACTCCCTAATACCGTGGGAATTAGGGAGTTATCTACTAAGCGGCTGCAATAGAAGTCCCGAAGTGCTGAAGTCCCGAAATTCTGACATGCCGAAGGTCCGAAATTCCGAAGTTCCGAAGTGTCGAAGTGCCGAAGTTGCCGAATTTCCGAAGTGTCGAAGTGCCGAAGTGCTGATGTTCCAAAGTGCTGAAGTGCCGAAGTTCCGACATCTTGAAGTGCCGAATTGCCGAAGTCTCGAATTGTGAAAATCCCGAATTTCGGGAATGTCGAACCGAAAATTTTCCCCATGCACATGCCTACTTTCTTGTGAATTCGCTAATTTCTAATCTTCTGGGACTACTCCCATTAACAATGATTGAGTAAATAAATCAGCTAACAATTTTGCTAGTGCACCACTAAGTTCTTTTAACAATTTATTTGTCTTTACTTTAGACAGCTGAAATTGAACCTCTTCCCCTGTAAACTCACATGTAACAAATGACTCAGTCTTTTTTCCTAATTGAGGTGCCTTTCCTTCATTTTCATCTGTAAATACTGAACAAAAATATTTATTTTGGTCTAAAATCTGATATTCACTTTTAATTAACATACAATTCCATGAAGTTCATGCTTTAATGAACAACCTTGTTTGTGTATCAGGTAATCAACATTCTAACGGCAATCTTTCACTAGTCTTATTAGAAGCAAAGTCCATAAACCTAGCAAGCTTCACAATTTAATAGCAACAACTGAATAGTGGAACCTAGGAATTCCTACTAGATGGTTATTTTATTATGTATTTACTTACTGACTTAGCAATGTGCCCAAAGGCAGCTTATGGGTCTCAGTTCATACTTATATTCACATTCGCATTGCAGCATTTTACTCTATCCAATTGCCTCAAAAGGAGAACTAAATAATGAAGTTGGGATCCAGAGGAATCCTTATACCTACAGGTGACCAACTTAATGGTTCCTGTTCTCTCACCTTCCCTCTTTTATTTCTGATATATGAGGGCTGTTAACTAGTGATGGGAAATTTAACTCTTATTACTAATGGTTTCCCCATCTCTTCACCAATTTGTGGTGGGTAAAGGGATTTACAGTGTTTTACCTTAACATATCATAAATGACTCTTGTGGGATATTGATACCATATTGGATTGATGGTATCCTATTCACTATTCACCCTCACCATATTGAAGACAGTTTTGTAAATTTCTGAAATAAAAAAATTCAATGAATATGCTTTAAAACATTTGCCTTAGTAAATTTTGCTTAGTAAATTTAAATGGTCTGAAATAATCATATTGCAAAACAGCTAAGCTTTATACATTTCCATAGTGTCTAAATTTTGCCATTGGTATTTCACTATTTAGCAAACAATACAAAAATCACAAATCTTCAGAATTTTATTAAAAAGTTATTATTTTTTTTTAATTTCAAACACACTCTCTAGCTTAAAGGAACACTTTAGTGTTGGGAATACAAAGATACATTCCTAAAGCTATAGTGTCTCTATACCACCCCACCCCCTTCCCTCACCCCCCATTATGAAAGAGTTAAAAAAACAACTTTCTTTCACTTACCTGATTCCAGCGCTGATGTCCCTCAATGCTGGGTTGCGTTCTTCCTCTGACGTCTTCCAATGGTGAGAATTGAATGGGCATGTGTGGCAAGCACCACACACACACACACACATTAGGCATTTCTTATAGGGGTTTGCTTTACGCTGACATCCTCATGGAAAGCGTGAGGATGGTCAGTGTCTTGTCATGAAACAGCAGGAACCACCTCCAGTGGCTGTCTGGTAGACAGCCACTTGAAAGCAGTCTTAATCCTGCAATGAAAACATTGTAGTTTCTCAAAAACTGCAATGATTTACGTTGCAGGGTTCAGGGAACAGGGACACTGCACCCAAACCACTTCAACAAGATGAAGTGGCCTGTGTGGCTATAGTGTCTCTTTAAAAAGTTTTTAAGACCGTAGCTGGCTGTATTTTGCCATTATTTGCATTTACACAATGTTATAAAATTAATAAAAAAATAAAAAAAACTGTAACTACGATAACAATAGCATAGCCATTACAATACCCTAGTTTGACTTGTTTGGTATTATGCTAGATAGCAATGTACAACATAATGCTACACATTAGAATAAAGCACTACGCCATGTTACAAAGACTTAACTGACAATAATGTGATCTAAACGATTAAGACTAAGAACCTAAAATGTCAGGCTCACAAGTCCGCGATCCTATCACCCCATTCCACAGCCAGTTCCCAGATGTCACAAAAGCCTGCGATGGACACATCCAATATACAAGGCTAGCGTGATACAAATCACAAAACTGCTGCTAGGAAAAAATGTATTATGTTGCTGCCAAGCACACTGCATGAAATGCCAGTGATGTTCGTTATGTATGAAGACACAATAAAAATAGGGATACAGTAGACAGAACAAATACACAGAAGACACACAGCTCCTATATTGAACTAAATATTACGGTGGAAGCTTATCTGCAGGAGGATTAAACAGAATTGTTGCTGCCAACAACATTTATTCTAAATCATCTTATGGAAACTTGCTTCAGTTTTGGTGGAATACACAAAGGCTATAGAAAATAAACATTAATCAAAAGGTTTATAGAGCAAAAAAAAAAAAAAAAAGCTTTTGAAATATCCATGTAGCAGTTAATTTTATTAGTAATACTGCAGTGTGTACCTTTGGAATGATATCACAGCATTGATTTGGAGCAAATTCTTTATAGAATAAATGGGAAGTAAAGAGCTCTGCAGAACAAAAATATGAAAAGATGGATTTTCGAGAGATACTGTTAGAATTATTAAATAGCTTTCGACGTTGTTAGCAAAGTTTGGGGAAAATTAATATTGTTGACATAGGATCATGTTCCACACTTTACAAATGTGATTAAAACTAATAGCAAGGTAATTGACAGCAATGTTATTATATTCTGATTCAACGTTGGTTATAGGAATTTAAACTGTATATTCAAATTCTTGTTTAATGAAACGTGGTTATTCAATTCCAGGTGGTCTGTTGTATGTTTGATGTATCTATTGTTGACTAGTTCGTCATGGAAATTCATGGGACACACCTGTAAAGTCATATTGAAGCAGTTTCTCTCTAAAAAAAAATCATGGCCTAGTTACATGTTTTTGCCCTAAATTCCCTCCTACCCCACCTCCTTCTCTGTTGCAGGTAACAGTGCTTTGGTACCCGAGATCCAAGGTGTCCCTTGCTATAAAAACAGGTTCTATTGTAAGCCCATTCAAGCAGTGTCCTCATTAACCCATTGTTCCTAAACAGTTTGTAATAATTTGTCTCATTTGGTGTTAAACCCCCACTTTGTAATATTGTAAAGGACTGCAGAATAAGTTATAAATGCCAATAATAATAATAATGTATTGGATAGAAATAACAAAATTACTCTATGTGTCAGGAATAGAGTTAAGCTACATATTTCTGATTCTTGGTTTGAAGTGGAGAATTCCAAGTCCTGGACATTATTTCAGCCCAGTATAGCATCCTGAAACTTGACAACACTCGGGAAACTGAGGCTTAGCAGGTTAAAGATGATAATATATAACTAATACCTCTTCTCCCTCTTTCTGTATACACAGACTGAGCTTAGCCATGCTATGGACAGATGTAAATTAGCAGGGCTACATAGGTGTAAAATTAGCTAAATGTAGGAGTTTGAGAGATGAAAGATGCTTTTCATGCCTGATTTTTTACAGATTAATTCGTTTGAAAAGAAAACTGCTGATCACAGTTTTGTAAGAAAGTCACTTGGATCTGGGTGTGAAAACAGAGGCCTATGAAATTTGTATGTAAACCTATATACTCAATGTCACATCTCACTGGTGTGTATGGTACACAGCTGGGACCTATGGGTTTTAGTAAGGCTTTAACTCATCCTGGCAACATATTTTCTTGTAAAATCTTGCTTTAATAAAATTTTTTGAACAAACGTTAACAATATGCTTAGATTCAATTAGTGCCGTGTCTGTATACCCTAATTCAATACCCACATCTATCCTGCTTTTCAGGGCCCTAATTTCAGGGTCCTGTCCCCAGTGGTGTATCCTGGTTTTGTGCTGCCCTTTATTGTAGTTAAAGGGACACTCTAGACTCCGAAAGCACATTATCTAACTGAAGTGCTTTATGTGTGAAGAGTGTGTTCTATATAATTCATTTTACAAAAAGGGCAGATTTTAATAGATATTGTCACTTTTATAAATTAACCTTGTTAGCCCCCTCCCCCCCTTGGATGTCAATCCGACAGCTCTTCCGGTTACTTTTTGATAGTGGAGCTATATTCAAGAGGCAGCAACTGCCCAGAGCACCTACCTTGCAAAGACTACTCACTGAGCTGCATTGGGAAATCTGTGATTGGTCAGCCACAGAACATCTGGACTGTGTAAAAAGGTGGGGCTTGCAAAGGCTGCAGGCAAGAGATATGAGGCTTTTGCAAGATGTTTTTAGATTTTAAAAAAATGCAGCAATAAATGCATGAATGGTTTAATTGGGGTATATCTACTAAATTGTTAAAATAATTTTTTTTTTCCCCTTTGCAGTGTTCCTTTAATTGAAACCTTCCTTATTTTATTGTGTATTTGATATTGTTAACAGATATCTATCATTCTGTTTAACAAATACAGTATGTGTGAGACAGGAAATACCAAAGTTCAACATGTTCTCTTGACTTCTGTGTATTTATGTGTAATATGAAGTCTCAGCAGCTGCTCAAATGTTTTACCAGCATTGCTCTTATATTAGCATATTAAATATGTCACGCCTTTTTGGTGTATACAAGCTTACAGTATATTACAGTGACCAACCAATAGTTTCCCATCCTTTCTGGTTTAACTGATCCAGGTTACACAGTGTATCTAATTAGCAATGATGAAGACTATATCATGCTTTTCAAAGAAAAAGTAATCATGTTATAGTGTCAGACAGAATGCAAGTCAAAAAAATATTGCGTTTTGAGTTACTGAGCTTTGTGAGCAGGGAGTGACAATGAGGTCTATTCATGATGAATTCTGGCACAGAATTGAGCACAGCTTTGCAGATTTAAAAATTGACACTATTTCAGCATTCAGGGAAAATTACACAGCTGACAGATGCCTAAACAACATTTATCTGGCATTCCACATGCCTAGAGAACATCTCGTACAACGCTTAAACAGCTCTCAAATACCAAATAACCAAGTGAATGTTGCGATGTAGGGTAATCCATCTGACTCAGCAGTAAGTAGATGTAAATATTTCAATAACAATTGTACAATTAAGAGATAATTTGCAGATATGGGGACAATCCAGCTATGCTGTAATATGGGGCCAGTGATTAGCAGATACTCTACTGATGTAGACGTGTGAAAGAGGCATATTGTCAGCTCATGTTGGCCTCTGGGAGCATGCGCAAGATTAGGCAACTTCTGGTTTGAAGGTTGCCGTAGGAAGCCCAGCTGTAATCACAGACTAGTCAAAATTACAAGCCATAGAAAATGGAATACCAATGATTCCATATGCCTTTTTAATTAGAAACAACACTAATTATTGTTTTATTTTCCTTTTTGTGAATATTGAGGCTTTTGGGAAACCTTACGCACACACTTTTCTTATGTAAGAAGAACAACTCCTCCTCGGCTTCCAAGAATAGTATTATTGTTTGTTTTGTTTTGAGTGTATTTTTTATATTGATTTTTTATTTGTTCTTATCTTTCTTTTTATTTAAATATATTATATGAAACCCGAACAGGGGCACAAGATAGCTATTAGTGAAGATCTTCATTATATTTTAAAGAGATACTATATTCTAGCAAGGTCAATATTAGGGATCACGTACAAGATATTATGTGACCCCGCGAAAAATAAACACAAAAAGCGTCGAGCTTAAATGAAGAAATAGCATTTGGTTGGGTGTATTGCATGAGGTAGGAAGATTTGATAATCTGAGTTAAACCACTTTGATTTACAAGTAACCTATCTTAATCCCCATTGTTAAGGAGAAACAGATGCACTTACTATTACAGAGAAAACTGTATTCTGGCAAGATTAAGGAAACATGACTATTTTAATGTGTTTTTTTCCCCAAAGGACGCACATACACCATGTACTATGGCTTGATTATAAAGCCTGTGTTACTTCATCCCTTGTGTTATCCATATGTCAGTTAACATTTGCTCCCCTAACCGTGACTGTAATAAGTGACTCATCGCGTAAAGTATCAGACGTCATGGAAGGAATAGTCCTAACGTCTAAATGATGGTATCGTTGCATTAGATATGCTTTCAAGTAGTAATCATTAAAACAAACAGCTACTGCATGACGTTTCTACTGAAAACATATTCTCTTCGTTATAGAAATATACTGGAATTTTACTAGTAAGTCAATATATTGTTTCAATTATGATTGGGAAGAACTGGAGAAAGATCTTCTCAATCCTAACCACCTCCTTTTTATAATTCCTCCCAGTAGCATAACCTTTAATCCTGTAAAAAGACTACATGGCTTGCATAACTAGATTAGCATATGTCCCCTGTTTCTACTTAAATATGAATATCCAATGCGTTTAATTATGGTTTTAAAGGAGATCTACAAATTCATGTGCTTATCCCCTTAAAATCAATGAGGTATATTCACAAAATATGATCTATGGATTGTTCTCTTACAACTGTAAATGAAACAAATTAACTTTAATTTTATTTACGAAAGATGAGGTTGGACCTGATTAAATGTGCTACTTTATTTTTATTTTTTTCAAAGACACGGTGTCTTAACTGGGATCTTAGCCAATGCAAACTTAGAAACTCTGTTATTAAGCCTTAACCAACATTTTTCCAAAGCTTTCTGATTCCTGGAACACTTCCAAAAATTACTATGAGGAGTAATGTGTGACTGTACGATTCTCAGATCTGGGGGGAAAAGATAGATTTTTAATTTGCTACCAAAACCCTTAACCTGGCCTGCTATCCATATTTCCGAATGAATGAAGTTTTAAGATATCTAACTTGATCTCCAAATCTGTACATATTTATTAAAACATTTTTTAGCTTTAAATGATAAACGCTACGAATGCTAAATTTGCATCCATTCTGTAACGCAGTGCTCAGCAATATAGTTGAGGGGTACCCAAAAGGTAGATCCCCAGATGTTTTAAAACTACAACTTCCATGGTGCGTTGTGATCCTAAAACATTCTAAAGGCATGCAAAGCATCGTGGGAGTTGTAGTTCCACAACATCTGTGGATCTACCTTTTAGGCACCCCTGATCTAGATCAAATAAAACAACCCTAGAAAGTGCTTACCCTGAATTGAAGTGTATATAAGTAGAAACTTCTGGTTCTAATTAAAAATGTGAAAACTGACCTTCAATGAAAAAAACATGGTGGCCATGCAGCATTGGCTAATCATTTAGAAGACAAATTTCAGTACTGTATACTGTAGATTTGTGAGGGAGAGATTAATATTATTATTATTAACATAGCGGCAACATATTACACAGCACTTTACAATTATAAAATAGGGCAACACACAGTGCTGTATTTTCCATGAGGCAAACAAGGCATTTGCCTAGGGCAGCAGTTTCAGAGGGGCAGCAAAAAATGCCACCCCTAGCGCTCAGACACATTCATTGTGTCCTGGGAGGGCCCAAGAGATGGTCAATTGGCCACCTTAGGTTTCCCTGAGGTGTTAAACCTCTAATATTCTAGGCAGGCGGCGAGGGAACGCTGTCCTCAGCTTTTCTTGCTCTTTTGCGTGTCCTTCTGTGATTTCGGGAGCCGGAATATGGCATCACTCGAGCCCTGGCATCACTAAGTGGTATGCGACGGAGATAAGCAAGAAGAGCTCAGTTCCCTCGCTGCCTCCACTGAGTGCCACTCAGCCAAAGCAGCCAGGACACCAGCACCCCAAGCAAGAAGCCCATTCAGCCCACCCAGCAGCAGTCAGGGATAGGATCCACTCCAGCTCTCCCAAAGGAGGCTGGGTGGATTTAAATTTAAAAAAAACAATGTTACTATTTGGTGAGTGTATGAGAAAATGTTTGTGAGTGTGTGTCTGACAGTGAATGTGTCAGTGTGTGTGTGTGTGTGTGTTTGTCAGTGTGTGTGTGTGTCAGTGAGTGAGTGTGTGTAGCTGTCAGTGAGTGTGTGTAGCTGTCAGTGTATGTCTGTGAGTGAGTAAATGTGCGTGTGTATCTGTCAGAGTGTGTCATATCAGTGAGGATGTGTGTGTCTGTGAGTGTGTGTCGGTGTGTGTCTGTTAGTGAGCGTATGTGTGTGTCTGTCAGTGAGTGTATGTCAGTGCATGTATCAATGAAGGTGTGTGTCTGTCAAACAAATATGTTATTTCAGCTGCTGCCTGTTCTCAGTATTCTCTTGCGCCCTGTTTTTGCTCTCCATAAGTTTAACCCCTTAAGGACACATGACATGTGTGACATGTCATGATTCCCTTTTATTCCAGAAGTTTGGGCATTAAGGGGTTAAAGGGTAATGCAGACGTGGACCCCTTGCTCATGGTGCCTAGAGAGATATCAGCTATGCCTCACTGATGATGCCTAACAAGGCTGAAACGATTGTCTGGGGTTGCAGAGGGAACTTGCTGGCATTTCAGATGTGGACTGCCCTTATGGGTGGGACCAGTCTGATATGTTTCAGAGATGTTCCCTCTGTAATGGCACAAGATGAGCTAAAACCAGCTTGAGAACTGAGCAGGGACCCACCGAAGGGCAGGCTATTTCATTCTCTTGCGCCCCATTTTTTGCTCTCCATAAGTTTAAAGGGTAATCCAGACGTGGACCCCTTGCTCACAGTGCCTAGAGAGATATCAGCTATACCTCACTGACGATGCCTAACAAAGCTGAAACGATCGTCTGGGGTTGCTGTGTCTCTTGTGCAGAGGGAACTTGCTGGCATTTCGGATCTGGACTGCCCGTATGGGTAGGACCAGTCTGATATGTTTCAGAAATGTTCCCTCTGTAATGGCACAAGATGAGCTAAAACCAGCTTGAGAACTGAACGGGGACCCAGGGAAGGGCAGGCTATTTCAGCTGCTGCCTGTTGCGCCCCGTTTTTTGCTCTCCATGTGTGTCTCACAATCAAAAAAGTGGCCTTGACATAAAGTGGTGGGGCAAATGTAGATTAGGGGGATGCCAGAATTTAGGGCATCACAAATACAAAATACACCACTGGCGACACAAATCTTTCGCTAAAAACTCAAGAGACCCTCTTTAACACATAGTGCAGAACATTGGGTTTTAATGCATTTGGCCATTTTGTATTATTTATTATTTATGTTTGTCACACTTATTGATTGTGACAAAAATGGCATTTCTACTTTTATGCTAATATCTCAGATCTTGTCTTAAAACTACAAGATTAGGGGTACCATAAAACCTCTAAAACCTTTTCAATATAGTTTGTACAAACGCATGATTAAAACTTTATAAATGTCGTAATTTAGATTTTTGTGGATTTAGATTTAACTTTAAAGGGATACTGTAGTGCCAGGAATACAAAGCTGTATTCCTGGCACTACCGATCCCTCTGCCTCCCCCCTCACTCGCACACCCCCTCCTCAGAAAATTAAAGGGTTAAAAACCCTTTATTTACTTACCTTATCACAGCACTGATGTCCACCAGCACTGGGTTGAAGCTCCGCTCCCTCATCCGTCCCACGACAGGTGGGGTCTAATGCGCATGCGCGGCAAATGCCGCAGCGCATTAGACCTCTTCATAGGAAAGCGTTGAATTAATGCTTTCCTATGGGGAAAAATTTGACGCTGGAGGTCTTAATGCAGAGTGTGAGGACGTCCAGCTTCAGATAACAGATCGTAAGTCAGTTACGATACCGGAAGCACCCCCAGTGGCTGTCTGGTAGACAGCCACTGAGGGCAGACTTAGTGCTGCAATGTAGACATTGCAGTTCTCTGGAACTGCAGTGTTTTACATTGCAGCACTAGGTGCAAAAGGAACACATCACCCAGACCACTTCAATGAGCTGAAGAGGTCTGGGTGCCTACAGTGTCCCTTTAACAAAATAACCTTTACTCCGTATATCTAGTTATCTAATAATCTTGAAATATATTGAACCTCTAGTTAAATGATCAGAAGTATACTAAAAGACACTAAATAGACTAATGTGATCATTATCAGATTCACATTTAACCGTTTCTTCCAGAAAATGTCCAGTAATCGCGTATTAATGTTTTTCTCCAACTCATCTTCATCCACTTCATGATGATTTGAAACAGATTTTAAATTCCTTCAAAATATATATACCATGTAACTTGGAATGGAATTTAAATCCAGAATGTGAAAGGTTTTTTGGGGGTTTTTTTGAGAAAAAAAAATATTTCCGTCCTGACCTCATCCAGATTTAGCCAAGCGATAAGGAAAATATGTTGTTTATATCAGTCCTATCATGCAAGCTACATGCACTTCTATTCCTCCAAAAAATAAAAAGATCCCAGCTGTTCTAAGGTAAATTTTATTACCAAACATGTTTATTCTGATTAAGCAAACTAACAGTCAAAGAAACAAAACAGAATCAAGTTACTAAACATTTCTACATCCTTTGAAACACCTGAAGGATTTTCTGTGATTTTATGTCTTTATCAAAAAGAACATATTTCAGCATATTCCATTGAAAGAGAAACTGTCACTTTTTATTTTTTGCAGAACCAATGTCCCAAGCTTGTCATGTAAATTAGATTAACCTTTGCAATGTCAAACACATGCGCACATACAGCATTACTAGAGGAATTCTCATATGGCTTTTTTGTGTTTATTCCCAAAGTACGCATGATGGCAGTGGTGGTAAGTTCTTTTACTTACCCCAGAACTGTTAAAAATAATTTTTCTGCGGATACCTAAAACCATTTAAGATGGCTGTATCGCACAGAAAGCAGAAGTGCATTGGAGGTAAGGAAGTTTTGGTCTCTCTCTTATATTTTATTTACCTAAGTAAGCACTGCAATAGCATTAATTGGAGTGACCGAAAAAAGGAACGGTCATTTTCAGAGAGGTGACATTTCCATTTTAATGATTATTTAATATAGACGTTGAAAAGCTCCAGACTAAGACAAATAGGGGATCATTAATAACCGTTTTAGAACAGTATTAATTAACATACCCAAACAATATGCACATACTCTGCAGCTCTGTGCAACTATTCAATAAAGCATACAGATTATAGCAATAATGCAACTCTACTCACAAGAGCTTAGAATTAGAACCATACAACCAGATATATGATTCAGTGTGCAACTGGGAAAGATTTCATATAAATGTAAAGGAATTATTTCACAAACAGCTTATTTAAAGCCATCTCTGATTTCATGTTAAAGGAACACTAAAGGGTAAGGAACATAAACTTGTATTACTGACCCTATAGTGTTAAAAACACTATCTAGCTCCCCTGGTGCCTTCCTTGCCCCCTAAATATAGTAAAATATTACCTTTATTCCAGTCTGCTGGTTCTTATCTGCCTCCTTGGCTGACATCTTTAGAAGTAATGATCTCAGCCAATCACAGTGCTTTCCCATAGAAAAGCATTGGATTGGCGGATATTTTAAAACATTGCCCTGGTCATCAATCAATGCATCTCTATGAGGAAAGTTCAGTGTCTCCATACAGTGGGTGAAGACATTGAATGCCACTGCCCCAGGAAGCAGCTCTAGTAGCCATCTGAGAAGTGGCCACTGGAGGTATCCCCAGGCTTTAATATAAACACTGTCTTTTCTATGAAAAGACAGTGTTTACTGTAAAAGGTCTGCAAGGAATGATTCTACTCACCAGAATAATTACATTAAGCTGTAGCTATTCTGGTGACTATAGTGCCCCATTAAATTTTGCAGGTACGTCCTCCATCAGTACACCATTATTCATCTCCTACCACCAATGGTCTGTAGGTGCTTACCAGTTTTAATTAGCTTGATAAGATCATGTGTTAATATATACGAAAAAAGTTCCAGCGCTTAGTGAATAATCCGCTTAGACAAATAATCTAGGGTACCGAGAATTATATAAATTCGACCTTATATATATAGAGTCCCAGTTTGTATTCAATACATTGAAGTATAGACCTAGGAGGATGGGGATAACTGTCCTGTTTGCTCCACAAAGTATCCAAACGGTAATTATTCCAGATATATCGGTATCTTTAAAGGATACAAAATGCGCACATAGTATAATATTGCACATTTTATTTTAAATCCCCAAACTCCTAAATTGAACCCTTACATAAAATCAATGTGGTACTGTTGCCAATAACCACACAAACAGCGATGTAACACTATTATGGAGATGTTACCACGGCGATGGACGGTCGTTTCTGCGATTATACCGAAATGGAGCCTCCACAAGCTGGAACGACGCCTGCACTGCACACCGCTGTAGTTGTCTAAAAGCTCTTGAGGCCGCTTTCCATTAACCTCTGATATACATGAACAAAATATCTGTCCTGTTTGCTCCACAAAGTATCCAAATGGTAATTATTCCAGATATATCGGTACCTACACTGAACAAAATGATAAACGCAATACTTTTGTTTTTGCCCCCATTTTTCATAAGCTGAACTCAAAGATCTAAGACTTTTTCTATGTACACAAAATGCCTATTTCTGTCAAATATTGTTCACAAATCTGTCTAAATCTGTGTTAGTGAGCACTTTTCCTTTGCCGAGATAACCCATCCCCCTCACAGGTGTGGCATATCAAGATGCTGATTAGACAGCATAATTATTGCAAAGGTGTGCCTTAGGCTAGCCACAACAAAAGGCCTCTCTAAAATATGCAGTTTTACTGTATTGGGGGGGTCCGGGCGAGTCCGAAACCCAGTCAGTATCTGGTGTGACCACCATTTGCCTCACGCAATGAAACACATCTCCTTCGCATAGAGTTGATCAGGTTGTTAATTGTGGCCTGTGCAATGTTGGTCCACTTCTCTTCAATGGCTGTGTGAAGTTGCTGGATATTGGAAGGATATTGGCAGAACACGCTCAGTGGGTGACATGTCCGGTGAGTATGCTGGACATGCAAGAACTGGGATGTTTTTAGCTTCCAGGAATTGTGTACAGATCCTTGCAACATGGGGCCATGCATTATCATGCTGCAACAGGAGGTGATGGTCGTCGTGAATGGCACAACAATGGGCCTCAGGATCTCGTCCCGGTATCTCTGTGCATTCAAAAAGCCATCAATATAATGCACCTGTGTTCGTAATCCATAATATATGCCTGCCCATACTATAACTTCAACGCCACCATGGGCCACTCGATCCACAATGTTGACATTAACAAACCGCTCACCAACACGACGCCATACACGCAGTCTGCCGTCTGCCCTGTACAGTGAAAACCCGATTCATCTGTGAAGAGAATACCTCTCCAAAGTGCGAGACACCATCGAATGTGAGCATTTGCCCACTCAAGTCGGTTACAATGATGAACTGCAGTCAGATTGTGACCCCGATGAGGATGGCAAGCATGCAGATGACCTTCCCTGGGATGGTTTCTGACAGTTTGTGCAGAAATTCTTTGGTTATGCAAACCGATTGTTGCAGCAGTTGTCTGGATGACTGGTCTCAGACGATCTTCGAGGTGAAGATGCTGGATGTGGAGGTCCTGGGCTGCGGTTGTGAGGCCAGTTGGATGTACTGTCAAATTCTCTGAAATGCCTTTGGAGACCGCTTATGGTAGAGAAATGAACATTCAATTCACAGCAACAGCCTTTTGTGTACATAGAAAAAGTTCAGCTTATGAAAAATGGGGGCAAAAACAAAAGTATTGCGTTTATCATTTTGTTCAGTGTAGGTACCGATATATCTGGAATAATTACCGTTTGGATACTTTTTGGAGGAAATAGGACAGATATCCCCATCCTCCTAGATCTATACTTCACTATAATTCACTAAGCGCTGGCACTTTTTTCGTTTACATTTTAACCACAATAATTTTGGGGTATTCTTTGTGTGCTCAGCTGCTATTGTATGAGAATATAATTTTAACCATTGATTGAGAATATTGTTATTGAATGTTTGCGCTCTCTTGCTTTTATAATACATGAGTTAATATATGCCCGCCTGCTTGCCCTTATAGGAAGACTGCAGGCTTTTGATAATATGTAGCAAGTTGCTTCAAATATAGGTTTTGAAATGTTCGCTGGGATAATTACACTGTGAGCATAAGAGGATTTTCAAGAATTGCTTCAGAACATTCTGAAACACTGGAGACAAATGTTAATTTTAATAAAGATGGACATGTATTTTAATGTTGTTAAAGTGGATCTGTCATTGTCTTAGTTTGTTCAGTTTTGTCTGGCAGTGCAGAGACATTTTATTCAAATAAACTTCTTCTGGACTCATTTAAATTAAAAGTCTGCACAGTGTGCGTTACAAGGGGGATGCAGATGGTGCGGACCGCACCAGGGTATGCATCACGTGGGGGTGACACCAGGGCCGGCACATCCTTTAGGGAGCACTGGCTCTGAGGGTGCAGGATACAAGTGACCCAGCAGGAGGGAAGCACACAGCGCTCCCTTCTGCCAGTCACTCTGAGTAGCGTGGCCGGGCGGGGCGGACCAGAAGCTCTTGTACATACAATGTATCCCTACTCACACACTGAAACGCACCGTGCTTCCCTTACACATTCAGTCTTACACACAATGCATCACACACACACACACACACACACAATGCATCCCTTATATACAAAAACACACAATTTATTTATTTATAAAATATTTTAGCAAGATGGATAAATTGAGATTTCAAGTATGTCCTAGGTCCACAAAACATTGCATTGTTACAATAGGATACAATATTGGTGGGAACAGCTGGGGAGAGCATTCTACTCAGGTAGGGTGGGAGCTTCCCAGAAATGCTCTTATGCACAAGGTTGGTGCGTCGGGATTCCAGCAATAGCCAGTTTAGCTCTTTTAACATGTCACAGTGGTGGGTAAGGTAATTACATTCTAGTACAAAGCGGCAGAATGAATTATATAACTTATTAAGTTTATTAAGGTGGGTTTGCGGTGCAGTTGCATACACTACGTCCCCATAATCAATGATCTGTTTACTTACTGTAGGCAGTGGTGTATTTAGGATTTGTGCTGCCTTAGGCAGGACCGTGCTCGGGCGCCCTCCCTTAATTTAAATTTCCCCCACCCCTCCCAGTCAAGGCAGCACTTTGACTGACAGACACACACACTAACTGATAGATACATACACTCATTGACAGACACACACTCTCATATACACTGACAAACAATGACAAACACACACACACTCACTGATTTGACACACTGATAGACAGACACACACTGTTACTCGGACACACACACTGACAGACGCACACTCTCACTGACAGACGCACAAATTCACTGTCCGACACACACACACATCCACTCACAGACACACACACACATTCACTCACAGACACATACACACACACACACACACACATTCACTCACAGACACACACACACACATTCACTTAGACACACACACTTACAGACACACACATTAACTCACAGACACACACATTTACTTAGACACACTCACTTACAGACACAGACACACACTTACAGACACACACACACACATACATACACACACACATACACTCATACACACACACATACACTCATAGACACACACACAGGCATTTCCCCCAACACACACATTATTTTTTATTTTTTTTATTTTTAATCCACCAAGCTTCCATGAGAGAGCTGGAGTGGATTACTTACCTGTC
This sequence comes from Pelobates cultripes, assembly GCA_933207985.1. NCBI lineage: Eukaryota > Metazoa > Chordata > Amphibia > Anura > Pelobatidae > Pelobates > Pelobates cultripes. The sequence goes on along the minus strand of OW240920.1, from coordinate 45,586,464 downwards.
CAGTAGGGCTGCTGAGCGGGCAGGAAGGTGGCGGACAGGCTGAGTAGGCGCCGCTTAGTGATGCTGGGAGCTGGTCTAATGTCATATTCCGGCTCCCGGCTTCATTAAGCGGCGCGAAGGGAGCTGAGCAGGAAGAGCTCGGGGGGGGGGGAGGTGGGCTCAAAAGTGGCCAGCTGGCCAGCTCTTGCGTCCTCCAGGACATGAGGCAAGCAAGTGGTCTGCCTGGGTGTTTGGGGCGGCTTTTTTTGACGCCCCCTGCAAAGTGTCGCCCAAGGCAGATGCCTTGTTTGCCTCGTGTAAGATACGTCCCTGACTGTAGGGCTTAGGGAGGATTTGTTTCTGTACATAGCACCTAGTTTTGGGTAAAGGTTTGAATAGATTTTTTTAATATGAATGACAAAGGATAGATTGGGGTCTAGCAACATACCTAGATAATTAAAAGAGCAGACTGCTGTCAGTGTGCTTTTTGAATTTGTTCTGATACAGAGTTGTTGAATTTTTAGTTTACGTAATTTAAGTACAGTTCCAAAGATCATTGTAACAGTTTTGTCAGTGTTTAGGAAGAGTTTGTTATCCGCTATCCACTTTTCTACCTCTGTGAATTGGTTTTGGAGCACAGCCTCAAGCTGCGGTAGCTTGGGTTTACTAGCATTGATTACAGTGTTGTCCGCATACATGTGTACAGCTGAGGATTTGCAGACGTTAGGCAGATCATTTATAAATAATGTGAATAGCAGAGGGCCGTTTATGGAGCCTTAGGGACACCATACGTGACTGGAAGAGGGAGGGAAGCGCTATCAGAAACGGCCACATACTGCAATCAGTCTGAAACATACGATGGAAACCAGGTTAATGAACGATCACCAATGCCTTTGAGTTTTTAAATTTTTGCAAAAGAATGCCATGTTCTACTGTGTCAAAGGCCTTGGCAAAGTCAAGGAAAATAGCTCCAGTTAAGTCTCCTTGTTCCATGCCAATTTAGAGGTCATTGCAAACTTTTAAGAGGACAGTCGAAGTTGAGTGATTTGGACGAAAGCCTGATTGATCAGGGGTCAGATAATTTGATTGTTGATAGTATTCACATAGTTGCAAGTGGACGCATTTTTCCAACATTTTTGACAATACCGGGTGCAATGATATGGGGCGATAGTTAGATACCAAAGTATTGTCACCAGTTTTATGGATAGGTACAACTTTTGCAGTCTTCCAAGGTTTGGGTATGTATCCTGACACCAGGGATTCATTGATATGGGTAGTGACTGGTTTAGCAATTGCTGGCACACTGAGCTTCAGCAACATTGCTGGGATTTGATTTGGTCCACACTGGTTTTTCATTTTTAAATTATTAAGATGTTTATTAATGACACTAACAGGCACAGGTCTAAAATTGAATTTCTCTATATGAGGATTTTGGCAGGGCCTGACAATGAGTGTCATTTGTTATCTAAGCAACCAGGGTGGTAGCACATCCAACAAAATAATTATTTAAGGCATTTGCTACATCTAGGGGGTGTTGCAGTGTTTGGTTGTCCATTTTGACAGTGGAGGGTTGGGAGTGGATTGTGGGGGTTTGTATGCTATTTATGATTTTCCAAAAGTTTCTTGGATTTGATAGGTTGTTGTTCAAATTTGCACTGAAATATTGGGCCTTTGCCATTTTTGTTTGTTTTGTGCGTGCATTTTGCCAATGTCTGTAAATACAGTGATCGTTAATGGAACCAGTAAGCTTGAACCTTGACCACAGTGAATCTCTAAACTGGTACATTTGAATGAGGTCAGCTGTAACCCAGGGCTGGTGTGTCCTTTTTAGTTGCACTTTACGCAGAGGGGCATGCAAATTCCAAACATGCATGAGCTCAGACTGAAAAAATGCAATGGCAGAGTCTAGATCTGGTAGATCCATGGTATATTCTTGAAATCGTTTAAAAAGGATTCAAAGATGGGGTGGGGCCTGGCCATCATGGCAGACGGATGCATACTGTGTGTGCTCCCTCCCTAATTCACTGAAACCCGCACGATGCCGACTCTTGGCACCCTCACCCAGCACCCAGTGAGACTCGCTTACCTTCCGCAACAAGCAGTGGCCCTCGGACCGGCCTACAAAAGTGCCGGCCGTCTGTTTTGAGGCCACATCAGATGAGGCCTAGTGGAGTCTTCGAGCGGGAGAGTCTACTTGCCTCCCTCTGTTAGTTATATACCGCTCTTGTCTGCTTTTCCGGTGCAACGGAGATGGCTAAGATGGTGTACGTTCATCATAAAAACACATTGCAAATTAAGCATCAAGCCCAGACTGACCCTGAGGAGTGATATATGCAGAGATTGGAGGCGATCTTCCAACATTTCTGGGCTCAACCGGAGGCAAGAGTAGGGACATCTCAGCTATCTCACCTAGATGGAGGTCGGGACGGCGGACAGCGGAGTAAGGATGGGCCTTTCTCTGCCACTATGCGACCACAAATAGTCGTTTCCCGCTACACTTGCCCACCTGGGCAGAAGGCCATCAGGGTTATACCCCCACCACACCGTCCATGTTGGCTAAAGATCAGACGCAAACAGAGGCGACTGACCATACCGACCCTCCACTTTATCCCAGTTGGGAAGCACTTGGACTGTGAACACATCCAGGTCTGTGGTGCCATGATGCAGGCCTATGTAAAGGCCCGGAGCTGTTGGGACGCCTGTCCTCTCTCGCGTCCTGCTATTACCCCAGGCACGCCAGCAACATGCCTCACACATTTCCCAAGTCAGGGAATAGGCTAACTATGATAAGTTTTATGTATAGCCCATTAGAACAGTTGTATGTACCATGGTCACCAATATCTTTCATGCTCCACATACATATGTGTTCCTGTTGTGTACTCATATGATCTACACCTTTATTGCTATAATTTGCCATTTTGTTTTGCTTTGTGTTTTATTGGATGCGGTGATACCGTGACAACTTAGGTTCCAGTGACAAGTTTAAGTGTGTGTTCTTCCATTTAATATTTTACCATCTTACTAATTATCATCCTGCCCAGCTTGCTCCCTATTCTATTTGGATAGGTCACATTACCTGGTCAGGTTAGCCTAGCTTGAATGTTATTTAAAATGTGCAGTTATTATACCTGCCTTGCCTTTGTTTAGACATGTATATTGTTAAGCTTGACAATGCTGTTTGATCCTGTCTAGCTAGCCTTATGTGTGACCAGCCTGTTACAATCTATGTATCAAGACAGTTTTAAGCATCTCTATCTTATAGCTTTATCGCAAATAGCTAGCCTATGTTTCTTGATTATTCTGACCAATAGCATCACACATTCACTTAGCCTATCTATATGTAACTATAAAATTGTGCTGAAATGTTGAAATGCCATACAACTCTCTCTCTCTCATATATTTTGCCAAACTTGCTCTGGCTTTTGTGGCATTGCAAGCTTGCCTATAATTGCACAACAAAAATAAAAAATTGTACAAAAAAAAAAAAAAAAGGATTCAAGATTATTTTTTTTGATTATAATCTTGGGAGGGGATTTAGTGGCCTCTATTTTGCTTGTGTAGTAGACTAGACAGTGGTCACTGAAACTGCTAGGGAGAACGCCCGCCTCCTGGATTCTGTCAGGACAACTGCAGAGAATCCAATCGAAAGGTATGGTTCTGGCTTTTAATATTAATGAGTTGGAGAGGAAATTAATTGTGTTAGCTACAAAGCCTTAAAGAGCGTACATGATCTATTATTTTTAGGATTCAGCCAATCAATATTAAAAATCTCCAAAAACAGTTAACTTTTTTGGTTTTGAGAAACAGTTTCACTTAGTAGTTGGGCTACGTCACCCCAGTACATGCCCAATAATGGATTTGAACTTTGGACTTGTTCTGCCTTAGTCCTGCTGTCTTGCCTCTGGGCCATACTTCAATTTTTGTTAATGCCTATGTTTATCCTGCCCTGTCTCCAGCACTAGGGGGCTGCTCCTGTCTCTCTATGTCCACCTGAGGCAGATAGCTCATTAGAAAGGTATTTAACCCTTAAAGGACACGTGACATGTCATGATTCCCTTTTATTCCAGAAGTTTGGTCCTTAAGGGGTTAAACCTGCCTCTCGATGAGAACATCGTCAATTCTTTGATTCTGCTGATTGTGTGTTGTTCCTGTTTTGTCTCCTGATACTTGTTCTCCAGATTGACCCCGGCTCCTGACCTTGGCTTTTCTGCTGGTTTATTATGACCACTGGCATCCTCTGACTTTGAAAACTAAAGAAAAAAGTTACCTCCACTCTTTCACTTTTCAAATATAGCTTGGTGCTACTTCTAAGTGCTGTTTCTAAGTGTGTAGTTGGAAATATTCTGGAGAGTGCTGTTTCTAAGTGTGTAGTTGGAGATATTCTGGAGAGTGCTGTTTCTAAGTGTGTAGTTGGAGATATTCTGGAGAGTGCTGTTTCTAAGTGTGTATTTGGAGATATTCTGGAGAGTGCTGTTTCTAAGTGTGTAGTTGGAGATATTCTGGAGAGTGCTGTTTCTAAGTGTGTAGTTGGAGATATTCTGGAGAGTGCTGTTTCTAAGTGTGTAGTTAGAAATATTCTGGAGAGTGCTGTTTCTAAGTGTGTAGTTGGAGATATTCTGGAGATAAACTGGAGGTAATCTGAGGTATTCAGGAGGATAAATACAAAGTTAAGATTTGTTAGATTTAAATTATTCTCCTAATTGGAATGGCAGATTTAGTTCAGTGTAACAATTGCTATGCATTTGTTTCACGTTCCACTTTTTGGAGGTTTGGTTGTTGTCTAATCTGTAGACAGTTCTCTATCTTGTGGCAGGAGATTGTATTTTTGAAGTCTGAGATTTGTAAATTATCTGGTGAACAAACTCAGACTGGAACTGCTGCAAAGCCACTGCCGCAGAGACATACTAGGAATGGCAGATGGATTACTGTAGGATCTGGTAGACTTAGAGTTGTGGATAAAAGGCATTTTGCACAGTCTGTTGCTCTTCATAATTCATTTTCTGCACTTTCAGAGTGTAATGATGTTGTGGAGAGAGGCACTGAGGCTAGTGGTGTTGTGGAGAGAGGCACTGAGGCTAGTGGTGTTGTGGAGAGAGGCACTAAGACTAGTGGTGTTGTGGAGAGAGGCACTAAGACTAGTTGTGTTGTGGAGAGAGGCACTGAGGCTAGTGGTGTTGTGGAGAGAGGCATTGAGGCTAGTGGTATTGTGGAGAGAGGCACTGAGGCTAGTGGTATTGTGGAGAGAGGCACTGAGGCTAGTGGTATTGTGGAGAGAGGCACTGAGGCTAGTGGTATTGTGGAGAGAGGCACTGAGGCTAGTGGTGTTGTGGAGAGAGGCACTGAGGCTTGTGGTGTTGTGGAGAGAGGCACTGAGGCTAGTGGTGTTGTGGAGAGAGGGACTAGTGGCACTGTGGAGAGAGGCACTGAGGCTAGTGGTGTTGTGGAGAGAGGCACTGAGGCTAGTGGTGTTGTGGAGAGAGGCACTGAGGCTAGTGGTGTTGTGGAGAGAGGCACTGAGACTAGTGGTATTGTGGAGAGAGGCACTGAGGCTAGTGGTGTTGTGGAGAGAGGCACTGAGTAGGTGTTGTGGAGAGAGGCACTGAGACTAGTGGTGTTGTGGAGACCGGCTTGGAGACTATGGTGAGGCCTAATAGAAAGCAGTTGTTGTTGGGGATTCCATTATAAGAGGTGTGGAGATGGACAATGGTGGTCTTGTGAGGTGTCTTCCCGGAGCTACTGCTCACAGAGACAGGAGACGTATCTGTAATATTGTTAAGCAAGCAAAGCAGGAAGGGGAATTGGATGTACTTGTCCATCTAGGGACAAATGACTTGGCTTGCAATGAGGTTTCAGAGGTTAAGGAAGTTTTTAGTGTTTTTGCCAATGATATACGGCAGGTTGCTTCCACACTGTCATTCTCTGAAGTTCTGCCTGTGCATAACACTCAGAACGACAGGCGGATGCGTATTAGGGACTTTAATTTGTGGCTTGGTGAATGGTGTCGGGAGCAAGGATTTGGCATTATTTCTCATGGTAGCTCTGTTTGGAATGGAGATAAGCTGTACAAAAAAGATGGTTTGCATCTTTCTCAAAAGGGAACAAATGTTCTTAGTGAGCAGTTCAGAGGTTTTGCTAGGATGTATTTAAACTAGGAGGGGGGGGCAAAAGGGTGATAAAACATCAATCCAATTGTCCCCCAAAACAAGGACAGAAGGTGCCTGTAGCAAGTGTGTTAAAAATGATAAGCTTAGAGTCATGTCTACAAATGCTCACAGTCAGGGCCGGCCTTAGGTGTTCAGGCGCCCTGTGCGAAACAATCTTGTGGCGCCCCCCCCCCCCTCACCTGTCTCTGTTTGGACCCCTTCAAACTATTTTAGGAGCATTCACAATCTGTTGCCTCCACCCCCTTCTACAAAACCACTGCACCTCTTAACCAAAATCCCTAGCCAGATCTTCACCAACCCCCTGGCCACCACTTCATCAAACTCCTGGCCACCCCTTCCCCTTCATCAATGCCCTGGCCATCCCTTCGTCAAACTCCTAGCCACCCCTTACCCTTCATCAATCCCCTCCCACCCCTTTATCAATTCCTGCCACCCCTTCATCAGTCCCCTGCCCCTCTCATCAATTCCCTCCCACCCTTTACTCAGCTCTCTGCCCCTATTCATCAGCCGCCTGACCCCCTAATCAATCCCCTCCCACCCCTTTAACAGCCCTCTGCCCCATTCATCAGTCCCCTGACCCCCTCACCAATCCCCTCCCCCTTTTATCAGCCCCCTGACCCCCTCATCAGTACCCTCCCACCCCTATCACCCACCTGCCCCCCTTTAATCAGTCCCATGCCCCCTTTTCAACCCCCTGCTCCCCTTCATCAGCCCCCTTAATACATCCCATGCCAAATAATCCAACCCCTGGCCACCCCTTCATCAGTCCCCTGCCCCCTCATCAATTCCCTCCCACCTATTTATCAGCCATCTGCCCCCATTTCATCAGCCCCCTGATCTCCTCATCAATCCCCTCCCACTCCTTTATCAACCACCTGCCCCCTTTAATCAGCCCCATGCCCCCTTTTCAGTTTCCTGCCACCCTTTATCAGCCCCCTTAATAAATCCCCTGCCAATTAATGCAATCCATGCCACCCCTTCATCAACCCTTTGCACCCCTTAATCAGACCCTGCCTCCCTTAATCAAACCCCTGCCCCCCTTAATCATACCCTGTCATCCATGCCCAGTCCCCTGCCCCCCTTAATTAGACCCAGTGTCACCCATAGCCAGTCCCAGTCCCCTGCCCCCCTTAATTAGACCCAGTGTCACCCATAGCCAGTCCCAGTCCCCTGCCCCCCTTAATTAGACCCAGTGTCACCCATAGCCAGTCCCAGTCCCCTGCCCCCCTTAATTAGACCCAGTGTCACCATCTAGTCCCCTGCCCCCTTAATTAGACCCAGTGCCACCCTATCTAGTTCCCCTGCCCCCTTAATTAGACCCAGTGCCACTCTTATCTAGTCCCCTGCCCCCCTTAATTAGACCCAGTGTCACCCTTATCTAGTCCCCTGTCCCCCTTAATTAGACCCAGTGCCACTCTTATCTAGTCCCCTGCCCCCCTTAATTAGACCCAGTGCCACTCTTATCTAGTCCCCTGCACCCTTAATTAGACCCAGTGTCACCCTTATCTAGTCCCCTGCCCCCCTTAATTAGACCCTGCCCCATTTAATGAAAGATGTTTGGCTTAAAAATAAATAAGGTACTTACTTTGAAGGCTGCTGCTCCCTCCCTGTCTGCAGAGCACCGGCCGCCGCCCTCACACATGGAGCGGATCCCTCTGCAGCTCTCTGTGAAGGTGCAGCACTTGGACGCTGCGCCTGCGCCCCAAGCTCCTCCTCCACGCTCCGGAAACTGACCGCGGCTCAGCTCTCACACAATCTCAGGCCGGCCAGTGACAGAGCGACTGCGAGCTGTGTCGGCCGCCCGGCGCCCCTGTTGCCATGGCGCCCTGTGCGGCCGCACAGCTCGCACACCCCAAAGGCCGGCCCTGCTCACAGTTTAGGGAATAAGATCCATGAACTTGAGGAAATAATGGCAACTGATAGTGTAGATTTAGTCGCTGTTACTGAGACATGGTACAATGAGAAAAATGACTGGGACATAGCAATACCAGGGTACTCTTTATATAGGAAAGATAGGGAAGGCAAGAAAGGGGAGGGGTGGCCTTGTATGTGAAGGATAGCATAAAATCTAGCCTAATAAAAGTTAGTGAGGCAAACATAGAGTCCGTTTGGGTTACGTTAGAATTTGGTAATCACACAGTAACTCGTGTAGGTGTGATTTATAGGCCCCCAGGACAAATTGAAGAGTTAGATAATCTACTAGTTGAGGAAATAGCTAAAATGACAATGAAGGGGGAAGTTATCATCATGGGTGACTTTAATCTTCCTGATGTAAATTGGAAAACAAAATTAGCTACTTGTGCCAGGAGCACACATATTCTAAACTCCCTACTGGGATTGTCTCTAAAGCAAGTTGTTGAGGAGCCAACTCGTAAAGAGGCCATACTAGATTTAGTGTTAACAAATGGAGATTTGGTATCAGATATTACTGTAGGTGAAAGTTTAGGATCCAGTGATCACAGTCAGTGTGGATTGATATAAGAACAGTGACTGAGTCACACCACACAAAAACAAAAGTTTTAGACTTTAGAAAAACAGACTTTTCTAAAATTAGAATATGGGTAGAGGAGTCATTATCAGACTGGAGCAATTTAAATGGAGTCCAAGAGGAATGGGATTATTTAAAAGTTGCACTATTGAAGGCAACAGAAAATTCAATTAGGCTTGTCGGTAAAAGCAAAAAATTCAAGAAACCACTGTGGTACTCCGCAGATGTGGCCAAAATAGTTAAAAACAAGAAGTTAGCATTTAGGAATTATAAAAAACCCAGAGTGAGGAAGACAAAATGATCTATAAGATTAGGCAGAAAGAGGCTAAGCAAGTTATAAGAGCTTCCAAATCACACACAGAAGAGAAAATAGCACAGTCAGTAAAAAAGGGGGATAAAACATTTTTTAGATACATAAATGAGAAAAGAAAAGTAAAACAAGGATTAGTTAGATTAAAAACAAAAGAAGGAAGGTATGTAGAAGAGGATAAAGGTCTAGCTGACTGCCTCAATGAATATTTTTGTTCTGTATTTACAGATGAAAATGAAGGAAAGGGACCTCAGTTGAGAAAAAGGATAAATGAGTCATTTATTACACGTGAGTTTACAGAGGAAGAGGTTCTATTTCAACTGTCAAAAGTAAAGACAAATAAGTCAATGGGACCTGATGGAATACACCCAAAGCTATTAAAAGAGCTTAGTGGTGTACTAGCAAAACCATTAACAGATTTATTTAACCAATCATTGTTAACAGGAGTAGTCCCAGAAGATTGGAAGTTAGCGAATGTTGTGCCCATTTACAAGAAAGGTAATAGGGAGGAGTCGGGCAACTATAGGCCAGTAAGCCTTACTTCAGTAGTGGGGAAAGTGATGGAAACCATGTTAAAGGATAGGATTTTTGAACATCTAAAAACACATGGATTTCAAGATCAGAGACAACATGGGTTTACGTCAGGGAGATCATGCCAAACTAATCTTATTGATTTTTTTGATTGGGTAACTAAAATTATAGATCAGGGTGGTGCAGTAGACATTGCTTACCTAGATTTCAGTAAGGCTTTTGACACTGTTGCACATAGAAGGCTTATCAATAAACTGCAATCTTTAAGTTTGGATTCAAATATTGTTGAATGGTATGCACATGCGCACAGTGTTAATTGGGACGCCGGGCGGGCGCGGACATCAGCTGTGGTAAGTCTTTAAATTCATTTTATGATATATAAGTAATTGTCAGTATTGATATTCTAGTAGTGTTGTTTTTGATCCTGAAGAAAGCCCAGATAGAGGCTGAAACGTTGATCATTTTTAATGGATTTGCAATAAAGTATTTTGATTTTTAAGAAGCCCGAGGAGTGCAGCCATCATCTTTTTGGTTTCTATAGCATGCTTGTCCGCTGGCTCATGCACCAGGCAATATTCAAGGAATACGTGAGTCCAAGGATTATTTTGTCTTTTATATATATATATATATATATATATATATATATATATATATAGGCAATTGAAATAGTTGGCTGCACTCTCGGATTTCCTCAAAATGTAACTTTTATTGAAATATTTAAGAGAAGATCAACGTTTCAGTCCCTCTTGTGGACTTGCATCAGGATCATGACGAAAGTCCACAAGAGGGACTGAAACATTGATCTTCTCTTAAATATTCCAATAAAAGTTACATTTTAAGGAAATCTGAGAGTGCAGCCAACTATTTCAATTCCCTGGATACTTGAGCCCTGGTGATGCAACAGTATATATATATATATATATATATATATATATATTTGTGTTAAGGGCTCATGATAGTACAGAAGATACAAACACTGATAAGTATGGGATAGTGTGAAAGAGCAAGTCGGTTGTGGTGTGCCGGAACCGACGATGAGGTAGGCCTGTAAATAAAGAGGGCCCACCAATAAGAAATGTATGAGAAAAAGGAGTTCATAAAAAGGAGTGGGTGGGAGGGTGATGCAGCGCTGACCTCGAACGGTATGGAGCCAGGTAAGGGGTGTCCCTTAAGTAGGGAGAAGGTGAGTCATACGCCCCTCCCACAATTACAGGCCAAAAGGCCTTAATACTTGTGTTAAGGGCTCATGATAGTACAGAAGATACAAACACTGATAAGTATGGGATAGTGTGAAAGAGCAAGTCGGTTGTGGTGTGCCGGAACCGACGATGAGGTAGGCCTGTAAATAAAGAGGGCAAAAGTAGAAAATATACTTTATTACGAAACGAGCAGTATACATACTTCAACCAGACATATCTTGAAAGGCATTTCTAACTTCTTGTACCGGGTTAGGTATGTATCTAGAGTATGCAGAAGACTTCCAGCGCCCTAGTGACTTGATAACATGTACTGGAATGTTTGCACTGGACGCTGTGGAGGCCGCCCCTATGCGGAAGGAGTGGCCCGAATAGTTAGCTGATTTTAGTCCTAGTTGTGTAAGTAGGGACCTGACGTGGGTCATGAAGGTGGTGGTAGTGAGTACCGAACCTTGTAGACAGAAAAGTGGTTGAGATGGTGATGCTTTGAAATGCTGAGTATAGGTGTCCAGTAATGTGACGGGGCACCACACGTTGTGGGTAGGATAGTATCTAACCTCTACCGGGGGTGCGTGTTGATTGGTTTTGGAGTGATGCAGAGTTAAAATATAGTAATCCATGTGTTTCGTTAAGTGTGAATGAAGCAGAATGTGAGTGGACTGGGATGTGTTGATGGCGGTAAATTCTCTTGGTCTCAAGAAACCATAAAAAGCTACGTATATGGCGGTTTTTATAACAAGGTTTGTGTTGTTCGCAAAGGGTTTTGAATCTAGTAGGCTGGATAAATCCTTGAAGATATTGAAGTCTATAGGTAGCCTTTGCGCGGTACGTGGGGGTTCGGATCTCTGGATACCTCTAAGGATGTTTTTTATCTGGTAGGAGGACATGAAACTTGTGTTGTTTGGTTGTAATGTTAGCATGTGATGTTGTATGCCTGTTAGATATAGCTTGATTGTGTTGTAAGATAATTTAAGTTTGAGGTGGCAAAAAGAAGCAAAACCTAACAAAGATGTCATGATGAAAGGTTGTGTGACGTTGTGCAGTGACAGGAATCTTTTAAATAGAAGGAAAGCCCTGTCATATGTTCTCCGGGTATTGGTGGACAGTGCTAATTGTGCCAATGTCCTGCTATGTTGCATAATAGCTTCTAGTCCATGACTAGCTGGTGGAAAGGTGGAGTGGTCGTGGCTGTACGTGCGGCTGACGGAAGTATTTGCCGAAAAGCCTGAAAATTGAAACGAGACAAACTGTCAGCAGCCGTGTTACCAACACCTGGGACATGGACACAAAACAAGAAGATACTTAAAAATAGTAAGGTGCGCTGTGTCTTTAAGACCCAAAAATGTATAAAGTGCAACTAAGTGCAAACAAATTGATAAAGTGCAAAGTGATACAAAGTGCACTTAAAGTGTAAAATATCAATATAAAATATTATACATACATATGGCCTCTCGACTCCAAATATACATAAAAAGGAAAAGAGACATAAAAAAAAACAATAGTGTGAATCCGTATTAAAATGGTAGTATGGATAATAAATGCCAAATATTGCACTCACAAAAGTAGAGCAGAATAAGCCTGCTCTAGCTTTAACAGCTTCTTCAAATGTAGGACTGCATAGACGAAAAAAATATATTCCAAAATCTTTATTGCCCAGCACAGCACCAATATATCACCTTCCTCCACACTTAGTATTCAGTTACAGAGCCTTCGGTAGCATACAGCATAAGGGTGTCGACCTGTCCCTCTGCGGTTTCGCCGCCGTAATTGCCGTCTGTTGGCCGTCTGTTTCCTCAAACTTCCAGGGGGAGGAGCTTTCTCGGGTGCGTGACGTCAGGTGCGTAACTTAACGTGATGACGCGTTTCGCCGTATTCACGGCTTCATCAGATCACAAAACAAGAAGAAGTTATGGCATGCAGCCAGCCAGGTGAGTTTCCTCAAGAACCTCATAATGGTCAGTGACTTGGATCGGCCTTTGTTTATGATGTGGCAGGTAGCTTGGTTGTCTGAGTGGCAACGTACTGACGAACCTGCCCATAGATGCCCCCATGTCACGGCAGCTGCTACAATGGGATACATCTCAAATAGAGCTGAGGTAGTGGAAAACCCTTCCAGGTCCTGTACCTCTGGAGGCCAGCTACCCCAAAGCCATTCATTCCCGTAAATTGCTGCAAAACCTGTGGTAGCCGCCGCGTCTGACCAGATGGTAGGTGAGGAGTCAGACAATTTAGGGAGAAACATGCTTTTCCCATTCCAGGTGGTCAAAAAGTTTCTCCACATAAGTAGGTCTGCCGTGGCTTGGGTATCCAGTGGTAACCTGTGTGCATCATGTCTAAACAGTGGGAACATGGTTAGGAGCCGTGAGATGAAAGCCCGGCCTTGAGGTATAATGCGCATGGCAAAGTTCAGTGACCCAAGTAGAGACTGCAATTCTTTGCGATTGCAAGTACCGAGGTGTATGTAGAGGTTAATGTTGGTGAGAATGTTCTCTATCTTGGTGCGTGGCAGGCTGGCTTGCATGGTGGCTGAGTCTAGCATGATTCCCAGAAAGGTGATGACTGTATCTGGTCCTTCAGTTTTGGTGGGGGAGACTGGAACACCCACCTGTTTGAAAAGACTGATGGTTGCTATGAGGCTACTGGGAGGGGAAGTGTTCTCTTCGATCAGTAAGAAATCATCCAGGTAGTGTATAACTGTAGGGCATCTGGCTACATTTAATAATAACCAGCATAATGTTTCGGCGAATACGTCGAAAATGGCCGGACTACTTTTTGAACCAAACGTTAGGCGTGAGAAAAAGTAGTAGTGCCCGGCCCACTTAATGCCATGCAGGTGCCATAGTGTAGGGTGGATAGGCAATAATTTGAAGGCATTTGTAATGTCAGTCTTGCTGAGCCATGCTCCGACCCCTGCCTGCATGGTAGCTGTAATGGCGTGATCTATGGTGGAGTAGTGAAGTGAAAATTCCTCAGAGGGGATAAGGGAGTTCAGACTAGGTGAGGCAGAGGTGTGAGGTGCAGACAGATCGATGATAAGTCTTTGTTTGTGGGAAGATTTCCCTGTGACAATACCGATGGGGTTTGTCCGCCATGTGGAAAAAGGAGAGGACTGAAAGGGTCCCAATAGGAAGCCCTCTGCCACTTCTTTGGCTATGAGTGTGCTAACCGCTGTAGGGTTTTGTTGTGCAGATTGTAAATTAGGACATTCAAGGATTCCTGAAGGCATGTGTATGAGACCAGTATGGAATCCTTGTGATAGACCAGTGATGATGAAGTCTACCAAATGTCTAGATGGATGTCGTGACAGTAATGCCGTGAGTACAGAAATATTTATCTCAGTTAAGTATTGCTTAGGGTACATTTTATTTGGACACATGGTTTTCGCATGTGCCCTAAAACATTTTGAACATATATGCAATAACCGACAACCGCTGTAATTACATGCACCGACATTGAAATTATTACATATTTGGGACTTCCCCAAAAACTTGATAGGTCGACCCAGTTTGTCTTTAGGTGTTCTCTCTGCTGACACAGCGGAGCTAGTGCCCTGCGAGGTGGTAGGTTCGTTCGCAGTGGTCGGACAAAAATTGGCAGTATGAGCCATGGAGGAGCAGTGTGCACAGGCCGGTGCTCTTAGACCTGCAAAGTGCCTGCAAAAAATGATCGTATCAATCTTACTCCAGTTGGACCTTGTCCCGTACTGTGAGAAGGCGCCAGACACTTTGGCAGAAAAAGATCTATGGTAGTCATAGAAAGCTGACCCACCATATTTGTTGCCCAGATCAACCAGCCTGTGCATATATAAGTCAAACTCCTCACGTCTGTGGGGATATACCGTACAGACCACATCCCGATAAATGCCAAAAGCTAATACAAATTCAGGAATGGTTAGCTTCCTATTTAATCGTGCATCCCTGGATTTGACCACCACAGAAATATCGTCATAAGCGTAGGTCTTATGTTCCACTATATCCTGGGAGGCAATTAGTAGTGAGGCCAGATTGACATCTTTACCTTCCAGGATATCTCTCCTGAGGTGCTCAGGAATCATGTGGGCAGGGTAAACTTCTTGGTCATCCGAGGTGATAGCTGGAGAAACTGATTGCGACTCCACCACTGATGGGGGAATTGCCGTGGCCGGTCCAGCCATAGTGAGGGCTGTAGTGACCGATTCAAGTTTCTCCAGCCTAGAATTGACCTTGCTCATGGATGTCATGAGGGACGTGAGCATGTCATGTATGTTCCCTGGGTGGGACTGGCTCGACCCTTCCCCAGCGTCCATGTTATCAGTTGAGGTGTGTAATAATTTGTAAAGTTCCGCTTTCCTTGCTGTTGCTGGAAAAGGGATTTGTCGTCTCCTGAGTTCGCTAGTGATACGAGGGATAGTCCATGATCTGAAAGATGCTGGACTAGCCGTATCTTCCTCCTGTGATGGGGTGTTGGTTCTAGCCGGAGTCCTTGGGATGGAGAAATCCTCTACCCCTTCTTGAGACATACTAGATTACAAAAGTATATGGTTAGCATAAAACCCCCCGAGGGGATGTACTGGCAGGCTAATTATGCCGGATAGGCGAAAAATTAAAACTTGTTCTTTGGTGACAGGTGAGGCCCTGCTAGTTGCCAAGTGGCTATGAGAGGCTCTATCTATGCGTTGGCGCGAGGGGTTATTGAGGCCACCCGACGTAGTGGCAGGAAATCGTAGGCCTCTCGGTGACAATACAAGAAAACAGGGGAAGGGAGTGACAGGTGGCACCCTCTCTATAATGCGAGGCGGCTAACTCACGTGTGGCCCGGGGGGCATTACCTCCGAAACGTTGAGGCGGGGTGTTGGCCTCGCGGACCACTAAACGATAGGCAGAATGCCCGGAGGGGGGATACCTATTTGGGCCTATAACCCCTAAAATTGCCAGTACTCTATGTCCTAAGTAGAGGAGGAACCATATGTGATGTATGGCGTGAGCAGGCTTAACGTACCTGGTAGTATGTATGCGTTTGATAAGCGATAGGTAGAGAAAAACTGGAAAAAATCCTAAAGGGATAGAAAAACCAAATATGATAGTGTGAGAATTGGATCCTATGATACCAATTTAGACTAGTTATATGTGATGAGTTCTAGTAGTACATATGGAAAGGGAATACATGAATGATATTGGCCGACTGGCCCTGTATGTGGTATGGTAATCATGCTTGGGGGTGTGTATGATATGTCTCTGGTGACCAGATTAATGCGTATGATATAGTAATGCTAGTGTTTGTGGTATAATAAGGTGCAGGATTTAAAACAATACCGTATATGTTAGGCCGTAAACGTAAGCCATAAAAAGAGGTAAGTACGAGGTACAGAAATATTTGAGAAGTTATCCCAAAATTGGAAACAACGTGACGTATGAGTGGTTGAATCAAGACGTGTGATTCAACCCGAGAGTTTGTGAGATTTGTGAGACCGTGTTCTTGTGTACTTGGTATGTCGTTTGAGTACACAAAGAAAAAGTCAGAATATATAAGTGCCATGTAAGAAACGTGAGTACATGGTATGATAGAAACGTAATTTCTAAACATAATTTATAACGTAAATCCTACAAGCGACATCTGTAAAATGTAAAGGCTTGTCTAAGCTTAACTCCATAAATATATGTATATAACATGAAGAATTTCAATAAAACTTTAATAATGCCATATCTGCTAAGATTAAACCATAACCTAAATAAATACTTATTCATAAGTAGTTAACAGGGGTATTGCCCCAGTCATATGCAAGGATTTCGTAATTTGCATAAGCTAAATAACAGTAAATGACATGAAACCAATTATAGCTGATGATATGCAGAACGAATTTGCTTAATACAAAGAAAAACCGAAACCGATATGCCTGCCGGCAGCAAAGGGGTTAATATGCCTGTGACTTGGCCGTAAAGCGTGTGGCCGTAAAGTAAGGCCGTTTTAAATCGCGACGCCGTGGGAAATGATCCGGGCGACGGACTTACGATTTTGAAGTCCTGTGGACTTAATCTGCGACGAAAACACCGGGTATGTGCGTGGCTGAACGGGCGGAAAACCTGTAAGGATTCCTGGACACAGCTACACCAAACGAAAACCGCGGGTTTTGAAAAGCAAGATGGCGCCGTACGTGAACCGGAAGTGGATTCTCGATGCAGCGCTGACCTCGAACGGTATGGAGCCAGGTAAGGGGTGTCCCTTAAGTAGGGAGAAGGTGAGTCATACGCCCCTCCCACAATTACAGGCCAAAAGGCCTTAATACATATATAGAAAAAACAAAGAAAGGGAGCACACTAGGTCTTCAATCAAGAAATAAAGTTATTTAATGTATTCTCAAAAAATCCATGGTCAGGATCTGTGCATATAAAAAAAATCGTCGTTTCGACCCTCCTGGGGTCTTTATCAAGATCACGTGATCAAGTGATCTTGATAAAGACCCCAGGAGGGTCAAAACGTCGATTTTTTGATATGCACAGACTATGGATTTTTTGAGAATACATTAAATAAATTTATTTCTTGATTTAAGACCTAGTGTGCTCCCTATCTTTGTTTTTTCTATATACATTACGCGGGAAGCACCTAGGCATTTATTTTGGTTTTGGTAATACTCTATGAGGGAGGAGTGCCTTGCTACTCTATTTGTATATATATATATATATATATATATATACACACACATACATATATATATATATATATATATATATATATATATATTTTATTGCTACATTTCTTCTTCTAATTCAAAATATTAGTAAAGCATACTCACACACAGACACAGCCAATCTTACTGATGCACACAAATAGGCTCATTGACAAGCAATCTCAGTGACACACACAGACAAGGTTACTGGCACACACACAAATTTAATACAGACAAACTCTGATAAACACACAAGCTTACTACAGGCAAGCTCACTGTCACACACACACGCTCACTACAGACAAGCTCACTGATGCGCACACATTCTCCCTACAGACAAGCCCATTGACACACACATGCTCCCTACAGAAGAGCTCACTAACACACAGATTCACTACAGACAAGCTCACTGACACACACATCCTCACTACAGACAAGCTCACGATCACACTCATGCTTACTACAGACAAGCTCACTGTACACACATGCTCACCACAGACAGGCTCCGACACACCCATGCTCCTTACAGACAGGCTCACTAACACACACACATATGATCCATACAGACAAACTCACTGACACACATACAAGCTCACTCACTAGCAGGCACACACACACAGAGGCTCCCTCACTAGCAGGTGCGCACACACTCACACACACACACAGAGGCAGACAGTCACTGACACTGAGGCAAACATCCACACATACAGAGACAGGCAGACAGCCACACACACACACACAGGCAGACCATCACACACACACACACACGCAGACAGTCAAACAGCCACATACACAGGCAGACAGTCACACACACACACAGGCAGACAGTCACACACAGGCAGACAGTTACACACACAGGCAGACAGTCACACACACAGTCACACACACACAGTCACACAGTCACACACACACAGACAATCACACACACAGACACAGACAGTCACACACAGAGACAGTCACACAGTCACACAGACAGACACACACACACACACACACACAGACACACACACACACACAGTCACACTCACACACAGTCACACACACAGACAGTCACACACAGGCAGATAGTCACACACAAGCAGACAGTCACACACACAGACAGTAACACACACAGTCACACACACACACACAGTCACACACACTCACAGGCAGTCACACACTCACAGGCAGTCACACACAGACACACTGACCTCCTTCTTACCTCCTGCTTGGAGCTCCTGGAGGCTGGTTGTTGGGGAAGCATGGACTTCTTCCTGCTTCCCATGCTGCAGTTAGCCAGGCCCCCGCCGCACAGTAAGCTCCGCCCCTGCAGCATGCCAAGCCCCGCCTCCGCCACACGGTAACTCAGCCCCGCCGCACAGTAAGCTCCACCCTGCCGCATGCTAAGCCCCGCCTCAGCCGCACGGTAACTCCACCCCGCCACCGCATGCTAAGCCCCGCCTCCGTCGCATTTTTTTTTTTTTTTATGATCCCGGCCAGCCATGTGTGAGCTGTGCTGGCCGCCTGGCTCCCCCTGCTCCCATGGGGCTCACACATGGCCAGCTGGGATCACAGGAGCCTGAGCAATGATTAGGGCTGCCTGTCAGCCCAGCCCCAGGTGCCGCGGCCCACCGGGAAATTTCCTGGTATCCCGGTGGGCCAGTCCGGCCCTGGCAGCTGCATTGTAACATACAAAAGTGACACAAAAGTGAATACAAGTACAAAAAAACAAGTCCTGTGTTCAAACTCCTGGGCGGCAACAATGACCATAGTACGACCGTGAGTTACTGCATTGGGTGACACCAACCCTAGTGACCCCACTGGGTCTGCAATGTGCCAACAAAAGTTCAATTAAGTTATTTCATGACAGGTCCACCTTAAACCCATCTTTTGCAGGCATTAGTGTACAGTTAAAGGAACACCATAGGGTCAGGAACACAAACATGTATTTCTGACCCTATAGTGTTAAAACCACCATCTAACCACCCTTGGCCCCTCATGCTTCCATAAATATAGCAAAATCTTACTTGTATTCAAACCTGAAGCTGTAGCTCTGCATTCTGTTTGCCTCAGAAAATCAAGCAGCCTGCTGATATCATCAGAAATGGTGACCTGATCCAATCACAATGCTTCTCCATAGATTTGGCTGAGACTGACAAGGAGGCAGATCAGAGGCAGAGCCAGCACAATTCAAACACAGCCCTGGCCAATCAGCATCTCCTCATATAGATGAATTTAATCAATGAATCTCTAGGAGGAAAGTTCAGTGTCTGCATGCAGAGGGAGGAGACACTGAATGTTTGGATGCATTTTAGGCAGCCATGACCCAGGAAGGGTCTCTAACAGCCATCTAAGGAGTGGCCAGTGAAGTTATCACTAGGCTGTAATGTAAACACTGCATTTTCTCTGAAAAGACCGTGTTTACAGCAAAAAGCCTGAAGGTAATGATTCTACTCACCAGAACAAATTCAATAAGCTGTAGTTGTTCTGGTGACTATAGTGTCCCTTTAAGGCTTTCTGTCACATCCTGTTCCTAGCTGCGGATCATTCTGGCCTTGGCTTCTGGTATCCAGTACTCTTTTTACAATTCTTGTTTAGTTTTTCTTGGTTTTTCTGGTTTTCTATTCTATGTCTGGTTTTCTTTATGCTGGGTTTCTGGGTTCATTCTTATATTACGTCCCTGGATTTCCCAGTCTCTTGGATTCATTAAAATATTTGTTTTATTTGCCACACCCGTTTGTTTTCCATCATTCCTTTTGTTTCAGAGTTCCTGCAGGCAGCTGCTCAAGTCTTCTGCCCTTTCTTGCAGGTAAGTACTATGTGTGTTTTCTTTGGCTGGTTTAGCTTGTATTAGGCAGAGTAGGACCTGCCAGATATGGGGTACATTGGCATTGTTGGCAGGCTTATGCAATGTATGATCATATAATGTGACTAAATCCCCATACTTTTCATATATAGTGCTTAGTTATGTCTCCTCTTGTTTTGCCTTGTATCTCTTGTCTTGTTTTATTTTGTCTTGTATTCCCAATCCATGTACAGTCCTGTCCAGTCATGCCCATGTTATGTTCATGTTTTCCTCATGTGTACATGTTCTGGGTTCTGCTTTCTGCCCTGCTCTGGTTCTGGGTTCTATTAGTTCTGTTTTGTTTTCATGTATGGTGCCTATCTCTAGTCTTGCCTTGTTTCTGTACTGGATACACTCCTGCTGCAGAGCCTCCCTATTCAGCTCCTGGGAGGTCTGCTTAATTCCAAGCTCATAGTTCCTGGGATCCGCTGTAGCTGCATCAGGGTTTTGGTATGTGGCTGCACAAATGCTGGTGCTCAACACCAGGGGGCGTGCGGTTACCCAGCACCAGACCCTGACCTATCCACTCTCATGCTAAAGACTCCCACTTATCATCAGGCATACTGGGTCCCGGTCCTCCACCCGGACAGTGTCCCTATTATTTGGAGAATGGTTAAGTAGATGAAACTTGCTCTTTAATAAGTATACACTTCTTAGTAATATCTAAATACTTTTGTCTGTTAAAACACATTTTACCCTTACTGAAAATTAAGGCGCAGAAATAAAATGAGAACTGAGACTTATCAACCTCTCAACAGCAATATCAGCTCATCCAAGCATTCCTGATCATTTCCTTGAATCACTTAAGGGACAATTGCTTCAAACCTGGAAATGAGTCAACAGCACAAATCAAGCCACCATTCAAACGGACCACAGAATATTTGTAAACTTGTGAAAATCTGGATTCAGAAATCTGAAACACGAAAAATGTAAACCGCTATGTGACATACATTTGACTGATGGTTACTAGTTATGTGGAATGAGTGTATATCAGATACACTCAGATACAAGCACAAGTACACAAGTGGAGCATTTAAGTATGTAACAAGATGGTGAAGGAAAGGATAGTCAAGGTGTAAAGCTAGAGTACACATTGCTCAGGTTGTGCTTCAATTCTGTCCTCACTTTTCATCGATCTTTTTAGTATGAAAGCTTTCCAAACATAATGAAAGCAGATACAGTGTCAACAAACCATGAGCAGAGTATACAACAATCCAAACATTGTGTACAATAAAACTATTTTCAGAATTTGGTAAAAGCTCTTCTTGCAGCTAAAAAACAGGGTGCAAGACAATACTGAGAACTGCAGATGATCTTTTCAGCCTTGTTAGGCCTCGTCAGTGAGGCCTAGTCGATACCCCTTTAGGCACCGTGAGCAAGTTGTTCCAAGTCTGGATAACCCTTTAAACTAAGAGAGAGCAAAGAAACAGGATGCAAGAGAATACTGAGAACAGACAACAGCTTGACTAGCTTGCCCTTCGGTGTCTACCAACTCAGATCTCAAGCTAATTTTAGCTAATTCTGTGAAAATACAAAGTGAACCTTTCAGACTGATCCCACCCAAAAGGCCAGTCAATATCCAAAATGCAAGTAAATGTACTTGTGCAATCAGCTTAGAGATCTTGCTGAATTATATAGGCCATAGAAAAGGAATATCTAGGTTCATGTGACATTGGTTTTTAAGTGCCTAGAAGATCCAGTAGGTTATCTGTTCCCAGAATAAACATTAGACTTGTACACTATGGAAAGATTTGGTTCCACCGAATCACTTCGTCCAAAAATAAAATTTACTTTGGGTAATTATTCGTGTGGCGGTTAGGCTCATCCAAATATCGTCCATGAATAAAAGTTCAGGAAGAGATTTGGATGAACCAAAAACAGGCTAATCATTTTACTCCACAATATCGATATATAATCTAAATATGCAGTACACTGATAGGAGCATTTGGTTCACAGATCAAGTGAGAAAAAGGAAACAATATAGGGAAAAAGAGAAGCACAAAAAAATAATACAAAAAAAATAAATATATATATATATATACATATATATATATATATATATATATATATAAATGTATATTTGTATGTTAGTTCAATTTATTACATATAAAATATATTAATATAGATTTATTTATTTTTTTCTGCTTTTTTTACCATCTACTGGTCACTTTTCACTTGATCTATGAATAAAATATGTAGTGGCTATCCGTTACTCATCATCTTTTATTTAAAACATCTCTTTTTTTTTTGTGCCACAGCCAAAACTCCGATTCATAAATCCATTACGCAAGTCGTTCAGTTATACGTCCATATGGTTCTTCAGAAGTACAAAATATGGGAAATCCATGCATGGGTCTGCTACTAGGGTCTAATACATTTGAGATCGGGAACGCTGTTAGGAAACATTCGTTCTAAAAGTTGTTTTAAATGATTGTTGCAGTGGAGTGGAAAAGTGGAGATATGAAACTCTGAAGTTTCAAAAACAATAAATGGATCTGTATAGGCTAGTGTTGTTTGTCTATCAGGGTCAGGAAAGTTTCTTAGAGAGATCTGATAAATGGACATTATTGAGGTATCAACAAAATGATCATGGCGCATATGGATGATTTGCTTTTTGTTTTGTTTTGTTTTAGGTTGTAGCCGCCTTCCACTGTGATGTATATAGCTTAAATATTTTACGTGCATGGAATAGCTCAAAATGTAAGAAATGGATAAGAGCATAGTGACACAATGTTGAGGATATAAACACCTTCTACTGGATGGTAAAATAGAAAATCAAATTGTATTCTGTTTCAAAGTGATACCAGGTAAATGTATATCTACGCTGAGTCTTAGAACTCAATCACTGAGGTCCATCGCTAGAGGCAGACATAGAGAAAGTGATGATTATATGACCTGACTGTGAGACACAAGACTGACACTTGTAAGGCACGAGAGAAAAGAAGGAAAAGAAGGAAACAAAGATTCTCATAATAACAGTACAAGGCTGAATGGTCAGGGGTCTCCGCTGATATTTTAACACCTAGCTTAATTATTTACATTTAACCACACTTCTTTATAATATATGAAGTTTTTTGTTAATGTAAAGAGATCCGATATTTTCAACAGATTACACAAACATATTCTGATACGATCTGGGATTACGCCTCCTATAAATCTCAGTCAGAATGAGACATGCATGCCCCAATGCTGCCCTATGATTAAATGAGCCTTGGCGCTAACACACTAACCTCAGCCATAACAGAAACAAAACATATCATATAAAAGCCACATAGAAGTGAATTGTGCATTAGGGGAAAATAATGCTTCCTTGGGATTCTGGAGACATTTATAGACCACTTGACCTTTGATGGTTTGTTATAATGTCTCCAGAAACCCCCTCTTTCCTATAAATCTTTATACATGAAGGCACACGAAGAATAGTTCATGTTTGGGACTGAAGCTTGCTAATAGATGGATAAAGCAGGGGCGAGATTTAAACAAACAAAAAATGTGCTTTTGCTTGTGTCTGTGCCTTTGTAGGTGAGTTTTACCAATAAGAATTAAAACATGTATGAATCTATGGGCACGCAACCATATCTACACTTCTAGAAAAAAACACAGCTATTGAAAATGAAAACTGACAGATCTGCCTAGAGGTAGAATCTCCATGTGTACAGTAGTTTGAATTCTCCTTGTAGAATGTTTGGTTGTTAATAAAATATACAATTTGATATTATAAATGATAATAGTTACAAACTGATAGAAACAACTTTCTGCATAGATCAAAGAGGCTTCATTACTTGATCTATAGGTGATCTATAGTTTTGCTCTGTTTTCTAACCTAACTTGTTTTTGTTTATACATCGTAACTTCTTTTCATTGTAACATATGTTTTTGTACTTAAAATGGACCCATCCTCATTGTGTTTTGTTTGTTGTGTCCTTTTAAAAGCACACTGCTGCCACATAAAAGAAATACTCCAGAGAAGAAACCGAATGACGAAAGACTTGCTGACCGAATATGCAGGAATCCAGATTTTTGTCTGATCTTTAGAGGCGACCTTGAGACCGAGAAATCCTACCATCACATCACCGACATACTGAGAAGGCAGCTCATACCCTGCCATGGGGGATTCACAACATGTTTAATAGACACCAGGAATGGAACTATCTCCATTATTCAGTCTATAGAAGAAGGTATTCGCCCTTTGAAACAGTAGGACTTATTGTCACGATTCGGGGAACCAAACACGCCAACACACACACACACAAAGATTGCGGGTGATAGGAGGAAATGAACGACAAGGAGACCCCCATCTCAGCACAAAAGCCCCTCCAAAACCGAGAGACAAATTGAGGGCCCCTGTCAGAAACGATATCCTGAGGTACCCCATGCAAGCGGAACACTTCCTTGGCAAACACCTGAGCAAGCTGAATCGCAGAAGGCAGTTTCTTAAGCGGAATAAAGTGTGCCATTTTAGAGAACCTATCCGTCACAGTCAATATCACCGTCTGACCATCAGAAGGAGGAAGGTCTACAATAAAATCCATGGACAAGTGGGTCCATGGTTTCTTGGGTACAGATAGAGGCATCAGTAGACCCTGGGGTCTCATATTAGGAGACTTACACTGCGTACAGACCCGACAAGCCTGAACAAAATCCACTTGAGTGAAGGCTACCAGAACTGTTGAAGGAGGCTCTTATAAGTCTTGGTAACCTCCGGATGACCAGCAGTTTTGGAGGTGTGAAATAAAGCTAACAACTTTTTTCTGTCATTTACTTTCACGTATAGTTTACCAACAGGCGTCTCAGGGGGTGCTTGGGTTTGGTAAGTCTTAATATTCTCAAGGAAAGGAGACGAAACAACTAAACGGATAGCAGCTATTATCTGAGACGCAGGTACAATAGGTGCAGGAGTCGGGTTAACAAATTCTAAAGGTTCATACTGTCGAAAGATAGCATCAGCTTTGGCATTACGGCAACCAGGTCTATAGGTAATAATGTATTGGAAGCGCGAAAGGAATAGAGACCATCTAGCCTGTTGGGCGGACAACCTTCTAGCATCAGCTATATAGGAGAGGTTCTTATGATCTGTTATAACCATAATTTTGTGTCTAGAACCCTCTAATAAGTACCTCCATTCCTTAAAAGCTAACATAATAGCTAATAGTTCCCTGTTCCCAACATCGTAATTCTTTTCTGGATCAGACAACCTTTTTGAAAAGTAACAACAGGGATGGAGGGGTTCGTCATACGATAACCTCTGTGACAGTACTGCTCCCACCCCCGATTCAGAAGCGTCTACTTCCATAACAAAGGGAAGAGAAGGATTAGGGTGGTGTAGTACTGGAGCAGAGGCAAATGCTTTCTTGAGAGTTTTGAAGGCCTTAAGGGCTTCAGGAGTCCAAACCCTAGGGTGTAGACCTTTTTTAGTCAGCTTCGTGATAGGGGAGATAAGTGGTGAAAAGTTTTTTATAAATTTCCTATAATAGTTAGCAAAACCTATAAAACGCTGGATAGCCTTAAGTCCTTGGGGAAGTGGCCAGGACAGTATAGCTTCCAATTTAGCAGGATCCATACTAAAGCACTGTTCAGTAATTATATATCCCAGGAATTGCACAGAGGTCTGATCGAACAAACATTTTTCTAACTTACAATAAAGTCCGTTCTGTAATAACTTTTTAAGCACCATCCTAACATGATTATGATGTGACTTCAAATCAGGAGAATATACAAGTATGTCGTCAAGGTACACCACGGCACAGACATGCAATAGATCCCTAAGGACATCATTTATGAGATCCTGAAACACAGCAGGAGCATTACACAGTCCAAAAGGCATGACCAGGTATTCGTAATGCCCACTACGCGTATTGAACGCTGTCTTCCACTCATCATTCTCCTTTATACGGATAAGGTTATAAGCCCCCCTGAGGTCTAATTTAGTAAAGTACTTAGAACCTTTAACACGATCAAACAACTCAGTGATGAGAGGGATAGGGTAGGCATTTTTAATCGTTACATTGTTCAGAGCCCTATAGTCTATACATGGCCTCAAATCGCCTTCCTTCTTTGCCACAAAAAAGAAACCAGCACCAGCAGGAGAGCAGGACCTTCTAATAAAACCTTTCCTTAAGGATTCCCGTATGTACTCCTCCATGACCTGGTTTTCTTTCTCAGAAAGAGGGTAGACCTTACCCCTAGGGGGCATAGTACCCGGTAACAGGTTTATGGCACAGTCATAGTCACGATGCGGAGGTAGCTTATCTGCCTCCCTTTTTTCAAAAACCAATGCAAGGTCTGCATATACAGAAGGGACAGAAACAGAAAGTGGTTTAGCCATGGGCACATTGAGTAAACAAACAGGACGTACATGAGCCATACAATCTCGTTGACAAGATTCCCCCCAGGAGAGAAAATCTAAACAACCCCAATCGAGTACAGGGTTGTGTTTCACTAACCAGGGAAAACCCAGAACGATGGAAGCAGTAGGGGAGTCAATTATTTGGAAGGTTAACCTTTTCTTGTGCAAAACACCCACAGACATCACTATTTCTTGGGTCTCATGGGTCACCAGAGGTCTCTCAAGTGGTCTACCATCTATGGCCTCAACGGCCAAGGGTGTGGCCTTTTGGATCAAAGTCAAGGCTGCGGTTTTAGCAAAGTTCTCATCCATAAGGTTGTCTGCCACACCTGAATCGATCAAGGCTTTGGTTGTTATAGTGGTTTTATTGACCAAAAGAGAAACCATAATAAACGGTCTGGAGATGGACACATGAGGGGACAAAGTCATAACACCCGAGGCCGACCCCTCTCTAGGCCTTAGGTGCTGTAGTTTCCCTGTAACTTAGGGCAGGCATTACAGTGGTGCCCCCTCTTTCCACAATAAAGGCATAACCCTTCCCTTCTACGATACGCTCTTTCAGCCTCAGTTAGCCCCGTAGCACCCAATTGCATGGGTTCGGGGGATGGTTGCCTAGGAGCGGGTAGTGCTAGTAATGCAGTAGAGGGTAGAGCAGGTAACGCCCGTGTATCCATCTCTAATATGGTTATCAATAAGAATGATATAATCTATAACATCATCCAGAAGAACAGGCAATTCCCTGGATGCTATTTCATCCAGTATGTAGGCGGACAAACCCTCCTGAAAGGCTGTTACAAGGAGGTCATTATTCCAAACCACTTCAGCTGCTAGAGTGCGGAATTCGATAGTATAATCCGCTACAGATCTGTTACCCTGTCGGACCCTAAGAAGAGCTTTGCCCGTAGAGGCAACTCTACCGGGTTGATCAAACGTTCGTTTGAAAGCTGTCAAGAAATCTGCAAAGGACATAGGAGCCCATGCTAAGCCCATGCTAAAGCTTTCCCGGACAAGTGGTTTATCAAAAAGGCAATTTTGGATCTGTCAGTGGGATAGGAACGTGGATTCATCACCAAATGGATATCAATTTGGTTCAGGAAGCAACAACACAATGCTGGGTCACCGCTGTAGCGCTGTGGCAGCGTCATATGAATAACATGAGCAGGAATGGGTAGCGGAGTGGGAATGTGTTCGGGCACAGCAGCAGCAGCCTCCTGAATGGCAGGTTGCAAGTGTGCAGTACGAGCCAGTATGGTTTGTAAAGCTTGGGCAAACTGATCCATACGGTGGTCTAAACCATCCATTCTAGCCTCCTGGTTAACTAGGAGCTGTGGAATGTCAGCAGGTTCCATTATGGCCCTGTTGTAATGTCACGATTCGGGGAACCAAACACGCCAACACACACACACACAAAGTGCAGTACCGGACCTTAGAGTGGCCGGGCTAAGCACACAAAGAATAGTCAGGAAACAAGCCGAGTAAAGGGGAACCAGAAGACAGAATAACGATAGACAAGCCGAGGTCAAAGGGTAGGAGAAAGTCACAAAGTCGGATAAACAAGCCAGAGAGTACGTAACCAGAAACACAAGTTCAGTAGTAATACTAGCAAGTAAAGACCACAACAGGGCGGAGAGGAACAGGAAAGGTAAGTATTTAAATCCATAGGTTAACTCTGATTGGATAATTTCCAATCAGAATTAACAATCACACGTGGGAGATAGCTAAACCTCCCACTGTGATTGAGGCACTGTGCCTTTAACGTCGGGTCAGGTGACTGACCCCGGCGTTTGTTAAAATGGGCGGTCTCCCAGCGTCATGCATGCTGCCGCAGGGGGACACAGAGGAAGACGCGAGTGGCATCCGTGGCTGGGAGAATGCCGCCCGCCGAGCGCACGCCAGGAAGGGGACCGCGGACGGCTGGAGGGTGAGTGCCACGAGTGGACTGCAACCTCCCCTCGCAGCCACCCGCGGGACCCTGACACTTATAAGTTCTGGACATAATATCGGATAGAATGCTGAAATCACCGAACTGACTTGAGCGCGAATGGTCCACTATACATAAATGAGATGTTCAGTATATAGCTATGTATCGTTATTTTTAAAGGGACACTATAGTCACCCAGACCACTTCAGCTCGATGAAGTGGTCTGGGTGCCAGGTCCCCTAAGTTTTAACCCTTCAGATGTAAACATAGCAGTTTCAGAGAAACTTCTATGTTTACATTGCAAAGTTAATCCAACCTCTAGTGGCTGTCTACCTGACAGCCACTAGAGGCACCTCTGCCATGCTGGATGCGAAATTCGAATCCAGTGTGCAGAACGTCCATAGGAAAGCATTGAGAAATGTTTTCCTATGGACTGTTTGAATGCACGCACGGCTCTTGCCTCTCATGCGCATTCCGCTTCACTCGTGAGCTGCCATCAGCGGCAGAGGAAAGGTCACTAGTGCCGAGGGATCATGGCACTGGATTAAGGTAAATTGCTGAAGGGGTTTTAACCCCTTCACCGCCAAGGGAGGGAGGCCCTGAGGTGGGGGGGGGGGAGGGGGGTCCTAAGGGTTTAATTTATTTATTTCAATTGGTTTAATTTAATTTAACAAGTTTGTCTTCCTGACACTATAGTGATCCTTTAAGTAGTGCGATCAGGCTTCAACAGTTAAGAAAAATATAAACGAAATAAATAGTGAAAATATCTAAATACAGATAGTCTGTCCATGAAGAGGGTGGAGTAAGTAAATTGGAGGTGGGTCTGGACAGAAGGTGGGCAGGGCTAAAAAGACTCATAATCATATGCAGGATCCATAAATTGCTTAAGGGTGTACATTTTTTGCCACCTAAAAGGCAGCAGATTGAACATATGCTGAATTAAACATATGGTGAACATTAAGCCAGATGAAAATATCATAAATCATAACCTACATGGGGCAAATCACATCAGAACCTTGAAAAAAACAATATGTCAATGGAAGAATACAATAATATTCTGTCATATTGAGTACAGATCTATTGCTCCCTCTTGACTTCAAATCAGTTTGTTCAAATGTATATTTAGTTAATAATGAAGAATCCCTACTGAGTCCTCTAGCAAAACTGCAATAAAACAAATGTGTTTTCCATCAGCAAAATTTAGAGAAATTGAACATGTTTTCGATTACACAATGTGACAAAAGACTTAAAAAGTCACAAACAAAGATTATACATGCATGCTGAGCTTGATCAAGGACCATACTGACTCTGATCTGAAGCTGAACATTGTAATAGGCCCAGGCAGCTTACATTATGAAAGAGAAAATATACTGGTCACCATTAACTTTTAACCATGAAGTCTTTTGTTTAAAAGCAATACATAACTTTTTTATACATTAACAGCTACCAACGACTTAAAAATAATTATATTATAGATGTACCACAGAAGATTTTTTTTATTTATTTCTTCATTTAATTCTTCAGTTTTTTTTTTCTTTGCACAATTTGAGTACTCAACAAATTAAATGTTACTGCTTTGCTTGTTAACTAGAATGCATGAATTAATTATATAATTCAGGAGATTGTGAGCTTTTCAATGGACACAGACAGAAAAGATGAAATCCTTTTAACTACTCTGCAGTGGTAGTTATATATATATATTTTTTTAAAAGTACAGAATTTGGCTACCATGTTTTTAAATGGAAAAGAAAAAACAGATTTTTTTTTTATTGATTTGTGTATGCTATCAGCTATTGGTTTAATTTAATTGTATTCAGCAGTGATTTTGTCACTACTGGTAAATTTAAATAAAAAAATTAAAAAAACTAATAGCCAAATTAAAATACAACACCAGAATTTCACTAACAATTATTTTACATAAACATCCTAAAGTTTTGCTAATTTCTGCACCCTTTCATTTTAACAGTGCTATACAGAAAATAATTTTGTGAACTATAACAAACGAGTTATTTCCCTGTACTTGATATCTGAGCACACATAATTAAGAGAAGCCGTATTCCAGGCACATTGATTAATTAGATCTAATATGAAGAAAGAACAGGAAAATGAGTTGAGAAGCATGATATGAAACACAGCGGGGTCCAACTTTGTGCCTGCGAGCTGTTTCCAACAAATAATGATTAAAAAGGAAATTAGCATTATTTTCTATTTTATGCAGAGGTCATAGATATTAAAGTCACAAATTTAATTTTAGTCTGTGGTTGATCTTCTATTTAGGTAATAAGTGGTGGACAGAGACTAATGACGTGATGTTGGGGGAAAATGTACTTCTGTATTTAATTGTGGCATACAGTGGTTATGATGTGGCATACAGCGGTAATTAGCAATTTGTAATCATAGTCAGACTAATAAAAGTGTTTGTTTGTGTGTCTGTATCTATATGTGGTTGTGTATAAAACTCTTGCTGCAGAGACCAGCCTTGTTTCTAGGTACTTGATAGTTGGTGAGGAGTGAAGAACCATTACAGCTGCATTGTTTCAGATGATTCTTGACTCTTGAGAGACAAAAATTAGATCTCTCATCTCGAGTGTGTAGGGGCTAGTAAGGCTGTGTAAGTCACAGGCAAGGGAGGTGGGGTTAGGGCTTTATAAACAAAGTGATTTCATTCCTAAATGGCAAAAAATGGAACAGTGAGACTGTGGTGGCATGATCTATACACCAAAACGGCTTAATTAATTTAAAGTGGTTTTGGTCACTATTTCATCTGATTGATGGAGAATCCTACTAATGAAACATTCCCAAGTGCACCTCAAGCACAATATTCAAGAAAATGTGAAGAAAAGTGAGCCGTACAAAGGAACATAAGGATAACACAATTTGATATTATATACATAAAATAAATGTCTTAAATTGTCTACATAGAAACATGGCTCTATGTTAGTGCTAAGCATACGACAGAGATTGTCAGAATTCATGTAAAGCATGTAGATTATGTGTGCATGATGACTTAATGATGATGATAATATTCTATGTTTGTTTCTTTAAAGGGATCCTCTAAGCACCAAAAATAACTTTAGCTTAATTAAGTGGTTTTAGTGTATAGATCATGCCCCTGCAATCTCACTGCTCAATTCTCTGCCATTTAGGAGTTAAATCACTTTGTTTATTCATCCCTAGCCACACCTCCCCTAGCCAACTTCACTTGGAACATTAAGTAACATATACATATATATATATATATATATATATATATATATATACACACACATAGTGTGGCTCAATAGGCTAACTATTATGCAAAAAGGGTAACAGGTAGAAGGCTGAATCATTGGTTTAGTTTAGGTGCACATGTGCCTATGATACACTTAGCTGTCCCTAGTCTGATTGCTGAAAGCCACAGATGTTTGTTAACGTTGCATAGTTGGAGATGGGATGGAAGCTGTATTCCTGGGACAGAAGGATTCTCACAACATTGTGTTCCAGCTTCTAAAGGACTTTAACCCCTTAAGGACACATGACATGTGTGACATGTCATGATTCCCTTTTATTCCAGAAGTTTGGTCCTTAAGGGGTTAAATAACACTTTAGAGTTAGTGTCACAAGCGTGGGCTATAGGCCCAGCCGAGACAGTGGGGAGAGTGTGGAAGTGACAGGGTTAATGACACCAGACCCCTGGTTACCTGTTGCTAGTCCCAGCAACCACTCAATTAACCCCTGCAATCCCTTCTACACTAACCCCCTAGTACACACTTTACTGCCACCACCAAGACTTTTAAACCCGGGCGTCTTAGGTTACCCCACACACAGGAGAATTATAGTATCACAGTTCTACTTTTACTGATCAAACGCATATAGTTAACTCTTTTTGGTAACGTGTTTACCTGAGCTTTCCTCTGGAGAGTGAAGCTCATAGAGAACAGAGACACAAGCTGATTAAGTAAACATTTAATCTGACAAAAAAAAAAAAGATTCACAGTGCTGAGCACAAAATACAGAAATAAATGACATACAGATAACAAATTGCAAAATGGTACATAAAATAAAATAGGAGAAAACACAAGAAATTCCTTACATGTAGTTACCCCATATAGAATTCTTGTGGGAGTGTTAGATGGTATAGGTCTCCTAGAAGTTGCTGACAAAAGAAAAATGAATAACTGACTGGATAGTCCAATACCCTCATTAATCTATCAAAACTAGTTGTTTCTCAGTGGGCAGACCCCTGGGGGGATCAGAGGGGGTTGGTCTGGCAGTTTATTGTCCACTCTATGCAGTTCCTTGTGTCCAGCTCTGGTGATGGCTATCTAGATGTTTTATGGTCTAAGCCTGGTGCCAGATCAAAGACCACAATAAACGTCATCCCAAGGTTTACAAAAAAAACAACTCTTAACATATCTCAACACATATCAAACACCAACTCATGCTTTTGGCATGACAGTTAGGAATACAGATTTGTATTCCTAACACTCTAGTGTCCTTGTTTGTATTCTTATTAAGGTTTCCCCTGATGCAATACAAATTCAAAAATGTAAAGAATTACTTCTTCCAGACTTAAAGCTCCAACAGCACTGCTCAACTCTCCACCTTCCGCGACTTCACAGAGGAAGTGTGGCCTCCTTCGCTATGGTCCAATCCAATGCTGATAGTATCAATGTAAACATTCTATTTTAGTGAACAGGACACATATACTGCACCCAGACAATCTCATTGAGAACAAGTGGTATGGGAGACTATAATGTTTCTTTAAACATTCCTTCCAGATCTCCTTTACCTATATCTTTTACTTATATCAGTGCCCTGGAAACAAGAAAATACGCAAATAAATTGCACTTTAAAACAGGCTAGAGCAATAAACATGTACACTAAATATGAAATATAAACATGACATGACAGCCAAGGGGATAAGGGAGCTTAAAAGAGCACTATAGGATCAGGAACACAAACATGTATTCCTGACCCTATAGTGTTAAATTCACCATCTAGCCCCTCTGGTCCTCCCTTATCCTCCTAAATATAGTATAATCTTATCTTTATTCCAGTCTGATGCTGCTGGCTCTGCCTCTGATCTGCCTGCTTGGCTGACATAATCACAAGTGTTTATCCCATAGGAAAGCATTTGATTAGCTAAGACTGTCAAGGAGACAGATCCAAATCTGCCAAACACAGCCATTTTCCAATAAACATCTCCTCACAGAAAGCATTGAATCAATGCATATTTATGAGGAAAGTTCAGTGTATCCATGCAGAGGGTGGAGACACTGAATGGCAGTGCTTCATACTGTGCAGTGTCCCTTTAAGTTTAGTGGGGGGGTTTCATGCCAGGTCTTATAGTTCACGGTAACAGCAAACATGGCTGCGCACTGCATACGCTAATATGAAAACAAGTGTAAAAATTACAAGACAAGACAAAAGTGGAGTAAAAATATTGCGTGTACAATTGCATTCTGATTTGTGCTGTATGTCATATATTGTTTTCTCTTCAGTTTCATTATTTCTTAAAGTCAAATCTGTTTCCATCCTTTGAACACAGTATTTTACTGCTGCTTTTTATGTTAAGCTTTACAGTTCTTTAAGAACAAGGACAAAATGCGCCATTTAATCATTAAATATATAATGTAATAGATAATGTTCTCAATTAATGCTGCAGTATCATCTACAAAAGTAATAGTACCATACATTAAACATGGTAATGAGTAAATCTGGCATTTTTATTGAAGAGCAATAATGTAATTAATAATAATGTTATCACAAAAAAAAAATCACTTAAAGGAGCACTGCAGTGGAATATAAAAAAACCTATATTCCTAACACGATGGTGTCCCTCTGCTCCACGCACTCCCCTGATGGCAAATAAAGGGCTAAAAACACTTTTTTTTTCACTTATCTGATTGCTGCTCCGATGTCACTCCCTGCTTGCTTGAGCTCCTCTTGCACCAGTGTCACAGCTACCCGGAAACAAAATGTGCATGCAATGAATCAATGCTTTCCTACAGGTTTTTTCAAGACGCTTGACATTCTCATGCAATGTGTGAGGAACTCCAGTGTCATTTCAGGAAGTTAAACTTCGGGAAAATGCAGGAAGAGCCTCATCCATTGAGGAGACAGCCACTAGAGGCAGTCTTGAACCTGCAATGTAAACAGGGTAAACCCTCTAGTGAGATAAAGTGGTATGGGTGCCTATAGTGTCCCTTTAATAAGTTCATTATATATATGTGCTCAAAAAAATATTGTTTTTTAATTTTAATTAACAAAGCTTTCCAAAGTGGCTAAAAACCATCTATATGCCAGATCTGTATATTTTACAAATACCTCAATATATATATCTGGCTTCATTTGATATACCGTATATACTCGAGTATAAGTCGAGTTTTTCGGCACATTTTTTGAGCTGAAAAACCCCCACTAGACTTATACTCGAGTCAATGTCTGTATTATGGCAACTTACATTGCCATAATACAGACCAGGACAGCCAGGCTCATTACAAACCTGCCGGTCCTGTTGGGGGCTGGCAGCGAGCTGTAACTTACCTTTCCTGCAGCTCCTGTCAGCTCCCTTCACCTCCGTTCCGGTCAGCTCCCCTGTAAGCTCCACTGTAAATCTCGCGAGAGCCGCGGGGTTAGAGCGTTGCCACGGATTACCATGGCAATGCTCCGCGCGGCACTCAGACCGCGAGACTTACAGTGGAGGGGAAGGGAGCTGACCGGCAAGGAGGAGAAGGGAGCTGACAGGAGCTGCAGGAAAGGTAAGTTACAGCTTGCTGCCAGCCCCCCTCCTACACAGCCCATCAACCGGACCACCAGGGAATGAGAGCCCCCCTCCCTGGCCAGCTAACAAGCAGGGAGGGGGGGGATGAAAAAAAAATATAAATAAAAAATGAAATAATATTAAAATAAAAAAATATTAATAATATAAATAGAAAAATAATAATAATAACCAAAATAATAAAAATGCCTACCCCCACCAAGGCTCTGCATCACATACACACACTGCATTCCTACACACACACACACTGCATTCATACACACACACACACTGCATTCACACACATACACACACTGCATTCATACACACACACACTGCACTCATACACACACACACACACACACTGCATTCATACACACACACACACTGCACTCATACACACACACACACACTGCACTCATATACACACACCCACACTGTATTCATACACACACTGCATTCATTATATACACACACTGTAAATAAATATTCGATTAATATAATTGTTTTGGGATCTAATTTTATTTAGAAATTTACCAGTAGCTGCTGCATTTCCCACCTTAGTCTTATGCTCGAGTCAATACGTTTTCCCAGTTTTTGGGGGTAAAATTAGGGGTCTCGACTTATACTCGAGTATATACGGTACATTAGACTTTTCTGGGAAATTGAAATTAAAGCATTTTCCCGAGTTAGGAATAAAGATATATAAATATCTTTAAATCACTGTTGCTTCTCTTCTTTTTGTATCTTTTGCTACTTATCACTGTAGATACAGTATCAAAGGGATAAAATGTATTGGTATAATTATATTTCAACATACTGTAATCATGATCAAGCCAAGAAAAATAATTTATTAGAACATATACTTTACATAAAATGCAACATGCATGTCAAAACGTACTGTGCGTCAGAAAAACATCACTGCTCTTAACCACTCAAGTGCAAAGAATCTGAAGAGACAAATGGAGAATCTCACCGTATCTTCACTTAAGAGGATGAATCACTGGAATGCACGAAGGACAGCTTATGAATTTACTCTTGGAGTGCTAGATAGCACACAAAAACAGGCTGTTTCTTACAAATATTATGATACTGGAAGTGTTAAAGGAGGGAGGCCTGAATTAATGTATAAATATCAGTATTAGCAATGTTGATCAAGATACGGTGAGACTCTCCAAGGAATATACTACATTGGACATTAGTATCCATCCTAACAGCGAAGAAAAATGATGGTTAAAATATATATTTTGAAGCAAATATAATTAACCAAAAGTTCTATAGTGCAGGAATATACAATCATAAAGAATACATATATATTTTAATGTAATAATATTGGCTGCATTTTATTCTGTATTGGAACCTGTACATGTGTAGAACAGAGTACACTTAAAGCGGCACTGTCATGCCGAATCCCGTTTTTTTTTTAACCCCTCTCCCGCCTCCACTACATCCAATAGACCCACTAGTCACCCCCAAATGCCCCTAAGCCCCCCACATTACCTATTTTTAAATCCTTATTTTCTGCCCCGATCTTGATTCAGGGCGCCGCCATCTTTGTGTGGGTAGGTGAAGTCCCTCAGGGACACGTCATCAGCCCACACTAGGCAGACACTGAGATTCCCGCACATGCCCAGTGAAACACCTGGACATGCGAACGGGAATTTCAGCTATTCACTCATTCATCAGACAGACGAATGAGTGAATAGGTATATCAGCCGAACAAACAAACAAACACAATGTATCAGTGTATGTTTGTTCGTTTAGTTTATTACAAGGAGGGAGCTACCGGCATGCAGCTCCCTCCTTGTAATATGTAACTATAGAAGCGGCAGGGAGCAGTGCTCCCCACCACTTCATAAGCCCCCCAGTACCCCCTCTCACTCTATGGGGGTCAATATGACCCCCATAATAGCACAAGGGAGATTAAAATCTCCCAAATGCCCCTACTCGCTATACCGCGAGTAGGGGCATGTCTACTAAACAGTGAGCAGCCTATGGCTGCTCACTGTTGAAAAAAAAGACATAAATTACAATAAGGGGGGGCGGACCTATTGTCCTCCCCCCCCTCCCCCACCCTGAGCGGCGGGTGGGGGCCATGAAGATAATGAGGGGGGGGGGGACCTACTGTCCTCCCCG
>OW240920.1:45521849-45549084 GCA_933207985.1 Pelobates cultripes | reverse complement strand
CCCTACTCGCGGTATAGCGAGTAGGGGCATTTAAGTTACTAATACTAAGTAATCTTTACTTAGTATTAGTAAATTTGGCTGAAAGACCAATTTAGTTCTTTCAGCCTTTTAGTAGATAGCTCCCTGATACCGTGGGAATTAGGGAGTTATCTACTAAGCGGCTGCAAGATGCAGCCACAGCAATGAATAGGATCAGAGTTTCATTTATTAGAATGAAATTCTGATCCGAATAAAGTGCCGAATTGCGTTCTAAAAGAAACGAACAGACTGTTGTCATTCAGTTAGAACGCAATTCGGCAGTTTAGTGTAAAGTGACAGGAAGCATTGTGGGAACACTGAGGAAAGCTAGGGATCATGGGAAAATTGCTCTGACCAGCGGAAATGAAGCACACTTTGCTCCTCCGCTGGTCAGAGCTGGTCAAGCGGAGGAATCCTCCATAAGGCAAAGAGTCCCTACTTTGTCTTATGATTTTAAAGAAAACTAAAGAAGACAGGAAGAAAAGAATAACAGATCCTGAGAGAGGGGGAGAAGAGGAAGAGATTGAGGAAAGGTAAGTTCGGCATGACAGTGCCGCTTTAACACCTAACGCGTTTCGTGGCTCCAGGATAACTTCAACAGCATAACAAATTGCTACAAGCTGAAACCAAGGTCGTGGTGGTAAAACCCAGGAGGATCAATTGTTGAATCACATGATGGTCCCAATCACAGAAATTCTGTGAAATTGAAAATGTATGAAATGTATTATTTATTGATGTAGCATTTGGAGATAATTCCTTATTACTTTTGTGTATATGTAATTATGAGTAAGAGTTATTGTTGTTGTTTATATTCATTCCAACAATTTCTACATATTTTTATTATATACAGTATATTGCATTCTTTATAAACGGATGTAACAAAATGCAGAAACAGCACTGTAAAGCATTATGCTCTAATTCAGATAGATATTTCCCACAAAACCAAA
This sequence comes from Pelobates cultripes, assembly GCA_933207985.1. Taxonomy (NCBI): domain Eukaryota; kingdom Metazoa; phylum Chordata; class Amphibia; order Anura; family Pelobatidae; genus Pelobates; species Pelobates cultripes. The sequence goes on along the minus strand of OW240920.1, from coordinate 45,548,119 downwards.
AATAAATACAACTCCCTGTAAAGAACCACGTAAAGTATAAGAAGCATCTCGTAGAAAGCTATTAGTAACATAAAACAACAATGATGTAAATGTATTCAGTATTCAATTGTATGCAACATATACTCTGTTACTGAATGCACACATATAATTATGGTTTTATGTTGCTAATATTGTTCTAAGATGTAGTTTCTTTTATATATGTTTACATATTGTGTGTGTGTGTGTGTGTGTGCGCGTGCATGTGTATATGTAGATATATATATATATATATATATATATTATGTAAGCCCCCCACATTCCATGCAGCCAAAACAGCTCTGATGTGTTGAGGCACGGACTCCCCAAGGCCTCTGAATGTGTCTTGTGGTATCTTAGCAGCAGATCCTTTAAATCCTCTGAGTTGCAAGGTGGGGCTTCCATGGATCAGGTTTGCTGTTGAAGCACATCCCACACATGCTCAATCAGAGTGAGAGCTGGGGAATTTAGAGGTCAAGGCAAAACCTTGAACTCTTGTTCCTCAAATTATTCCTGAACATTTTTTGCAGTGTGGAAGTGGGCATTATCCTACTGAAATAAACTACTGCCATCAGGGAACACATTGCCATGAATGGGTATGCGTGGTCTGCAACAATCTATAGGTTTGGTGGTACGTGTCAAAGTAACATCCATGTGAATGCCAAGGTTTCCAGCAGAACATTGCCCAGAGCATAACACTACCTCCTTCTTCTCATAGTGCATCCTACTGCCATCTCTTTCCATGTAAATGAAGCACACACACCCGGTTATCCACCTGATCGAAAAGAAAATGGGATTCATCAGACCAGGTAACCTTCTTTCATTGCTCCATGGTCTACTTCTGATGCTCACTAAGGCACTTTTGACAGTGGACATGGGTCATCATCGGTCTGCAGCTACTCAGCCCCATATGCAGCAAACTGTGATGCACTGTCTGCTCTGACACCAAGCTGTCATGGCCAGCATTTTTTTCAGCAATTTGAGCTACATCTATGTGATTGGACCAGAAAGCTAGCCTTCACTCCCAATGTGTATCAATGAGCCTTGGGCACCCATGATCCCGATATCATAAAATACAACAAAACAGGTTGCGCCAAAAGGTGTGAACAGATAGAATAATATAATAATAATACAAAAAAGTCCAACTATTCAGTCCAAATATCGCAATCCCAGCTGTTTCTGGATTCTTGGGGAATGTTGGTTCTTGGTTAAGGTGCTTGTAAATATATGTAGGGAGACATAAAATGACAAATAATAGTGCAGACTGTTTTGGCAGAAAAATAGGGCTCACAACAGTAGTATATGAGGTAGCACTCACATGTTATGGAGCTTAGCGCTAAGCGCTAAGTAAAATTGCTTGCAGCAGTACAATCCCCACTGTTGGATATAAATTTTGAGGCAAATATCTAGATGTGCAGGTAGGTATATGAAAGAAGAAGAAAATATCCAATAGTGCTCACTGTGAACATATTGTATACATGTAATTGTATTATACTCACATTTGATAGAGCATTAAGTTGCTCAAATATCTGCGCATGGGTGGTATAATCCCCACCAAAGATATGATGGTAAATAGTTGTCCAGATCTGAAGTTAAGTGTGCCAGGAACAAATAAACTTGTAAAATTGCATACAAAGTGTAATTAATGGCCTATCACAAGAAAGTGAATTAAAACCAAATATACTTTAATGCTTAAAAGAAATAAAACATAAATGTTACAATATTACACAATGCGTTTCACTATGAAAGGCTTTTTCAAGTGCAAAAAGAACACCATGATCCTGATGCCAGTGTTCCTTCCTTGCACCACTTTTGGTAGGTACTAACCATTGCATACCAAGAACACCCAACATGACTTGCCATTTCTAAAATGCTCTGACCCAGTTGTCAAGCCACCATTATTTAGCCATTGTCAGAGTCACTTAGATCTTTTTGCTTGCCCATTTTTCTTGCCCATGGAATTGAACTGACTGGTCAGTTGCTGCCTAATATATCCCACCGCTTGACAGATGCCATTATAATGATGTAATCATAATATTCACTTCACTTCACCTGTTAGTGGTGTTTAATGTTGCAGTTTATCAGTGTATATATATATATATATATATATATATATATATATATATATATATATATATGTGTGTGTCCAGGACAAAAACAGCCGAACAAACCTTAAACATATAAGATGCAATTATAATATAATTCGGTTGTGTTGTGCAAAACCGACGAGTGGTCAGGCCTGTAATAAAGAGGGCCCAACTGTTAAGATTAAATAAGAAAGGGGTAAGGTGGGTGGGGAGATTCCAAAAAACGATAACAGGTAAGAAGGGGTCACCTGGGTTTAAATAGGCCGAAAAACCCTCTCCCACAATTTCAAGCTTACACCTTTTATATATAGTCACTACAATAAATTATAATTGAAAAGTAAAATACGAATCTTATCGTTATGTTATCTTTTTTCACAATAGTTTTTTGTTTTATATATTCTCTTTACATATAATGTTTCCTTATCGCTCCTAACAAAATATAATACACCAGGCATTACAAGCATTAAGCAAGAATAACAACGCAATTTAGAGATGTATAATGTCTACACCAAGCACGTCAAACTCAAATACTAGCACGGACCAAATAAACAAGGTTTAAGTTTATGTGGGCCGCAAAAAAAAAAAAGCAAACTTACATTTTCATAGAAACGTAGATTTATTTTGAAAAGTACAGAAAAAACAAACAAAAAAAACAGCACCCCCCTCTTCTAAACCCCAGCAACCCCCTCTACTAAACCCTAGTCCCTGTTTAAAAAAAAACAAAAAAAAAACCCAATATTAGCCAACAAGCAGACTCCACTCACATTGCCGCTGCCAGTATGCGACTCCAGAGTCCAGCCTCTGGTATACTCCCAATGGCGCCGTCAGTACCATGTGCCAAAGCAGATCCTCCCACTACTACTTGAAACCCTATGAAGGTGGAGCATGTTGACGTCACGTCGGAATGTGACATGGCGTTGCGTGCCTCCATGCACCTCCAGGTCCTCCACTGTCCAGCCGCGGCCATTGCAACACTGACCAGCACACACTCACTGACAGACAGACACACACACTCACTAACAGACACACTCACTGACACACACACACACACACACTCACACATTCTTGCACACACTCACAAATCATTTTATTTATTGCTGCCTAACTTGGGGATCTGGTGTGGGGCTTCTCCCTGGGGTCCAGTGGGGATCTTCTCTCTGGAGATCTCCCTTCCTGCTCCTCACTACTCCCTCATGCACGTAGTTTAGTGGTGCTGGGATGACGTCATATTCCGGCAACCGGCATCAACACAGAGGGCGCATGCGAGGGAGCAGTGAGGAGCAGGAAGAACAGACTGAGCTCCCTCACTGCCAGCTTCCTCTCCCTCTGGCCGGGTAAATTTTAGCAGAGTAGGCACCTGCAATGTGGGGAAAGCAGGTGCCTACTCTGCCTTAACAGTAAGCATGTCAAACTCGCGGCTCGCTGGGCTGCAAAGATATTCATAATGGGCTGCATGCGGCCTGCGAGTTTTACATGCTTGGTCTACACTGTACTTCAAGTAGATTTCAAAATGCTCATCAGGGTTATTCACTAAAAATATTTATTGCCAGGAATTCAAAGCGTAATTTTGAAATCCAAGCAAAAATAGCTGAACTGAAAACATATCTTGGAAATTTCACAAGACTTTTTATACATAACCTCCAATATTCTTGCTTTCCCAGCCTCCTGAAATCCATTGTGAGTGGGAGGAGGCAACATTTGACCTTTAACCCCACTTCCTGCCACCATATTGTTATGGATACAGATCTTTATAGCTAAAAAGATGAATTACTATATAACAGAAGAGGCACACAAACAAGCTTCCACTGCACTGCCAATGAGAATAGCAGACAAACTCACTGCCAAAGGGGATGCCCACTGATTGGAGCTTGCACCACTCATGAAGTGGCACTGGAGGGGAAATAAACCCAGAGGGGATTGCAAAATGACAATACCTCCAAGTGCCACTTTGGTCTGATTGACCCACTATGACCTGTGCAGTACCAACACTGCTTAGCCAGGACGCCCCCTCCACTTTTGGTATGGGGATGGTGAATGAGGTCCAGCTTGATCACGAATCATCAACGCACTCTGAAGTTATTCTATGAATAGCCTTAATTGTACTTTCTAATCTATGGGCCCAAGGAAGCTGGTTTAGGTCTACTCGTGGTTACTTCAGCTGTGAACGTACCAGACTGGCAAATATTTCCAAAATAGCTGAACTGGAAAAATAATACGATTGAGGATTTTTCCCACTAATCAGGGCAAAATCATATTGTTCTGGTATCTACTGTCACAACTCATTGTTTAGAGAACAAACCTCTTTATTACTTACTTCAGTACCATCAGTCATTTGTATCAACCAACCTCTTCATCTGTTGTTGATGTGTGGATCTTTTTAGAAATACAAACCAAAATAGCCAAAATTCACTTTTATAATTTGAAGAACACTGATGGGTTTATTAATAAAAAAATAAAAAATGAATAAAAAAAAAAACAGTTGGTATATTGAAAACCAAATTCTGCTATTGTGACCTATCTTTGCATGTCGGCGGCAAACATCCTACACATTTAGTGAATAAACACCCCAAGTTCTTTAGCATATAAAGCACAACTTACCATACATGCAGCAAGTAGTCATGGTTAGTTTACTAAATAACTGATATTACAGGTGCTCCACGACACAGTGACACCTTGCTTTTTTTTATTGAATGTTTTAAGTAAATCGACTTAAACTCAACATCTGTCTGGATTTAATTTATTTCCAGATAAATTACATTAAAAACACAAGCTGAAATAGAACCAATCCCCCCCCTCCCATTCATATGTGTTAAATATCCACAGCCAATCCCTTAGTAAAGAGTAAGCATGTCAGATGCATAGTGGGTCAGTTAACGCACAGCTGTAAAACAATGAGTCTTATATGGGATACGAAAGCTAGTTTGACATTTGAGCATTGCTTGAGATAATATGTAGGCACATTGAGAAATTGAGAAGAGCCGGGATACTCTTGTTTCATGATTGACTTCTCCATGGCATTCAGCTTAGTAGATTTCAATTACTCGCTGGCTGAAGCTCAAGATGGATCGACTTGGGAATAAAAAGGAAAACTTGACCGGCTAAAGTCAGTAAAAAAAAATAAAAATGATTTACACATCCTCTTAAAGCAAACCAACTCAACTCTGGCAAAAAAATAAAAATTCTCCTCCTTGACATGCAACATTAAGTATTAATAGAGAGTTATTATATTGCCGATCCATCACAATGGGTTTTCTTGAGTCTGTGTGTACGTGGCTTTCTAATTATCTATAAGCTGCTACCAGGCACATTTGTGAGTGCCAATCATTTATTGCCAATTTACATAATCAAGAAGTGCTGTTGATAATAAGGGAACCCTTTAGAGCCGACACATTTGCATATTTCTCGAAAATCGTATGCAGAGATGGAGAAGGTCAGGGTATCTGACTTAAATAAATGGAACCTTTCTTAATCCTTGCTAACTAAAACAGAAAGATGAATGTTCTCCTTACTTATTCTTCTCTTTCATCTAATGTCTCGCTAAATATTCTTCTATGTTCATAATGAATAGAAGGGAGAAGGGCAGAAATGGATTGCTTACATTCTTACAGCTTTATATCACAGTTTACATTCTGTGTTTTATATTCTACACTCACTTAACTCGTTTTATTTTATAGCACTGTTGGAGATGAAGAATTCACTAGGGAGCAGAAATCCGGGCAGCAGAATATGAATGAGTTTATTCTACGACTAGCCTTAAGGTTTTCAATGATTATATTAAATGGGCAGTGGAATATACTGCTGTACGGCCACTGCAATTGTTTTTTTATTCTACTGTGTATCATTAATTAGCACACATCAGCACAAGGTGTAAATCACTGCTAGAGGCATGTAGAGTTCTCCACGTCTTGCTAGCAGTCAGCTGGAGCTCCCTATAGACAAGAAATACAAAGCACCACCACAAATGTAAGAACACCCAGAAACTATACTCCATTGCAGGCTTTAATATGGCTTATTGTGCTATATAGTCCCTAAAGGGACACTATAAGCACTATGACTATTTCATCTTATTGACTTAGATAAAGTGCTTGGAGCCCCCTGTCACTGTCCCACCATTCAGTACTAAACCATGTTTGACCCGTTTAACACTGAATGAAGATCCTTGGCCGCCCACAGCCCGGCCCCCACTGGAGATATGGATAAGGGAGAGATTACACACCTACTTAGTAAAATCAATCCATACCAGCAATGGTTGGTTGTGATAGTCGGTGAGCCAATCCTCTCAGCCAATCACCACTGCCATTTGCTACTCATGTTAATGCTTCCACTTTAGCCCAAGCAGCACAGAGGGGATGGGCTGCTGGGGACATTAAAAACCATTTAGCACTGAACAGAAGGGCAATGTCAGGGAAGTTCAATCACTATAACCACTTCCAGGAAGGATCAGATTAACATAGGGGCTGATGGAGATGCAGCTCTAGGCCCTTGCCTATGGAATAGGCCCACTGATTTTTAAAAATATATATATATTTATTTTATTACTGCTCTTCACATGCTCTTGCTTAAGTAAGGAAACTAGAGGAATGTAGAGGAACAAAACTGGTGTGGACTGGCTGACAAAGAAATTAGTCAAGGTAAAGCTGAGTTTGCGCAATACGTAAATGCTCTTTCTGGTTCAGTCTCTCTAACACTGTGTCATGTTCCCTCTCTTCTTCACTCACTACATACACATTTTCTCTGTCTTAGACTATATAAAATGAGCTTCTGCCTGCTAGTAAGAAGATTGAGAGAGGAGTGGACCAGTGAGCGCTAGGGGACAGTCCATAGAAAGTGTAGAGCTAGATCATCATTAAACTAATTTATGCCAAGCTCAGGGTGCTTCCTGTACAGTATGCCCTTGATTGGTCATCCTGCATGATTTGCAGGCAGCCTGATGTGCATTTACACCATGCTGACCATCTAATTCTTTGTGCAGAAATGCCCCCTTTTTGGGCATGTTTGTCCCTTTGGGCAGTTCTGGCTACGTGATTCACATGTCACGTATCCTTCGTATCCATGTGGCAACAACAAAGATAATTACCTTCTGAAGATCAAGGGGAATGCCACTCGGCGGTCTTCTACCATGATGCTTGGTTTGTGCGGCATGTTGGTGCATGCTGGCCGCCGCGGACCCACGCAATTATATAGCTCCACGTCCGTCCATGGTAAAGACGACGTCAACGTGCGGGTGACGTCACGCAAAAGACGCACACGCACGTTTTGGGGTCAAGGGCTAGGTACAGCCAATCGGATCTGCAAGAGGGTTATTTAAACTCACTTATTCCTTAGCTCATTGCCCAGTCGTGGTTTCCCTTAGATGGTTATCCAAGAGTATATTCCTGATCGTGTTTTTCTATTTTTTTTTTACTTTGGCTTCATTTTGGCTTCCCTGATTTCTGGTACCCTTGACTTTTGGCTTTTCCTTATCGCTGTGTCTCGTTCCGAGTTCCTGACCTCGGTACGTTAAGTCGGGCCATTCTATGGTCTGGTAAGACGTTACCCTTAGTTCTAGGGTGTGATACTATTCTGCGTGCTGGATCAACATAATGATGACATCACATCAGTGGCCCACCCTTTACAACGCCCACCAAAATCCTTTTTCACCAGACACTGCTGTTAGGGGGTAAGGATCTACTTGAAAGATGAAAGTGAAAGATTAGCATAGGGCATGTGTTTTCTGATAGCTATATCCTATGTATTTACCTCCAGCACCATCTCTACCATACATGACACTTGGGAGGCATAACTGTTTTAGTGTCTTCCGTCGATGACATTCTGTAATTAGGCCCATCATAGTTGTCAGCACCAGGCCCAATGGACTCTTAATCCGACCCTGCTTCCAGGGCTGCCATCAGAGAGATACAGTCAGTACAGCTAAAGGAGGCCCATAACCTATATCCCTATTGTGCATATAAATATGGTGAGTACCACTGTACATTTATGCATTTGCAGGCCTTCTTGCTTCTGTAATGAAGAGAGAGCCCAGCAGAAGTTCAACCTCCAGCAGAGTCCTCTTACGACACTGCAACAAATGGCAACACTCCATGCGACACATACAGAAGAGAGCCTCTGCTGCCTGGGTTCCGAAGGTGTAAGGTGGTGTCTGTAGTGCTCTCTCTTCCATTTACAACCTGCTGTGCCATCAGACCACAGGGAATATACTGTGCCAGAGGTAAGGGAAGGGAGGGGTTAATAAATAACTTTATTATAAATTTTAAAAAACTTCTCACCTCCCACAACCCTTATCCAAAACCACAAACGCACACACTGCGTGCACTACACAGACACTGTAATCAGTACACACATTGCATTTACTACACAAACACAGATTCTGCATCCACTACACCCATTGCATGCACTACACAAACACTGCATCCACGACACACATTGCATTTACTACACAGACACAGATTCTGCATCCACTACACCCACTGCATCCACTACACAAACACAGACACTGTATCCACTAGGCACACTGCATCCGCTGCACACACTGCATCCACTACATACACACTTTGGGGGAGAAGAACAAAGGGGGGAAAAAATAAGAGAGCTGAAACATACAATTAAGTTTTTATTTAGAGTTGGACAAAACTACATACATTTAAAAGGATTCCTGTGCCAGCCTTGGTGGCAGGTTATTATTACCAATAAAAACTGGAAAGTGTATTTGGTTTAAAGGGACACTCTATTGCTCAAATACAAAAAAAAGCAAATACCCAAGGAGAAGTTTGCTGAAGGTGCTCTGAGCGATTGCTGCCTATTGAGTTTAGCTGCAGTGAGCTAAACAACCACAAGTATCAGATCCGAATGTCTGATTGACAGGGGTGTAATAAAGTTAATTCTATTGAAATCTTTACTTTGTATAAAGTTAACAAAATAAACACATTTGTGTCGCATAAAGCACTTAAATCAAGCTTAAAGGACCACTCTAGGCACCCAGACCACTTCAGCTTAATGAAGTGGTCTGGGTGCCAGGTCCAGCTAGGGTTAACCCATTTTTTCATAAACATAGCAGTTTCAGAGAAACTGCTATGTTTATGAATGGGTTAAGCCTTCCCCCTAATCCTCTAGTGGCTGTCTCATTGACAGCCACTAGAGGCGCTTGCGTGCTTCTCACTGTGATTTTCACAGTGAGAGCACGCAAGCGTCCATAGGAAAGCATTGTAAATGCTTTCCTATGCGACGGGCTGAATGCGCGCGCAGCTCTTGCCGCGCGTGCGCATTCAGTCCAGGAGGAGGAGAAGAGGAGGAGAGGAAGCAGAGAGCTCCCCGCCCAGCGCTGGAAAAAGGTAAGTTTTTAACCCTTTCCCCTTTCCAGAGCCGGGCGTTTTCCTGGCACTATAGTGGTCCTTTAAGTGCTTTAGGGATTTGGAGTACTCCTTTAATATTATTATTATTATTATTATTATTATTATTATTATTATTATTATATATTATTTACATTAAAAGCAATTTAATGGGTATATAAAAAAAAATACTTACACTGTTAAAAACCTTAATACTGAGAAGCCATATACACCATGACAACAATTAGAAAACTTGTATGAATGGCACTGAAATTGGAACATACTTACCTTCTATATAAATGTTCTCATTTTAGGAAACATACACTAAGACAGATACTGTCACTTAGGGCTTTGAGAAACACGTATTTGGAAGAAGATTAATAATTTAAGAGAAGGATATTTATAATTTATTATAAAATTTTGGAATTTTCCAACAGAAAAACAGGGCAAAACTAAAAGTTTGTTTGGAGACAGCTGTACATAATTGCCAGTTTTTTCCCCAGTCCAGATTTGTAGCGACCTCGATTGCCAAGAGGTGTGTGAAGCTTGTCTATAAAGTTGAAGAGAAACATCAATTAAATTTTCCAGTGACTGCACCTATATGCATGAACTTATATTTGATTTTCCCAGGTGGTTTGTGTTGCTAAGATTCTGGTTCTGCAAATAGTAAAATAAAGAAAAGCCACAGACACTGGAAATATAAGTAAAAGAAAAAAAAAGTGCAATAAATATGACAGAATGAACCTTTTTGGTAAACCAGACATTAAAATAGCAGTCACTCTGAGGACAGGCTAGAAATGTGTGAATGCTACTGTTGTACTGACCTTATTCAGTTCTCTAGACAGCTCTTTTTCCAAATGTTGCATCATAGCACTGCATGTTGTCTTGCGGTTGGATCTTACAAACCGCAGAGTACTTGAAATAACATCACCTGGAGAGAGGAGTTACAATTTAATAAACAAGTCACACCTTATTCACATGTAGATTATACTGAAATGGTGCAGTAATCAATGTGTTTTTTTTTTTTATAAGCATTAATATATTAGTACCTTCTCTTATATTTTTTAAATTATTTATAATGATAGTGTTCTCTCCTCAATCAGCTTTCTTGTATAATATTCATAACAAATGTATTAAATGGCATCTCATAAAGTATTTAAAAAATCAAGGGTACATTAAATTTCTCTAAAGTATTAAGTCAGAATTTTCAACCACTTTTTGTAACTTGAAAAAGCTGCAGAGTTGCACAAAAGAAACAAGGAACGTTAAAGGTGAATATATATATATATATATATATAGTGTTTTATTTTGGCTTATGTTTCATTTATTTTATTGTATAATGCAGCAGAAAATGTAAAAAAAAAATGAGAGTTAAAAATTGTGATTGCAGGTGAATTTATTTATTTAGTAAGAATATCTATTTGAACCTCTTAGCCTATCAAGCACGTTTTGTTTGAAAAAATATTAGCATAACATTCATTTGAAACATGAGATGCATAGTTACCCATTTAATTCTCTCCCTTCCCTGACTATAGGAATGGTATGATCTTTACAGCATTCCCTCACGGTTTGGAAGGTTAAAAGGCTGTAATTTATAGCCCAATTGTAGACATTAAATGAGTGCAATGTGGTTCTAGAACATCCTTCCAAATGAATTAAAGCTTTACGAACTACATTTTGCTTTTCCCAAATAAAAGGAACATAAAAAAACATATATACTCATAGTCAATGGGTTAAAGTATGGTCCTTCCAATCACTTGTACATAGACACATATTACCACACATTCATTAACATGTACTCAAACACGGTATTGAAAACAATAGCACACAAACAAACTTAAACACACACATTTACAGAAAGACATCAACACACATACACACACACACTTTAACACATCTACTAACTCACTAACACATATCAATAGACACACCACAATTTATATTTTTATTTTCCAACTCCCTCAACAGGGGTTAAGAGATGCACAAAATGTGGACACATAAAGCGGCTTAAGAGTTAAGGAAGCTCTTATCCGCACACAATGGGGTGCGTTTGGTGCAGAGAGACACAATGGGGGGGTTGGGGGGGGGGTTGAAGAATTTAGACATAAAACTTTGCAGTTCTTAGGAGGAGTAACAAACAGTTCCATCTTTGTTGTTAAATAGCCTAGGTATGCCTCTGTATCAAGCAACACAGGCTACCCTCTTTCTCCCTAGCAGCTCACAACACATCGGACAAATGGTGGGTTGAACCAACTGCATGTCTCTGTTTTGTCATGTGGCTGTGTTTCAAATTATATTAACATAAAGGCAATGGGGACTTCTCTACCTAAATTTCTATTAGACCTCCCATGAGACATCTTTTTCAATAAAATTACAGGTAAAGTAATGTTTGAACACAGCAATTGTTGATATAGTTTAGATTCTTGTTTATAAAACACATTATAGATAATGTTGCTCACACTACCACAAATGCAGTCTGCTGTAGAATAAAAGCAATTTTGATGGTTATTTTGAAAGTATAGATATTGAATGAGGTTTACAAAATGGATAGAGCAAATAAATATTACTGTGCGCTGATCCTTTGAATTTTATGTGTTTAAATGCTAACAAATTTCATGTTAAACATGATGCAGCTGAAACTTTTGCACACAATAATTTTGTTACCGGATTGCTATTTTATAATAAGATTACTAATGGAAGTATTTTGGCAGACAATTTCCTGTACATCTTTGTTATACACTCATACATACTCAAAATTCTACATTCTTTGAAATCTAAAGAGTGATTCTTAGGAGCTATGGGTTCCATATAGGAGTTCAAATCAATTTACTTGGACTTGTGCTGAAAAAAATAGTATTGTGGCAAAATTTCTCTGAAAGGGCTATTTAACAACGTACATAAATTTGCCACAAACCCATTAAAGCTCCAACCGGAGGGAAATCAATCCATAGGAAACCATAGAAAAACATAATGTAATTTGCTATTTTACTGGCTGACGAAAAACATGGGATACAAGTGCAACACCTATTAAGACTGTGCATAAGGTCTTACTAAATTGGCTACACTACACCATTTAACTCTTATTAATTTATATGATGCTCTGCTGTTACTTGTGGCTGAAAGTCAAAGTCAAAAAGCTGTAATCAAAACATTCTGGAATTAGTTAATGCTGAGGTCTGTGAGACCCCATCATTTAAAGAAAGTCAGCTGATCAGTTCCCTTACACCGAGACAGGCCACTGGACTACGATATAAGCAGGAAAAGTCAAATGCACGGCCTCCCCTCTTCCACCATCCATTAGAATGTTGAATAGAGGGTGATGTTTTAATGCATATCCTCTGGCCATTTATAGGTAATACTAATAATAAGAGCAAGGGGATGGAATAGCCTAGATCTTTCACCCTATCAATGCCATACAAGATTTAACAACTTTAGACAAATAATTTAGAAGTGAAATGTCATTAACACATTACTCGAGCATCTAAAAAGCAATGCTTTGGGTGGTTCTAAGGCGAACCCTGATTTTTTTTTTATCAATCTGCTAGAATACAATTTGACAGAAACGAATGAGACGGCAACCATGACTTCCTATAATGTTAAAAAATCTATTCTTTGCACCTGAGTCAGCATAAGAATATAGAGAAGAGGAGAAACAATATTTCGGTATTTCCTCCTCATTTGCAATGTGTGCATTGGCTGTGCCTGGACGTATTTCGTTTTTTGATGACATTTGTAAAAATTTGAATAGACCTTTAAAAGAAAACAGAACATTGCATGAAAAAAAATGTTAACCAAAGTTACAAGTAATTTTCAATGTGTTATTTAGTGGTATTATTTTCTGTACCCCAATAATGATATTGTGTAAATGAGCCCCTGAATATGTTAATTTAAAAATAACAATTTCTCACACTGTTGCAAATCATCCCAAAGAGTAGGAAAAGCACTACTGAGGGCATCGGGCACAAAGAGATACGTTAGGTAATTTTGTGTAGATGAAAATGCTGATCAAAGAAAGTATACCCAGATGACAAACCAATGCAATGATATAAAGCTTCTTATACTTTAATGTGTAAATTAAGAAATTTCAATGAATACAGAAAAGGACGGATGTTAAGATGTTACGTTTACACATCTATGGTTTCTATTAACCAAGTTTGTGCTGCTCTCAAAATATAAGAGGATCATAAAATTAAATATGGTACCCCAACCAGAGCCAGATTAATCATTAGGTGGCCAAAGTGACTTCCTAGGGCCCGGGCACCGACAGGGGCATGGCGGATCCCTATCTGGGCCTAGAGCTTCAGCTCTGGCTGTAAATGGGCCCTGATCCCCTTCTAGTGTTCGAGGGAGCATTGGGGTCTGCACTAGTATCTGTTGCAGACCTGTTTAAGAGCTCCCCTTGGTGTCCTGGTGCTTCTTGATAACTCGAAGTGTCACAGCTGATGCTCTGAGTCATTGGCAGAACACCAGATCTGCCAGGAAGCTTTTAAAGTGGTCTGCATTTGACATTGATGCAGTTCACTGTGTTCCCCTAATGGGCCACCAGGGAAAGGTAAGCAGGGGCAAATACACACACTCAAACACTACACACAGAACACTCAGCGAAACACAGCCCAAAGTTCTCCAAAGGAGCCCAATATGTACAAATAGCTCTCAACCTCCTCCACAAACAATACTCATCGAAACAGAGCCCAAAGTTCTCCAAAGGAGCCCAATATGTAAAATATTGCCAAATTATGGTTCCAGCCTATCACTGGTGTCCAAAGAGAAATCCTCCACATTAGAGCCAGGATCAGACCAAGAGACACAGGGGCCAAGGAGCTGTGTGCCATTGAGTGAACTTTAAAGGTTAAATAATTCTAAAACAGTTTTACCACTAAAAGTAAGTGGGAACCCAGGATCTCCAGTCCCCATAACGACTTGTAGGACTTGTCTTTTAATTCAGGCCAGGATTTTATTGTTGCTTTATGTATAAAGATAATTGATAAAACTGAGCAACACGGGGACACATGGTCATTGAAGGTTACTTGATTTTTTTTTTCAAAAACTCTCACTTCCAGGATTTTTAATATATGTTTAAATATCTCCAACATTTACAAATAAGTATTTGTGAGGTGTGAAAAAACTGAGTACCTCCATCTTAGCTCCCTATCAATCATTGTTATAAGCTATGTTTTTTGCAGCAAGCAGTCAGCTTATTGATAGCATACAGAGACTAGGAGAAATAAATAAATAATGTTTTGGTTTTTCCTCTTCATTTGCAATGTGTGCCATGATTGTGAGGTTAATTGCTAATTTCTAATATAATTTCTAAAGAAAATTAAACACCACATGAAAAAAGGTTAACACAATTTCTAGGTGACTTTCAATGTTCTATCTAATGGTGTAATTCCTAAGGAAGTCTTGGTTCCTCTTGTACCTGGACAAGACATGATGGTGAGACTTCATTCCATAAACCAAACAAAGGTTCTCTGCAACTAATAGTCTACGAAGGCTTTGTTCTCTTACCCCATTTTGTGGTGTGGTGAGGTGATAATGATTGACCAGGTGAGACATGCTATGTAACTGTGAGCCAAGAGTTCACCACTACTCAAGAAGCCCATGTTATTCAGCCGCCGAGTCAGGTACTGTTCTTTTCCAATCCATGGCTTTACAATTGTGCAACTTTCTTCTTGACCCTTGATAACTGGTTACTATGCAGACTTTGCAGGAGCCCTCAAATATGTGTCCATAGCCTATGCTTTATTGGCTGCATGTACAACTGGCATTGTTATGTCTTTAAAAGATTTAATGGCCATGATTACTACAATAATTAAATTATTTCAAAGGTTATAAAATGTCCTCCCTTCCCATTAATCATTAGAAATTCAAGAGTAGATTTTATTTTTGGAAGCTAAAAAGATTAGTTTACATTTAGGAGTTTAGGTACCATTGGTCATGCAACTACCCGTGGTTTAGGTTAGTCACTTGACACCAGGCGAATGGGTCTCTCTGACTGATTTATTACAAACAAGGGCACTAGCGTATTTTTCATGCCACATGCCTTGTGAACCAGTAGCTATAGTGTACATATAAATATATGTATTTGGTAGGATTAGAGTTTAAAAGGCATAGAACCATTGATCTGGGCATTTTTTAGACACTTAGCATGTGGTCCATCTCAATCAATAAGTAGCAATTTCCCTTTGATGTTGTTCTGGCACACACTACTTAGTGTATGGTAGACCATCCACTGGGACAAATTATCAATAGTGCATAGTAACTTCTAATATATATTTACAACGGATGCTGATTTATGCAGGCAAATTAAATTACATTAAATTACAATTATTTACATTACAATTAAATTAAATTAGTGGACTGAAATGTGTTATTAACAGTTTAAGTGGCACACAGTACACACACGTGCAAATAATTTTGTAACATGGGCTCATATAAAGGAAATGGCATTATTCTTAATATTATTTCTTTATTAAAAGCAGTTAGTATTGCTTTACCTAAATGATTCTCGCAGACTTGCTATATCTTCAGGTTCAACCTCTGTTTCTTATTTGGTATCCATGCTGCATGTCAAACTCTCCATGGTACTCGAGGAATGGAGTTATGTCTAGTTTTCCTTTTGGTTATTACTAATAAAAAAGCAGAAAAGTTCTTAATCCTCGGAATCCTGAAAAAAACCCACCCTCTATCTTATTTAATTTACAAAAGCTTGTTTAAACAGACTAATAAGGACTGAGAAGATTCCTATTATGAGTACATTAGGTGTGGAGCTAACAACCAACATCTTCTGTAATCTTCTGCTGTAATGATCCCTTGGCTGGTTCCTAAATCCTTTCAATTCTACTGCTAAAACAGTGGTTTTACAGCACACCAGAGGGTCATCAGGGCATGACCAATGTTCAATAGTGTTTAAAGTATGTTTTCAAACTGTATCCATCATGGACAACACTAACAATACGTCACTAACAGTCCACTAGAGGGAAGCCTTTAGAAGCATATGCACTAACTAGATACCTCTACAAATGAAAACAATCCATGGCATAGACAAATTGCAGGAAGGCCGCCAACATAATTTTTCACCTGGTTGCACATGGCAAGCTACATAGGACATAAATACATAACAACGTACAAAAGAATGTGACTAAACACTAACACAGATTTGGAACCATGTGGAACATTTTATTTATGCACTTATGTTTATTGGCCTTAACGCATACAGAAATTGTGATGGGAAACAAGAGCCAAATAGCTCATCCGGTCTGTCCTGAATAAAAACCTCCTCGGGCTGATTTTGCTTAAAACGTCTCCAGGATGTTTTTTATGCAAATCCCAATCATTCTTGAATTACTTTACTGCGCTAGCTTTTACTAATTAAATTGAACCAATAGTCCCCAAAATAATATATATTTTTTAACTATAGGTTCCCATCTATCAACATGATCAGCATTGGCTCACAAAGGTGGAGATGGGAATTTTGGAGAGAGGTATAAATCGCAGGAAAAGTAGCGGTTCTTATTTCGTTGGGAGTAAATATGGGATATATTTCATATCAATTTGATATGTGTGTACTGTGTGGAAAATTGGGTAAGGGGTTAATTAGCTAGTTAAAGTTAAGATGTAAATAGTGGGTAGACGGATAACTTACAAAGGTTGTGGGGTGTAAATTAGTATATGAGGAATAGTGAGAATGTAAATTGGGGGACACTTGATTAAATGGTATACATAAAGGAGGATATTACTAAGGAGTTAGTGTAAGTGGTCAGTAATTAATTTGGATGTCTTGGTAGGGCAATGTAATAGAGTGTGTGTAAAAGTTCCGTGCAAATGTGCAATGTGTATAAGTGAATTATAAAGGTCCACAGAAATATGCAGTGCATTCGTGTGTTACAAAGCTCTACAACGATAAGAATTGTGTATGCCTTTATCACGGAGCATAAGCAGAACATACAATCTGGCTTTGCCCCTTCCAAGATAGAGCTCTGGATCTGTCTTTGGTCTCCAGTTTAAAATCTGTTCTGCGAAATTAAAATTTAAGGTGCTAAACTAAATTGAATGAAACAATAGTGGTAGGAAACATCTGACACTCTTGATCCAAGAACTACATGTTCCATGATGCTTTGTATTGGAAAGCCTACTGTCTTACTTTGTTTAACATCTGTTGGCTGACCAAGAATCATGAGGCATTTTAATCTGCACAATGTTCATTCCCAGAGGTTGCCCATCACACCCTGTATGTAACATGCCAACCATATACAGCAGGGCAATGTCATTTGATTAACACAACAAGAGACAATGAAAAATGAGATAGTCAAATACATTAAAAGCAGATTCTCACACACATAAAGCTGTCGATTGTTGTGACAAACATTGTAAGTGGCTTTTTCTGTGTCACTTCCTTAGATGTCTATCACTCCACTGTACTGCAATTCGCTTTCCTTTATTTCTTGTTAAGCTTTCCCCGTCTCCTTTGTTCGGCTGTCTCACTGTTCCATAGTACGTTATGAATAAGAATATGACAATTAACAAAACAGTTGCATTCTACTGAATAAAAACTATTAATAAAGAGGACACATTCATGCCTGATTTCTGCAAATCACCGCGGGAATCTTTTCACAATACAGGCTCAATATACACATTTCAACTGAAGTCACACTGTCTAATGCATAACAAATAGTGTGTTCCCTTTAGCCATATCATTCACATACAGAGTGTGCAAATGCCTTAAGTATGTCTTTGATTGAGGGAATGTGCTCTAAGGATGGTATTACCTTAACCATTTCATAACTGTATACCATTTCTTTATTATTACTGTTATCAGTTAGAACACATGATGTTTAGAGCAGAGAACTCTTCAACTATTGTGTGTATATTGCACCTACTGCATTTTGTCTGTTATATCCATCTACCTACCATGCCTACTGAGCAATATTAATATTAAAATATTTTAATTACATCCTTGTCTAGATCCTAATATTATTCTTGGCATTAGTGTACCGAACCTTAATATACATAGGTAATATACATATATAAATATATAATACATTTCATATATAATATGCATATGTTAAGTAGACAAGCTAGACACATATGTGTATTACAGATTGTTTACAATTGAGCTATTTCGGCATAAAATGTAGTTCCACGGTCAATTCTCCGGAATTTCCATTTAGTGATTAACATTACTAGCATGTGATTAACCAACAACAAATGCATTGAAAAAAAACTGGATGACTAAGAATAACATTCTAGTTCAAGGGTAATTTCAAGGATATTTCCAACACAACATGTACCCTGTCTGCAATAAAGAGTTGGGCGTAAATTTGTAAACGCTGGAATTGTATGTGGAAAATGTATATAATCACAGTGTAGATGACAAACATTCCATATAGAACGAATATAAGAATAAACCTCTTTGAATTGTCCAGCTCAATGCCAATCCAATAAAGTATGAATTTGAGGGTCAAAAATGTATTGTCCACATGAGGTCCTTTGCTAAATTGTAGAGCTGCATTAAGATTGCCCAGAGCCCTAGGCATGATGCCAGATTGGGCCCCTACCTAGAGATATTTATTCTTAGTTGTGTGTGTGTGTGTGTGTGTGTGTGTGAGAGCTGGGAGTCGGAGTGTTGTGTTTGTGTGGAGGGAAGTCTGCATGTAGTTGACTGTTGTGTCTCTAGTGTCTGAGTGTGTAAGGAAGATTCTGTGTTGTGTCTGAGTGTTGGAGTAAGTTTGAGAGAGGTGCTTTTCATCTGTCCTCTCTGACTTACCCCTGCTGGTCAAGCAGAGCTATGAAGGCCATTCCCTGGTGGTCCAGTGAAGGAGCACTGTGGTCTACACCAATATTTTGTGCAGACCACTTTAATAGCATCTTCACAGTTTGAGTGCTCAGCCAATGACTCAGAGTACTGGCTGCAGCACTCAAATTTTATAGTGACTGTGAGGGAACTTTTTGAGTGAACTGCACCCAAAAAAGTGCAGATCACAAAGCTCCCTCCAATGAAATGAGGGTGCGCAGCCCCCTCACAAACTCTTTGCCACCCCCCTCACAAACAGAGCTTGAGTTCCATGGCAGATACAAGTCTATTGCACTTATTGGGTAATCCAGCTCTGCTAAAAATTAAGATTTAACCAAAAGTAGCTGAATTTAAAAAACCTTGCTACTCCGGTCTTCACTTGGCAATTCCCAATAATTTATGGTTTACTGACTAACCCTAACATTACTTTTTTGACTTGCTCCATCACTTTGCTGGGCATGAAACATCAAACTTCTGGCATCCTGTAGCAGTTGGTAAGTTGGACATGTCCTATAATTGATGGTGATGAGAGTAATGACAATATACTCTTCTCCCGGTATTTTTTTTAGATGTGCATTTCACAGATTTTCAAACAGATTTTTTTTTTTAAATCAAGGTCTATATACTTTTATATGTAAATTAGATACAGAAATGACTACTGAAAGGGCTGGTTTTTCATTTGAGCAATTTGTAATATATCCTGCAGCTTTATTTGACAGATGTCAGTGATAATTAAGGTCAATTATATATTAGTGAAGGGTAATGTGTGAGGACATTTCATTTTGGAAACATTGACAGCTAAATACTTTAGATTATTATACATAAGTTTTATTAACGTAGATCATGCGTTATTTTTTGCAAGTGCATATGCTTCAGGAAGGTAGTGACCAATGTATGCTCTGCTGCAATCTCTCTCACAGATAAAGGTCCGACTAGTAACAATTATTATTTTTTATTATAGGCACAGGAATATATATATATATATATATATATATATATATATATATATATAAAACAATCCGCAGGATCCTATACTCAATGAGTAGTCAATAGAGGTGAGCGAACCCGAACCGCAAAGTTCGGGTACGTACCGAACATTACAGTTTTTGGACCCCGAACCCGCTATTTAATGGTGCGTTTTGAAAGGCTGCAAGACAGCCAATCAACAAGCTTTTGACTCGTTTGCCCTTAGAAGCCATCACAGCCATGTCTACGAATGGCATGGCTGTGACTGGCCAGTGCAGCATGTAACCCAGCCTCTATATATAAGATGGAGTCGCGTAGCGCCGCATGCACATGAGCTCTTATTAGTGTAGGGAGAGGATGCTGCAGCTGTTAGGGACAGATTAGGAAAGAATTCTGGTGTTGAATCTGCAAACTACAGTGATTATTCAAACTACAGTGATTATTCAAACTACAGCGATTATTTTAGTGGGTGCTATACTACATTTTTGTACCTTGCCCTGAGCCCAGTGCCACAGATTGTGCAGTGCACTTGCAACTGCATGTGTGCCAGGCACATGACTTTAATCCTGTTCTGGTAGCTCAGTGGGCAACATCTAGACATTTTTAAATACTGCAATTTTTTGGGTGCTAAGTAGTATATTTGCATACTGCATTTCTTGCAGTCTAATAAAACCCTCAAATACTACTGTTACATTGTTGGTTTAAAAAAATCACACTTTTTTGTGCTAAATAGTACATTTGCGTCCTGCGGTGCACTTCATATCTGAGAGTCTGAGAGTCAAATAGAACCGTCAAACACTGTGCTTACAGCGCACTTTGAAAAATTCTAATAGTTTTGGGTGCTAAATAGTACATTTGCATCCTGCGGTGCACTTCATATCTGAGAGTTTGAGAGTCAAATAGAACCATCAAACACTGTGCTCACAGCGCACTTTGAAAAATTCTAATAGTTTTGGGAGCTAAATAGTACATTTGCGTCCTGCGGTGCACTTCGTATCTGAGAGTCAAATAGAACCGTCAAATATTGTGCTTTCAGCGCACTTTGAAAAATTCTAATTGTTTTGGGTGATAAAAAGTAAATTTGGGGTGTGCACTTCATATCTGAGAGTTAAATAGAACTGTCAAATACTGTGCTTTCAGCGCACTTTGAAAAATTCAAATTGTTTTGGGTGATAAAAAGTAAATTTTGGGGGGGAGAGGCCTGGACATCATGGCGGCTGGCTGCACGTCGCTTAAGCTCCTACCTTGACTCACACATTCTACCCAATATCGGACATCCAGCTCACTACCGTCGCCCTACACAGCTACATACCGCTACATGCTGCCCTGGGGGAGGTTCTTGCGACTTTGCAGACTTACCTACTCGACTCTCCAGTGGAGACCACACTGCGGCCTACCATCGTTGCTGGGCGGGTGAAAAGGCTGATCGCCCCACACGAAGCTGCAACAAGTGGAGTCTACCACCTGCCTCGTTACCCCCCCTTTGGACCGGGGGGGATATCCCAGTCCCCACTGAGGAGCTCTCACTCTCCAGCATTGAGCAGCGGGCCAACTCGGGTCCCACCTAACATGGCCGCCGTCCCAGTGACTCAGCAACTACACTCAGGCCCGATGGCACAGGAGTGGCTCACCTCATTCAATCGGAGATTTGAGGACATCTGCCAGAAATTTTGGAGCTGGATCCACGACCGAGCTCAGGTGAAACCTCCTCTTACAAAACGACAGCCCCACAACAACAACACCTCAGAAGCATGTCTCTCACCCAAGCTGGGGGCTACTGGGGGCTCACACTTACCTACACTTCCTGCAGAGCGGATGAAGGATGCTGAGGCCTTCCACGCCTGCTCTTCTTCCGAGCCGGGGGCTCAAATGGAGGTAACCCCCCACCGCCGTCCATCCAACCAAAGGGCCGTCCGAATCCCGGAAAACCCATGGCCCCACGATCCTGACGAAGGGATCAATGGACACCAGGCATGGGCTCCTACAAAGGCCTCGGGCGGAAGACATGGAGGATGGAGAACTTGCAGACCCGTACCCAGTCGGTAGGAGACAGCACCCGATCCCCACAGACCCGGAACGCAGACAGATGAGGGGAGCACAAGAGCGCCCTACAAGACATGGCATGGACTACCACAAAGCCTGAGGGGACTGCCATATACCGGAATCGGCTGACAGCCAGGCCTCTCCTAAAGGATGTCAAATTGAGCAACTGAATCTAAGTGACATCTTTAAACATCACCCGAGATGCTTACCTTTATGTTTTATTTACGCCTGTTGCCCACTTATTTTATTTTAAATACCTCTTTGATATCATATTGCCTATATGACATATATCTGACTGTGCTCTCAGATGGAG
Source organism: Pelobates cultripes (assembly GCA_933207985.1). Lineage (NCBI taxonomy): Eukaryota > Metazoa > Chordata > Amphibia > Anura > Pelobatidae > Pelobates > Pelobates cultripes. Next base: position 45,525,577 of record OW240920.1, on the reverse strand, counting down.
CTTATGGCATGTAGATGCTATCGCTGCACCTTTTAACTAGCCTCAGTGCAATACCCACTCCCTCTCTCTGCCGCATGATTAACCGCACTCATTCATAAATACCTGCACCTAGAAAGAGTACATTACATATCTCCTTTGTTTATCACCTAACTAGTAACCATAGTTTAAAGTGTACACCGGCTTGATACTAGCTAACTGACTAAGCATGTTAAATTTTACTTTATACATATGCACAGGGAAGCTTCACGCCTAACTTTGATGTAGCATGCATACACTCTCATGTAGACAACAAGATCTAGGCTTACCCAGCATGTTACTGTTTCTCTTGTGCTGATGTTTATAATATTTATTAATTTTTAGTTTTTCTAATTCCTTTGTCTACAACTTCTCACAAAGCTGCTATATGCTCACTGAACCTAAACAACCCTGACTAGCATGTTAGAATCTACATTTAACATAAAAAGTGTATCTAAATGTCATGACAATGTCATTATATGTATAATACTGCATGTGTTTGGTCCGCTGTCGTGGCGTGACAAGCCTGTTATGTTCATTATCTGGACAATAAAATACAGATTGACAAAAAAAAGGTAAATTTGGGGTGTGCACTTCATATCTGAGAGTCAAATAGAACCGTCAAACACTGTGCTTACAGCGCACTTTGAAAAATTAAAATTGTTTTGGGTGCTAATGCTAAATAGTACATTTGCGTCCTGCGGTGCACTTCATATTTGAGAGTCAAATAGAACCGTCAAACACTGTGCTTACAGCACACTTTGAAAAATTATATTAGTTTTGGGTGCTAAATAGTACATTTGAGTCCTGCGGTGCACTTCATATCTGAGAGTCAAATAGAACCGTCAAACACTGTGCTTACAGCGCACTTTGAAAAATTCTAATTGTTTTGGGTGATAAAAAGTCCATTTGCGGCCTGCACTTCATATCTTACAGTCAAATAGAACCGTCAAACACTGTGCTTACAGCGCAGTTTGAAAAATTCTAATAGTTTTGGGTGCTAAATAGTACATTTGCGTCCTGCAGTGCACGTCATATCTGAGAGTCAAATAGAACCGTAAAATACTGTGCTTTCAGTGTACTTTGAAAAATTCTAATTGTTTTGGGTGATAAAAAGTAAATTTGGGGTGTGCACTTCATATCTGAGAGTCAAATAGAACCGTCAGATACTGTGGTTACAGCGCAGTTTGACCAATTAAAATTTTTTGGGGGTGCTAAATAGTACATTTGCGGCCTGCACTTCATATCTGACAGTCAAATAGAACCGTCAAATACCAATATAACAATTTTGTAATTCGGGGGCAAAGTCAAACTGAGAGGTCAGTTTATAAGGAAAACTGTTGCCTGGATATAATTCTAAAACAATTCCCATGTGTCCTTTGCAGAGTTTACATGCTGGAAAAACACAGGTGCCAACTGCTGTGGCTTTCTGCAGTGTGCAGACCGCCAATGAGGGCAGGGTTGAGGAGTGGGTGAAAGGTGATGTGGAGGATGATGAGGTCCTAGACCCCACATGGAATCAAGATCATGCGAGTGACGTGTGCAGTTTGGAGGAAGAGGCACTGGTCACACAGAGGCACCAGCACCAGGGCCGGCACGTCCATAAGGCGGCACAGGCGGCCGCCTTAGGGCGCACCGGCTCCGGGGGCGCAATATTTCAGTGACCGGCAGGAGGGAAGCTTTCCCTCCTGCCAGGCCACCTTCTGGATCCCCGTCGCGGCGTGCGGCGTGCGGCAGTGCTGTGATCAGACGCGGCGAGGGAGCTCTAACCTCTCTGCTCTGCTCAATCGCGCGCTGACTGCTGATGCCGCGGGAGCCGGAATATGATGTCATATTCCGGCTCCCGCGGTATCAGAAGGCAGCCGCGAGGGAGCAGAGGGTGGAGATTAGAGCTCCCTTGCCGCGTCTGATCACAGCACTGCCGCACGCCTCCCAGCAGCCCCACTGGACCCCAGGGAATGATTCATCATCCACACCAGCTCTCCAGGTAGGGAGGCTGGGTGGAAAATGTTTATTTATTAAAATAATTAGTGAGTGTGTGTATGCGTGTCTGTGTGTCTGTGAGTGACTGTCTGTGATTGAGTGTGTGTCTGTGTGTGTGTCTGTGTGTGAGTGTATGTGTGTGTATGTGTGTCTGTGTGTGAGTGTATGTGTGCCTGAGTGACTGTGTGTCTGTGAGTGACTGTCTGTGATTGAGTGTGTGTCTGTGTGTGAGTGTCTGTGTGTGACTGTGTGTGTGTGTGTCTGTGTGTGAGTGTATGTGTGCCTGTGTGTCTGTGAGTGACTGTCTGTGATTGAGTGTGTGTCTGTGTGTGAGTGTCTGTGTGTGACTGTGTGTGTGAGTGTATGTGTGCCTGAGTGACTGTGTGCCTGTGAGTGACTGTCTGTGATTGAGTGTGTGTCTGTGTGTGAGTGTATGTGTGCCTGAGTGACTGTGTGTCTGTGAGTGACTGTCTGTGATTGAGTGTGTGTCTGTGTGTGAGTGTCTGTGTGTGACTGTGTGTGTGTGTGTGTCTGTGTGTGAGTGTATGTGTGCCTGAGTGACTGTGTGCCTGTGAGTGACTGTGTGATTGAGTGTGTGTCTGTGTGTGTATGTGTGCCTGAGTGACTGAGTGACTGTGTGCCTGTGAGTGACTGTGTGCATGAGTATGTGTGTCTGTGAGTGAGTGTGTCTGTGAGTGAGTGTGTCTGTGAGTGTGTGTGCCTGTGAGTGTGTGTGTCTGTGAGTGTGTGTGTATGTGAGTGCTTGTATGAGTACTGCATATGGGTGTATGAGTGTGGCAGTGTATGTGTGTCTGTCAGTGTGTGTTTGTGAGTGTCTGTCAAATCAGTGAGAGTATCTTTGTCATTGAGTCTGTGTGTGAGTATCAGTGTGTCTGTCAATGAATGAGTGTGTGTCAGATCAGTGAGTCTGTGTGTTTGTCATTGAGTGTGTGTGACTGTCAGTGTGTATACACCACTGAGTGTAGCGTGGCGGAGCGCAGTACAGGAGCTTCTGTTTCCTGTACCCGGCCAGACTGACCGGAGGTGCTCACTGAGAGAGCACTCCCTGTCAGTCTGGCCAGGTACAGAAAATTGAAGCTCCTGTAGGGGATATCCTCCACTCGGCAACGCTACAAGAGAGGTAGGAGGCACACCAGGAAGGGGAGTGCGGCCACTAAAGGGGTGGGGGGTGCACCAAGGGACAGGGAGAGGAGTGGAGGGGAGAGAAACCCCAAGGGACAGGAAAAAGAGGGGAGAGCTTAGAAGAACACTAAGGGACAGGGAAGGGAGGGGACCACTAATGGACGGGGAGAGGGGCTGGTTAAGAGGCACATAGGTGAAGATGTTATTTTGGGGGGGGGGGAGAGGTGGAAAGATACATCTTCGCCTATGTACCCAAAAATCTTTGCACCGGCCCTGACCAGCACAGCATAAGAGGGAGCAGAGTACAAAAGCGGAGCGGACGTCCCCAAGCGCTCGTCGGCATGTATTATCTTTAGAATTCCCACAGTTATCCAAGTAACAGATGGAGCGATAAAAGGAACCATAACAGATTTAACGAGCCATTCGCAGTTTCACAGTCCGGTGATTGGGACCCAGACACTGTCTGGGCGGCGGTCGGACGACCGGGAGCCAGTATGCTTGATGTTGAAGTTAGGAGTCACAGTGTGGAATGGATTAGCAGGGTCTGGTGCAGGGTAACCACACGCCCCCTGGTGTTGAGCACCAGA
>OW240920.1:45491849-45516849 GCA_933207985.1 Pelobates cultripes | reverse complement strand
AGGTAAGTAATTTTATTTATTTATTTATTTATTTATTTTCATTTATTATGAACATTGGGGGGAGGACCTAAAATTACAGAGGGACTTTAAAACTGTGTCATTATGAATACAGATATATATTCCTAATGTTACAGTGTCCTTTTAAAAGACTAAGTAGGGCGAGATAGAAATTGATTCTAGAGGACAGGACACAACACTATCTTCTACATCTTTCATACTGCCTGTCAGAATTGCATTTTGCTGGTGGTATGATGGTGAGGGTTGTGGTTTCAAGGCATATCATAAGCTCCTTGATAAAATGCATATAATGTATTCTGGTTATAGGAAATGTGACACCAGTGTATCCCTTTAAGATATCTGTATATCCATCCAATTGTTAACGTTTTTAAATGAGTGAAAACAGTAAACCTCCCCTCCTCTCCTTACATCTTAACATATTTCTCAATATCAATATATATATTTTTTTTTTTAAAAATCAGTAAACCATTTAAAATGGAATGCTAAGTGGCTTCCCATTGTCAAACATTGGAAGCACAATAACATTATGGCCATGGATTAAAAACATTTTAACATGTAAAATCCGATAATGTACCTTAATCTTCAATTTTCCATCTTAAACAAAAACAACAAAAAAACACGAATCCGAAACAAGAGGTCGTACATTTTCCCACTTGGTAAAAATTCACCATTGTCTTCCCCCTGCCAGATTGATAATAATTTGTTAGTAATCAAATTCCTACGGGTCTAAAAAGCTGAGTATAACAAAATGATTTTCTTTTTTTTTTTCCTTTATCTACAATGGGTGGTGGGGTGGCCTTGTTCTAAAAGATAATGATAGTTAGAAATTTGCCTCTGGCACTAAAGATAAGCCTCCTGAGAGATTTTACTTTTCTCAATATTGTAAATTGTTTCTATAAACCCTTTAAGTGCAGGAGAATTGCACAGTATTTTGAAGGCAATGAGTCTGCCGTTCTTGTAACTATTAAAGTGTTAAAAGTGACACCTCACGAAATGCACATTCAGCTTTAAGGATTCCCGTGCTAATAATCACAATGAAAAACATTCTTCAAGTTTTCACAGATATGAAGACACTGCAAGCTAATATATAAATAAACATTTTTTTTAATACTTATTATTTAGATTATTTAGTACACCGGCATTTAGTTTCACATTAGAGAAACAGTTTGTAGCATTGACAATACAGAGTGACAAAATAGGAACAGTATAATGTTTACCATTTTCTTCTAGCCCAACAGAAATATGTATAGATTTTGGACAGATAGATAGATAGATAGATAGATCTAATCTCTCTCCTACCCCTGCCAATACTTCCCCCAACCCCACACCCTTCTCCGTTTAATGCTCATTCACATCTGCTACACCAGCAGAGGTTTCTGCACTGCTTCGGTCCTCCTGACCCATCACTTGATCCCTCGATCCTACTCACTCACATCTCACTCACACTCTGCCTCTTCTCTTGCTCTTCCCCTCACTAAAATATTCAATCTCTCCCTCTCCTTTCCCTCTCATCAGGCATATTTCCTTCACCCTTTAAGCACACAACCATCACCCCAATACTAATACAGCCCAACCTTGACTCTAACTCCCCATCTAATTATTGCCCTATCTAACTACTACCGTTAGCCTTCAAGACCCTCAAGAAAGTTGTGTACGTTAGATTAACTGACTTCCTTGAATCCAACTCTCTTCACCACCCACTTCAGTCCAGATTCAGGATTTTAAAACTGCAATGACCAAAGAATCCAATCATTCAACTACTGCTAAATCCAGTGGTCACTACTCTTTCAGAATTCTTATTGATCTTTCTGCTGCTTTCAATACTGTTGCTGATCAACAACTTAATCTCATAATCTCAGTCTACGAGACTCTACACTTTCCTTCTTCTACTCCTACCTCTCCCAGTGCTTTTTCAGTGTTTCTTTTTCTGGCTCGTCCTCTCCTTCACAACCCCTCTCTTTCAGTGTTCCCCAGGGGTCTGTCCTTGGTCCATTACTGTTCTCGATCTATACTGCCTTCCATGGTAAACGTATCCAATACCATTTCTATACTGATGACACACAAATCTATCTGTCCACTCCTGATTTCTCACTGTCGATCTTGACTCATGTGTCTGGCTGCCTCTCTGCTATTTCCAATTGAATGGCTGCTCATTTTCTTAAACTTAACTTGTCCAAAACAGAGCTTCTTATCTTTCCTCCTTCAAGTGTTGCTACTCCCATATCTCTCTCCCTCCAAGTCAATGGCACTACCATTGGCTCTGCCTAGATGTTCTTTTTGACTCCAGCCTCTCCTTCACCCCTCAAGTCTAGTCACTTGCCAAATCCTACCACTTTAATCTCAAAAACATAGATCACATCCACCCTAACGCCGGATGCGGTCAAAGTGCTGGTCCATGCTGCTGTCATCTCTCGTCTTGACTAATGCAATCTGTTTCTCTCAGTGTACGCTTTCTTTTTTAATGATGTTACTGATTTTGACCAGCTGGCCACGTTACAGTCCATAATGAATGCTCCCCACATTTTGGAAACCCACCCTGCTTCATTACCTGCAACTGTATCATCCAATAAACTGTAAATTATTTTAGTATCGTATTATTTCCCGTAGATAAAATACATCCCATCCTTTCATCTTGTGCCACTTTACCTCACTCCCTGTAAAATGTAAGCTCATTAGGGCCCTTAACACCCTCTGTTCCTGTGCACCCAGCTTGTCTTGTTGCAAATACATGTCTGTTAGTCCATCTATTGTACAGCACTGTCAAATTTTGATGTAATAGGGTACAGCCTGTCAGCAATTTGACTATAAGTAAGAAAGACCAGATAATCTATGTGACAAATGTATGTTAATCCTTTCAAATAGGTTTCATAAAAATGAAACTTAACTCCCCCCTAAATTAACACAACAGAGAAAATGCCCTGAAATTGTTATAGTCATCAATAACTGATAGCACAGAATAAACTCTAAGGATATAAAGATCAAAATGTAAAGTAAAACAAATAGGAAGACATATTCACATTTTTTTTTCATTACCATCCAAAGATTAGACAAGTACAGTAGAAAGAAGAGGACTCCGTGAAGAACCCATAGAGGTAATCTGATACAAACAATGAAACATTGACGCCGTAGAAATACAAATACAGGTTTTAATAATTTATGACAAGAGAATCACAAAACTGTCACTAAAAGATTTTGGAAAAACAAATCAACAAATGATTTTCAATTCAGGAAATTTGCCTAAATTTTGCTTGTCAACTTATTTAACATTGTACCAGACCAACAGGGAAACTGATCTGGAATAAAGAGCCTCTTTCCTCATGTTGCTATGGTACAGATACATTCATCCCAGATATGTTCTTAGTGGTTTCAGGTTTTTGTAAAGAATTGTCTAATCCTTGTACCATCAGTTATGCTTTCACAATGCACAGGCAATATAGAAAAACTATTTCTAAACTTGTAGTGGTTAAATGCTTGATAAGGGCTCAGGAAGGGTCAAAAAGTTGACTAACTTTACTGGTAATGTTTTTTTTCAGTTTGAATGAGTATTTGAATTGGAAGAACCCTCCAGTTGTGCGCATTTTATGGATGAATTATATTTACCAATATAATAATACATATTTATCATGCTTAGCCCACTTAAGTAAGCCATAGATAGACAAACAAATATGCAAATAAATAAAACATTTAAAAATGGCAGATTGAGAAAGTGGAACCTGAACCGAAGTGTACACTACATGTCAATGTTTATTTGAGCTTATTGAAGAGATTTCTTAAAGTGTCTTGAATTGAAAAATGGTGCAATCGTCTAAAAGTGGAGCAATCGCCATGGAAACCAGCATGACAGCTAGCACCGTGATAACTTGTGATTACTTGAGTTTTACCACCTTGCATTACTTTTCAGAACATGATACATTGATAAATCTCTCCTAGAGTGCTCTAACCAGTCGCATGCATTACTACACTATTATTTCTTTTTTCTAGTTTTGTTTAGAATTAAAGTAAATCTGATGGAAACATAGACTAACCACAAGCAGCCTCCCAAGGTTCACCATACTCACTTTCCTAATGCAACACTTGTCTTGCTAAGCATTCTTTTTCGGTTCATGTTGTGAATTTTAAAGGGAAAGACATTGCGTGTGTGCAGCATGACTAATAGATAAGATCATGATAGCTAAATACAGGTGTTAATAACACATTTGTAAACTTCCGATACATAACTGTTTTACACCACACCAGTCTACCCCCCACATCTACTCATGAGGCATAAAAGTGGCTGAGCGTGTATGTGTCTGTGTGTTTAAAAGAATATGTTGGTGCTAAATATGCAAATAGCTAATTAACTAATCTAATTAGTGGAAGTGGTCAGAGGAACCCTTATATTCTTTGCACTATTTCTAGTCTGTGTGTGTTCTGATTTTTGTTTGTCTTTTTATCAAATGTTAATTTGTTCTATCCATTTCTCCCTTCTTTTTAATTTTTCAGTATTTTTTTTGTTTTTGTCTTTTGTCTAATTTATACACTTTATTTTCATCACTTCAGGGTTACCCACGACAGATCACCCATGACGATGGCATTACTATTATCATAACCTTGTTTAACACTCATACTTATTAGACTATTTTCACGGATGATGATAATAATTAGCTATTTTTTTTCCCATTATTCACGAACATTATTTAATTCACGTTAACTATTTACCAGGCAGTTATAGCAGATAATCAATTATTTTCCGCAAAACTGATGTATTGCACTTACTGGGTGTTGAGCCTAAAGAAAATGTCGCTAATTACTAAATAACACATTTGCTAAAATGTATTGCTTTGCAATGCAAAATATAAATGATTATTTAATTAGTTTGTGCAAAAAAAAAGGATTTGCTCTCAGTGGCTAATTTCTGTGAGTTTGTCCTGTGTAATTCTTTATATGCTCTCGGAAACAGCTCTGCGATAAAACCCACAAACACAGTCTCCTTGTTCCCGCTTGTCACAGACTACAAGCTTCTTATGACACGTTTTTGACACATCGTTCTTCCATCAGACTCCCTTCGATTGTGGGATGACAAGTCTATTTTGTGGCAGTGTGAAATGAACCAAACACTGCTACTGCTGTCTCATTTCTTATAATGGGAGCTTCACAGCTGGACAATGGGGGATTTCTCCAGGCAGGGGAGAAGTACTTATATTCATACCCTGGATTTAATCAATCAAGAATAAAAATGTGCAAACAGAAAAGAAAAGGATTTGTTTTAAGCAACGCAATGTTTCAACATTATTTTTTTATTTTTTTTTATTTTTATTTGCTTATGCTCAACTGTGGCTTCATCAACATACATCATATGCTCAGAAATATTGCGTGAAAGACACCGGTATCATAGAGAATGACATCTTGAATTTAAATTAAAGCCATGAATTGAATGCAGATCAGATGCAAAGTCCACCAATTTGAATAGGAAACAGCAAACAGCATTTACTAAGAAATTCACTTTTTAAAAAAATATATTCGGAACACAGAAAAAGTCAAAGACATATTAAAGACGTATTAAAATGACAGCATATGTAGATGGATGTTTGCATCCTTCAACCCCAGAAGGGACAAGGCTAACTAAATGATATTGTAATCGTGAAATTGATTAGGTAAAACAGACATCCCAAAAATAACCAAAGCTTTACACGACTACATACAAAAGAAAATCTACAAAAACATTATCAGATGCACAAAAACACACATAAGAAAAAATACAAAAAAAAAACCTGCTCTGTATTTGAAAGGGAAATAAGATAACTGTTTAAATACACCAAAGAGAGAAATAAATCAAAGAAAGGTGTAGTGAAACTGACAGCCAGATACGGCACCTATGGAAATAAAAATATAGCTCACTCGTAATTATCTGTGCTCCATTTTTACAGCTGGATTTTGAGGTAGTAGAATTAATGCAAAAAAATCTTATAGCAAGAGGATAATACAGATCTATTAAGTAAAAACAAGATAGCTTTAAGGCGATCTAAATGAATAGAAAATAATCCATGAGACCTGATGGTATTCATCCATTTAATGGGATCAGATTACATATATCCAAAAATGGGCCCATATTAAATGCACCCATAACATGAGACATTCCATACATACCTAAAAAATGGCACCAGCTGGCACATAACGTATAAATGTATGTTTAAATGGCCTCCGATTTTTTATTTTAGGGATACCTTTCTTTAATCCTTATTTTTTTTCTGGGCCATCTTTTTTAGGAAAACAAAAAGAGAGAATAATCTGTCACAAATTAATCTGGAAAACAGAATAGACTAAATACTTTATTAATGAAACTAAAAAACTAAAAACGATCACAGACACATATTGAGTCACTGATCACTGCTGTCTCAATAGTGGATAATCGAGGCAGCAAATGTGACCAAGTGATATACCCTAAATGAAGAGTATATACAAACGAGGAAGGGAGTAATATAAATGTACACAGAAACGGACAAAAACCCAAGAGAGGGGGTTATAATAGATAAGCCCCCCAGAAAAAACAAAACAAAAATAATAATAAATCGCACGCAATAGAGTAACAGTGAATGCTACTTGACACTATTGTGATGTAACATATACAGAGTGGCAAAAATAGATTGCAAATAGATGGACTAAGTACCTAAGTATCAAAAAAAGGGTAACAGGATCTATTGCAACGTTAGAATGAACATACAATGAACAACACCTAAAAAGTAACTGCCTATTATAGCATACTGTGAGAAGCGAAATGGCAGAATTTCATAACTGGGGAGTTAGATAGATAAGCCCCAAGAGAATAATAATAGGTAACTGTGCAGTGCACGCAATATAATTGTGGTCAATAGCTACTTAACACAATCATGATATAAATATACAGAAAGTGACAAAAATAGATTGCCAATAATAAATCCAAATGGCAAAAATAGTAATAGGTCTAAATTAAGTAACCAAAAATATAGCAACACTGACGTAGACTTGAAATAAGCAACACATAGAAGGTAATAGTCTAACGTGATGGAAACCTCATCTTACGTGCAGAGATGAACAAATTCACAAAATAGAATAGCTAATAAATGTAGCTAGTGGGTTAATGCCCAAGTGAATACCAGAAAAAAATCCCCAATTAGCAGTATACTAGTACGCCCATAATAATGTATAGTAAAGTTTAGTAGCTGAAAAATCCTAATATGTGCCTTCAAGGGCACCTGTCTAAATAAGGTACAAAGGACTAGCTAACTATACTGAAAAATTAGTAGATGAAAGAATAGCCCTAAAGGTAAAACAATATACAAAGAGAAGCGTGGTAGTAACTCTAATCTGTGCCTTAATGGGCACCTATCTATGCAGATAAATGAGCTGAACTTAAGCTGGTTCCAGTGAGAGGGGGTCCTAGGTGTAATGATCTTTAGCAGAATAATGTAAATGCGAGGTAGCACAAAAGTGTCTAACACCGGACCGGACCTAATGTCAAGAGCCCCGACGTGTGTTTCGCCGAACACAGGCTCATCAGGGGGAACTGACTCCGCAGACAGGGTGAGTTTAAATAACCCGCCCGACGTCCTCATTGGATCAACCGCAATGATGATGTCATAGACTACCATACCGAGCTACGGTGGCTCGGCACACTCAGATAAATAAGAAAAACGTTTTGTTAAAGGTCCACACCATTAATAAGTTATCTAGGTCTAAGCATTGTATTTCTACATAGTAGTTATAGATTGATGATTAGAATGAAAATGTATTTTGATAATATTAAAAGTAGTGAACAATGAATAACAGAGTTATATGGATGCATTTTACATCAAAAGAATCTGTGTATCCCATATTAGCGTTAAATATAATAACTTGATCAGTCCATTTATGACAAAAGTTGTAGTGACAATGACGATCCATATTGCTCCAAATATGATAAATGTGTATAATGAATCATTAATATTAAAGGAATATTATAGCGGTTAGGAGATCCCATATGGATAAAATAAAAATAATAAAGTAGTGAAAGTGGGTTAAAAGAAAAATTACAATAACTAAACTAGATACGGAATATAATAAAGAAAGATACCAATAAAATCAACTATAATAGCCTAAAGTGCTTATAATTAATGAACAAATGCTGTATAATTAAACTCTTCATTGAGTCCCAATGCGGCCAGAGTGTTAAAGAGATAGATCCATTTGGATTCTTTTTGCAGCAAAATTCTGTTGAAATTACCTTTTCTTGGATTAGGTAATAATCTTTCTATTGCCTGAAACCTTAAGTTTTCAACTTTGCCATTGTGAAAATTGTTAGTATGTCTAGCCACAGGTGTAGGAGTGATGACATTGTTAATAAAATTAACATGTTGTAGAATTCTCCTGCGGAACTGCTGGAATGTTTTACCAATATATTGGGTACCGCAACTACACGTTATTAGGTAGATAACACGTGTAGTGCTACAATTTACCAAAGCGTTGGTGGCTACACTGATTTTAGATTGTATGGATTGAAAGGTCTTTGAGGGAGTAATGTACTGACATGCTTTACAATGACCGCATCTAAAGGTTCCTTTAATGTTTGTATGCCAATTGGGAGGTGGAGAAGGTAATGTTAAATGGCTATGTACAAGGAGGTCCTGTAGATTAGTGGGTCTACGTGCTGTAAGAGGTGGATGGTTAGGTAAAATGTTTTTAAGAAATGGGTTGTGAAGTAAAATGGGCCAATTATTTTGAAGTATGTGCGACATCGTGTTCCAGCCTTGATCAAAAGTGGCAATACACCTAGGGAACTTTGAATCCAATTTTGGTCTAGTTGTAGTAAGACTTAGGTGTCTTTCTATGCCACTAGCCCTTTGAAAAGCCTGTTTGAGAACACGGTTGGGGTACCCTAATTCTTTAAATCTAGATCTGAGAAGTTGACATTCATTGTAGTACGTATGGTCTTCGGAACAGTTTCTTCTCGCCCATAGGTATTGGCTAAATGCAATGGATGCTTTTAACCTGTAGGAGTGATGACTGCCCCAATGAAGAAGACTGTTGGTAGAAGTGGATTTTCTAAATAATTTAGTTCGAATATGATTTTTTTTAAATCTAGGAACATGAGTTCGTGTTCATCAATCACATGCGTAAGTTGTAAATTAATCTCATTGTCATTTAAGGTCTGAACAAATCCCTCAAACATCTGGACTGAACCTGTCCAGAGGAGCAACACATTGTCGATATATCTGTGCCAGCTCAAAATATAGGCATGAAATTGGCTAGATTTGGCTGATGTGACGATATGTTGCTCCCGCCATCCCAAAAACAAGTTGGAGTATGTGGGTGCACAAGTAGTTCCCATAGCCGTCCCAGAGATTTGTAAATAATACTGTCCATTAAAGGTGAAGTAGTTATAGGTCAGTACAAAATGTAGGGCGGCTATAAAAAACTTTTTCTGAGAATCATTGTATGGAGTATTCTCCAGAAAATATTTACATGCTGTAAGTCTCATGTGGTGGGGCATGTTTGTATATAGAGCAACCACATCCAAGCTAGCCAGCATGGTATAAGGAGGGACTGTCCTGTCTTGTAAAAGTTGTAAAGTTGTTTTAGTATCCTGAAGATACGAAGGTAGCGTTAATACCATGGGATGTAAAATTTTATCTAGGTATTGGCTCAGACGTTCAGTCAAACAGTTATTGCCAGACACAATGGATCTCCCAGGTGGAAGTCGGGTACCCTTGTGTACTTTTGGTAAACAGTAAAATGTGGCAATTGTCGGATTGGGATGTGGCAGTAGAAATTTTTGCTCCTCTACAATTATAACCTGATGTGTCTTAGCGCCTGACAGTAGAGTGTTTAGTTCACTTAAATACTTAGTCGTGGGATCCGAAGGAAGTGTTCTATAGCAGGAGTTGTCGTCCAGATGGATCATGCACATATTGATGTATTCTTGTCTATTTAAAAGGACGATGTTACCCCCCTTATCCGCTGGCTTAATAATGATATTATCAAGTGATTTTAGTTCTTTCAGTGCCAAACGCTCCTGAAAGCTCAAATTATTGATAGTAGGGGCGTCATTTTGGTTCATCTCAAATTGGTTTAGGAACATTTCTACAAAAAGGTCAACATGAGGTGTGTCCTTGAAATTAGGTGTAAAGAAACGTAGTGGTTTAAAACTAGTGAGGTGTCTTAACGGATCCTATTTGTCCTGAAGGTTGTCAATATGTTTGAAAGCTCATAATCTTTAGAAGAAAGACCTAGCTTGTTAGCATGCTGCTGATCTATTTTAGCATGCATAATATTTAAAGCAAGTTTCCTGCCAAATAAATTTATGTCTTTTGACCAATTAAATTTACTGCAAGTAGGGGTAGGTACAAAGGAGGGTAATATGCCGTGTTTGTAGTGGAAAATCTGACAAATTAATGATTCTATTGCTAGTTACGTCCTCTGTGTTCGACCCTGTGTTTTGTAAGCCCAACGATCTCTGTCCCTGAGTCTCCCCCGTTGTTGACGGGGGGAGTCCTGATCTAAAAAAGTAGCCGATGGTGTAGTGGACAAAGTCGAGGGATTATTTATTTCTGAGGGAATTGGTATGTCCAAGAATGACACAGATTTGTCAGTGTTTCTGAGGATACTCCTGTTCTGGTGAGGTTGGGCAATAGAGTCCCTTTTACGATCAGTACTCTTATTAGATAGAGATCTCCATCTAAATCTAGAGGGTTGATCTTGATCTGACCAATCAGTCTCACCAGAGGAGGATCCTCTATAGTTACTATATCTTCTTGTAAATTTCCTCCTTTGTTTGAAAATCTCCCCGTTTTTAAAGTCTCTAAAGTCCCGTTGAAATTTGTTATTTTTTTATCTTTAAATGTTGTCTAAAACTAGTGATATTTTTCTGTAACTTGTTTTCCATTGGGATAAAAGATTGTCAGACTTAAAGTTCTTTATTTGTATGATTTCATTTTGCAATTTTAAGTTGGTATCGTCAAAATTGGTAGTTTCTAATTTAATCAGAAATTCCATCAACTTAAAGGAACAGTCCAATAAAATCTTATTCCATTGATTGTGTTGTTCCTCTGTTTGGATTTTATCTGGCAAAAGAATGTCTGGACGTAAACCCCTAGGCACTAGTTTTTGTTTTGAATACTGTTTAAGGCTAGTTAATTCCCAGAAGCTCCTGATTTGCATCTGGTAAAGTTTTTGAATGGCAAAAAAAGGCAATGTTGATGTCATTACTTATATTGTCATTATTAGGTAGTGGATTAGGAAGTCCTATAACCGTTCCCCTCTTTTATCTACCAACAGTATTAATGAAGCTTTGCACACATTTTTTTGAGATCTTGATTTAGAGAATATTATTTACTTTGAGACAGCACAGTAAGAGTGGCTTAGGGATAGCTCTGCCAACATTTTGGGGAAAATAATTTTAGCCCTATCCATTACGCCTTTTATTGTAAATTCCCTTTTTAAATATTTTTCAGTCTGTCCTCCAAGGATTACCTGGGATGCAAATAGGATGCTAAAAATGCATCGCAAGGCACTGAACTGCTCTTCTCCCTGTAAGAAGATCTTGATTTGTGAGCTAAGCCCATCATGATATTGATTGGTCCATTTCCTTAAAATACATTACAGCTCTTTGTTCCATTGTAGACTACACAATAAAATCTATAATCTGCTAGAAATCATTACTGGCAGATCACCCATCCAGTCCGCTCAGTATCGGATTAGTGTTTTATTCAACATCTCATAAGTGATACATACTGATACATCAGAACCTGACAGCACTGTAAAATATTCACTTAGAGCAGATAAACCCTAACACAAAGAAATTAGAGTGGTTTGGTTGGTAAAAGCGCTGACCCTGATGATGTAGCCCTTCTGACATCAAACATTGAACATTAATTTACTTTTAATGGGTTCATACATGTAGCTTGCTTTCTAATGAAACATTTTCTGCAGACTCTGATACAAAGACATGAGCAATGAGAATTTTTACTAGTGTGTTTTGCATGCTACATCCCTCTCAACATGTCTGCAAAAATAGGAAGACATAATAATTAAAAGAAAACGAGACAAAGAGAGATAAATTAGTAAAGCAACCTTAGCAGACCTCTGTAAGTGCTGTCTGGCATTCACTCATTGACCTAACATCTTATTGACCTCAAATTCCCTGCGACTCAAGCTCTTCTGCATTACACCGGATCTATTCAACCACTAGAATGCCTTCATTTCTGTCATTCCTCTCTCCCATAGAAATGTTTTTATTGTATGTTAATAATGGCTTAACATCTTCTAGACCAGCAGTGGGCACATGGCAGATCTCCAGCTGACGTAGCCTTAAATCTGGTAAAGCATCATGGTAATTGAGGTTCTATATCAACTGGGATATATCTTTCAACTTTCCCAGTTCTGGACGTAATTTCACAGAGAACCTTGGAAGCAGTGTTATTGTTGCAGAGCAATGTGATCCTGTATCTTCCGGCATTTAAACTGTTATTATTTTATTACATTTGCACAGAAATAATTTTCACATTATGTAAAACAACGACGCTTTGTAATTAAACATACATGAATTGCAGTAATAATAATATACAATAATTCAGGTCCTGGACTAGTGACAATCATCTTTCCACATACTCGATTTATTATACTCTTAAGACACAAAAATAATAATGGGATTTCTATAATGTAAGACTCAGATCTGTAGAGCTAAGTACACCTGTTAGTGCTATATAAATAATATATACATATATACAGTGCAATCAAGCATGCAAATATGTAGATTGGGAGCAATTCATTGACAAATTGTTTACATTTTACTTTTTTACACGCACTACGTAACCAAGCACCCACCTATTTTAAAGCACCCATAGGTATGTGCCTGAATGTTTTAATATGAAATAATGATCTGTGCATTTAAAATGAGGAACCTCACTGTCCATAAAGTAAAATGAATCTCCAAACAGACTGCCTTATGGCAGGGAAAGCTTTTTAAATGTAAGTAGATTTATTTTGCATAATTCATTAAGGCACTTGCAATCTCTGTTGGGTAGTTTTTCTGAGCCACATGGAAGCTGTGACTGTAAATTGTATTGTATTAAATGTAGCCGGTTTGTACACTGAGATCTCTGTGTGCGTGTGTGTGCATGTATGCATGTGTGTATGCATGTATGTGTGTGATATGTTGTAATGTAACCACTACCTTAAACTATGGAGTTGATTTACCAACCAGATGCTATTTATATTCTGATGTTAAATCAAATCTATTAAATGAAAAAGCTTCCAATGTCCATAGTGGACCATAAAACTTCAACAAATTTACTATAGGAGCTGCATATATCCTACAATTAAGAGAACCTGACAAAAGGACCTCTTCGGTCCAATCAGGCTACCTGGCCTGAATGGGCATGCGTGGTTTTGTTAAAATCAGTCATTTTAGTGCTACTCTCTACTTTACTGATAACAATTCCAAAAAAAATATTTGGTCCGTGGGTCTTATTGGCTGCTGAGTAGGTAAGGAACTCGAAGCCCCCAAACTTCAATATTAACCAAGGGTTCATGACAGATGCCTCGTTCTTCCTCCAGCCTACTAACCAGAGGTTAGAGGAAGAGGCATGGTCTATTTGCCTACTAGATATATCATTGTTCTCTACCCCACAGAACCAACATTGCAAAGGTATTTAACTAGTTGTGACTATAATTAACCACTCCCATATCAATGGAGAATGGTGTTTTCTATTAGGAAACATGGTACTGATCCCAGTATGAACACATTCTAGAGGTGGTAACTTAGTAGTTTTTTGTTACTTCCCAGTATAACCTATGTTTTTTTATTTGCTGCTTATTTATTCTGCCTGTACTTGATCCTTTGACTACTGTTGCTATCACTGTACCACATTTACCAGACACAGGTATTCCTACTGGTGTTACAAAAAAGATTTTGAAATATTTAGTTTGTATTTAATTTTCATTTATAGAGGCTCTCTAAACACCATAACCACTACAGCTCATTGTAGTGACTATAGTGCAAAGAATCTTTGAATACATATCAACAGAAAACTCTGTTCACCTGTAAAAGGGTTTCACTATTTTTTACTTGGCAGAGGGTGGGGTCTTTTGATCCGAGTGGACCTCTTTGCAAAGATAATAAGTGTGGAGGTGAAGTGCTATATTATATATGGATAGAACAATAGAAAATATCCAGTGCAAAAAATACAGGTGATTATACCTTAAGTATTTTCTTATATCAGATCTCAATAGTTAGTAAGTGGTTCCTTAAAAACAAAAACACAAAAACAAAAACATAGTGTAGACTGTAATCAAAAGGTAAATGGAAAGGAAGAAGTACATTTCCCACTCACAATTTATGAAGCTAAACGATAATAGCTCAATTGAAGCGCTCTTAGGGTCCGTAAAGGTGACCCTCTCCCTTCTTTAATCTGTTTTCTTCTCTCTCTTGTTTTCTATAGTAGATACGAAAAGAGTTTTCTATAGTAGATAGGAAAATAGATTACAAAGAATATATATTATTATACTCCAAGAACCTTAACCACAAACAGAGTAAAGTTGTAAGTGGAATTGGGGTATTTGTAGGTGGTATGGGGCATTTTGATCCAAGTGGATCTCTTTACAAAAAACATATATTATCATACTCCAAGACCCTTAACCACAAACAGAGTAAAGTTGTAGGTGGAAAGTGGAAACCAGACGGAAAAGACCTGTGCTACTAAGTGTATAACACTCTCTTGTATCACACCACGTAAACTGTTCTATGGGGAGAACCACCACCACTGTATTACACACTTTCATGACTTTTACAAGTTACTTAAAACGTAAAAGAAGATGGGAAACAATTCCTGTCTGCAAACTCTTCAACTTCCACAATAATAGTGAATTTTTGTCGGATTAAGAGGAAAATATTCTCATTTATTGGGAACACATGCAAAGGTATGTTGTAGTTAGATTCTGCATGTATACGTCTGAACAAAAACCAGCCGGAATCTTGTGAGAGTTGCTTTCTTTTCTCTAAGGATTTTTTGTTGATCTTCTCTGTGTATTTTTATCAGTTTCCTCCAGGGATTTCTCGTATTACTTTCATGAACACAGAGTACTCTAGCTGCACAGGGAAAGATCTCTCAGCAACACGGTACAAAAACATATGTTGCTCCCAAGAAAAGTGCAGCCTTGAGGTGACATTTTTTAAAATATTAAGCAGCAGATTTTCTGATTGCAGTGAACTGCGTGCTATCAATATGCCAGATGAAAAATCCATGTGACACCATCATTAATTAAATACATTGGAATTTAATATGAGCAATTTATCAAAATGATACATCCAAGAAAATTATTAAAGAAGCACATATTGTATTCTACCAATAGCAATTTAGCAACATATGCTCGATGCCATATAAAAAATAATAATAATACATTTACTGTTAAAAAAATTATATAAATAATAATAATAAAAAATAAATTTAATATATATATATATATATATATATATATACACACACACACACATACATATACACACATACATATACACACAGGGTGGGCAAATATTCAGAGCAGGATTTGACAGATAAATAACTTAATTGTTAGTTGTTCAATTTGTTGTTGCATTTTTTTTTTTATATTTAATCGCCACATTCTCTCGACTTTCAGTTCCCAATTATTTCTTGTGGAGACATCTGAAGGAGGGGTGTACGTAAACAAACTGAGTGCACTTGAGCAGCATAAGGAAAATATCTGTGCATAATTTCAAGTATTAGAGCCTTATGCATTAAGGGGAAACTGTAGGGCCAGGAATATAAAGCTGTTTTCCTGGCACTATAGCTCTCTAGCATGTTGCGGAAGGGGTTAAAAGCCACGCTCACATTAGGATTTCCCCATAGGAAAGTGTCACGCCTAGGGTACATAATTCATTATTGCACTATGGAATATTATCCTTTAATGTAATTTGGGTAGTGCCTGCCTGGTGTAATGTTAATACCCAATACGCAGAGTGAAAACCACCAGAACAATAGAGACAGATAGAAAGTCCTTAAACCGGTCCTTAGAATGGCCGCATAAAATATAAACTACAAGTAAAGCCAGAGACAAGCCAAGGTCAAGGGAAACTAGAAATACACAATAGCGAGGAATGTAGCCAAGTCAGGAAAAACAAGAAATCAGAATAGTCAAGAGCAAGCCGGGTCAAAACACAAAGAGCGATCAAAAGAATACAGGGACACAAGGAACACAAGGCACACTACGAAACAACACAGGGCACTGATTTAGAGGCAGACTGGGCTGTTATATGATTGGGGGCGTGTTTATCAAAACCACGCCACCAAAAGGTACGTGTACATTGAGCTCAGCTCTCTTGTTTAGAGCTCTTCCGACCTCAGGGTGTTGGTACGCATGCCTCTTTAAAAGGGGCAGGCGCATAGTGACCGGCGTCCGTGATTCTTAATGCTTCATTTCCCGGCGTGGGAGCTGAGGTCCAAACAATCCCGATGTCGGCAGATCCGTGGACCGACAAGGTAAGTGGCTGACAGCTTACACCTGGTAAAGATGGAATAATGTCAAGGTCAAAAGGGGTTAATTTGATTGTATGAAAGGTCAGATGACAGAAGGGGTAATGTAAATTGCATAGGAATGTGAAAAAGGTTTTATCCTGTGATTACTCAAGGTGTGAGATTCTACACTACACTCTACACTGGCTCAGCCATATGGCCTGTACTTCCTAATTGATGGGTCAATCTCTTTGATATGTTAATGGCCATTAGACTAGTATCATATCCAAAATGAAAAAACATTCATATTTACTCACAGAATAATAATTAACAATTTTTTTATATCTGAAATGTGACAAGTGCCATCTTCTAAACAAGCCTAAACATAATTGGCATAACGTAACCATAAGGGAAGGAATTGTGATGTCTGCCATATTAGGTCACAAGTAAGGAGTGAGACATATGTATAGAATGGGGAAATAATAACAAATTCGTAGATACAATTATTATTTCTGTTGCGGGTACATAAGAGAAGATAGAACCAAATGTTTCCATTTGGACTGATGTTGGTCTGGAACACAAGTTGATGGTCACTCATTATCTCTATAGTTACACCTTAACGCCACCTCTAGACCAGGCATGGTAATCCACGGGTTATATATCCAATGATGCTGAACTGTCTGTGTACTTGCTTGGGGCCAGAATCTAAGTCACTATCCTTCCTACCAGAGACCCCTGGGGCAGAAGTATTTACTTTGAAGAGCTGAGTAAGTGATTAGGACTTTCTGTTATTTTATTCCTTTTGTTTTTATCTGTTGTTGGTGTAAATAATATGTTTTCTTATCTATTTTTTATTCCTCATAATAAATATTCCTTTATTAAGTTCTGCCTTTGTCTAGTTAAGAATCACGTTACCTAAAGAGACTAATTAGTATTTTTGCAATTCCTTAAATATTGTACAAAGTTATATTTGGTGGGTATTTATTACTGATTTTCCCGGGGTAACAAAGCACCCCATTTACAAATTGTCTTGGTAGTGGCAGCGTTAAAATAGTAATAGTTATGTTATTATGTTTAAGTGTGGGTGGTGTTAAGGGGGATTTTGTCATTATTTCCAGTCTAGTGCAGACAAATAGTGTACTTTAACCCTTTCACCACCACAACTACGTCACGCACACTCTTGAAGTAGGGTGCATTTGTGACAGAAAGCATTATACAAAGTTTTCCTATGGGATTGCAGTGACACGGGAAGTCCTCATGCATAGTATCAGTACGTCCAGCATCAGTTAGTCTAAAAAAATCGCCTAACAATCCAGAAGTCCCTCTATTGGTAGACAGCCACTAGAGGAGTTAACTCATAAAGGTAAATGTTGCAGTTTTTTGTTTTTTTAAACTGCAATAATTACCTTTCCAGGATTAAGAATGGTGGGACACTGGATCCAAACCACTTCAATGTGCTGAAGTGGTCTGGGTGCCTATAGTGTCCCTTTAACTAATGTTATGAACAGTGCAATTGAAAGAGCTTGACTGCGAGACGGCAAGTGAAGCTCATTAAAAAGTTGTCATCTTTGGTACTCAGTCAAACAAATCTCCAAATGTTAAAGGGACACCATAGTCACCAGAACAACTACATCTTAATGTAGTTGTTCAGCTGTCTACTGCCTGTGCCTGCAATCATTTTAATGTAAATATGTCTTCTCAGAGAAAAAGTAGTGTTTATATTATTTCCTAGGGACACCTCTAGTGGCAGTCACTCAGAGAGCCACTAGAGGTACTTCCTGAGTCAGTGCTGCACGGATGAACGCTTCCCATAGAGATGCATCCTCTATGAGTGCTATGAGCGCTATGTTTTGCTTTTAATTTTTTACATTTCTTTATTTTATACAGAGCAATTTTTCCATTTCCATGCTTCTGGTGTAAGGGTGGTTATCAAGTCTTTAACAGTCCTGCAAGTTGTCTGTGTGAGGGATTCTGATGCACTAAGAATTAGCACCTTGGGATTTACACAGCAAATTACCCTATGGCATAATAAAAACATGTCTCAGTCCACATTCTCAAAAAGAAACACAAAAGTAACATTGCAAAGTTTCATTCACCCAAACTTCTTCTGCACGTCCCTGTTGGCATCCACATATAACATAAAATACTGCTTACAGTGAATTATGCAGTTGCATTTGAACACTAAAATGGTCAGTAGTCATTGGATGTTAAAAAACAAATCTCTCTGCCACCATTCCGTTTATTCTATAGTCCTGTCTCATACAAGTTAAAGTGTGATCACTGAGAATATAAAATTGAGAGTGAGGCAGCATCATTAATCTGGGCTGCAATTAGATTGTCTTTTTTTCTGACTCATGATATTGGTGAGATGAAAGGAGTGCTTCGAGTATATTATGCATTGTGGACTACTGTATTTTATTTTTATTATTATAACCTCTCATTGTTGTGCAAAGCAGTAACGTTGTAATATTGTGCAAACTTTATAGCGGACTTTCCCCACCTGAGTCACCAATATGCCTTGAGTTTGCTTATGACCACTTTTGGTCTCAGAGTACTGTGCACATCTACATCAATAGAGTGCTGGTATGGGCCAGTGTTGCATGGTCTGGGGGGATGTCCTAACTGGGTAGCTGTATCAAAGAGAGGACAGCGCACTCACGTACTAGGCCCTGGTGTTTCCAAACCTGGGGCTTGATACCTCTTTATTCCAATGGTGCAAGAAAAATATGGTCGTGGTACTCAGGACCTTGTGCAGCAGTTTTATTGGAAAACAGAATCAAAGTGCAATATTTGGATCTCTAATTTAAATATTTTTCAAACTTGTTCATGCTTGAAAAATATGTAATTGGAGATCGAAGCGTTACCTGGGTAGTTAGGCAGAAGACTTACTGTATAGTCCCAGATATGACTCGTGCATGTATCAGGATCTTCTGAACTTTTAAGGGTGATCACATGGATACATCAACATGGAAGTCTTTTTTGCAAATGGTTAGCCTTGTTTAAGTGTTTTACATGTTTTCCCTTAATCAAGCTGGACTCTTGTCAGTCTTGTCAACCCAACACACTGTTATCCTGAGCTACCATTTCACTAGTCCAGTTTCCAGCCACCATTATGAGTGCACTATAAAGACTTCTGAAGTTGCCATCCTACTCCTGAGTTTAAATTTAGTATATGTAATTTATTTGCCATGCGTGACCCAGGAGGACAGTTTGCCTTTGATTTGTCAAACAAAACAGCTAGTCAACCACTAAGGCACTGATCAACTTTTATCCATAGAAGATTGCTTTGGACGAACTTGTTTGTCTACATCTTTGTATTCTGATACACCAAGATTTCTGTGTGTCATGGCCAGTATAGTCAAGACAGGTAACCACGACAGATTACTGATTTGAAGATCATTCTTGTTCAGTTGGCTGGTAGTTTTCCAATCAAGTTCAGAATTTTTGTGTTGGCAGACATGATCTTTTGGTTTACTTATACCATTCCTTTTCAGACCTGTCACTAATTCATCAGCTTACTGTCAAGTATATCGTACCCATTTTCAGCCAAGCTTTGTTCCACCATTTCTTTTGGGTGTATCACTAATCAGAAAAGTCCCAGAAGCCACAAAAGTCCTTAGCTCAACTTGCAAATGTATTTTGGTTCTTAAGTTTTAGACTTCGATTGCATAGTTGTACTCTTGAAACAAAGCTCGATATCCCTTATTGTAAATCTGGATCCAAGTATGTTTAGCCCAGCAAACTGCAGTATCAAGTTATTCTTAATGTTTGTTTTATATATAGTCTAAACTCACGTTTGTAACAATGTATAAATCATGTTCTTATAAGAGTCTCCAAGGTTAAAGCTTCAGAAAACGAATGAATGAATAACATAATTCGAAAGCATGCATGCATAAATGGTTGTGTGATAATAGATTGTTATTTATTGAGTGTAACAGACCAATATTTGTATTTATGAGTGCATCACTTGAGAAAGGAAATAGCATGTTTGTTAGCAGATCTTCACATCAAAAGTTAAAAAGGCAGCATTAAATGTTTTCCCCTTTTTATAGAAGAGAAATTCCAGCTGAGAAGATTGGAGTTTCAACATAATTCACAGTAGGTGCTCATTTTAAAAAAAAACAATGCTGACAAAATCAGAATTGTATTCGACTTAACGGCTACATTTAAAAATAAATCTAATTACACAAAACTGTGTTAATATAATCTTTTTAATGTTCGTGACATTCAAAAGATATTAAATTCACAAAAACTAAACACATTAAGAATTCAAAATGTTTCACGTCAAAAGCCGTAAAAATGTTGGTAGCTTGAATCATCCCTTAATATTTAATAAGTGTAGATTTCTCTGTACCTATTTAAGGCCACTTTTCTCTTCCAAATATTTTTACACTGAATATTTTTCAAGCCCCGGAGAGCTCCAGCTGGATTTTGCAAGGATGAATCTAATTTTGCTTATCTGCTGTTAATTATTTAAAGGTGAATTTCTTGTTTGAAAGAACAAGACGGAAAATCTTAACCGAGTATTTGCATATTGGAAGCATTCATTCGGCAATGCAGATACTTATGATCTGGTATGTTTAAGGAACAGGCAAAAAGTCAGGTGTGACTTGCTCCACTTTTTTTAAATTCAAGTCTGCTCCCTGTACACTTCTGTGTATTTAAATTAATATACACTATGCTCCCTTACTTTAATCTCCAAAGAGAAAAGTTTAAGATCTATCACTATAAAATCTGTATTGTATAGGCGATTTCTTGGGATTATTAACATGATGCCTAAGGATACACTATACTATTGAGAATTATTGTTGATTAATATGCTATATGATGATAATTATTATTGTCATATCTTTTCATATAGAAGTAAAAGATAAGGATGATTGTGGTTTTTTAACATATATTTTTATATCTTTAAATTCTGCTTTAGAATTCAGGATTTCGAATTGTTATCTAACAGGGGACAAAAGCATACAATTAATCCATTGCAGGCAATACTATCCAATACTCTTGTAAGACTGGCCTGTGGTATCAATATATCAACATGTAACTAATTGGCCATTTAGTAATGGATAACTGTAGCACACATCCCCCACTTTTACAGACTTAATATGAAATTTTTGCTTGTATTTAGTGCTTCGGAGACCTTCCTGAAAGATTCTGATGTAGGCCTAGTCGATTTATAGCCTTTTCTCCCCAGAGCCTGTTTACTTTGCCGAGATTATGATTTGCTGTTGTAATATTGGAACTCAACAGAACATGTCAATGAAAGATGTTGTTGATTGATAATACTCTTTGTTTCCTCTAGAAAAATGCTTTATCAAAATCATAAAGCATCTTATCTACAAGATTGTTCCTGTGGCCATGACCAGAACTGGCTCATATCCTTATATGACCTAAATAAAAAAATATATATTTACTTTCGTATTCCTGATGACACAATGGTCCATGTTTAACACAATTTACTAAAATTATTCAAGATTCAAGACATCTTCATTTTGTTATAATTTTTTTATTTAAATTTTTTTACCCCAGAACATGCTCAAGAAATCCATTCTGGTAAAATACTGTGATGATATGCTCTTGTTACCTAAACGTATACAAATAAAATCCCTCAAATTATGATAGAAGTAAAATAACTGTCATATTTTCACATTTTACTAAGAAAAGCATGCTTTTGAATAACACAGAAACTGGTCTGGACTGACGGCAAGATGGATGGAGCCAAATATAGAGCATATTCTAGAAAATGCCTGTTTAATTTTGCAAGACAAAGTTGGAGAGGGGGTTTACCTTCCCATATGATAATGAAATGAATGGTAAGAAAAAAAAATTAGCATTTGACTTGTGCACAAAACAAGAAATGGTGTGGAATAGAGCAATAATCACTAGAGATCCATGTAGTGGAGGTTAATAAAAAAAAAATGTTTGTACCTTGGGATTCTTCCTGATATTGGTAACTCACAATCCACATACAATTTTACAAATATGGAGTTCCAAATCTTCAAATGCTTTACACACTGTTCCAAATTATTATGCAAATTCTATTTAAGTGTCACAAAGATTAAATATTTTGTTTTTCAGTTTAACTCCTGGATGGCATTGTGTCTCAGGGCTCTTTTCATCACTGAAAACAATCTCAGAAACCTGTGATAATTAGATTGCCAGGTGAGCTCAATTTAAGGAAAAACTACTAAAGGAGGGTGTTCCACATTATTAAGCAGATCACCATTTTCATGCAATATGAGGAAGAAAAAGGATTTCTCTGCTGCCAAAAAGAGTGAAATAGTTCAATGCCTTGGACGAGGTATGAAAACATTAGATATTTAACGAAAACTTAAGTGTGATCATCGCACTATTAAGAGATTTGTGGCTGATTCAGAGCACAGACGGGTTCGTGCAGATAAAGGCACATTGAGGAAGATTTCTGCCAGATCCATGCATCGGATCAAGAGAGCAGCTGCTAAAATACCATTACATAGCAGAAAACAGATATTTGAAGCTGCTGGTGCCCCTGGAGTCCCACGGACATAAAGGTGTAGAGTCCACCAGAGTCTTGCAACTGTGCATAGACCTTCTATTTGGCCACCACTAACCAATGCTCACAAGCAGAAACGACTGCATTGGGCAGAAGACTAATTTTCAAACAGTCCTGTTCACTCATGAGTGCCGTGCAACCCTGGATGGTCCAGATGGATGGAATAGTGGATGGTTGGTGGACGGCCACCCTGTTCCAACAAGGCTGCGACGTCAGCAAGGCAGTGGTGGAGTCAGGGCCGGCCTTAGGCCTTTAGGCGCCCTGTGAGGAACATCTTCACAGCTCCACCCCCCCCCATCATCCATGTATAGTGTGTGTATAGAAGTTTAGTGATTGTATAGGGGATTTATTAAATAAATATTGATTTAAAAATAAATATTCATTACACACACATAAATACACAGAGTTACAGGCAGACAGTCACACACACAGTTACAGGCAGACAATTACAAACACACATAGGTACCTATAGACAGTCACGCACATGCAGCCAGCCAGTGTAACACACACCGCTACATGTAGACAGCCACACACACACACAGGCGGACTGCCACACACACACAGGCAGACTGCCACACACATACACACAAGCGACAGCCACACACACACAGGCAGAGAGCCACGCACACAGGCAGACAGCCACACATACACACACAGGCAGACAGCCACACACAGACGCACACAGGCCGACGGCCACACGCACACAGGCAGACAGCCCCACACACAGTCAGTCACACAGAGTCAGACAGTCACACACATGCAGACAGTCACACACACACATGCAGTCACACACACACACAGAGGAATACAGTCACACACACACACAGGCAGTTACAAACACACACAGACAGCCACACACACAAACAGGCAGACAGTCACACACAGGCAGACAGTCACACACACACACACACACACAGGCAAACAGTCACACACACACATTCAGACCAGCACACACTGTTACCTCTATTCATTATGGAGGTGGAAGTAGTGCAGCTCCTGGATTCTGCTTGTTGGGGAAGCAGGGACCCCTTCCTGCTTCCCATGCAGCAATTGCCCGGTCCTGCAATTCTAGCCCCGCCCCGCTGTCATTTAGCCTCGCCCCCGCCACAAGCTAAGCCCCGCCGCTAAGCCCCAATGCTTTTTTTTTTTTTTTAATCCCGGGTGGAGAATAATGAAATCCTTCACCCGGGCAGCCAGCAATGTGTGAGCTGTGTCAGCCGCAGGGCGCCCCCTGCTCCAAGGTGCCCTGTGTGGCCGCACAGCTCGCACACCCCTAAGGCCAGCCCTGGATGGAGTCATGTTTTGGGCCGGAATCATGGGAAGACAACTGGTCGGCCCCTTTATGGTCCCTGAAGGTGTAAAGATGACCACTGCAAAGTATGTGGAGTTTCTGACTGACCACTTTCTTCCCTGGTACAGAAGGAAGAACTATGCTTTCTGTAATAAAATCATCTTCATGCATGACAATGCACCATCTCATGCTGAAAGAATACCTCTGCATCAATGGCTACTATGGGGATAAAAGGAGAGACAGTCATGGTGTGGCCTCCATCCTCCCCTGACCTCAATCCTATTGAGAACCTTTGGAGCATCCTCAAGCAAAAGATTTATGAGGGTAGGAGGCAGTTTACATCCAAACAGCAGCTCTGGGAGGCTATTCTGACATCTCGCAAACAAATTCAAGCAGAAACTGTCCAAAAACTCACAAGTTCAATGGATGCAACACTTGTGAAGCTGCTATCAAATAAGGGGTCCTATGTTAAAATGTAACATGACCTGTTAAAATGTTTAAAAAGTTAAAATGTTGTTATACGTTTGATTGAAATAGCTTTTGATTTCAGTAAATATGCTGCAAACACAACAAATGACAATTTTCAGTTCTTTACAACCTATAAAGTGTTTTGAAACTTACTGTGCGTAATAATTTGGAACAGTGCATTTTAAGTTTTTTATGTTTTAAAAAAATACTGTTATCATTAAGAGGTTT
>OW240920.1:45452232-45491749 GCA_933207985.1 Pelobates cultripes | reverse complement strand
AAAAAGTAAGACCCTCATACCTAGGAATTCAGAACCCAAAAGCCCACTCCCCACCCCACAGCAATGCTTCTGACCTTACCCATCCCAGTCTTGATTTCCCAGCTCTGGTGGTATGTCACCTCCACTTCAATGCAATTTAACCCCTCAAGGACACATGACAGAAATATTCCGTTATGATTCCCTTTTATTCCAGAAGTTGTGTCCTTAAAGGGCTAAACTGCCTTTATTTTTCCTTTCAAAACAAACAGTAATTTGTATACCTTAATGTAAGCACTTGTCATTTATTTGCAGTTGTGCTGAAAAATCTGAAGAAAACAAATGTCTTTAATATCCAGCGTAACATTGGTAAACATTAAAACAGCAATAGCCAGTGACTTCCAAATCTTGATATGGCCAGATAATATTATCACCAGTGATCAGCACTGCTATAAAGGCAATTTTCGATCTCTGTAGAAACTAACAAAATAACTCATAAAATAACTAATAATAAATTCTAGCAAAGTATTACATGGGAAAAGCCATCCAGGACTGAATACATGGCATGCCTTATTTCCTTTCCATTTACTGTCGGGGTCAGTCTGTATGCAGACTTCTTGGTAATGATCATAAATTGTGGACTTAATGTGGGAGAAAGTAATGTTTTTGAATTGCATAATAGGTTGGATGAAGCCCCTTTATCTTTTGAAAAATACATGTTTTTTTAAATACTAAATGAAAACAGTTTTATTTGCAATGAAGTGAATAAACGGCAAGCTATTGGCGTTTGCAAATATATAATACAATCATATATACAACTATAACTACAGTATACAATATTGTAGCCAACTGAAAACAGAATTGCAAAATATAAAAGAGTGCTGATTTGGAAAAGAAAATCTCCAACTCCGTTCTAATTAGTACTTGACTACTTTCGCCTAAAATCTGTAATTAGGTTTTCGATGTATTATTATTTGTGCAGTTGTGTTTCTGGGGAGGGAGTTTGACTTGCTCCAAGTGGGGTTTTGAAAACTATATAAATGCTATTAAATATAATAATAATAGCAGAAGGCTAGTATAATAAGGTCAACGACAATAAAAACTGATGATTTTTTCGACTTTTCAATTACATTACAAGTTAAAGATAACACTACCCTCAACTCTCCCTTTAATGCTCCAAACATGCACCTCGAAGAGGACACGACCCCAACCATGGTATACTAAATCAACACGCTACCTGCAAAGTTGCTCCCGTTGTGCTGAACGTTGTGCTGAACGCTACTGGAGGAAGTCTCGCACCCAGGCAGACTTTCTCCATGATAGATTAATATTGTGTTCATACAGCGCAGCCCTTGCCCTCGAAAAACAGTCATACTTTTCCTCTCTCATTAGTTCATGCTCCTGCAATCCCAGGTGTCTCTTTGACACCTTTAACTCTCTTCTTCGCCCTACTGTGGCCACCCCCCAAACTAACCTTACAGCCGATAGCTTTGCGTGCTACTTTACCGACAAGATTGAACAGCTAAGGAAAGAATTCTCCCCACCTTTCCATTCTCTTTCTCAACCACACATAGATTAGGCCTTTCCTACCCTTCAGACTTTCTTCCCGGCTACTGAACAAGAGGTGGCTGCACTTCTCCTTACCTCTCGCCCCACCACTTGCCCGCTCGATCCTGTCCCATCTCACCTTATCAGATCTCTCTCCCCTTGTCCTGGGCCTTCCTTAACACACATCTTCAACTGCTCTGTCTCTTCTGGCATTGTCCCTGCTGACCTCAAACATGCCACCGTAGTACCTATCCAGAAAAAACATCTCTTGACCCCCCCACCCCCTCTAACTATCGTCCCATATCCCTGCTCCCTTTTCCTCAAAGCTACTGGAAAGACTTGTCTTTGCCCGTGTGTCTCACTTCCTCAGTTTCAACTCTCTCCTTGACCCTCTTCAATCTGGCTTCCGCCCTCTCCACTCTACTGAGACTACGCTCATCAAAGTTACTAACAACCTAATCGCAGCTAAATCCAAAGGCCACTACTCCTTACTAATTCTTGAACTCTCTGCTGCCTTTGACACCATTGATCATGCTCTCCTTCTTCAAACTCTTCAATCGCTCAGTCTCTGTGACTCTGTCCTCTCGTGGTGTGCTGGCACACCATCCTTAATAAACAATAAAACCTACAGCATTAAAGGTTCATACTCCTGCACATCCAGCAATGTGGTATACATGATTCAATGCATAAAATGCCACCTAGGATGCTACATTGGGGAAACCACCCAGCCATTAAATGGCAGAGTGAATATGCACAGACACTCCATTAAACACCACAAAGAAGAATCATACTGCACTCCTGTGGGACACCACTTTACCCAGCCTGGCCACTCGCAGAAGGACCTAAAAATCAAAGTACTGAAAGGGGTTTTTAAAAATGCCCAGGAAAGAAGAGCCTTTGAAGCCAGAATGATTAAATGGTTTAATAGCAAGAATAGAGGACTAAATATTGATTTGGGGTTCCTGTCCCACTACAACACGTTGCATGAACACTCTCCCAGCATTATCTTACTATTCTGTCATATGTACCAACACTTTAAAATGCATTCCTATATGTTTATTCTATCTATATACAAAGTACTATGTGTAGACCTATGCTTTCCCATACTCGTATGCATGAATGCTTATATATATTACTGTGCATTTATATTTGTGTATATGAGTTCATGTGCATGTATGTATATGTATTTATGTATATATACATGTGTTTATGCGTTCACATATACATATTTCTGTGTGTGTGCATGTATAAAGTGTACCATCCTGTGCACTGTCTGCTTGTTTGTTTTTCTTTTCCCTTCTCCCCCCTACTCTGCTCTTCAACAATATATTTATGACTCTCTGCTAAGATGGTGTTTATTTTCTAACAAACCTGTGTCTTATCTACACTCATGTCGCTTTAACCCCTGTATCACAACTCAACTTTGAATTCTATGTGTCGTTTTGCTCAGAAATGCTTCAGACTTGAGAAAGGGAGGTTCTCCCGAAAGCTTGTCATTAAAAAATTCTGTTAGTCCAATAAAAAAGGTATTACAAGTTAAAAATATAAAATACATATAAAATGAAATTCAAAGTGTTTCACACTTGTTTCAGTGTTTATGGGCACTTTGAGTTTTAACACTGTCCCTCTGTAAATGTCCATTCTTATCTTGCTCCTTATTATTTTCCTCTATGCATGATTAATACAGGTGATACAGGAGATGCTTTCTCTCAGTAACTTGCACTGTTTCCTTATCACCAAGCAACCACACTGGCACGTCCTCACGCAAGCAGTTTCGATCACCTAACAACCGCGTTGTATGACGTTTGTCACATGTCTCCTCCCGACACTTCCGGGTCTGAATCGCTCTGCGAGCTATCTTATCACACGCTGGAGAAGTTTTGTTTTAATTTCTGTATTAATTTAGTTAAAAAGGGTTACAATATTCTTAATAAAAACCTAACCATTATACTTTGTTATTTTATTGGACATATGGTCTATTGAACTCTAAGATTAATCAGGGAGGGGTCTGTGAATGCCCCTTCTTCATACATAGCCTGGGCAAACACATTGGATGAGACAATATAAACCAATTTAATATATTATTTTAGAATTTTTAAAATAAAATAAAAAAAATAGGCACTTTTCTTTGGTTTCATATGATTCTCTACAGCAGTGGTTCCTAAACTTTTAAGGTTCAAGGCACCCTTAATATTTCAATATTTTCCAAGGCACCCCAAAAAATTAAAATGATATCCCCCGTCCCTGCTTACCTTGCCTGAGAGGGGGGACAATCCCTGGTGGTCCGGTGGGGAAGCCCTGGCGGTCCAGGTGGTGACAGTGAACTCTAGCAGCATTAGGATCTGAAGAGTTCACTCTTGCAAGATTTGGAGCGTTTCCATGGTAACTGTGGCAACGCTCCGAACTTGCGAGAGGAGAACCCAGCAGAGCTGCAGGTTAGAGCTCATCCGGGTCCTCTCTCCCTCCCTCCCCTGCGGTTGCCAGCATTACACTGCTAGCGGGCTGGAGAGGGAGATCTCTGAAAATATCTTGTGGCTCTACAGCATTGACACCTGCTATATAATACCTTTGTGCCCATGGCTTAATTATCTTGCACCAATTTAAATTAAATGAAAAATAAAAGAAATCCATGAACAGCTATCTCTCCAAAACAGTGTTTCTTATTTTAACATGAAAGCTGCTCATCTCACATTTAAAATAAACATTTTGTGAATAAACAAAATTGCTCATAAAAGGGTTAATGTCATAGCATCTCTTGTGTTCAGCTTTCAACATGATTTACAGCTAATTTGTAGTCATTAGTATCACCTACTTTGCCTCTTTACATTAATATTATAACGTAACCTGTTACATTTCATTTCAGAGAAAAAAGAACATTGCATTTATAATGAATAACAAGGAAACATAGACAAGGTGCAGTTTTCTGTTAGCATAAAAAGGTGTGAAAAATGGGAGAAATGATCGATGTACACAAATGCATTTTGTCTTCTTGCCAATTGTGCTTTAGACTACACTTGTGCAGAATGTAACATTTCACATCTTCCAAATTCCTTCAGTAGAATTGTTTTTTCAGGGTAGGCATAATTTAGTTCATGCCACTGTTTGGCTCTGTCAAATTTAGGTGCCAAAATGAAATCCAGAAGGCCATTCCCGCAGCCAAATTAGCAGCATAAATGGGGCCTATGACTGTGCTGTCCTGCAAAAATGGCTACAGTATTGCCTGGCCCAATGGCTATGCCATTTAAACCATTTTGCAATGTCAATTCTGATTTGGCAAAATCAGATTAATATATATCTGGATTTAAAAAAAAAAGGAAGAGTTAGAATGTAGTTTTATAACAATTGATTTCATCTATTTCCTTTTGCTGTATTAAAAATGGGGAACAGGTGTCATTTCAAGTTCAAAATAGTGGCTTTATCCAAAAATAAAAGTGATGGTGGTGGTGGTGATGGTAACATTGACAGTGGGTGAGCTACTTGTGCCAGTGGTAGCAGGCAGTGGCGTACATACTGGGGTCGCAGGGGCCACCCTGCGACCCGGTATGTATGCCACTGTGGTCAGCCTCTGCTTCTGTGTTAGTGTGTGTGTTAGTGTGTGTGTTAGTGTTAGAGTGTGTGTGTGTTTGTTAGTGTTAGAGTGTGTGTGTGTGTGTTAGAGTGTGTGTGTTAGAGTGTGAGTGTGTGTGTGGGTTGTGTGTATGCCACTGGTAGCAGGTGCAGCTAGTCACAGCTGTCTCTAACGTATACTAGTGAATAATCTCCTCATCCAACAGTGTATTGGCACTTCTATGTCTGTTGGGTGCTAGTGTTGAGATGACTTGACTACTGACCTCCAAAATAATCAAAAAAATAAAAGAAAACCTTACTCCAAAACAATGTAAAAATAAGTGTTTTTTGTGGCGAAACCGGCCTCGCCACGTGTCCTTGGAGGGGGCTGCTTGCCCGCCTCTTGCCTTTGGACTATGGACCAGACTTTATGAGAATGTGTTAACCCAGATAGCTATGCCATGGAGCCCATTTGTGTAGTTAAAGACTTCGGCTCCATAGCAATTGAACTGTGTGAATAGGATCTGAACGCTCTTCAGTAGTTTTGTGCGCTCAGATCCCAGCTATCTGGGGATATGTGAAATGTCTGTGTGTTATGTGAAAAGGTTACTTTATGTATTTTAAAGTGTTTTGTGTCTTTTTGCAACCATGTGCTTAATGGAGTCTTGTGTCTGTCCTGGGAGATAATTGAATTACTCTCCAGGATAGAAGACTCTGAAACTGGTTTGGGCCAGAAAGCCATGCTTCATTTAGTCACAAAGGACTTTCCCTTAACTTTTGAACCCCTGGTCTGATTCGTGCCATTTTTTAATATGTTGTTCCCCTGAATGGATTGATTATGAAAATGTATGTTTTATGTTTGTGACATGTATATTTTAGAAGTTATAAATGTTGTGTAAAAACTGTATTCCTCTGCCGGTGATAATGAGATTACCCATTGTGTTCAGTAATCATATCACCTGCAGAGGGGAGGATTTTGTGTGGGAGTGTCTGGGTGTATTGTACGGATTGATTGGTTGTTTTGTAACGCCCTGTGGGCTGTACTATGTTTTGTGGATTGTAATAAAAACCAGGCTGGGTGTGCCAGCACTTGAGTTCCTGTTTTAACCCTCAAAGTGAAGTGTCGTCTCATTATTGGGGGAAGGATTTATTGTATGCTGTTCCAGTTTGACTGCTAGGAGAGTAAACCTATTCATATGGTTCCTATTCAACTGTCTACAGCATTCATATGCTTGAGAGCATTCATATGCTCCTACGGTTCGGTGGTTGGGGTGTCTGCTGCAGTGCTTGGAGTCCTCAGGAAGCGCTAGGAGCATCCTTTAACGGAGGTACCCAGTCGGGGTGCCAGGCGATCCGTTACATTGGTGGCAGCGGTGGGATGGCGTCCTAGTGCGAGGTAAAGCAGCTCAGAGACACAGTTCGTTTGGAGTTACAAATTGAGGGCAACGCTAGCACACGTGCAGCGCCCCTGGGAGCAGAGGTATCCAGCGACTTGGAGCAGACAAGTATGGAATGCTCTGGCGATGATTGGATGGCCGAGGTGAGGCAGCGAGTGGCCCAGTATGGGGATGATTTACCCATGGAGGTACGCCGGGTGATCTGGAACCAGGTCACGGCCGAGCGAAACACAAGGCTGGCCCGAGAATTCCGGCTGGCGAAAGAGAGAGAGTATGCTCAGCGGAAGGAGTGTTACAGCAGCCGAGTAGAGGCTGCATCCGAGGAGGCTAGCCGTCTCCCCCTGAGGCGGCCGCAGGAACCCGAAGTAGGGGTCCTCATAGACTGGTCCTGTGAGGAACCACAACAGGCAGGTGGAGATGGGACCGGCCCAGATCCCCAGCAGCAGCCAGAGTTGCCAGGTGCGGAAGCAGGTGGTCCTTACTCGCAAATGTTGAGGGACCTCACAGACTGGTCCTGGGAAGACCCACAGATGGCAGGTGGAGATGGGACGGCGGTCTCTCTACCGGCCCTACAGGGATGCTGGGCGGTCGGCCCAGATCTCCAGCGGCAGTGTGAGTCCCAGGGAGCCGAAGGGCGTCCTTCCTCCCCAGCGGCAGTGTGTATCCCAGGGAGCAGAAGGTGCCGTCCTTCCTCCCCAGCGGCAGTGTGTACCCCAGGGAGCTGAAGGTGCCGTCCTTCCTCCCCAGCGGCAGTGTGTACCCCAGGGAGCTGAAGGTGCCGTCCTTCCTCCCCAGCGGCAGTGTGTACCCCAGGAAGCAGAGACCGTCTGTCTCGCACCCCAGCCGCAGGACAAAATATTGAAAGGGGAGACAGTTGGTCCCCCTCTCCACCAGCAAAGAGAGTGTCAGGGAGAGGAGCAGGTTACCCCCTCTCCCCAGCGGCAGTCTACAGTTCAGAGAGAGGAGCTTGTTACACCCTCTCTCCAGCGGCAGCCTAACCCACCAAGGGGAGATGTTAAGCCCCACAACTATGCAGATGGGACTGTAGTCTCTGCACTTGCAGCACCAGGGGTAGGGACGGTCGGTCCTGTCCCCCAGCCACAGAGCAGTGTATCCAGAGGGGAGACAGTCGGTCTCCCCCTCCCACAACCAGGCTCCAACCAGGCTACTTCAGTGGTAGCGCTGGCACCCGGGCAGAGTACCGCTGGTCTCTGCCCACTCAGCAACCCACCAAGGCAGTCTACCAGCCCCCCGCACAGCCGTGGTGAGGCACCTGGACATGGACAAGTTGCTATTTTATCCAGGTGTAGTAACCAGTTATTGTGGGTGGGCTGTATTGCTGTTTGTGCTTCGTGGGTGGGTTGCTGGACTAACCAGGGCACTGACCGGCAGGAGGTCAGATACCCTGTTAGTCTGGATGGTAAAGGGGAGAAATGTGGCGAAACCGGCCTCGCCACGTGTCCTTGGAGGGGGCTGCTTGCCCGCCTCTTGCCTTTGGACTATGGACCAGACTTTATGAGAATGTGTTAACCCAGATAGCTATGCCATGGAGCCCATTCGTGTAGTTAAAGACTTCGGCTCCATAGCAATTGAACTGTGTGAATAGGATCTGAACGCTCTTCAGTAGTTTTGTGTGCTCAGATCCCAGCTATCTGGGGATATGTGAAATGTCTGTGTGTTATGTGAAAAGGTTACTTTATGTATTTTAAAGTGTTTTGTGTCTTTTTGCAACCATGTGCTTACTGGAGTCTTGTGTCTGTCCTGGGAGATAATTGAATTACTCTCCAGGATAGAAGACTCTGAAACTGGTTTGGGCCAGAAAGCCATGCTTCATTTAGTCACAAAGGACTTTCCCTTAACTTTTGAACCCCTGGTCTGATTCGTGCCATTTTTTAATATGTTGTTCCCCTGAATGGATTGATTATGAAAATGTATGTTTTATGTTTGTGACATGTATATTTTAGAAGTTATAAATGTTGTGTAAAAACTGTATTCCTCTGCCGGTGATAATGAGATTACCCATTGTGTTCAGTAATCATATCACCTGCAGAGGGGAGGATTTTGTGTGGGAGTGTCTGGGTGTATTGTACGGATTGATTGGTTGTTTTGTAACGCCCTGTGGGCTGTACTATGTTTTGTGGATTGTAATAAAAACCAGGCTGGGTGTGCCAGCACTTGAGTTCCTGTTTTAACCCTCAAAGTGAAGTGTCGTCTCATTATTGGGGGAAGGATTTATTGTATGCTGTTCCAGTTTGACTGCTAGGAGAGTAAACCTATTCATATGGTTCCTATTCAACTGTCTACAGCATTCACATGCTTGAGAGCATTCATATGCTCCTACGGTTCGGTGGTTTTGGTGTCTGCTGCAGTGCTTGGAGTCCTCAGGAAGCGCTAGGAGCATCTTTCAATGGAGGTACCCAGTCGGGGTGCCAGGCGATCCGTTACATTTTTATTAAAGTTATTTGTTAAACTCCAAAATGTAAGAGTTTTCTGAAAATGATTTGAGGCTTATAAAGCCCTAAGTCATGATGCATATGCAAAATTCATAAAGGGAATACTCAAAAAGCTACCTTTTACAGACTGCATATTCTTACAAAATGTAAGTACCCCCAACAACAGACTTTAGTACTCTGCACTTACTGAGGAGTGGCTCTGATAACTTCTAGAAAGGAGACTCTGCTGCTCTTCCCATAAGCTGCTTCTTGGGGGAGTATCAAGAAGGTATAGTACTTGAACCAGCTGTGGTAGAGGGGGCTTCTGTCCCGTAAAAGCAGCAGCACAAGTTGTTTCAGTATGAAAATGATGTGGAAAAAACAACTGCCTTCTAGCTGTTGAATCAGACATAATGACCATGCTGCCAAATCCCCTATCCTGAGGCTGAATACTGTTGTTAGTGGTGGTGGTAGTGGCGGCAGTGGGGATGGAGGCAGCGGTGGTGGAGGTATCAGCAGTGTTGCAAAATGGGTTGGTGCTTGGTGGGTTTACTACTGTAACGTTGTTGTATTTGATGTTTAGAAACATTGCACAGTGCTAGCACACATGCACAACACATTCTGGACTGAAAACACTCAAAAAAAAGTTTTACTGTGTATTAGTAATCTTATCTTAGACTGGGAACAACGGCAAAATGGCAATCTCCTCTTTCCCACTCAAAGTTGTTTCAAGTGCCCCTGGCAGTAGCTAACAGCTAGCTACAGCAGAAAGCCAAACCAAGTCTAACACTTCAATCAATGACCCAGGCTAACTCCCATTCCCACACAGTTACAGCAAGGGTACACTGCATACACTGCATAACTGCTGGTCTGTTTCCCTCAGTAGCTGCAGTCAACAAGTTTGGAAGAATCCTTGTTGAAAGTATAGATTATTTTATTGCTGCTCATTTTATTCCTCTGTTGGTCAATTGTCACTAGATCTGTCAATAAAATCAACATTTAGTAGCTGTCCCCTAACCATTAATCATCTTTTTTTGCTACCACTTGGTTGGTGGGGAGATCCAGCCCACATTATTGGACAGACATCTTGTCCATCATGGCAAACTAAGCTGATCATTTGCCCCCACTAAAAAAAGCAGCATCTTGTCCATTCCACCCCACGTTTGTTTCTGTTCAGGAGCAGCACGGTGAATCAAGAACTAAACTGAGCATGTTTAGTTTTCAATGAGTTGGTTTCTGGTACACAGTAGCTTGGAAATTGGACCACCAAATTGGCCCGAATTCAGCCAAATTGCAATTTGTCCAAAATGAATCCCCAAGCCTACTTCAGAGCCATGTTTTCCAAGTGATCTCAGAACCACTTTAGACCTGTTGAATCTCTAATCAAATTCACAACTTTCAAGAAAGCTAATGGATTCTTCTCAGTGAGTTGTTTTAAATCCTACACTTCAACAGACTAAACTTTAGGGAAATGTCTACTTTTGAATGTTTCACTTAATTGTCAAGGATTCTAGAATATTATCATTATCATTTATACTGTATAGTGCCAACATATTGTACAGCACATGGATAAAAACAGGAAAGAAAATCAGCAGGTATTGACACAAAATAAAGTCTACAGAATCAAGATGTCACAAGGATTCTTCTCAAATGAGCCTCCAATCTAGGAAATTGTAATAGACTATTCTATTTTGCCTCCCTCCCACAAGTACTCCCAATGTATATTAAATTACAACTGTAAATAAGAGGAAGTAATTTTGAATTTTAGATTTCCTTTGTTTCTGATATGATCAACACTTAAGTTCCTCTGTTCCTGTTGGGTGA
Organism: Pelobates cultripes; assembly: GCA_933207985.1. Taxonomy (NCBI): domain Eukaryota; kingdom Metazoa; phylum Chordata; class Amphibia; order Anura; family Pelobatidae; genus Pelobates; species Pelobates cultripes. The sequence continues at coordinate 45,481,026 of OW240920.1, read as the reverse complement.
AGATCCTTCCAACAAACTCCTATTAAAGTAGAGTCAAAATATGCATTGCATTCAGAATTACATTTCCTATTAAGAAATTAGACATGTGCCAAGCAGCGTCTTCGATTTATTATGTATCTAGCTAACAACATTAGTGTTTTGATGCTACATTATTGATACAATGTTAATTAACTGCTCAGCCTCTGAACATTAGTTTTACAAAATCCTAAATTGTGTTTCACAATAATTAGTCTTAAAGGGTTTCTCCAACCTTTTTTTTAAAATCTGTATATGCCTTATTGACATTATTCTTCAGGGTATTTTATTTGACCGACCTCAGGCATGGTCCCATGCCCAAAATAGTTCCAGAGAATCAGGGCTTGTGGTCGGTCTAGTTCAGTAGTTTGAAAACAAACAAACTACCGAACAGAGTCCGTAGTCTTACCCTGAAGCTTGTTCCCCTCATCCAGATGAATGATCTCACGAACAGTGTTTTTCTAAGTTGAATAGAACCGAATGCAGGCGATGATGGAGATCCAGCGAAGTCCAGCGATGTTCAGGAGTTTCTGTATCCGATTTTAGTTCCATGAGATTCATGCCCAAACACTGCTGCCTGCGTTCATGCGAACAAGATGGCCGCTTCCTCGTGGTTGTCCATAGGAATTGCGGTCACCCAGACGAACAATTAGAACACTGCGGTGAGAAATGTTCCAAGTTGTTAATAGGTGTTAACAAGCTCCAGGGTGGTCTCTGGTTGGTGCGGTTGTTAGGTAATTCGAGGTGCCGCTTCGAATCGCTTCGGGAGTTCGATGTGTTGCTTCAAGAGTTCGAAGTGGGGCCATATAAGTCTAAAAAGGCACACACATTGGTTTTAATCAGGGATTAACACATGGGCCATAGTCACAGGGTAGGAGGCTGGCAAACAAGCTCCTCCAAAAACTTGCGCCACATCTTCTCATAGAGAAACCTTTAAATTAACTATTTAATAGGCTCAGAGCATGCACATGCTCTGAGCCTTCAAGTGAAGGGGGAGAGTTGGGAGGCAAAGGGCAAAGAAAAAGGAGGGAGTGCAGGGAATTGGGAAATATTGGATGGGATATGGAGGTGGAAGGGATAAAATTAAGGAAGGTGGGTGGAAAAGGAAGCAATCTTTCCCTTGCCAGCGCTCTGTAAGCACTGCATGTTACCAACACACATTTTGTATGCACAGAATTGACATTAGGCCCCCGGAAAAGAGTTCTGGGTTGCCAATGTCAAATTTGCTGGGGGTGCAACTCCCCAGCAAACAATTAATAAATAACTATGGATGTGCAGTGTATCCTGCTAAAACACTGCACATCTAGACTCCAACCACTATGACTACTTTAAATCACCGAAGTCATCACAGTGGCTGAAGTAACCCTTTAAGGTCAGAGCTAAACTTGAAAGAGTAATTGATCACAGTATATTATTGTGACGAATTGCACTTCACCACTGGGTTGTGGAGAGGCCTGCTTGTCAGCCTCTTGCCCTGTGACTATGGCCCCTGGGGTGTATTGCCTTTTAAAAACTCTATTTGTGCATATTGGATTTTAAAGCACTGTTTCTGCCCCTTTAAATACTATTGGAAAGGATTTGCACTTTCGAAATGGCACTTCGGAAACAGCCGAAGTGTCGAAGTAGTCGAAGTGGCCGCCATTCATATAGTCGATATGTATAGCCAGCGGTGTTTTGCCGTTGAGTTCATGGAACTCAAATCGGACAGGCGATGGCCCGAGCACTGCTGAACTTTACCTTCTCCAGAACTTTGACGCTTCAACAGGAGTCGAACGGTGTTCAACAATTCGAACGCCACTTTAACTTTGGCTATATGCATGAATGGCCCCTGTTCATGCATTCAAACAGAAATTAACTATTGGAAATAGACTGGCCGCACAGCCTAAATCTGTGGAACTATTTTGGGCATTATAGCCATGCTTGCGGTCGGTCAAAAGAGACTTCCATAAAACTTTTGAACCCCTGCTCTGATCTGGGTGGTTATTGGATATGTTGTTCGCCCAGATCAGAGCTATCCAGGTATAATTTGTGGGAATATGTTTGAGTTTTGGGATGTTTTTGAATTTTGGGTAAAAATTGATATTTTATGCCTGTGGATAATTAAGTAATTCCATTAGCTAGCTTAATTATATCACAGGCAGAGGGTACGGATTGCTGATTGTATGTGGGAGTGTTACTTTGTTAATTATTGTTCCCATTGGTTTGTGTCCCCTTTGTTCCTGTGTTCCATCAGGTCCAGGGGGTGTGCCTCTGGCCTGAAAATGTGTATAAAAGAAATGCCTTTATGCTCAATAAACCAGACCTTCTTACCATCAATTCGCAGCCTCGTCTCGTGTTGTACGGAACAGCTATAACTGCTATATCACTGCTAGCTCTTGTAAGAGCCCTCTTTAGCTATACAGCTATACTCTCCTGGAGGAGAGGTCCTTCCCACACAGTCCTGGATGCAGAGGTTGGACAAGGGTGGGAAGGAGACGGCAAGACCCCTACAAAGCTACGGCGGTTCTTGGAGTCTGCAGCGCTTATGGTGTCTGGTGCGGTGCTGATGGTCCCTGAGAAGCACTAGGAGCATCCATCGGTGGAGGTACCCATCCAGGGTACAGGCAGCTCCATCACAATTATTGTGATTAGGGAGTTGATTTTTAAAAGGTGAGTTGGACACTGGGGATACTAGGAGAAGTGAGGACTGTGCAAAACCCACATTCACTCACAATAGCAGTGAGCATGAGATCTGGGATCCCTATTGATCACTGTATAATAGAGTGGTCAGTATTGGGAATGCTGGAAATGTGGAAAGCTCTGCTCCCTAAGAGTTATAAATATTGTGTTACCTGTATTCTAACAAACACATACTCAATATAATATACTTCTTAATTAAAACCAAGCATATCTCTGCTGAAGTCATGTTAATTAATGTTGTTATTATTATTGATATTGTGCCAACAAATCCTGCAATCCCTTTCATTTATACAATGGGGATAATACACAACAAGAAGACTTGGGAATAAAATGAGTGACACCAGTAGTGAAATCAGATGGATCCAGGATACAAACTGACTTCAGATGTTTATGAACAGTGGATTGGTGAAACTTTTGTGTTCTTTGATTTTATGTTGATTTTTCACTTGTTTTTATAAGTGTTTAAAATGTGCAAGTGAATTTTAAGTTGTTTTTTTTAAAACATTAAATGTCATTTGTCTGCTATACTACACTATATGCATTTTTTTCCCTTTATTCTGATGCAAAGTTACTAAAAGTTCTATAATATTACCTTGCCATTTTAGGTATCTTACAACTTTTTCCACTTCCCCAACATATGCCTCCAATTTGCTCTATTATTCAAGTTTGATGTTGTTATGTTAAAAGGAGAGCAGGGACATATTCTTATCATACTGAGTGTTTGTTTTATTTATAATTCTTCTGAATGCAGAGTGATCTGTCCAATTCCAGAACCATCATTTTTTTTAACTGCTCCTCCTGTATTTTCCTCTATTGGTTGTTGTTTTTGATCTGTGAACCAAATGGTGGGAAAATGTTCATATTATCATATTATATATATATATATATATATATTGCAGTACGCTAACTGGCCCATTTTGTCCCCTTTTGGTTTGTCCGATTCACTTATCCAATCAGTTGTTCTGTACCGTAATTCTGCCGAATTGCTGAAGTAGAAACTCGTCCAAACCATCTATTTTAACAGCTGGTAACAATATTGGCTATTGTAACAGAATACATGACAATACCAATATGAAAATGAGCTCACATTCACATATACACACACACATACATGCATTTCAATAAACACACACTGACATTCATATACACACACACACATTTGTGTATATATACACATACAGACACACATTCATACACACATTCATGTATACATACACACACAAACTCATATTCATATATACACATACACTCTGATTCACATACATATGCACATGCGCACACAAACTCACACAGACCCCTGTTTTGTTTTTTCAATGAGATCTACCCAGCATCCCTTTTCTTATCTTAACAGAGAGAGCTAGGGTCTCTTTCCTGTTACTCCATTTAGGGATAATCTTGACGGTTTTAGTATATCAATATATAAAAGTCACCACAACTCTCATAGTAAACAATGTATTTGAGGATTAAAACAAATTATTGCAGTTACAGTAACAATTCCAGATGCTGAAGATGAGGTGTCTGTTTCTTGGTTTCCAGCCAATCCCGAAGCATCTGGATTTAGTTACATCTCTTCCTCTGAACTGGACAATTATGACCTGCTTCCCTTACAACATCCAACGCATTTCATTCATATTTGGAATGTCCTTAGGGCAATTGCATTGGTTTCTGGAAACATCAATGTTGATTTGGCATGGAATCTCCATGGCAGCTGTTTAAAAGCAGAGTCATCATGACTCTACAGACTAATTGACTGGTTCTGCATGCTGTGTTGGTCACCAACTAGAGTAACAATACATATAAGTAATTAATGTTTAAACACTATAACTTTAACCAAGGCTTAAAGGGGTTTTACTCTGTGGACCAACATTATTGACATATTCTTATCATACTAAGTGTTTGCTTTATATATTAATATTTTGTAAACTTGGAGACTCGTTTTAGTCCCAACTGCAATTCTTCTGAATGTCGAGTGATCTGTCGAATTCCAGAACCATTATGTACCCAGCTCACAAACCAACATGGCCGGGCATATCTGTTTTTTGGGCTTAACTTAAATTTTTTAATTTCAAGTTTTCTCCTAAGGTACACAGTTTAAAAAAAGGTGTGTTTGTGTGTGTAAATGGTATGTTTATGCTTTCACAAAATATATATGGTATTGACTTTTTGGTTCGGTATTGTCTGCTGAAGTCAGGAATAGGATAAGATCTCTCGGCCAGTCTCCAGTCCCCGGATAAGAGTTGGAAGAAAACCATAGGTTGGGCTTTGGATCATGGTACATTTCCATGTTTGAAACATGCATCTCATAGTATTGCAAAGAATCAGGATGGGTTTTTTTTGGTGTGATGCTCTGTCATTTACATACTAGACAGTAGTTTCCCAATAGATTTGTCAGATACTTGGCATATTTAATTCATAAGGTAATTCCCTATCTGACTCTATACACACATCTGCCTTCCAAAAGTTAAATGCAATACATTTATTTTACTAAAATTACTGTGGCTTGTCCCCCACATAGAAAGTAGACCTGTGCACGTTGGAAAACTTTGGTTCAGTGGAATCTATTCTATTCGGTCATTATCCATTTGGTTGTTTTGTGATAAGTCATATGACACTTCGGAGATCTGAAATTTGGATGACTCGCAGATCAGCCAAAATTCAGAAAAATTATTTTCATTTGAAACTGAATACTATTCTGTCTGTATTTCACTTAGATAGACTGATCACTATCCCAGTTCATGAGTACAAATGGTAAAAAAAAAAAAAACCTCTATGTGTAAATTGCTCTAGACAAAATCAGTTAGCGTAACATGCCCAGTACACAATTTTAACTCCTTTATTACAGCCATTTCCCAAATGATGCCATTTCATGACAGAGGTCTTTTTTGTCATTTTTGCTGCATATTTGTTTCACCATAATTTAACATTTTCCCTTAAGAGTACTCACACATAATTTATATAATTTTTTAAAGGACAGGTAAAGTAGGTCATTTCCGTGATCAATTTCCCAGGGCCCACAGGCCAATCAGGGACTACTTCTGGACTGCCTCATTATGATATAGTACAGTAACATCTAATTGACAACTGATCACAGTATGCACTGTGGTATTCAGAGTAAGCTGTCAATCATGCCATAGGACCGCTGTGACATGCAGTCATAGTGGTCCTATGGCTATGGCCACCTCTTGTGGGTGTTACTGGACAGTCTCAGGAGTAAGACTGTCCATTAACAGCATGTATCAGCCGCAATCACTTGGATCACTAAGTGTACAACTTGTATTGGTAGTCCCGCAACTGCGTGAGAATGAAAGGCACTGAGGTCGCAAGAATGGCTGTCCCCATGATTGCCTGTCTTTTGGGACCTCCATATAGTTATTTAATATTACATTTCCAAGTGAGTACACCTACTGGTTCTTTCCTTTTAGCATCCATTTCCTTTTTCTAATTCTCCAATAAATTTATATTAGTCGGACGATTTCATCTTCTTAAAGGGAGGTGGATTGGAGGTAATATGGACATTCACAAATGTTATTATTAAAAATCGATATTATATTTTGGTAGTCTTCTTGATGCATTTTTATTTACATAGAAGTTTTTTTTAAAACATTTTAGGGTGCCTCCTTATTTTATATAAGCAACGATATTTACTAAAGTAAGAATTGTCAGAAATTCAATGTGAATTCAAAGTGAATTTCAAATTTAAGGCAAAAGTAGTGAAGCATAGATGACTTGGAGGATTTTTTTAATTTTCAATTTTTTTCGTAAATAATCCTAAAACTGTTTTTTTTGTATTGGTTTTTACAGTCTTTATTTCTTTACAATCTTTTTTAAAGGACATATGATGTCTCTGTTCTATATTTGCTTATGTCCCTCTAAATACCCAAGCCACCACGTGATGTAACATGCTGACCTGTTCCTTTCATTCACATTGGACTTGCCTATCTGAGTGTGTACACACAACCTTCGTCTAAGCTTACTTACTTATCTCACTTAAATCATCTTGACTATTCCCCCAGTTAACTATTCTTCCAGCGTATCACACAGTTCCCCAATAACCTGATCAGTCTCAAACTCTTCAACAAAAATGTAAAACAAGACCAAAAAAAAAGTAAACAAACCAACAACAATTCAAACCTACTTAAACTGTACAGACAAATCATTTAGCATGTCATCCTCTTGCTTTAGAAAGATTATTGGGGGGAAAAAAAGAGGAAAAAAGTATAAAATAAAATATGTACTTTAACCCCTTAAGGACACATGCCATGTGTGACGTCATGATTCCATTTTATTCCAAAAGTTTGGTCCTTAAGGGGTTAAAGAAACCAGATTGTCTAAAGAAAATCATATTTAGAACCCTAATATTTACTTTTATTTTTCCTAAAACTGGAAGATATGAAAACAAGTGCACATATTTCTATTTTATTACCCGAAAACCTATTTTGTATTGTAAATACATCCATGCATACAACATTAACTGGTAGAAAAAAAAAAGAATTATTTTAATGCACTTCCTATTGCAGTCTTGGCAGAACCTTTCTAGAACATTGTGTTAATGATTAATAGGAAGTCAGTGGAATTCCACAGTTGCCGAGAGTCTTATGCCCAAGTATGAACTGCACTGCTAATTCAGCAAAGGCAGTTGTCAAGGAAACCTTTATGTAATCTATTTAACCGGCTCCCAAAACACCAATCAAGGTCAGATAACACACTCAAGCGCCATATGAACACACTCATATGGAATAAAGCTTTGTATCAAGACAGCAGGGAAGAAAAACCTCATTAGTAAAGAGGTGGAGAAAAACTAAATTCAGTTGTGAAAAGTGTTAATTGGGGTAGCGGTGCAGAATACACTATATAGTAGTGTTAAATACATGCCCGCTTTAAAATACATTACACTGTATGATGTGTCAGGTCTGATGAGATATAATTGATGATTGTTTGAAGTAAAATGATTCCTAATTTGATGATGTGTGTAATGATTATCTCTACACCTCAGATTAATAGCAAAGTATAGTTTGTGTTTAACCATGATGCTTTGGCTTAAAGGGAGACTATATTCACTAGAACAACCACAGCTCAATGTAGTTGTTCTGGTGAGTATAAACATTGCCTTCAGGCATTTTCATGCAAACACTGCCTTTTCAGAGAAAAGACAGTGCTTGCATTGCCCCTAGGGACACCTCCAAGTGGACACTCCTCAGATGGCCACTGGAGGTACTTCTTGGCTCAGTGCTGCACAGTAAGGAGCAGTGCCGTTCAGCATCCCCACGTGCTGAATTTTCCTCATAGAGATGCATTGATTCAATCAGGGACGGACTGACCACTCACAGGGCCCTCAGGCAGTGGGTGATCAATCATTCCCCGCCCCCCTCCTGGTACATGTTTTTTTGTACCCTACTACTCTCCCGCCCCATTTCTTCTGCTGTTTTCACACATATATTATGTGTACGTTGTCCTGTGCTAGCCACACATCCCTGACTCCCACACCCGCAGAGTCCACAAAAACAGATTTACTTTTATGGGGTTAATCCCACCCAAAAAAGTGTTTTCATAAATTAATTAAGAGTTTTAATAAAATCCCCAGCAATTAAAATAAAGAAATTAAGCAAATTTAATTACACACTTCCACTGATTTTGCTGATGACATCACAAGCAGCGCCCCCCACATGTGTTTGGAGTCTACTTGTGGGGTTGCATGTGTGGGGATGCTGCTAGTGATGTTGTGTTCCTGTATGTCAAAGTATTGTGTTAGAATTAATCATTTCTATTGTTTTACCTATTGTACAGTGCTGCAGAATATGTTGGTACTCTACAGTGTATAAGTAGGATAGTGGCTGTAATGTGTGCATGGGGGGATAGATGCTGAAGTAGGTGCAGGGAAGCATGGGGGCTGTGGTGGGTGTGGGGAGCCATGGGGACTGAGGTGGAAGCGGGGACTGAGGTTGCCACGGGGGCTGAGGTGGGTGCAGGGCTGGACAGAGTATGAGGTGGGACATAGAGGTTGTGGTGAGCGCAGGAGGGGACATAGGGGCTATGGTAGTTGGAGGTGGCATAAGGTCTGTGGTGGGAGCATGGGGGCTTAGGTGGGTACAGGGATAGGTAGATTCTGGGGTGGGTGTTGGGAGGAATGGTGGCTGAGGTGAGTGCAGGGGAACTGAGGTGGGTGCAGGAGGAGTTGTGGTGAGGACAGGGTGGCTGAGGTTGGTGCAGGGATACAGGGGGCTGAGGTGGATGCAGGGGGAGCTGTGGTGTGTGCAGGCGGAGCTTTGGTGGGTGGAGAGGGGACTGAGGTGGATGCAGAGGGGACTGAGGTGGGTGCAGGGGGAGCTGTGGTGGGTGCAGGTAGACAAGAGGCTGTGGTGGGCACTGGGAGAGACACAAGGGCTGTAGTGGGCACTTTAAGGCATAAGAGTTATGGTAGGTGGAGTTGGCATAGGGGCTGTGCTGGGTGCATAGGGGCTTAGGTGAGTACAGGGATAGGTAGATCCTGGGGTCAGTGTAGGGAGAAATGGTGGCTGAGGTGAGTGCAGGGGAGCTGTGGTGAGTGAAGGAGGAGCTGGGGGCTGAGGTGAGAGCAGATGGGGCTAAGGTGGGAGCAGAGGGGGGCTGAGATTTATACAGGGGGGCTGAGGTGGGAGCAGAGGGGGCTGAGGTGGGAGCACAGGGGGGCTGAGATTGATACAGGGGGGCTGAGGTGGGAGCACAGGGGGGCTGAGATTGATACAGGGGGGCTGAGGTGGGAGCACAGGGGGTTGAGATGGGTACAGGGTCTTTGGTGGGAGCAGAGGGGGGCTGAGGTGGGTACAGAAGGTGCTGTTGTGTGTGCAGGGGGAGATGTGGTGGGTGCAGGGAGACAGGGGGTGCTGAGGTGAGGATGTACAGCTGCAGCTCCTTATCTTCCAGGTGCTCTTCAGACGAGGGCAGGAAGTGATGTCACTTCCAGGCCCCGCCTCTTCCTCCTCACTCACAGCACCGCATAGGGAGAGGAGACCTGGCAGCAAGAACTGAATGATCGCTGCCAGGGATGAGAAAACAGAAACGGATGAGGGGATGAGAGTGGCATACCTACAGAGTGATATGTTGCAGGAGCCCTGCAACATATCACTGGAATATGGGAGAAATCCTGTTTTTCTTTCTGAGGAGTTCTCTGGTCTCCTCAGCCATAGTATGGCTGCGCAGCCTGGCCCCTGTGTGCCTCGGGTCCTCGGTCCATGACCGATCTGCCCGACTGGTCAGTCTGCCCCTGGATTCAATGCATCTCTATGAGGAGGTGCTGATTGGCCAAAATAGTGTTTGGCCCCAGCCCCTTGCTGATTTTCGCCAATCCAATGCTTTCCCCACTGGGCCAGTGCCGGCGGACCCGCATGGTGCAGGAAATAAGGTGAGTTTTTCATGCTTTTAAGGAGAGTAAAGGGGGGGGGGGCAAGCCACCTTAATGGTGGGTTTTGCACTATAGGGTCAGGAACACATGTTTGTGTTACTGACCCTATAGTGTTCCTTTAAACTTGAATGAGTCTTATTGTAAACTAATTTTGTAATAGGAAAAGAAAAGTAGCATCTAATAGATAACAGTAAAAGTAATAGCTGATAGACTGCTAAACCAGAAGGTAGCAATTATATCATATAATGATATGATAATACATAATTTGAAAAAAAAAATGAACCCACTACACTTGCGGTTCCCAATCTTCTGCTGCTTATCTTCTTAGGGAGAGAGTGACATATGCACCAGACTTACGTACAGCGGAAAAAAATAATAGTTTAGACTTCAATTTTCAGAGTGCAAAAATAGTTTAGACTGCAAAAAATTGTTTAGATTGCAAAAATAGTTTAGACTGCAAAACATTGTTTAGATTGCAAAAATAGTTTTGTCTGCAAAAAATTGTTTAGGATGATTTGAGACTAGTCCATGTCGCGTCTTGTACAAATTTCATCCATGCGATTGTTTAGGGAATACTATTGAGATGAGCTAAAATGGTGCAAAAATGCTCTGATTGGTATACTGCAAAATATATACATAATAAAAATATGATGTGTATATTTTACAGTACAGTGATAAGAGAACTTTTTCATCATTTGGTTCACAGATCAAGTGTGAAGAATTAAGCAATAAAGGGTTTGAGACCAAATGCACAAGTCTGAAAGCCATGAGTAACTAGAATAGGCTTGGATGCCACAACTAGGGGATAAAAGTTATAGGATCTTATGAATCGTTATCCCGAGCAAGTTTAGCTCAATAGTCCACTCCAATATTGATGGGAACTAGCATAAGGCATGATCTAGAAGTCACACTGGGAAAAAGCTCTCAACTACAACCTCATGCAACAAACTTCAGAAAATGGAGAAAGCAAAATTACTCATAATTATGCCTATGACCAAAGACTGTATTAATTAACAGTAATAGTACTGACTGTATTCCGCTATTTATATGCTTTATAGCTTATAGAAAAGTGATTATGAAACTAGCGTTCCACTTAGAGCCACATTCATGGAACTCAAAGGAAGAGGTTTAGAAGTTCCGAAGATGAATAGATAGAGAAACCTCTTAAAGGTAAACCTATCCTTGTTTTCAAAGAGGGAAAGGCATGCCACTGTTCGCATACCAGGTAGGCTTTATCTCTGACTGGTGAGGCAGGGAGCAGTGCTTGGCAGACCCCACGTAGGACATTAAACCATTCTAATACAGTTTGGCTCCTTAAAATATGTTGGCCCCAGGCAACTTTTGGCACCATAACTACTACATTGAGTGGCTATGGTGCTTGAAGTGTTCCTTCAACTAAGTTAGCAAATGTTCTTGTCTGTTCTGTGAAAAAAGAATGTAATTAACAATGTCAGTGAAGCGAAAATCACACCATTCTGCTACTTTTATACAACTATTATGTCATCATTAATTAAACAATCTTCTGAAAATAATCAAACCTTTTTTTTAAGTATTAGCGTAAGAAGCACTACAAACCGCTAGCTTGAGCTGAGGAAGTTTGGAATCAATTCAACAAATCATAAGGAGGCTAAAGCTGATACCACAATTAAGAGGCTCAAGTGTCAGCGTGGCCCATATCAAACCCTTATTATCATCATGGATATGCATAATTTTAGAGTTCTCCAACCGCCAAGACTGCTTTTAGATGTGGCCATGGTGTTAGGAGTCTGTAGGTGCATGCTTTTCAGCTTGAAACTCTGCACATCCAGAGGCATATTAAGTTTTGTGCCAGGGCTAGTTGCATCCCATGCTCTGTCTCGGGCTGCCCAATGTGAGTTCTGTGCAAAGTTTACATCTGTTGTCTTCTCTATGCCTCCACCCCCTCCTTCCCTTACCCAACTCAAAGTGTGCACATGCGCTCTGAGTCAGTAGTGGACCATGGATAGAAAGGGAGTGATATGGCCAGATGTCACACGGGGAGTAGAAGACCAGGTGTTTGATTCCAGTTACGTTCTTAACTTTTTTCATGGCGATTTATCAATTAATAAGGAAGTGGACCTATTAACTACCGTAGTGCCCAGTAGGGCAGTATAAAGAAAATTGGATAAGATAGGAAAAGAGTTAGAGTAAACCTAATATATCTTTTGATAAATGTGCATGTATTTGTGTATATGTCTGCACATTTATATGTGTGTCTATACCGTAACTTGTTTTTCCCTGGAAAAATATTGTCTGCATATTTTTTCCATTTTCTTCTGCATGCATTGTATCGACCTATGCATTATCGTTTTGTTGTTGCTGTATCCCTGTATCACATTGCATGTTTGAACTTAACTTGTGATTTTGTTTTGAAAGACTTTACACTTGACAAAGGGAGGATCTCCCAAATGCCTGTCATTCCAAAATTCCCTTATACAAATAAAAAAAGGATTAAAAATAGTGCAGGATTTGATCATTTTGTATGTGTCTGCGTGTATATACAATATATATTTAGTTTTTAATTGATTTATACCAGCAGGAAGGTTGTGTCTATGAGATAATTTGTTTTAATTATGATTATATGATTCACTGCTGGAAAACAGCAGTTAGGAAAACACTGAATATAGAATGAATGTCTGAACGGAATAGAAACACACATAGGAAACACCTCGTACATTACAAAATGCTGCCCACCCATGTTGATAAATAATATTGCCTGAGGAATATTAGTCTCTGAACTCCACACACCCAAGTTGTTCAGCTAAGTAACCGATATAGATACCAGTGTGAAGGGCAATTCTCACTTACAACTGAAATGAATCCTCAGTTTGTGGAATAACTCAATAAGTTATAAATGTTTTGTAAATGGCACAAATGTAAGAGAAAGACTGTTTTAAATAAACATTAGGTTTGTAGTCCAGCTACATGCTCCGTATCTCTAGCCAGAAATCACTCTAAAGCAAAAATTACAAAAAGTGTACGTTTAATAAATGTAATATTGAATAATATATATTTTTTTATGAAGATAGAAGTTTGCCCCTTACTCCGGTTTTCAAGTTTTTATAGACAGGTGAGTAATGTACATAAAGGTGCCTCAAGTTATCTCAAAGAGCATTGTCTGCTTTCTATGACATTCTGATAATAATTAGAACTACGAAGACTGAGTCTCCTACCCAATAGATCTCTCCCCCACGGTCCTATAATGTGTCACTGCTTGCCTTTCTTCAATCTCTGATTGGATGTCCTCTAAATCTCTCTAAAACTGAGCTTCTTATTTTTTCCTTCTTATAATGCAGATCCTCCTCCTTTTCTTTCCCTAAAAATTGATGGTACTTGCATCAGTCCGTTGTCTTGGCGTTATCTTTGAGCCTGGCCTAACCTTTCCACCACATATCCAGTATGTTGCTAAAACCTGTCGATGCCACCTTAAAAAACATCACCCACATCTGCCCCTTTCTCACACAAGATGCTGCCAAGGAGCTTGTTCATGCTCTAGTAATCTCTTGCATGGATTACTGTTATTCTCTCCTAGTTGGTCTCCCCAGAAGCCGAACTGCCCCGCTACAATTTGTAATGAATGCTGCCTCCAGGGAGATTGTTCTCACCCATCACCCCTATGTCAATCCTTACACTGGCTTCCTGTATCCTATACAATTCGAAATACTAACCCTTACCTATAAAGCTTTAAACAACTCTAGTCTCTGTACATTTCTTACATACTGATTCATAGATATGCCCCTTCTTGGTCTTCTGGTTCAGAAATGCTTATGGACTTCCAGAGTAACTTATCCATAGCTGTCTCTTGCTCTACTAAAGAGCCACACTCTACTCTCACCTCCAGTACTGCTACTTTTCCACCTTGTTTGGTGGCTGTCACCCGTGCTGCCCTGTTGTGTTTTTCATACCCCACCTCCTCTAGACTGTAAGCTCGTTTGAGCAGGGTCATCATCTACCAATTGTTCCTGTGTCACTGTGTAATTGTCTCATTTAATGTAAAATTTCTTCCCTTTCATAATATTGGAAAGTGCTGCGGAATTAGTTTGCGCTATATAAATACCAATAATAATAGATATTTTTTCCAAAGGTCTGACTACATAGAGTAATAGCAAACCTAACCCATCCTGGTCTATCACTTTATAATACATAAAATATAAGAAAGGCCAAATACCTGTCTTGCAGTAATTGGTGTTATAGAGCCATTAATGTTTACTGAGTAGTTATTATCAGTGATGTTCCAATCGTTTGCTACATTGTGAATGTTTTAATTTAGATTTAAAAAAACAAAAAAACTTTTTGGCTACCTTCTCCCACCACCTCCAGTGGCTTATACGTTATTAAATACATATGAGCACAAAAATAATTAAGTTAGATAACCATAATGCTAATATTTATATAGGAAGAAACATATAAGTATGATTTGAATGTAGAGGAAAATAAGCAGACAAGATTTGCCAGTGGGTTCGTCTCTGCTGTGAAAATCAGTTTGTCTATGTTTCTATATTTAGATATGAGAAGCAGGATGCTAGTAGTTTGTCAGAATGACAGGGATTGATTAGAACATTAAAACTCAGTCACAGAATAAACCCTGGGAACTAAGACTTTATAATTAAGTAACCAAACTATTCGGTGAAATTGCTAATCCTGTATAATGTTTAGCTGGTGTACACCACAGCAATGAAACGGTCAAGGTAGACCTGTCTGTTACTACATTACTCCAGGGATTCAAGAGGGCGAACCTACGTAAAAGTGGTATAATCCACCAATTCAACAGGGGGATCAGACTACAGATAAAGTTAGAACAAGCCTAAAGCAAAGCAGATAATGCATGACCAATGTGCTCAAGACAAAAGACAGGTAAACAAACAAGATAGAAATATAAATCAATAATTCATGGACAGATAAAAGGATTAGTTATGATGGCACAGAGAACACTGGAACTGAGTCATAGAATCAGGAACAGCAAATTATCTGACAACATTTGGAGATGATAACCAGGCTCTTTCTGGAATATTAATTCTGGGCTGCAAAATAATACTGGACTGGAACATGGAGTGACTGGCGTATGGCATGAGAACCAGGAAAGGATAGATTTAAAAAAAACAATGGATTTTAAACAAACTGGACACAGAGGCAGATTTAGATTAGTATACTAGACAAGAGTGGGTACTAGTACAATATATGGGTATAATTGGGTATTGCGCTAGGTATGGTAGGATTCTAGGACTAAATAAAAAAATGGGTACTGTTCCTGGAGAATCAAGAACAGTATTTGTAATCATAATCCATTCTATGTTCAATAAAGACGCTAGCTTGTTGAATGCTTAAAGGTACATGCATCACTTTGAGTCAACTGTCTCATTCAAAAGTTTTAGCTTTGAAAAAGACAATTGACACACTCTGCAGGCTGAAAAAGCAGGTCAGTAATATGATTGTTTTTCATATTTACCTGTTTCTTCTTTCTTGTGCTTTGCACACCTACTTCAGGGGACACACTGATGTAACCAATTAGCATTCTATCCCTAGGAATGCTGGAAAATTGCTTTGGGCATGCCTGACAGATTTACCTATGTGCAGGTAGAAGGTCTCTTCACCTTGCAACATCTTGACATGGGTAGAAGAGAGAGTCTGATCAATGTGATCATGTAGAGCAAACTCCGGTGTCAGGTTTCTCGATGCTGAGGCCCTACTTCTGTTATTAGTGAACTGGTCCTAAACTGAGATGATTAATAAAGATGGAGTGATTGAGGCCGAAGAAGCTCCCATAGCTGAGAGGTGTGCCCAATATGACCAAGTTTCTAGTAAGTTTATCAATGTTTATTATATTCTTTTCAAAGTATGTCCTCTTTTATTTTGGTTTGTATATTTGTTTAACCCCTTAAGGACCAAACTTTTGGAATAAAAGGGAATCATGACATGTCAAAATATGTCATGTGTCCTTAAGGGGTTAAAGGTGTTTATTCTGGTTAAAAAATAATTGTCAACTTAGTAAAGCATGTCCATTTAAGATGCTGCCCAAGGTTGCTTGCGACCAAGAAGCATCAACTCAGAAAATGAAGCTTCTGCTATCTTTCCAGTGGTTCCTAATTAACATAAACCTTTAACGTCTGTGACTGTACAATAATTCATGATAATAGTGTAATCAGTTAAATGCAATAGCACCTAATCATAATACTGTTTGTAGGTTGTAACAAGACAATAATTACATATACCTCCGGAGGGCTTAATAAAGAGTATTACATATGAGTCAAGAGTACTTAAGACAAGGAGTAGTGGGAACACTGTCTCATGGGTTCTATAGAATATTTTCAGATTATGTTGGTCTTTGTAAAGCTTTAAATATAGCTAATAACCACATCTTGTCATAGAAAGCATTGATTTTTGCATTACAACCTTTTTTTATGGAGCACAAAATGTTACTGTTAACATTAGTTCTAATATAAACCCACCCACCTCCCCTTTTGTGTTCAAAGAAACTGGCTGAACTATTTTCACTCTCAAATGTCTCACGAAGTGTGACTAATCAACCCTCCTGAGGCTCTTTTACCACTTAAGGTATCTTATATTACTATACGTTTAAACAAGCAACAGCTAGAAGGGATTTCAACACAATCAAAAATATAGTTATCAAAAACACCAACGCAATCCATTAAAATTATTCGCAGAGCGCGTTGTGATGTGATATATAAATGGTAATAGATATACAACATTAAAACTCTTTATTTTATAATATTAGGATTCAGCATAGCACTGATTTAACTAGTGTCTCCCCGTAATTTATTGTTCTTTAATGTTGAGCTCTTATTGAATACTCTGCATCCTATTCAATAAAATGTTTTTTTAAGTATTGCCATAAATTCAAACACAAAGGGTCTTACAAAATCTTCAATGACACAAGGTTCCAAGAAAGAATATTTCTAAAATATATCAAGTTTATATATTTATCCAACAAGTAGCGTCTGTAGACATGACCATGATTGGTTGCATGACAGACCTGAGGTCACAGAAGGCATCAAGCGAGTTGACGGCTACAGACAAAACAAGGGTCAGAAATTAAAAGGAAACAATATCATAAATTGAAGAGTGTAACAAAAAAAGAACTTTGACTTGACAATGAAAACTCATTAAATAAAGAATACAACAAAATTAATAGATGTCAGAAAGAAGATTGCTGGGAAAAGCAGAGCTGAGCCAGATATAGTAATAAGCCAAAAGTATACTGAAAAAAAAGAAAGATGGACCAATACATTTAATATTTTTGCAGTATCCTTCATGATGTCCAGATGATCCATTAATTGAAGTAGACAACCTAGCACAGCTATGTCAGTTAAATTCTGTTGTGAACAAGCATCAGAACACAGAAATAAGATTGGCCAGACCCAGATATATATCACACTAACGACTGAAATTAATCTTTGATTTCATGTAAATTTATTTAGTGTACACACATCACAGCACTGTGTAGATGGTTACATTTTATATACGGTTAGTATGTTGCATCTGTATTTGTATTTAAAAACAAGTGTCTATACTGATCTTAAATGTAATGAGAACAATTTGATAGCCGGATGTGCCAAATTTATATAAACTCTGTTGCTAATGATAAGAAAAATAGCTAATATTCTGAAAAATCTACCATGGGTTGATAATGATATGGTTAGACTCTACATAATTGCTGTCTATTTAGCTAGCTGCCATTATAACTAATGGCAGTCCCCAACTGCCCCTCAAACAAACTGGGCAAAAGTCCAGTGGGGCGCGATAGCCATGGGCAAAGGGGAGCAGGAGAGATCCATGAAGGGCAGCACTGGTCCTAAGAGGGGGTTCTGTCCCCTCATGGGCCGGTGGAAGGAAGAGTGCACAGGTAGCAAAATGTTCCGTGCACACAGGACAAGCAGTCCGTCTTCTCGTGAGCACTGATATTATCAGAGCATTGCCATGGTAACCAGAGGCAACGCTCTGAAAAAACGGCGCCCGCGAGAGGCAGAGATGTGGTCTGTACCCTGCGGTGTACAGACTAAATAACATGCCGTCTGGACCACCAGGGATTATCTTGCGGCATGCCCCCTCTCACTGAACCACCAGGGATCTGCGTTCTCCCTCTCCCCCTGCAAAGTAATAAGGGAGGAAGGGGAGAAATTTTTTTTGTTTTTTTTATTAATAAATTACTGTATACTAACTACATCCACACACCCTCTCATACTTACACAAAAGCACACTATACACAGTCTAAACCAATATACACACACCACAGCCCCTGCACTAACACACAAACACACTATACACACTCTAAACCCATTTACACACACTACAGACCAAGCACTAACACACAAACACTTCACACACTTTAAACCCATATATACACACTAGACATGCAATTCGTTTTGTTCTGTATGTACATTCGGATTAATTTCGTGTAATTTGGACATTTGGATACTTACAAATGTCCGAAGTTCGAATTGCTGAATTTCCGAAAATGCCAAAGTGAGGAATTTCCAAAGTGCCAAACGGAACCGAATTGCTGAAGTGCTTCGGATTTCTGAAAAGTGGCAAAACAAGTGGTTAAGGTTAGGGGTAAGATTTTAGGGGTTAGAGTTTCGAATTGCCGAAGTTGCAAACAGCCGAAGTGCCGAACCGAACCAAATTTTTTTGCTCGTGCACATCCTTAATACACACACTACAGCCCCTGAACTACCACACAAACACTTCACACACTTTATATCCATATATACACACTACAGCCCCTGCACTAAAACACAAACACACTACATACACTCTATACCCTTATATACACACTACAGCACCTTCACTAACACAAAAACCTTACACAAACTTTATACTGTGATATACACACTGCATCCACTGCATTAAGACATTACACACACTCTATACTTGACATGTGCAATTAGTTTCGTTCCGAATGTACATTCGGACGAATTTCGGGCAATTCGGATATTCGGATGTCCGAAGTTCCGAATTGCTGAAGTTCCAAAGTGGGTTAGGTTAGGGGTTTAGGGTTTAGAAACATAGAAACATAGAAAGTAACGGCAGAGAAGAACCATTCGGCCCATCTACTCTTCCCAATTTTGAAAAATACTTTCATTAGTCCCTGTCCTTATATTATAGTTAGGATAGCCTTATGCATATCCCACGCATGCTTAAACTCCTTTACTGTGTTAACCTCTACTACGTCAGCTGGAAGCCAATTCCATGCATCCACTACCCTCTCAGTAAAGTAATACTTCCCGATGTTATTTTTAAACCTTTGCCCCTCTAATTTAAGACTGTCCTCTTTTTGTGGTAGTTTTTCTTCTTTTAAATATAGTCTCCTCCTTTACTGTGTTGATTCCCTTTATTTATTTAAATGTTTCTATCGTATCCCCCCCGTCTAGTCTTTCCTTCAAGCTATACATGTTAAGTTCCTTTAACGTTTCCTGCAATCCATGAACCAGTTTAGTAGCCCTTCTCTGAACTCTCTCTTCAATAGCCTTCTTGAGATACGGTCTCCAGTACTGCGTACAATATTTCAAGTGAGGTCTCACCAGTGTTCTGTACAATGGCATGAGCACTTCCCTCTTTCTACTGCTAATACCTCTCCCTATACAACAATGCATTCTGCTAGCATTTCCTGCTGCTCTATTACATCGTCTGCCTACCTTTAATTCATCAGAAATAATCACCCCTAAATCCGTTTCCTCAGATGTTGAGGTTAGGACTCTATCAAATATTTTGTACTCTGCCCTTGGGTTTTTACGTCCAAGATGCATTATCTTGCACTTATCCATATTAAATGTCAGTTGCCACAGCTCTGACCATTTTTCTCGTTTACCTAATTTACCTATTAGGGTTAGGGTTTAGGGTTAGTAAAAAAAATTTAGGGGTTAGGGGTTAGGCGTAGGGTTAGGGTCCAAATTGCTGAAGTTCCGAATTGCCGAAGTTCCGAATTGCCGAAGTTCCGAATTGGGTTAGGGGTTAGGGTTAGGGGCTAGGGTCCGAATTGATGAAGTTCCGAAGTGGGTTAGGGGTTAGGATTTAGGATTAGGGGTTAGGGTTTAGGAGTTAGGGTTAGTGGTCAGGGATAGGGTTAGGGTCAAAAT
Source organism: Pelobates cultripes (assembly GCA_933207985.1). Lineage (NCBI taxonomy): Eukaryota > Metazoa > Chordata > Amphibia > Anura > Pelobatidae > Pelobates > Pelobates cultripes. Next base: position 45,460,842 of record OW240920.1, on the reverse strand, counting down.
TGCCGAAGCCCCGAACTTCGGAAGTGCCGAACCGAATGCCATTGGTCTGAATTGCCGAAGCAGACAATTTTTTTTACTGACCCGAATTTCCAAACTGAACCAATTGTTGGCCCATGCACATCCCTACTCTATACCCCTACATACAAACTGCAGCCCCTGCACTAACACACTACACACACTCTGTACCCCTATATACACACTACAGCCCCTGAATTAACACACAGGGCCAGCCTTAGGGGTGTGTGGGCTGTGCGGCCGCACAGTGCGCCATGGAGCCGGGGGCGCCGTGCGGCCACACAGCTCACACATGGCCGGCCAGGATTTAAAAAACAAAAAACAAATTTGCTGCCGGACAGAGCTTCCCTTCAGCGGGGCGGAGCTAAAAGTGCCAGATAACTGCTGCAAGGGAAGCAGGAAGGAGTCCCTGCTTCCCCCAACAAACAGTCTCCAGGAGCTGCACTGCCTGTCTGCCTCCACAATGAACAGAGGTAACTATGTGTGATTGTCAGTGTGAGTGTGACTGTCTGTGTGTGTATGACTGTCTGCCTGCCTGTTTGTGTGTGTGTGTGTGTGTGTGACTGTCTGCCTGTGTGTGTGTTTCTGTGACGGTCTGCCTGTGTGTGTGTGTGTGTGTGTGAGAGACTGTCTGCCTGTGTGTGTGTGTCTGTGTGTGTGACTGTCTGCCTGTGTGTGTTTCTGTGTATGACTGTCTGCCTGTGTTTGTTTCTGTGTGTGTGTGACTGACTGCCTGTGTGTGTGTGTGTCTGTGACTGTCTGCCTGTGTGTGTGTGTGTGTGGGACTGTCTGCATGTGTGTGTGTGTGTGTGTGTGTGTGTCTGTGACTGTCTGCCTGTGTGTGTGTCTGTGTATGACTGTCTGCCTGTGTTTGTGTCTGTGTGTGTGTGACTGACTGCCTGCCTGTGTGTGTATGACTGTCTGCCTGTGTGTGTGTGTGTGTCTGTGTGTGTGTGTGTGTGTGTGTGTGTGTGTGACTGCCTGCCTGCCCGTGTGTGTGAATGAATGTCTGTCTGTGTGTGTGACTGTCTGCCTGTGTGTGTGTGTGTGTGTGTGTGTATGACTGCCTGTGTGTGTTTGTGTGGCAGTCTGCCTGTGTGTGTGTATGTGACTGCCTGCCTCTGTGTGTGTGTGTGGATGTCTTCCTGTGTGTGTGGATGGCTGCCTGCCTCTGTGTGTGTGTGTGTGGCTTTCTGCCTGTGTGTGTGTGTGTGGCTTTCTCCCTGTGTGTGTGTGTGGCTGTCTGCCTTGTGTGGCTGCCTGTGTGTGTTGCTGTCTGCCTGTGTGTGTGTGGCTGTCTGCCTGTGTGTGTGTGGCTGTCTCTGTGTGTGTGACTGCCTGCATGTAAGTATGTGCGTGTAAGACTGTATGTGTGGCTGTGTGTGTGTGGCTGTCTGCCTGTGTGTGTGTGTGTGGCTTTCTGCCTGTAATTGTGTGTGAGTGTGTTTATCTACCTGTAACTGTGTATGTGTGTTACTGTCTGTACCTGTGTATTTCTGCCTGATCCTGTGTATGTGACAATCTGCCTGCAACTATGTGCATGTGGTGGATTTGACAGTGTATATGTATAACTGTGTGCATCTGACTGTGGGAATGTGTACACATAACTCTGCAAAAATATACACCTGCATTCACACACAGGTCTAAATGCATGTTTTTATCTGAATTAAATAACCATCACACACAGCCAATAAACCCAGCACCCAGCACACATATGACATACAACCAATACACGCATATCACACACTGTTAATACACCCATTACAAATATCACACACAGCCAACACATAGCATACATATCACAAACAGTCATCACATCTATCACATACACAGACAACACAAACATTACATCATACATGGATGACGAGTGGGGGGGCGCTGTGATGATTTTTCGCACAGGGCGCCTAAAGGCCTATGGCCGGCCCTGCACACACACACTTCATACCCATGTATATGCACAGTGCCGGACTGAGACAAAAATTTTGCCCGGGCACTTAAATACAGAGCAGGGGAGGGCAGAAAGGGAGCGTGTTTTGTCATCACCATTGGCAAGCACGCCCCCGCCCTGCCGGCACCTTCCTCTGTTTCAGTCTGCTTGTCGCTGTGTCTTTTTGTTTGCTTGAGCGCCACTGTGCAGGTCTCCCCTCCATCAGCGCTGGTCGCCCCAGATGGTGGCTTGTAGGTGTGGGTGGTATGTTTCATTTGCCTGGTCGCTTCTGGTGAGCCGTTCTCTTGGTGGCTCCCAGCCCATGGAGGCGGTTGCCGCTAATGGCGGGTGCTGGACAACGTTGAATGCCTTTATGTGATCTGCGGCCATTTTGGGCTGCCTGCCTCTGGTCTTTTGCTGGGGGTCCCATTGGTGACCTGTTGCTTTTGCCCCCAGTTTCGCCCAGAAGGCTTCCAAGATAGCATCAAGCTTTGCCTCTAGGTCCCCTTGGGGCTCCGTTCTGCATTGAGTGTTTAGTCTCTTTGCTTGACTGTAGCAGGTGGGTGAGCCCTCCATTTTGTGCACCTGGTTATGTTCAGTGGTTCCGATGCGTCGTCCTCTAGGGGCCATCCACTCTGTAGGTAGTGGAGTACAGACCAGGATGTCCCCCCCGGTCCAGAGGGGGGGCAATGGAGCTCTGTGTGGTCCTGCTGAGTGAGGGGATCTGGGACGGGAGTTCGGCCGCCTCTCTCGCCCGTAACCCTCACTAGGCCGCAACCGCTCTTTAATGCTTTTGGCAGCCGGCATCCTGTTTTTTTGGACCGGAACACTCCAGCCATCGTCTGCAATGGGTAAGTCCCTTTTTGGGTCCAGTTGTGAGCGGCAGGAGTCTCGATTCGTCACTGAGGCAAGTAGTGTGCTTGTGAGCTCCTGTGATTTGCGACCATCCGCAATGCTGGCCAGGCCCCGTCCCCTTAGCGGGCTTTCTGTGCCTGGGAGACAAAGAGACTAGGTCCCTTTTTCCGCGCCTTGGCTCCCAGGCACAAAGGATCCTGGGATGGAAACCCCTGTCTGCAAGGGGTTATGCATAAAAGCCGTTTGTGGCACAATAAAATCGTGTTGTACTCACAGAGCTGTCTTGTCCAGTTACTGGGGGGAATGGAGGTCTGTGTAATTTGATGGTTCTAGAGTGGCTGAAGGAAGGAATTAGCGGAGGTAACTGGTCGGGTGCCCCAGGGCCGGACTGGGAAAAAAATTAGGCCCGGGCATTTTTCAATTAGAGCGGCCCCCCAAGAAGGGGACGGGGCCAGAGAGGGTGTGTTTTGTCATCACTAATGACAAGCACGCCCCCTCTCAAAGTGAGCATGTTGGTTCAATGCGCAGAGCCCCGCTGAAGAGCTCTGGCATTAGAAAAAGGCCCTGTATTTGTTCTGCGCAGCGCAAGCAAATGTAATAACATGCTTGCACTGTGTTTGCTTTTAAATTGTCTCTGGTGTCTCCACAAGTGGGATACCAGAGGACAAAAGGGCCAGGAAAGTGTATGGTGCATGTGTTTGGCGCCTGCTTGTGGGATTGCCTGTGTGTAGAGTGTGGTGTGGTATTGTGTAAATAGGTGTAATATGTGTGGTGTAATATGTGTGGCTAGGGGCTGTAGAGGCTGCGTGTATATGGGCATAGTGTTATAGGGGATGTAGCGAGTGTGTGCATACGGGCTGTAGTGTGTGTGTATAGGTGACGTAGTGTGTGTAGGGGTTGTAGAGAGGGTGTGTTTAGAGAATGTATGTGTTTCCTTACAAGGAATGTAGTGTGTGTGTAGGTGGTGCAGTGTGTGTGTGTAAGAGATCTAGTGTGTAAAGGACACAGAGTGTGTATAGAAGATTGTGTGTGTGTGTATGTGTGTAGAGGATTAAGAGTGCATATAGCGTAAGGGATCTAGCGTGTATCTGGAGCGTAATGTGTGTAGTGGTGCAGTGTGAGGGGTGCTGTAGTGTGTGTGTATGTATATATATATATATATTTGGACGCATTGTATGTGTGAGGTGCGCAGTGTGTTTGTGTAAAAGGGGTGCTGTGTGTGAGGGTGTTTTTATCTGCCGTCACATTCTAGGTTTCTAATTTTCTTTGTCTGTTAACTCACTGAGGGTTATTTTATAATATATATATATATATATATATATATATGTATATATATATATATATATGTGTGTGTGTGTGTCTCTGGGTGTGCTGTGTGTGTCTGGGGGTGCTGTGTGTGTGTCAGGGGTTGCTGTGTGTGTATCTGGGGGTGCTGTGTGTGTATCTGGGTGTGCTGTGTGTGTCTGGGGGTGCTGTGTGTGTGTGTGTGTATCTGGGGGTGTGTGTGTGTGTATCTGGGTGTGCTGTGTATGTGTCTGGGGTGCTGTGTGTGTCTGGGGTGCTGTGTGTGTGTCTGGGGGTGCTGTGTGTGTGTGTCTGGGGGTGCTGTGTGTGTCTGGGGTGCTGTGTGTGTCTGGGGTGCTGTGTGTGTCTGGGGGTGCTGTGTGTGTGTCAGGAGTTGCTGTGTGTGTATCTGGTGGTGCTGTGTGTGTTTGGGTGTGCTGTGTGTGTCTGGGGGTGCTGTGTGTGTGTGTCTGGGGGTGCTGTGTGTGTATCTGTGGGTGCTGTGTGTGTTTGGGTGCGCTGTGTGGGCGCTGTGTGTGTCTGGGGGTGCTGTGTGTGTCTGGGGTGCTGTGTGTGTATCTGGGGGTGCTGTGTGTGTATCTGGGGTGCTGTGTGTGTGTCTGGGGTGCTGTGTGTGTCTGATGTGTCTGGGTGCTGTGTGTGTATCTGGGGTGCTGTGTGTGTATCTGGGGTGCTGTGTGTGTTTCTGAGGGTGCTGTGTGTGTTACTGTGTGTGTGTGTATCTGGGGTGCTGTGTGTGTGTATCTGAGGGTGCTGTGTGTGTTCGGGGGTGCTGTGTGTGTATCTGGGGGTGCTGTGTGTGTATCTGGGGTGCTGTGTGTGTGTGTGTGTCTGGGGGTGCTGTGTGTGAGGGTGCTGTGTGTGAGGGGGCTGTGTGTGTCTGGGGGTGCTGTTTGGGAATTAATTTTAAATATCTATATATTTTTTTATTAATAATTTAAAAAAAGTAATGTTCCCCCCCCCTCCCTTCTTACCTTTAGCCTGGGAGGGGGAGGAGATCCGTTCTTCCTTGGGGATTTGGGGTGGGGAGCCATGCTGCCTTCCCTGGTGGTCGAGTGGTGAGAGTGAACTCTAACTTGCAGGTTAGAGTTCACTCTCGCGAGATCTGAGCGTTGCCGTGGTAACCGCGGAAACGCTCAGAATCCTGCTAGAGGACCCGGTGGAGCTGCTTGTTAGAGCTCCGCCGGGTCCTCCCTCCCTCACCCAGCCGGCGGCTCCCTGTCTGTGGGCCGGTGAGGGAGATCTATGATCTCCCCACCGGCCCACGGAGGCACACAGCGGGGCCGGCGCTCGGGTAGCGCTGGCCCTGCACGGGCTGGCAGGGGAGATTCTGTGATCTCCCTGCCGGCCTTCGGCCCCACGGCCATCGCGGCCCACCGGGCATTTGCCCGGTATGCCTGATGGCCAGTCCGGGCCTGGGGTGCCCAATAGGTATATCTCTCACATGGTTTAAAATTACAGCTTCCTTAATTCTTTATCATTCTAAAGGCATTCTAAAAGCATGGGATGATCATAACGGAAATGTAGTCAACATCTGGATGACCCTGCTTCATCTTTGTGTCTTTTAGAAAGCATGAACCATCCAGTATGTATATAATTAATATAATTAATGTGCTGTCAATTATACCATTAAATGTATAGACAAAGATATAATTAAAATAAATAAAGATCACTTTTTCTGCAAAGATGGTTGTCACGGTGGATACAGTGGTTGTACTAGCAATCACTCCTCTAACAAATGGTATACTTTACACATATTACTTACTGCAGCGTTGGTAGTGCAGGCTGTTCACTTGTTATTTACAGATCTACACAATGCACATGCTCACATGATTTATATATTTTTTTATTTTTAGAAAGATAAGTAATACACTAAAATCAAATAAATCCTTAAATATTGTATTTATATTTTCTTTCCTATAGTAACTTTACAAACAAAACAAAACTAACAAACAAACTGATAAATGAAGAAGGTAATGTATTCTTAAATATTAGGATGTAAAAAAAAGTTGGTCTGAGTCACAGTTACTTTAATATATTAGAAAAAAACAATTACAATTTTCAAAAATTACTAACAGTGATGGATCAATGTATAGTCCAAGTGAATTTGCTCAAGGGAGACTAGAATCTAATTTTCTTATGCTCGAGGCAAAAATGGCCGGTGTAATTCGCCCCAGTTAAAATTAGGTCCTCAGTGAAATGTTGTTCTTTCCTGAAGAAGAAATATGGAACATATGAAGATTCTGAACTGCCATCTGTATGGAATGCAACACTAAGTAGCTATTATCTAGATAGAACTAACTTATGCAGATCTAGCTGTATATTTTTTTTTTACTCACTAGTAAGTAGTTTTTTTCCCTTGATTATTCTTTATGGTGCTTTTGCTACAATTATTTTTATTGTTCTAAATAGCACCACGTCTATCATTGTTCTATATAGCACCACGTTTATCATTGTTCTCATTATTCTAAATAGCACCACGTCTATTATTGTTCTCCTTGTTCTATGTAGCACTACTGCTATTATTGTTCTCCTTGTTCTATATAGCACCACTGTTACTATTGTTCTCCTTGTTCTATATAGCACTACTGCTATTATTGTTCTAATTGTTCTATATAGCACTACTGCTATTATTGTTCTAATTGTTCTATATAGCACTACTGCAATTATTGTTCTCCTTGTTCTATATAGCACTACTGCAATTATTGTTCTCGTTGTTCTATATAGCACTACTGTTATTATTGTTCTCCTTGTTCTATATAGCACCACTGCTATTATTGTTCTCATTGTTCTATATAGCACCGTGTCTATCATTGTTCTCATTGTTCTATACAGCAGTACTGCTATTATTGTTCTCCTTGTTCTATATAGCACTGTGTCTATCATTGTTCTCCTTGTTCTATATAGCACTACTGCTATTATTGTTCTCCTTGTTCTATATAGCACCACTGTTATTATTGTTCTCCTTGTTCTATGTAGCACTACTGCTATTATTGTTCTCATTGTTCAATATAGCACTACTGCTATTATTGTTTTCATTGTTCTATATATATAGCACTACTGCTATTATTGTTCTCCTTGTTCTATATAGCACCGTGTCTATCATTGTTCTTATTGTTCTATATAGCACTACTGCTATTATTGTTCTCGTTGTTCTATAAAGCACTACTGTTATTATTGTTCTCCTTGTTCTATATAGCACCACTGTTATTATTGTTCTCATTGTTCTATATAGCACCGTGTCTATCATTGTTCTCATTGTTCTATATAGCAGTACTGCTATTATTGTTCTCCTTGTTCTATATAGCACTACTGCTATTATTGTTCTCATTGTTCTATATAGCACTGTGTCTATCATTGTTCTCCTTGTTCTATATAGCACTACTGCTATTATTGTTCTCCTTGTACTATATAGCACCGTGTCTATCATTGTTCTTATTGTTCTATATAGCACTACTGTTATTATTGTTCTCCTTGTTCTATATAGCGCTACTGCTATTATTGTTCTCATTGTTCTATATAGCACCATGTCTATCATTGTTCTTATTGTTCTATATAGCACTACTGCTATTATTGTTCTCATTGTTCTATATAGCGCTACTGCTATTATTGTTCTCATTGTTCTATATAGCACCGTGTCTATCATTGTTCTATATAGCACTACTGCTATTATTGTTCTCATTGTTCTATATAGCACTACTGCTATTATTGTTCTCATTGTTCTATATAGCACTACTGTTATTATTGTTCTCCTTGTTCTATATAGCACCGTGTCTATCATTGTTCTTATTGTTCTATATAGCACTACTGTTATTATTGTTCTCCTTGTTCTATATAGCGCTACTGCTTTTATTGTTCTCATTGTTCTATATAGCACCATGTCTATCATTGTTCTTATTGTTCTATATAGCACTACTGCTATTATTGTTCTCATTGTTCTATATAGCGCTACTGCTATTATTGTTCTCATTGTTCTATATAGCACCGTGTCTATCATTGTTCTATATAGCACTACTGCTATTATTGTTCTCATTGTTCTATATAGCACCACTGTTATTATTGTTCTTATTGTTCTATATAGCATCGTGTCTATCATTGTTCTTATTGTTCTATATTGCACTACTGTTATTATTGTTCTCCTTGTTCAAATAGCACCGTGTCTATCATTGTTCTCCTTGTTCTATGTAGCACTTCTGCTATTATTGTTCTCCTTGTTCTATATAGCACTACTGCTATTATTGTTCTCATTGTTCTATATAGCACTACTGCTATTATTGTTCCCTTGTTCTATATAGCACTACTGTTATTATTGTTCTCATTGTTCTATATAGCACTGTGTCTATCATTGTTCTCCTTGTTCTATGTAGCACTACTGCTATTATTGTTCTCCTTGTTCTATATTGCGCTACTGCTATTATTGTTCTCATTGTTCAATATAGCACTGTGTCTATCATTGTTCTTATTGTTCTATATAGCACTACTGCTATTATTGTTCTCATTGTTCTATA
>OW240920.1:45387502-45451883 GCA_933207985.1 Pelobates cultripes | reverse complement strand
GCATGGCCAGGCAGCCTCAAATACCGGCTGTGGCAGTAAAATACTAGTCAGGTTTTTTTTTTTTTAAATGGGCCTATTCCATGGGCCTGGGCCTGGGGCTGCAGCTCCATCAGCCCCTATGTTAATCCGACCCTGGCTAAAATGCTTATAGAATTTTTATACACACTTATCTGATAATATATAGCACGCATGCATTTATTTGCATGCAATGTCTTTTATTTTGAAATAAACATTATGCTATGGGTTTGTTTTTTATTTAGAGGAATACTATGGGCATCAATTAATGAAGCGGTTTTGGTGTATAGATAATGACCCTGCAGCCTTGTTGCTCAATTCTCTGCCATTTCTAAAGAAAATCCCTCTTTAAAAAAATAACTTGATAATGTAGAGATATAGCTATATTGTACTATAAGCATAGAGACACAAATGTTATTAACACATACGATAACTCGCACTGTAAAACACAATGTTAAATAATATTGTATCAGCACATTGGGTTAAAGAGTTTATATAGTACAATGAAATTCATTCTTATCTGATTTTCATCTGTTGTAGTTTAAGGAGGAAACCTACTGGTAATAAATCTTCCTGGCTAAAAGTCTGATTCAAATATAGCAAAACTGAATTAAGCTTAGGTTTGATAATGGTGTACTCATAAAATAATATATAAAAATCCATGAAGGCTCGTAGAGTAAACTGCTCATTGGCAGACATTACTGTAATTCTATACAATCAATTGCTGTCCCATCTAGTACAATGTAAAGTGGATATTGTTCTCTTTACATTTTCAATTGCAGCCTGAGATGCTGATGATGGGGTAGATTCCATTCAAGCCAAAATGAAAATCAGGGGCTTTTGTTGCTGAAAATCCACAAAACTCCAACTTGTGATTATGTTAAGGCACACGGGAACACTTTTTCTGGACGCATGAGCTAGCGACAGAAAGTCAATGCAGCAGAATCACATTTGCACGTGTAAAGTCTTTGATTTGAGCCAAATGAGCATTTTTAACTCATTTTGGCTCATGAAAATAACTTTTCACTTTCGACAACCTCAGGGTTTTTAAATGCCTATACTCAACCCGTTAGAATGCAAATAAAATGTGTTCTAACAAATTCCTTACCGAGTTGTGCCCGCTCTAACAATGTAATGCATTTAAAACAAAGGATCCAAATGACTATTGAAGATCATCTGGTGCGATAGGAGCATGTTATGTGGTGTGTGCAAAAACATAACACAGATTGGAAAAATATATTAAACAATAGGGGAAGTGCTGATTTCTGCAGAAGAAATAAAATACAAATTGAAAACAACTGGGGTGCATAATGGACAAGAGAATTGCAAGTTTTTGGACACACTGAATGCTTTCTCCAACCAGGACTGCGTCTTGGGTGGGGTAAACAGTGCATTAATATAGGTCCCCCTGCTTTTCCTGGCCTAGCAGGTAAGAGCATTACAATTTAGAAATTCTCACACTGATCTAAGCAGCTTCCTGGCAGAGCATTTACTGTCGGCTGCCAGGAACACGGAGAATTCAGTGTAGACATTGAATACATGAGGTGCTGAGGCTTAGCCAATAGGTACATGCAAAGATCCAATGTATGCCATCAAAAGGGATGACGAGGAGCTTCTTGCCATATCCTTGTCAGAGAACAGAGGGGGCAAAGTGTGCTTATTGAACAGGAACAAGGGGCAGCAACAGCATCAGCACATAACAAGATGTCACAAGGCCCCTGCGTAGACGTGCTAAAAATAGCCTTTTTTTTATAACAGCCTATTTATATATTCTTGTATCTATATGAGGATGTTTATGTGTTTTCAGATTTGGGGAGGGTCTCTCACTCCGTAATGCCTGACTCCTGTAGTTAGTAGCCTGCAACTGTTAGGAGGATATATAAGTAAATGTTCACAGTGTTAGCATGTATGATGACTTTCCCTTATGAGTGCAAACAGTAGAGACCAAGTGCCCAGGAAGCACAGTGCAAGAGCCTCACAATGCCATTGCACAATGCAAAGTACAGTTGCAAGAAAAAGTATGTGAACCCTTTGGAATGATATGGATTTCTGCACAAATTGGTCATAAAATGTGATCTGATCATCATCTAAGTCACAACAATAGACAATCACAGTCTGCTTAAACTAATAACACACAAAGAATGAAATGTTGCCATGTTTTTATTGAACACACCATGTAAACATTCACAGTGCAGGTGGAAAAAGTATGTGAACCCTTGGATTTAATAACTGGTTGAACCTCCTTTGGCAGCAATAACTTCAACCAAACGTTTCCTGTAGTTGCAGATCAGACGTGCACAACGGTCAGGAGTAATTCTTGACCATTCCTCTTTACAGAACTGTTTCAGTTCAGCAATATTCTTGGGATGTCTGGTGTGAATCGCTTTCTTGAGGTCATGCCACAGCATCTCAATCGGGTTGAGGTCAGGACTCTGACTGGGCCACTTCAGAAGGCGTATTTTCTTCTGTTTAAGCCATTCTGTTGTATGCTTTGGTTAATTGTCCTGTTGCAACACCCATCTTCTGTTGAGCTTCAGCTGGTAGACAGATGGCCTTAAGTTCTCCTGCAAAATGTCTTGATAAACTTGGGAATTCATTTTTCCTTCGATGATAGCAATCCGTCCAGGCCCTGATGCAGCAAAGCAGCCCCAAACCATGATGCCCCCACCACCATACTTCACAGTTGGGATGAGGTTTTGATGTTGGTGTGCTGTGCCTTTTTTTCGCCACACATAGTGTTGTGTGTTTCTTCCAAACAACTCAACTTTGGTTTCATCTGTCCACAGAATATTTTGCCAGTACTGCTGTGGAACATCCAGGTGCTCTTGTGCAAACTGTAAACGTGCAGCAATTTGTTTGGACAGCAGTGGCTTCCTCTGTGGTATCCTCCCATGAAATCCATTCTTGTTTAGTGTTTTACGTATTGTACACTCTAGGATTCTTCTTCACCTCATTGAGTAGTCTGCACTGTGCTCTTGCAGTCATCTTTACAGGACGGCCACTCCTAGGGAGAGTAGCAGCAGTGCTGAACTTTCTCCATTTATAGACAATTTGTCTTACCGTGGACTGATGAACAGCAAGGCTTTTGGAGATACTTTTATAACCCTTTCCAGCTTTATGCAAGTCAACAATTCTTAATCGTAGGTCTTCTGAGAGCTCTTTTGTGCGAGGCATCATTCACATCAGGCAATGCTTCTTGTGAAAAGCAAACCCAGAACTGGTGTGTGTTTTTATAGGGCAGGGCAGCTGTAACCAACACCTCCAACCTCATCTCATTGATTGGACTCCAGTTGGCTGACATCTCACTCCAATTAGCTCTTGGAGATGTCATTAGTCTAGGGGTTCACATACTTTTTTCACCTGCACTGTGAATGTTTACATGGTGTGTTCAATAAAAACATGGCAACATTTCATTCTTTGTGTGTTATTAGTTTAAGCAGACTGTGATTGTCTATTGTTGTGACTTAGATGATGATCAGATCACATTTTATGACCAATTTGTGCAGAAATCCATATCATTCCAAAGGGTTCACATACTTTTTCTTGCAACTGTATATCCCCCTGTAAAGGTGCTACAGCAACCTTCAGCAACCTACTGCTCCGTCCCAGACTTTGTCACATGATGGTTAGATACCTAAACCTATGAACTCTGCAGTTTATGACTACAGCAGCCTATGTCACAAGTTTAAATTATGTTCAATATTAGATGAGCTGACCACTACCCATCCACCTTCTTGTACGATATGACCTACTGAGTGTGTGCTCACTCTACAAATCCCAACTTCTCTGAGTGTCTCCTTCACAGTTACTGTAAAGGAGCCAATGTCCAGGGGTATTCTTCACATGCACATTCATATCAATAGTTCCATTTATAAAACCATGAATGGAGCCACCAGTAAGCTGTTACAGCCGCCGTCTCCCTGGTAACTACTCCGATCAAAGAGAAATTCATCCACCCCAGATTTTTTTTTTTAAATATACAAATATCGAAAATGTTTACGTATTTTGTTGTTATATAGGAATTAACTTATTTCCAAATGTTCAGCTACTTCCTACAGCTTTGGGTAATGTGTCAGATTTAATGGAAAAATGAAATTGACCCTTAATACCATAACTGCAACGTAGTCATTTGCAGTCTGTGATGTATGGACACCTAATGTGCTGTGCATTGGTAGAACAGTCCAAAAGTGACACTTCAGATTAGGTTCAGCATGGTGCAAACACAGACAAATTACATTCTGCACGCTACTGTCTGTATGGGAATTGTTTCGTTTGTTCCTCATACATCACAGCTAAAAAGCTAGACCGTCACTGACAAGAGCTGCCACTGATGGATTCTTGATTTCCTTTAAGTGATGTTAAATACTAAGTGCTGGCACAGCACAGCTAATAGAGAAACTAAAGAAATCGCATCAAAAAAAGTGTACATGTTCATTAAACATTTTGTTAACACTATAAATTAATGTTTCCATTGTCAATGTCAGGTTTGCAATCCTGAACGGTGAAGAAAACCTTGGTGTAATAAAAGGCGTTTGACAACCTTTATTTGCTTAACAAGAAAAGCCATAGGGGGGATATAGTAACAGTGAACAAAGTACAAAGACAGTTATATTAAGAAAAAAATCAGCTATGGAATCCAAATAACAAATGGCAATGCAACTGCCTACAGGAGTAAGGATTGATTGTTAATGCATTGTTTGATCAGTTAGTTAGTCAGGTGAAAATAGATTTAAAAAAAACACTGAATTCGATCTTTCCTATATATTGATATGGACATCGGCAAAATAATTCACATGTAACGTTGGATGGGGTCAATATGCTGAATCCACAATGCGGAAATAGACAAGACTGCCACTTAGACAATGGAGTTCTACATCTAAGCAAATACCCGCAAGTCGAGTCCTTCAAAATATTGGGACCACTGTTTTTGTTTCTGCATTTTTATGTGGATGTATGGTAGATGCAGGGTTGGCTTTAGCCCTTGTTGACTCCTAGCACAAAATATACCCCACCTATATCCAGTACACCAATATAAAAGGGAACTTTCATCTGCCTCATAATTTATATTTCATTTGAGTTGCTACCACAGCTACCTTTCTACTTTCTATCCACAAAAAGGAGGTCAGTTGAACAGATTTATCCTATGGACTTCTCCTATGGGAGAATATCACATTTTCATTTATCTACATTTAATCAGAAAGCGACATCACTCAATTGTAAAGCGCTGCGGAATAAGCTGGTGCTATATTTAATGATTCATTAAATTGTATTGCTTATCTCTCCTATTTTATGAGTTACAAAGTATTTGTATAAGCCCTACAGGTTGTAAATGAAAATTAGAGAACTCTTATTGTATCCTTCCAGGAAATTTCGGTTTTTGCGAATAAATAAATAGTGGAATAAAATCCCAGTTCATCTCCCACCAGCCATATCCATATTCACCCAATAATCAATCTTATGAATATTCCCTCAATTCAATTTGTGTATCTAACACTTGTAAACAGAATGGTTTTCCACTATGCTGTGTACATAATGCGAGCTGCCTCTTTTGGCCATCCTTAGCTGGGACTGACTAGTCTATCTGCAAGAGCAGAAGAATTGCCCCCAGTAGTGTCAAGATGCCATCCAATCAAGGTGCATCCTCAGTCTCCGCAACCCAAAGGGAATCTTTTGGAATGGTTCAGAATAGATAAAAAAGACAATTGTTAAAACAACATGTATAGTCATAAAACAGGCACTGCCATAAATGGTCAGAAAAGGTAGATCAGTTCATAAATGGATAACACGCAGGGAGGATATCTCATGTCCATAGACAGGAATCGGATAACAGGATGGTTTAGATGTGCATTAAAGTGGCACACAAGACCATTGAGAGAGGGAAGTGCCAGAGATGATATCCAGTGACTAACAGAAGTAAGCGTGTAAAAAGTAAAATTTCTAACATAAATCCAAAATCCAGTCCACACATATCAATAGCACAAATGATTGCCTTAGGATCAGAGTCTACTCACAGGGAGTCGAGTGTATGTGTATAAGGGATGTATTGTGTGTTATTGCAGAGGATATAATGTGTGTGTACTTATGGAATGTAGTGTATAGGGATTCCAGTTTGTGTAGAGGATGTATTGTGTGTATAGGGGATGCAGTGTATGTCTGTGTAAGTGAATAAGTGTGTACATATAGTGAATGCAGTGTGTGTCCATAGTGGACACAGTGTGATGCAGTGTGTTTGTGTGTATGAAATACAATGCAGTGTAAGGGTGTGTTTGTGTGTGTGTGTGTAAGGGATTCATTGTGTGTAAGAGATGCATTGTGTTTCTGTGTGTGTGCACATGTAAAGGAAGCATTGTTTGTTTCTGTGTGTGTGTGTGTGTAGTGTGAGAGAGAGTTTGTGGTGTAGATAGGGGCTGAGTTTTGCAGGGGATGAGAGGGGAGAAGCTGCTTGGTGAAAACTCTTCTTGCGAGTGCCGGCACCATATGGAATTGAGCGGTGCCGTGGTAAATGTGCCAACACTCTGAAAGCCAGGACCCACAAGAAGACCTTCCAAAGAGGAGAAGGCTGAGAGCCTACTTCCCCCTGCATGCTTCTTAACTCAGAAAAAAGGAGGGAGATTTCCAGGTTGTACCCCACTGATGTTGGCCAAGATTAGGCTTGTAAACAAGAACTAAGCCCTTAAAAACATCTTAGGCTGTCAGATTAATCTGTAGAACAATCTTGGTCAACTTAATATAGTGTGCCCATCATTGTCTTCCTTTAAAAAGCCATATCTGAATAGTCTTAAATGCATCCGCAGAATTTTTGGTGACAACTGCCCAGAAAATGCATTCCAAGTGCAATTATAAAGCCTTACTTAATCAGTTTAGCCATATCATCTTTTTAATTTTTTTAATTAACATTTTAAGAGTTCAGTATGTCTTCAGGTTCTTCAGTGGTTTCTTCCCAGTGTAGCCTTTTTTTTCACCTTTTTTACACAAATAGCTGTTTGTCACATCATGCCTTGTTCTGCGGATCAGTCTGGTGATGCTTCTGGTATCCAGTACTCTTTTTACAATTCTTGTTTAGTTTTTCTTGTTTTTTTGGTTTTCTATTCCATGTCTGGTTTTCCTTATGCTGGGTTTTCTGGGTTCATTCCATTATTCCGTCCCTGGAATTCCCAGTCTCCTGGATTCATTTATATGTTTGTTTTATATTGCCACACCCGTTTGTTTTCTATTTTCCTTTTGTTTCATTCTGGCAGTGTTTCAAGTCTCTGCCCTTTCTTGCAGGCAAGTGCTATTGTGGTTTAGTATGGTTCTTTTAGCGAACATTAGGCAGTGTAGGATCTGGGGTACATTGGCGTTGTGGCAGGCTTATGCAATGTATGATCATATAATGTAACTAAATCCCCATACTTTTCATATATAGTGCTTAGTTATGTCTCCTCCTGGTTTTGCCTTTCATATCTTGTCTTGTTTTAGTTTGTATTCCCAGTCCATGTAAGTCCTGTCCTGCCCCTGTTTAGTTAATGTTCCCTTATGTATTGTGTACATGTTCTGGGTTTAGCTTCCTATCCTTCTCTGGTTCTGGGTTCTACTAGTTCTGTCTTGTTTTCATGTTTGGTGACTATCCTAGTCTTGCCTTGTTTCTGTACTGGATACATGTCTGCTGCAGAGCCCACCTATTCAGCTCCTGGGAGGTCTGCTTATTTCCATGCTCCTAGTTCCTGGGATCCGCAGTAGCTGCATCAGGGCTCTGGTATGTGGCCGCACAAATGCTGGTGTTCAACACCAGAGGTCGTGTGGTTACCCTGCACCAGGCCCTGGTAATCCACTTCCACGCTGAAGACACCCATTATCATCAGGCACTCAGGGGTCCCGGTTTCCATACCGCCACCCGTGACACTGTTAACCTAATAGTAAAACATCACTAATCCACCCCCACTCAAAACACAGACATTTACAAAAATATGTCTTCTTTACCAACTGCGGCCCACTGACTAACGTGTTTTTGTTCTCTATGGAACTCGTCTAGGGCTGATACCCTCAGCTTACCACTGACTATTTTGCAGTCATATTGTAAACAATATTATCAATGTCTTCTTAATTGGATTGTGGTTTATTGTGATGGACAAATCACCATTTAAAAAGCAAAAAGCTATATAACTTCTTAACCGGACACAATGGGGATAAGTGACTATAATAAATCATGCATATGCCAAATGGTCCTAAAAACTATTATTAATATGAAACCCAAAATGATACTTGTGGTATTGATTATGGACACACTAGACCAGGGGTGCCCAAAAGATTGATCCACAAATGTTTTAAAACCACAGCTTCCATGATGCTTTGTCATTCTAAATGCGTTTTAAAGACATACAAAGCATTGTGGGAGTTGTAGTTATACAATATCTGGGGATTTACCTTTTAGGCACCCCTTCACTAGACCAATAAACCACAGCTTTGTTCCTAATGTTGTTAAAAACTTTACACTGTTATTTGCTAAAATGATAGTCATTCCTTTCCTAAATCTATCTAATGTTAAGGGTTGCTCTGAGTCAGGCACGGAACTATGTTGTGTGTGTATGCTCACCTCACATATACACACAACATAGTTCCAATTCCCTTCATCAGTTTCTGCAAGTGAAGGGAACTGACTTAAATTTCATTAACAGGAAAGGTATGTTCACGGCAAATACTTTAACAGCTCGTTGGAGAAGCTAGATTATCCAATATGTCATCAGAGCAGGGGCGTACCTACAGCATGTGGCACCTGGGACAGATCCTGTGTTTGACACACAGTTACAGGCATGCAGTCACCAACACACAGACACACAGTTACAGGCAGACAGTTACACACGCACACATACACACAGTTACAGGCTTGCCGTCTCACACACACACATACACACAGTTACAGGCAGACAGTTACACACACACATACACACAGTTACAGGCAGACAGTTACACACACACATACACACAGCTACAAGCAGACAGTTACACACACACACACACACACACATAAACAGAGTTACAAGCAGACAGTTACACACAAACATACACACAATTACAGGCAGAGAGTTACATACATACACACAGTTCCAGGCAGAAAGTTACACACACATACACAAAGTTACAGGCAGACTGTTACACACACACACACACATACACACAGTTACAGGCAGACAGTTACACACACACACATACACACAGTTACAGGCAGAAAGTTACATACAAAGTTACAGGCAGACTGTTACACACACACACACACACTAAAACACAGTTACAGGCAGATAGTTACACACACACACATACACACAGTTACAGGCAGACAGTTACACACACAGATGCAGACAGTCACACACACACACACACACACTCTCTCTCTCTTACTTACAGACAGTGTGGACTGGAGGAGGAGTGGATTCACTGAAGTCCTTCCTGTAGCCTCTTAGTTGGAGTAGCAGGGATTCTGTCTTGCTTCACCTCCATGTGCAGCAGTAATAGCAGCGGGTAAGGCCACGTCCCTGCTGCTGGTTTGGCTCAACCTCAGAATTTTAGTAACTCTGCCCCCACCTTCTTCCGTGCAGCCAGTTCAGCTGGTCTCTGCGTGTGTGAGCATTGCCAGCAACCCGGCACCCTAATTACCACACATTCCCATGGCACCCCGCTACCTGGTGGCACCCAGGGCAGACCGTCCCCCCCACCCCGGCCCCCACCTTAGTACTCCACTGCATCAGAGGTAGGGTAGGGGTGTGGAGCACACTCAGTCCAGACTGAAGAGCACAACCAATAATACAAACAGTTTCAATGGTAAGTTTACAGAGATAGCTCCCTAGCATCATCATCACTATAATATGATGCTGTGGTTAAGGTGTGTGGCAAACGTACCTATGCCACAAGCTCCTGGAGGAGCCTGCTAGCTAGTCTCCTGCCCAAGGACTATGGGCCATATACAAAGACCCTTTTCGGGAGTTAACTCTCCCCAGTCGCCATTAGTAGCTTGCCCTGAGTGCACCTGGTAGGACACTTTCCCTTCATGCAAATGGAACCGAATGCTGGCTCTCTGGCGGCCATTCGCATGAACAAATCCTACGAGTAGTCCTCAGCAGTACTTATCCGCAATCGCTATGGAACAAATTTCGGCATTAGAACTTCGTGGGTTCCCGGTCACCTCAGCAGGACTTAGCCACGAATGTTATGGAACTATTTTCGGCATGAGGTGACCGTGCTGTTCCTGGACAACTTGATTTGCGGTTTTGAACCACTTTGAAAACCCCCGGGAAAGTGCTTTTTGGAGGGAAGGTGCCTGAGACTAAGGAGAACAAATGCTACCAGAGACCCAGGCGGAGCATCCCATATTGCGGCCGCAGGAGCTCCTAAAAGTTGGCTGGCCAAAGCACCAAACACCCTGGAACTGTTTAAGGCAGAGGACCACGTGTGAGGCCGGTCAGAACTTTAACACGGTGGCGTTTCCCCTACACTGCATGGATCTGAGCGCTATTTGGAGAACTTGGGCGCTCAGACCAGGGCTATTTGGGGATGTATAATGTGTGTGGTTATTTTATGTTTTTATTATGTTTCTGGGTACTTTTTAAGTATTATATTTTTATGTTTGCCTCTCTGTTCCTGGGAGATAATTAGCTTACCGGTCTTTAACGCAATTACCTCCCAGGCACAGAGATTTATGGGAGGGGCTTGTCTTGCATTGAATGGAGACCCCATAGCAGGGGCTGTGTATAGAAGCAGGCAACTTGGCGCTAATAAACCAGTTCCTTTACATCCTTCACTGAGTCTGGGCTAGTGTTTGGGTGGATCAGCTATACTTTCTAAGGCACTCCTGTGTCCCGGAGGAGAGCTAGGAAGTGAGCTTGATGGAGGTACCCAGTCGGAGTGCCAGGCGGTCTGTCACGGGGTGCTTGTAGTGTCCCTTTTTTCCCCTTTTTTCCATATCTTAAACTTCCCCATAAAGTAAAAATATTTAGTGCTATCGGTATTTTTAAAATGAGCTATGCAGCTAGAGGGATTCCTGGTGAACAACTATGAAGCCACAAATTACTATAAATCATCAAAATGATCATCATCTAATGTCTCTATATACAATTCTATGTAGAAATTTAGAATTCTTCAGGCATGTAGCAAAATGTTGATACATGTAAGGATATAACCTTCAGTTCTTGTTTACTTTATTATTGTGCTATATTGAGGAGGAAATAAGGAAAGGAAGGTTGCAGGAAAAAGCAATCTCATAACACAGTAATTGAGTTAGACTGGTACCTACCAAAAGTACTCAGACGTATTCTCGTGTGAAATAACTGAACTCTTAACAAACAGAAAGATATACATAGAGAGTAAGAAAATAATATAATATTGAGGATATCCACATGCCTCTTGAAGATTAGACGTTATATTTCTTGCACACAATTAAATGCCCCAATGTAACTGCATACATTTTTAAAAACTGCAATGTATAGGTGTTTGTCTAAAAATAAAAATGTAAACAAATAATTAAAAAAGTGTGTGTATGTATGTGTGTGTATGTGTGTATATATATATATATATTGTGTGTGTGTGTGTGTGTGTGTGTGTGTGTGTATGTATATATATTATGTGTGTGTGTGTGTGTGTGTGTATATATATATATATATTTATTTATTTATATTTATTTTATTTTTATTTTTATTTTTTTTATTTTTTATTTTTTATAGTTTAGGAAAATGGAGTTAAAACAAGTATAGGTGCAAAATATTCCCTGGGTTCCCTTTCTTGGATTTTTCATACATAATTTTAAATTACACTCAAATATTTTTCTACATACCCCCAAATAGTTAAATATTGCCCCAAATATAATATATAATATATATATATATATGATAAATAAGTATACCAATGTAATTCACAATCAGGGTTATTTGCTAAAGGAAGATTTGTTGTAAATTCAAAGCTAATATCAAATTTAAGACCAAAGTAACCGTACTGGAGAAATTCTCCCACTCAGTTATGGCTTCAGTTCAGCTACTTTGACCTTATATTTGAAATTCAGTTTGAATTCACAACAATTATCACTGTAGTAAATAACATTGTAACTGATGAATGGTGGAAAACTGACAAATGGATTTCAAAATGCATCCCACAAAAAAAACAAAGCAGAAAAAAAATGTCCACAAAAATCAGCATTTTTTCAATTCAACAATTTTTTGACCTGATATATTTTGACTTGATATATTTTGCAATATATTTGTCACTTGACCCCAATTCATGTTTAGTGAATTAACGACCTTATCTTATTTTTATTGCAAATTAACCCCTAGGGTTAAGTAAAAGAACTCAGCTGGTTAACGTAACAATATGTGAACGCAGCTTTAAAATCCCCTGCAAATTTTTAAACAACCTTGCAGATTTCACTTAATATCTACCTTGGGAGATCATTCAGAAAATGATTGTCTGCAGTTAAAGACTAAAAAAAGAACAGAAACTAATTAGCCTCAGAGAAAATGTGGTTTGCAATGTTCCAATTGTTTCGGGGGTTTTGGGGGGGGGGGGGGGGGTTCTTTTCCCAAATTTCTATGCATAATGCAAGAGTCATATCAATTCTGTATAATTTCTTTAAAACTTAGCAGCCTGGCAAATTTGAAGCCTGAATATTTTTTTTTAATAAGCTATCCTTTTGAAGTGACTAATCAGACAGAGTGAATATTACAGGGTCTGAACATCTTATGGCTAAACTATGTGAGCCAAAGGGTAAGTGCTAATTATTTATACATATTCAGCACAGACTGATTAGAAGATATAAATAAGTATTTAACCATTAACTAGTTCCTTAAGTTCTCCAAAGAAAACAATTGATTACATATTTTCTGTGTTAATGTGTGTTAAAATAGGCAAAGCTAAACATATCAAGTGTCTCCTTCGCTCTTGATCTCTGGAGTGATGAAAACTAGTGTTACCACTTCCAGAAGGAAAGTTGTCCAGATTGTTCACCATTCCACAATCAAAGGGGTCTTTTCCTTAATTAACAAGTTGCTTTGGATTGAAAAAAAAAAGACTTTTAGGCAAAGATAACTGAATTCGTTTTTCAGCTCACTTATTTTACCTAACAAGCTATTTCTAATCAATCAAAACTCGCTTAAATCTACATTTTAGTTGAGATGGAAAAATCTTTACAAATCTTCTTGTTTGAGGGGAACGGTGACATCTCTAGAATTTACACATTGAAAATCACCTCGACTTGCGTTAGTCTAGTTGTAAACTTCTATTAAAGATTTTACAAATTACATCACAGTCCAGTTCAGATAAGGCACAGCCGGGGCATACAATGCAAATGGTGAAGAGAAATATAAACATTGTTTAATTTTCTTCCTCTGGTCTGTATGCTTTCTCTATTCTGACAGTCAGGTGGAAGAGACAAAGCTTAAAACGTGATTGACAGGAAGCTAAGATGGAGGTACCCAGTTGCAGAATAAACAGATGTTGATTTTCACATTCAATTTTATTTTCACACTACCCTAATGACATATTTGAAGAGAAAATAGCACAGTCAGTAAAAAAGGGGGATAAAACATTTTTTAGATACATAAATGAGAAAAGAAAAGTAAAACAAGGATTAGTTAGATTAAAAACAAAAGAAGGAAGGTATGTAGAAGAGGATAAAGGTCAGGCTGACTGCCTCAATGAATATTTTTGTTCTGTATTTACAGAAGAAAATGAAGGAAAGGGACCTCAGTTGAGAAAAAGGATAAATTAGTAATTTATTACACGTGAGTTTACAGAGGAAGAGGTTCTATTTCAACTGTCAAAAGTAAAGACAAATAAGTCAATGGGACCTGATGGAATACACCCAAAGCTATTAAAAGAGCTTAGTGGTGTACTAGCAAAACCATTAACAGATTTATTTAACCAATCATTGTTAACAGGAGTAGTCCCAGAAGATTGGAAGTTAGCGAATGTTGTGCCCATTTACAAGAAAGGTAATAGGGAGGAGTCGGGCAACTATAGGCCAGTAAGCCTTACTTCAGTAGTGGGGAAAGTGATGGAAACCATGTTAAAGGATAGGATTGATGAACATCTAAAACACATGGATTTCAAGATCAGAGACAACATGGGTTTACTTCAGGGAGATCATGCCAAACTAATCTTATTGATTTTTTGATTGGGTAACTAAAATTATAGATCAGGGTGGTGCAGTAGACATTGCTTACCTAGATTTCAGTAAGGCTTTTGACACTGTTGCACATAGAAGGCTTATCAATAAACTGCAATCTTTAAGTTTGGATTCCAATATTGTTGAATGGGTAAGGCAGTGGCTGAGTGACAGGCAACAGAGGGTTGTAGTTAATGGAATATATTCGAAGCTTGGACTTGTCACCAGTGGGGTACCTCAGGGATCTGTACTTGGACCCATTCTCTTTAATATTTTTATTAGTGATATTGCAGAAGGTCTTGATGGTAAGGTATGTCTTTTTGCTGATGATACTAAGATATGTAACAGGGTTGATGTTCCAGGAGGGATAAGCCAAATGGCAAATGATTTAGGTAAACTAGAAAAATGGTCAGAATTGTGGCAACTGACATTTAATGTGGATAAGTGCAAGATAATGCATCTTGGACGTAAAAACCCAAGGGCAGAGTACAGAATATTTGATAGAGTCCTAACCTCAACATCTGAGGAAAGGGATTTAGGGGTGATTATTTCTGATGACTTAAAGGTAGGCAGACAATGTAATAGAGCAGCAGGAAATGCTAGCAGAATGCTTGGTTGTATAGGGAGAGGTATTAGCAGTAGAAAGAGGGAAGTGCTCATGCCATTGTACAGAACACTGGTGAGACCTCACTTGGAGTATTGTACACAGTACTGGAGACCGTATCTTCAGAAGGATATTGATACCTTAGAGAGGGTTCAGAGAAGGGCTACTAAACTGGTTCATGGATTGCGGGATAAAACTTACCAGGAAAGGTTAAAGGATCTTAACATGTATAGCTTGGAGGAAAGACGAGACAGGGGGGATATGATAGAAACATTTAAATATATAAAGGGAATCAACACAGTAAAGGAGGAGACTATATTTAAAAGAAGAAAAACTACCACAACAAGAGGACATAGTCTTAAATTAGAGGGACAAAGGTTTAAAAATAATATCAGGAAGTATTACTTTACTGAGAGGGTAGTGGATGCATGGAATAGCCTTCCAGCTGAAGTGGTAGAGGTTAACACAGTAAAGGAGTTTAAGCATGCGTGGGATAGGCATAAGGCTATCCTAACTATAAGATAAGACTAGGGACTAATGAAAGTATTTAGAAAATTGGGCAGACTAGATGGGCCGAATGGTTCTTATCTGCCGTCACATTCTATGTTTCTATGTTTCTATGTTTGTTAAATTGATATGTTAAATAAATAGGTAAACATAATATCAATCAGTATTCTGGTAATAGTGATGTGATAGTTCCCATTTAAGTCAATTTTCTACTCACTGCAAGCCACTGTTTAGTGGATACACCCCAGTAACGTCAGACAGTATTAGCATATCTTCCTGGTCACCAGGTTGAAAATAAATGTTTTTCAATCAAGCAAATATGAAAGCATGAAAGATCCATAGCTTTAATATCTGATATCTATATTACCACTACCGATATTGCCATTGCAATCTACCAAACTTTGCCAAGTATGTACGGTGGAGAGCTGAGATGAGACAATGATTAAGACACTCATCTCACATGAAGTTAAGTTGTTTCTATAATGTCCTTTCATTGATCATGACATTTTCCTTCCTCGGTGGAACCTTCACTCTTTCTTAAACAAATGTATTCTACTGAAAATTCAAACTATTATCTGCTTTCATCCCTGAATGTAACAATCCCCTGTGGAATGATTAAACGACACACTTCTCTACACTATAGTATTTAGTTCAGTGCTAGACACTCCAGATCTTGTGGAATACATCTTCCATAATGGTTTTTCAGACATAATACTGGCAAACAGAGGCAGCTCTTTAATTAGGCAGCTTAGGCGACACTCACTCACTGACAGTCAAACACTCACCTCCCAAGTGTGAGGCAGCTCCTCACTCCTCCCACCCGCTGTTTAGTATGTCGGGGCCAGAATGACGTCAGATGTCCACCTCCTAGGCCCCCTGTGACAGGGCTCCTCTGGGCGCCCCCACCTTTGGGCGCCTGGAGGAGTGGCCCGGCGTGAGAGAGGGCAGCTCAAGAGCCGCTCGCCCAGCACTGCGGCCCAAGACAGGAGGAGCCCACCAGGAAACATCCCAGTGGGCACCCTCAGCAGGCCGGCACTCTAGCCGAATGCCCAGTTCGCCTAACGGTTGCGCCAGCCCTGCCGACACAGGAGGGGGCCCGGCAGCTTGCCCATTATGCGGTGTGAGGCCCATCCATGCAGTCTGCCCTGATGGAGAGCCAAACACTGCCTTCAATCTGTAGCTCTGCCAGTAGCAGAGCTACAGACTGAAGTGTCTCGCGATCACCAGCCTATAAGAGCGTTACCGCGAGTTATCACGTCAATGATCTGATACTTCTGGAGATCACGAGACACTTACCACGAGGTCTGCAGCTCTGCACCCGGAGAAGCTGCAGATCGGACCACCAGGGATCGAATCAGGGATAGAGGTAGACCACCAGACCACCAGGAAATCGATGTAATATAAAAAAGGTAATTTTTAATGCTCATCTACAGCCATCTCCACACTCCTACCCTATCACAGCCCCCCTTCCCTGTCACAGCCCCTCCAGCCCCCCTACCTTATCAAAGCCCTCCACCCCCAACCCTGTCACAGCCCCTCTAGCCACTCTACCCTGTCACAGCCCCTCCAGCCCCCTACCTTGCCACTGACCCTAGCCCCACTACTGTCACAACCCCTCTAGGCCCCCTACTCTGTCAAGGTCTCTCTAGCGCCCTTACCCTGTCATAGTCCCTCTAACCTCCTACCCTTATACAGCCCCTCCAGCCCTCCTACCCTGTCACAGTCCCTCTACCCTGTCACAGCCCCTCCACACACGCTGTCACCCCCACACATACCCTATCACCCCCATTCTTACCATATCATCCTCACACACACTGACACCCCCTCCACACACACCCACACCCTATCATCCCTCTATGCACTGTCACCCCACCCACACACACTGTCATCCTCTACACATACACTATCACCATTCCCAAACACTTTCAGCCTTGACACACTGTCACACCTTTCACCCAGCCACACTCACATTAACCCCTCCTAATCCTGTCAATCTCACCCCTTCCAACCATATCAAACCCACCTGCCCTTGCTTTGCCTCACTTACCCTATCACATTAACCTCCATAACCCTGTCACACATTTACCCTCTATTAATCTGTCCCACTCACCTCCTTCTACCTGCCACACTCATCCCACCACATAAACCCCTCCAACCCTGTCCTCCAACTGTGCCACAATCACTCAAAACTCTGTTGCACTCTCCTACCCAACCCTGCCACATTCACCCTTTCACATTAATGCCTCTAATCCGGGCCACATTAACCCCATAAATCTTATCACACTCACCTCCCCTCATTCTGTTACAATGCCTCCTCCAAACATGGCACATTCACCGCAACCCTGTGATTTCCCCCTCCTCCCCAACTATGCCACTCTCACCCTGTCACATTAACCTCTTCCAATCCTGTCACACTTACTTCCCTTTGCCCTGTCACACTCCCTCCTCCAACCATGTTGCAATCACCACACTATCATTCTCACCCTCCCTCATTCTGTTACACTCGCCCCCTCTTCACTCACCTTGTCACAGTAACAAACTTTCACCATACACACACACATGCCCAAAGATCACAGGGAGCCCCCATAAACACAACACACCGCAAGCAGCTACCCCACACACATATGGTCCCAGAAACATGCTCATAAAGACATACATTCACATACAAGAATGCTCTCTGTCAGACACACAATATCAGGCACATACACAGATAGACAGTGCCAGACAGACTCAGAAATACACACACTGGCACTTATGTATACACGTCCATGTATGTATGTTACCATACCTCACAGTCGTGTATAAATGATTAGCATAATTGCTAATTAAATTTGTTTATTACAAATTAATTTAGTTTGCAAATGATGCCATTACTACAGTCAGAGAGCTCACAACGCAGCAGCACAGGGATATGCTACACTGCAAGCCTCTGAACAATGAATACAGAGACTAGCTCTCTGTATCCAGCGCTGCAAGCTTGTCCTTTAATACAACTACAGCACCTTGTACACACAATGCAACCCCTATTTTTGTATTTTAGTGTTAGTGGGGGCCTCATATTTGAATTTCGCCTAAGACCTCACAAAGTCTAGAGTTGCCACTACTGGCAAAGCATCAAGGTAGATGTAGTTCATAACACCTGGCAACTGCAACAGAGAATCAGTGATGTCCACTAATTTCTATTGAAGGATTCGTTCATCCAACATTAAACAATGACATCAGATATATGCTTATTGACAGAGCAACTTGACGTTGAATAACAAGTCAGTTTCAGTTAGCTAATTAGCACTCTGGAAAAGGCTCCTGTAAAGTCAAGAATCCTCCATAGGACTTACTAATGCCTCTTGTCTGATCTTAATAAAATCTGAGGGTTTTCTGATCTAAGTTTTATTGTTTATTTTCTAGGTCATCTGCTATTTGATTAACATAAATCAGTTGTGATATAATCCATGAACCAAAAATGGAATGTTATCAAGTTAAAAATTCTCATTACTTCATTTAATATGAGTCAGCCTATGTGTAATAATATAGCTAAATACACAGACAAACCAAGTCAGGTCAAATCATTCTAGATCAAGAGGAAAAGTTAGATTTTCAAACTGTTGCGAGTTTATCTCCCTCGATACTTAAAACCAGTAGGGTCTCTATGTCTAATATAGAGAAACCAATCTGTAAATATGACATAAATTGCTATGATATGAAAGTTGATACTCCCTACGTATAACGCTGTGTTTTCTTTATTTATGACATAATTGTGTTTTGTGCCAAGTGCTTTTGTTTTGGATAGTCTTTTTTCATGTTTCTGAACTGTGCTCAAGTTCCTGCAACGTGATACAGAGCAGCATCACAGGAGGCGTCTTCTACTGAGTAATGTTATTTTTATCTGTTTATAAAAATAAAAGAAGAACATAGTACATGTCAGTCTACATTCTAAACCTGCATGAGACTTCTTTAAAATGTGATTAAATAGTCGGGACCTAAAGTCTGATCACAGGAAAGGATCCTAAATAGTAAAGGAGCTCCGATATTTAGGAGACAACATCTTATGGATTCTTATATAATAATTAATACAAATTACAGGTAAGGCGTCAAAAATTAAAAGTTAAAATAACAATTTAGGCAGAGAGAAGCACCTAGATTACTTTGTTTAATGACCCTAGAAAACTATTCCAAAAAGAACCCATAATCTACTTAAGAATTCACACAAAAGGTACTTTTGAGTAGACCTCTCCTTCTATAAAATCATATTATTAAGTGAGCTAACACTTCAAATCCCCACCATCATTTCCTCTATTTTCCTTTCTGGTGATGTCTTAGTCTTCACTAGTGGTTTCAGGAATCTTCTCTTCTATCATACATTGTTTTTTATTTGCTTCTGATGTTTCTGTTTGATATAATTTATACAGCTGTAATTTCCCAGATTCAATTATTTATAATTCTATACACCTATTTATAATTATATATAGGCAGATAAATCAATAAGAAGAACAGTAAAAGGTAAAACCTAGATATCAATAACCACTGTCCGGAATACACCTTGGGTCCGAGGGTTATATTTCAATGCTTGTGGCAGTGGCGTACACACAATCCATGAGGCCCCGGTGCGAAACTGATCCGTGGGCCCTCCCTCGATCACCCATCTCCCCTGACACATACATACATACCAACACACACGCACAAACATAAAGACACATACATACATACATACAGGCACACACACACATATATACATACAGAGACACAGGCACACACACATACATAGACTCAGACACATACATACGGGGCCCCATGGATTGTGTGTACGCCACTGCATACATAGACACACAGGTACATACAGAGACACACACACATACATAGAGAGACACAGACACACATACAGACAGACACACATACAGAGACACAGACACACACAATGGGCTAACTACTGCATTTATGGAAGGTTTATCTGATACTATATTGGATGAGGTTGCGGCTAGGGATCTTCCTATCCCATTAGAGGACCTTATCGACTATCTCATTGATATAGACAATAGGATTCGTGACAGACTCTATACTAAGAATAGGAATAGATGTTTTGTTACATTAAATACTCCTAGAGTTGCTAATCCTGAGAGTTTCAAGGTATCAGAGGAGGAACCCATGCAATTAGGGGTTGCCAAACTCTCTGATGCTGAAAAATTGTATAGGAGAAAGGAGGGACTTTGTCTGTACTGTGGTAGGAAAAATGTCCTGTGCTTCCGGAAAACTATCGCACCTAAGGCCCTATAGGAGACTGGCCTTGGGTGTGATTATCTAAGTCCCCAAAGTTGCCTCTTAACCGATTACTTCTCCCTCTTTCTCTGCATATGGAAAAGAATTGCATAGCTGGGAACATACTAGCCCTGGTTGATTCCGGGGCAGCTGAGAATTTCATAGATTCTGGTTTTGTTAGGAAACACAACATACCCATTAGAGAGAAGAAGACACCCTTGGCCGTTGAGGCCATAGATGGTAGATTATTATGCTCCCCAGTTATTACACATGAAACTGAACCATTGCATATATATACAGGGATGTTACACTCAGAAACCATTCGGTTTCAGGTCATGACCTCTCCTTCCTCTCACATCGTGTTAGGGTACCCATGGTTACGTTCTCACAATCCCATTTTTGACTGGGAGTCAGGACAAATTGTATCTTGGAGCGAGACCTGCCAAGAGTCTTGTATCGTTAAAATCACCCCTTTACATTCTAGTAATGTTCCTACTACTCCTCCTTTGTCTACTGTTATACCTCCTCAGTACTTGTCTCTCAAGTCTGTCTTCGATAAAAGGGAGGCTGAAAAATTACAGCCTCATAGACCCTACGATTGTGCTATCGATTTATTGCCTGGCACTATACCTCCAAAAGGCAGGGTGTATCCTTTGTCTCCTCAAGAAAACCGTGTCATGGAGGATTGTGCTATCGATTTATTGCCTGGCACTACACCTCCAAAAGGCAGGGTGTTAGGGTACCCATGGTTACGTTCTCACAATCCCATTTTTGACACGGTTTTCTTGAGGAGACAAAGGATACACCCTGCCTTTTGGAGGTATAGTGCCAGGCAATATTTTATTAATTTATTAATTAAACACCGGTCCCAAACAGACGAACGCTGTAACTCTATTTACCGAATAGCTAGCAGAGCACTATTCGGAACTTTGGTGTATTCGACAGGGGGGCACGAACGCTGCTAGGAGCCAGAGGGGTCCATTCGGTACTTTGTTCATTTTTATGCATTTTCGAAAGTGACCAGCAAAACCCACCAAATTCATGGAACTGTTTTGGGCATACAGCCCAGGGTGAGCCAGTCACAACATACTTCCATAGTTTTTGCGAACCCCTGAACCGATCCGGGTGAAATTCGGATATGTTGGTCACCCAGATCAGGGTGATCAGATCATTTATGGGGATACCTCGAGTATAAAGGGGTGTTCTAGATATTGGAGAAAAAGGTGATTTTTCAGCCCGGAGATAATTAAGTTACTATTTTATCAGACTGAATTATCTCCTGGGCTAGGGGAGGGAATTGTAGGTATGTTTTAAAGTTTTACTGTATGTGATTGGTTAATGGTTGTCCCTCCCTGAGGGCTGTCCCCTTGCATGGGGACTTGCATAAAAGCTGTGTGCACCCATTAAAGGACAGTTCATTTTGTACCCTTCTTCTTGACTTCGGCTGATGTTTGGGGATTCGTGTGTTTCACTAAGGGATTCATCTTGTAAAGCTGTGGGAATTACTATTGGATTCGTCTACCCTATCTACCGAACAGGGAGCTATAATCACTGATGCTCTGGCAGTTCGGGAGGAAACTACCGAGTAAGGTTTAAATATACTTGGTTTCCTTACAATGGTCTTTATTGTAAACTAGAAAAATGTTTATTTGATCAATCCAAAGTCCAGTTTTTGGGGTATTTAATTTCTGCTAAGGGTTTTCGTATGGATCCCCAAAAGCTTTCTGCTGTCATAGACCTCAAGGTCTGAAAGCCATTCAGCGTTTTCTTGGTTTTTCTAACTATTATAGACGCTTTATTAAAGGTTTTTCTTCTATTGTAGCGCCTATAACCCGTATGACTAAAAAGGATGGTAATACTCGTGTCTGGTCCCCAGAGGCGCTTGAGGCTTTTGAATTTCTTAAGACTACGTTCGCCTCTGCTCCTATTTTACAGCATCCTGTCCCTTCTTTGCCTTATATTCTTGAAGTTGATGCTTCTGATATTGGGGTAGATGCTGTCTTATCTCAAAGAGAATCACCTGAAAAGCCATTATATCCTTGTGGCTTCTTTTCCAAGCAGATGTCCAAAGCCGAAAAGAATTATGACATTGGCAATCGAGAACTCCTTGCTATTATTTTAGCACTTAAGAAGTGGAGACATCTTTTAGAGAGTATTAAGGATCCCATCCTCATTTTTACAGATCACAAAAACCTTTCCTACCTTAGTGAAGCCAAAAGATTGTCTTCTAGGCAGGCCAGGTGGTCACTGTTTTTATCTCATTTCAATTATATCATCACCTACAGACCAGGTGATCATAACACTAAAGCCGACGCTCTGTCCAGACAATTCGAAACTACCGACAAACAAGAGTTTGATGATACCCCTGTCATTCCCCCGGACAGAATAATAGCTACTACAGTTCTATCTATTTCTTCTTCACTCTTGCAAGTTATACAGGCTAAATAAAACATGGCACCTAGAGAGAGACCTGCTGATAAACTGTTCGTTGATGTTCCCGAAAGACGGGACATTATGTCATTCTATCATGACACCAAAACTGCTGGACATCCTAGTATTTCTAAAACCTTATCAGCAGTTTCTAGATATTTTTGGTGGGCTTCCTTACGCAAGGACGTCACTGATTACGTACAGGCATGTACTACTTGTGCCAGTATGAAGTCTTCTCATAGAGTTCCTTGTGGGTTGTTGCACCTGTTGCCCATACCCGGGAGGCCTTGGTCCAATCTATCCATGGATTTTATTGTTGAATTGCCTCCTTCGAATGGTAAAACAGTAAAACAGTCACCTTGATGATAGTGGATCGATTTTTCTAAGATGGCTCATTTTGTGTCTCTTGTCAAATTGCCCTCATCCAAGGAACTTGCTTCTATCTTCACCAGGGAGGTGTTTCGGTTGCATGGTATTCCTGCATCGATTGTATCCGATAGGGGTAGCCAATTTATTTCCAGATTCTGGAAAGCCTTTTGTTCAGAGATGGGTATTTCTCTCTCGTTTTCCTCCGCTTACCACCCCCAGTCTAATGGAGCTTCTGAACGTGCCAACCAATCCCTAGAGCAGTATCTTCGTTGTTTCGTATCCCACCATCAGAACAATTGGGCTGACCTTCTTCCTTGGGCTGAGTTTGCTCGTAATAACGCTGCTCATGAATCTTCTGGTAAAAGCCCTTTCTACGTTGTTTATGGCCGGCATCCTGTTGTTCTTCCAGCTGCATTCTCCTTACAGGGCATACCAGTTCTGGATGAACATTTGGCTGGTTTACGTACTACTTGGGAGCAGGTTCAGCGTTCTTTGGTGGACTCCGTTGCTCACCAAAAGGTTCAAGCTGACAAGCATCGCAGGGCGGCTCCATCCTATGTCGTGGGGGATAGGGTTTGGCTTTCCACTCGCAATATCCGCCTTCGTGCACCTTCTATGAAGTTGGGTCCTCGTTTTATCTGTCCTTTTCGTATCTTACATTAAGTTAATCCTGTTTCATATGCCTTGGATCTTCCTAGGAACCTACGTATTCCTAACGTCTTTCACACCTCCTTGTTGAAACCCCTCCTGTGTAACCGTTATACCCAGCATGTTCCTCCTCCCCCTCCTGTTTCTGTGGAGGGTCATGAGGAATTCGAAGTAGCTGCTGTGCTTGACTCTCGTTTTCTCAGGGGTCGCCTCCAGTACCTGGTTCATTGGAAGGGCTATGGGCCTGAGGAACGCAGTTGCATTTCCGCTGACGCTGTTCACGCTCCTCGCCTTGTGCGTTCCTTCTATTCTTGTTTTCCTGCCAGGCCTGGTCCTCCCCGCCCAATGGGCGTGTCTTTGGGGGGTACTGTAGCGGTACTTACCTTATCCGGGGGCCGGCCGAGGTCCTCAGTTCCCGCCGCGCGTGGCTTGCTCGGGGCTCGGATGACGGCAGGCACTGACCGCGGGATGCGGTCACGTGTTCCGCCTAGCTGCAAGAGAGCGCCGCGCATCTCGGGCACGCTCTTAAAGGGGAAGTGGGAGCCGAAAACTAAAACGGTCTCCCATTGGCCCCTGTCATCCCACATCCCCCATACACTCACATTTTGGGGGCGTGGATATGACAGGGGCCAATCAAATTAAATGCTAGTGTATTTATACTTACCTCTCCCTTAACTCCCTGCCCTATAGTGGTTTCTGTTTCAGTTCCCTTTAGCGCTTGTTGTGTTCAGTTGTGATTTTTCGTACTTGACCCTGGCTTTGTATCTGACTCCATTTATCTCTTTATCCCTGTTTTGTCTTGTTTGCCGGCTTACTGATTACTGTGTACCAGACCTTGGCTAGTTCTTGTTTTCACTCTCTCTTTGTACCCTTGACCTTGGATCGTTCCTGACTCTGTATGTCTCTGCTCTACGTCGAGTCTGGCCATTCTAAGGTCCGGTAAGACGTATCTGTTCTATTTTGTCAATTGTTGGACTAAATCTTGCGAGTTTGGGTAAACTACCGTGACAGTCAGTAAGATTTAAAAATACTTTTGATCACTCACTGTAATTAAAACTAGCAACTGTGCAGCTATTATAGTCTCTAAGAAATATGGGAATAGGTTCTATAAAATACCATGTTTCCACCCGTGAGCCTTAAAATTAAATACCGTGACTTGGACAGGTCACTTTCCATCCACCTATCTCCACCAGTGACCAGTGGGTGGGGCATCTATAAAGCAAAAACAATGGGGGGATTAGCTAGACCCCCACCTATGGCAAGTCTTGTGAGGGAGGCTCCCACCCTCTGGGGACAATGAGATGTCCCGCCCATTATTATTTTATTATTCTTTTATTTTATTCTTCATGGGGGAGAATTGGCTAAACTCATGACTAGTCTTCAGAGGGGGAGGGGCATTATTTGGAGGCGGGGGGGACATTAGAAAGCCCCCCTTTGTTTTTTATAGAGCCCCTCGCTGACCACAGGGTGCCAGGGGAGGAAATTAGTATTTTACAGGTCCCATCCTCATTGCTTCCTAGCTGATTTTGAATTAGTTAAGCAGACAAGGCCTCTCCATTGGCACGAGTCTTAAACCTATATAATATTGGGGTTATATTGACCCCCACAGAGTTGTTGTTGTTTTTTTTTTTAACTATTATAATTTGGTTTGTACAAACCAATTTTTTTTGCTGTGCACATGACTACTTTCTAAGCAATGGTCTATCACATTTGGCACTGGCAAAAAGCCTTTCGTCAGAACCCAAAGATGTACAGTGGCTTCTCTCCTATGGTGATTTTATCCAAGAAAATAAAGAAACCCCATGGCTGCGTTCCTAACTCTTTTTGGATGGGAGTCTATTTATTTGGCCTCAACCTCAGCACGAACCGCTGGTAGGGTCAAGAACACATCATTTGACAGAACAAATAAGAAATTGGAGGGGGGAAAAGTAATGATTAAATAAAATGTAATATCTAGGAGAGACTGCAGCTTATAATTACATCAACATAGATTTTATAAGTAATAACACAAAACATATTTAATGTTCTTTTCATTCTTTGTCTAGTGGAGCCTAGAGCCTCAGGGCTCCATTTCAGAGAGTGGCTGTGACAATATTGTATTCTATTAGCAATCGCAGGCGATTTCTACTTTCATCTCAATCATTAACAGTTTTACTTTGGAGTAAAAGGTCTTCATTCACATTATGCGAATTGTAAAATCACTTGATAACCATACCTTCACGTCTGCAAAAATATCTGGGAACCCAGGTCAGGCAACCCGCTGTGCCTGCACAAAGCATTCTAATAATTTGCATTTACAAAGCACATTTTCTCTACATTAGATTTGAAGGGCTAAATCTTTCAGCACAACTGCAAGTGTAATCACTTTAGGAGTGAGACAGATCAACAGCTGCTACACTTAGAATTTGTTACTGCGATGGATGTCTATGAATTGAAACAGGCAGAGACAGTAAGGGAAACATATCTTCAATTAAAATACCACAACGAACCCTTAATACTTTTTTTTTTTTTTTTTGTAGTGCACACTCTCTTTATGAGGCTCATACTATAGCGCTATGAATAAAGGAGTCTGGCAAGAGTTTTTGTCGTTCTGCTTGATGTTTTGACCAACTTTCCCAGGCAATACAATGTCATTACTCCCAGGCTATTGCCTCTAGGAGGACAGCTTACGACTGTGAAAAAAGGTTTGAATTGCAGACAAGGCTAAAAGCACCTTGCCAGTTAAAATCCTCATTATCTGCCGTGTGTTCCTATTACATTAAAGGACAATTCGCAGGAGGAACAAAACTAACATTTAGTGCTGTCTGCAGCTTAAATATCTCTATACTTGCCACAACATAAAACAGTAATGGAAGAAACAAAGAAAAAAATCAGTGCTAGATAGCCACACAAGGTATAAATAAGAAGGCTGCACTCCTCAAAGGGGAGTCCCCAATAATCCCCTAATAGTAACAAGAAAGACAAAACAAACAAAAAAATAAGGGTGCGCCTAAAATATATAAATGAATAATATTAACAATATATAAAAAAGTATAATAAAATATTAGAAAAGATAAAATAAGTGATTGGCGGTAGTCCAAAAAACTTATCACAGTCTGTAATGGTAGGTCCCACGTGTAGAAGGGAAATTCTTAGGATGTTAAATGGGATCAAGTCTTCACGGTTGTATGCTTGAAGTTCGATAGAGCATATGTGAAGAGAAAGAATAAAACAGGACTCCAATGGCACAGTATATAGGTAGGTGAAATATATAATAATAAAATAAGTCTTACTCACACTTTTTATAGCTAAAATCCAGCTCTGATGTTGCGCACGTGAAGTGGAATAATCCCCACTCAAGGATATACGGAGTAAGGTTTGATAGATGAATATCTGGTGTAGGTTCAACGTCCAAATTGGTGTTATAGGACCCAGAAGAAGAGAATAAAATATATAGTGCTCTCTGTATTAAAATTCAAAGTTAAAAGAGTATAAAATATACTACTCACATAAGATGGAGCAGTTTTAAAAACCAAGGAATGCAGACATGCTTCCCTTCTCTCTGAATTTCATAAACGGGGGGCCAGTGGGCAACCAGCATTAAAGGAACACTACAAGCATATTTCTACTACAGCGCACTGTGGTGGTTATGGTGCAAGGAGTGCCCTTATGTGTCACATACTTCCCCCCCATTTTAAATAGTCAGACCATTTTAGGATGGTTTGACTTCATACCGGAGATTTGCCCCTCCCTATCTCCTCTACTTCTCACAGAGAGCCAGAAGCTCTCTTTCTGAGCTAAGCTCAACTTTGAAGGCTTTGCTCACAGGCTAAGAGTGATCACCTAATACTCACAGCTAATGAGCTAGTCCAGCACTGCAGGGCTTAGCTCATGACAGGTGCATTGTCGCCATATGGGCTGGAGGAGCTGACCATTACCTTTTTCCCAACCCACACCAATGAAACACTGGCACTTTAGGGTATGGGTCAATATGTCCACAGCTTTTATTCATAATATATAATAATAATAATAATAATAATAATAACGATAATATATAAATAACATAAAAGTCATTGCCCACCATAACACATCCTCAGCCATCCATCATTATCATTTTCCACATATCAATTCGCAAGGCAATGACCCATCATATATAACATAACATAACATTGTATAACAATCCATAAGTATAACAAAACAAGATTTAAAATTTTCCACACGATCCTGGCAGGGGTCTACCTTGATACCCCTACACCACCTGGGTTCT
This sequence comes from Pelobates cultripes, assembly GCA_933207985.1. Taxonomy (NCBI): domain Eukaryota; kingdom Metazoa; phylum Chordata; class Amphibia; order Anura; family Pelobatidae; genus Pelobates; species Pelobates cultripes. The sequence goes on along the minus strand of OW240920.1, from coordinate 45,423,692 downwards.
GAGCTACCACTGAGCTCGAAACCACCAACATCTTACCAACAGGTAACCAATCCATATTGAAACAGCCAACTCACTACTCTTGCTCTACGCTTCCTTAAGCAGGCCCGTTACCCCCTTAACTTTCCTTCCACTAGCCCGCCACAAGCTCAGACCTTGACCCCTTCAGCCGTCTGAGCTCCGCCACCCAGAAGAAATAGAGCCTTGGCCAGACCCTCCTGCAGCCCCAAATTAAATAAATCGATCCCCACCTCCGAGAGGTGCACCCCATCATCTCTGAAGTACCCTGGTAGCATGTCCTCTAGTTCCCTGTGCCGAACTACCACCCCTCCCAGCTTCCTCACAAAACTGACCATCAACCCGTCAACCTTCCCTCGGCAGCGCCCTATAGCTGCCAAAACCCGTGCATGCCGCCAACGGAGCCAGGGAACTATTTTGGATCATACCACCTGAACACCTGGGACCCACATCCTGTTCACATCCTGCGTCATCCTTTTTACTAATAGCCGTTGCGGGATAAGCCCAAAATCATTTCCACCTGCATGCAGCACGAGCACATCCGGCCGCCTACCCCTCGTAACCATACAGAGGAACTCACTACACACTTCCTGCCAACCATAACCTCTGTAACCAAACCATTGTAACTTAATCCGGTCCTCAGGGAAGCCCAGCTGCTGACCCCGAAAACGAACTGCAGCTCTCCTCTTGGCCCAGAATATAAAAGAATGGCCCACAATCCACGTCACTCGACCTAGGGAAGAAAAGAACTATGTCAGCCAGGGATCCCACAAGGCCAACCTCCACAGCAACTGTTCACACCATCTTATCCAACCGAACATAGGGCCGGAACCTCACCGATTCCCACCGCCCAATTTTTTTGACCATTTCATTGCCCAAGCCTAGCCAAGTTGCCTCAGTGGCTGTCCCTATGCGAAATGAGTGCGTCCTGAACTGATTCGGCTGCACCCCTAAATCCTGAAGTCCTCCCCTAAAGACCTTGAGAAACTGAAAACGGGAAAGCGAGGTACCGTCCTCGTGCATCAGAAAGGACCCCGGCCCCAGCGGGCAACATCCCAGGTATCGAGCCACACTAGCCACCGGGCATAAGGGTGACCCGGGAAAGTTATGCAGTACCACATCTGTCCCCCGACGTCTAGCATCCGTTTTTGACCGGCAGAGATGTACCACCACCTTGTCCGCTGCCCACCTAACGTCAGAGAGCTGGACGCACCTGCCCCCGCCCGATTTGGGCTAACTAGTTCCCCGATACGAAACGCCCGAAGAAGGCCAAGAGAAACGCCACTTCAAACAAGCCCGCCTCATACCCATTGAAGCAAAGCCCCGGCAGGCTGCACACCAGTCCCCCGAGTATGTCGAGCGAGACTGGCCTCCTTGAGTCAGGGACCTTGCGCCCCCTCCGAAAACCCAGGGCTTGACGGATGACAAAGTGATTTGTGTGGTCCTCCCACCCCCAAAGCTTAAACCAGAACACGATCGCTGACATCTGTCGATCCACCACCGCCGGGGACAGGCCTTTTGCCAATAGCCAGAAAACATACCAGCCCGGAACCTCTGACCATCACCAGGTCCAATCCTCCCAGGGACTGCTCCCAGGCATCCCAGACCTTACTATAAGCCATCCATGTACTGGGGGCCACTGATGACCTCACAAGTCTTCCAAGCATGCCGTCCCTAGCTGCCACATCTCCCCAGGGCATTCCTGACCTTCCTCCATCGCCTCCAGTACTTCCTTCCAGAATCGGGACCACTGCAAACGAGACAATGCATCAGCTACGACATTCAAATACCCCGGGACATGTCGCGCGCAGAATACTAAGTTGAGTGACATACACAGTAACACGAAGCGGCGCAAGAGGCGTACCACCGGGCCCAATGCGGCCGAGAGGTTATTAACCGCGTGCACTACGGACATGTTGTCCGTGTAAAACACCACCTTACGATCCCGGAGGAGATCTCCCCAGAGTGATAGTGCCACTAACAGAGGGAAAAGCTTGAGAAAGGCCAAGTTCTGCATCAGTGGGCTAGCTACCCATGTTACCGGCCAAGGCTCTGCGCACCACTTCCCCTTGAATTAAGCCCCGAAGCCTACGCTGCCCGAGGCGTCGGTGTACAGTTCCAAGTCAGCCGCCGGTTTGCGAAAGAACACCGTCCCATTAAAGTGCTCCAAGAAGGTGCCCCACACCTCAAGGTCAGCCCGCATCGGCTTGGATACCCTTTTGAAATGGTGCAAAGTTGAGCTTACCTATCAGCGACTGTAGCTGCTTCAGCGTAACCTTGCAAGCCTGGCGGACGTGCCACCGCCCCATGCAGCCCCAGCAGTTTGTCCTGGGGCAAGCGACATTCCCCCCGCAGGGAGTCGATTTCCAGCCTTCAGTCTTCCCCGCCGCTAGCGGTATCCCAAACACACCCGCCACCCATTCAACCGTCCGCAGCAGGTAGCTGCATACCTGAGAACCAGCCCACACAGAGGAAGTAATTCAAGTAGTGAACCACCGACCGATGCCCGGATTCCTCCCTAACCACCCATTCCAGGAAGGTGCTGAACTTCTCGAAGTATGAGCACGATATTGAGCAACCCATCGGGAGGCAAAGGTCCACGAAGTAGTGGCCCTCGAAAAAACATCCCAGCAAGTGGTGGCATACCGGATGCACAGGTAGCAACCGGAACGCCGCCTCAATGTCCACCTTGGCCATCAGCATCCCCTGCCCGGCCTTCTTAACCAGCTCCCTTTCAATATCATCATTCACCAACGCCCCTTTCGGGTGCGACAGGTGATGTATGAGCCGATACTTACCCGCTTCCTTCTTGGGGACAACCCCTAACGGGGACAACCTCAAACCTGGTATCGGGATAGCCCTGCCATGCGCCCCAACTGAACCTCTTTAGAAAGTTTCTCCCGGACCACCCCTGGGAATTCCCCTACCGACTTCAAGTTACGAAAACTCGCAGCAAATTCCCTGTCCCGGAACGGGATAACGAACCCCTCTGTGAAACCCCCCGCAATAGTTCCACGTCTCCTGTATTACCGTAACGGCTTAGCCACGGTAACATCGCGTCTATTCTCACTGGTGTTTTTGCCCTGAGGCAGCAGGCGCCCCCCGGCCCCCGCGGTTCCTCCAGCCCCACCGCCTTTCCCTTTTCGGAAACATCGGTGTAGGCCATGCGCCCCACCCCCACCCCCCGCACCCGGAACACTTGTGCTTGTATTTGCAGGCCAAGCCCCACTTGCATTGCCCCTCGTTGAACAGCCAGCAAAACCCTTTTTTATGAGAGGCCGACGCGGGGGACTGGCCCCATGTGCCGGCCGCTTGCTGAAAGGGAGACACCCTTTGTGCCATCATAAGCTTCATCCAGAGAGGGAGATCCATCTGGTCCCACCTCATACCCGGATTAGCTGCCAGCAGTTGGCGGAACTGTTTGTCGTACTTCCACCACACCATCCCTCCGTACGTCCGGTAGGCCTCCCAGATCCCATCGAAGTAACAAAATAAGGAGGAGCAGGTCCCCGGCGATTTCTCGCCAATCACACTGGCTAGGATACAGAACGCCCACAGCCAGTTCCCGAATGACTTGGGTATCTTGCGATACCTCTTACGCTTCTCCTCCTCCTCCTCCTTTTTTGCATCCTTCTTCTCCTCCTCCTCCTCCTTGAGGTCAATGTAGTCCTCCAGGGGACGAGCGCAAAAACCTCTACAAACTCACCCTTCCAAATCCTGTCCTTCATGTCCTGCTTGAGGTGTACCCCCAGTGGGCCCGCAAATGAAAAATACGCGTTCTGCCGTGCCTGGTCCAGCACGCCCCCCCCGCCAATTTCGCCCTCTCATTCGCCGGGTCCGCCACCGCCGATCCTCCCACTGCGACACACTGTGAGGTGTGCACAACCCCGTCAGCGGCCCCTGCCGCCGGAGCCCATACCCACCCCGCATCTGACGGCTGTGTACCCTTTTTATCCCACGTGTCAATTAGCTGTTGGATAGAGTGTAACAATGCAAGTGAAGAGGAAGAAGAATTCAACTCACCGCCCAAGCCCCTCGTAGGCAACAGCCTAGGGGCTTCTCCTTGGGGTCACACTGCACCGACACTTCCTCTCTCTCGCCAACCGGGGGGTCCACCCGATGCCTGGAATAGCTGGAACATGATCCACTGTCAGACCTGGAACAAGAAGAAGAAAGCCTGGGCCGGTTGTACTGTTCCGTGTTAGCCTTCCCCCGGTATCCCCGGGCACACCATGGCCTCCTCCTGGCATCTCGCCCCTGATCCTGGCCCTGCCGGTCATCAGGAGCCCCGGAGGCCCCACTGGCCTTACCCCTGGGACTCCTGCTCCGCTCCTGTCTGCGCATGGGTCCGCACCTCGGGGGCCACAGAGTGCTCCCCCGAGGAACCGTTGGCATCAGGAGCCACCCATGTGGCAATACCAACACCTCTAGGGGGACATGACTCTGGCCTCGATGCGACCTGCCCAGCGCTGACATCCGGACCCGACCTGCGCCTGGATCTGCGACTCCGCGACCTGCATCCTGGATCCTGGCCATCTGCAGCTCCGCGACCAGCATCCTGGATCCCTGCCATCAGCTCCTCCAGTGTCTGCTCAGCCATCTGCAAAAGAAAAAACAAACTTACCAGGCCCAGATACAAAAGCACCAATTCAGCCTGGTAAGTCAATTAGTAATGAGGTGTTATAAAATGGCCGACATTTATATCAGCCTACCCAGAATCCTGATCTGTCAATCACCAACCCCTGCTCCACCTAAGCCCACCTCCAAGCCCTGTCAAGGCCCCCTCTGCTAAGCTGCGCTTTCTTCTTGGGGCTACAGGAAAGCTAACGGAAGCTTCTCATCAGGAGCTTCCAGCTCTCTTAAAGTAGCATAGTCAGGTAGTGGTGCATGGTAGGCTCCAGGTAAGTTATCAAACCACCAGAGCACTCCCGGCACCATAACCACTACAGTGCTACATAGTGGTTATGTTTATTGGAGTGTTCCTATTATAAGAATCATCAGGTTGGGATCCCATTTCAGTAAGGGATAGTTAAACATCTTGAAAATAGTCTGACATAATTCTTCTCTTCTCCAACTCCTGACATGGCTTACTTTTTTTAAGCTCCTGGATTTCCTTTCTTTAGCATACAGAAGGTCTACACACCAACACTGAGCACTAACAGCAGGGCACAACATTTTTAAGTCATATGCAAATGTGCAAGGCTAAATGGGACTCACTACTGTGAATCTGGAGGGTACAAACACTCACCAAGGGGGATTTTTTTGCTCTCCACAGCTGAATTCTCATTCAATAACTTGTGGGTGAGTGGGGAATTTTGAGCCCTGCTAACAGCATTATATGGGACTCAGATATTATATAATTTTCAGACCAGTTGAGTCTTACGATACCAGTCTGTAAAATGTCTTGTTATATGGAACCACTGTTGCATATTATATACTGTTCTTCTGTGGTTCAATATTTTTTGTATTGCATAAAACAAAAATATTTTCTTTAAAAAAGGAAAGAGGCAGACAAATGTCCCCATTGTTTTCTCCATCCTCTAAGACCTTAAAGGACCACTATAGTGCCAGGAAAACATACTCGTTTTCCTGGCACTATAGTGCCCTGAGGGTGCCCCCACCCTCAGGGTCCCCCTCCCGCCCGGCTCTGGAAGGGGGAAAGGGATTAAAACTTACCTTTTTCCAGCGCCGGGCGGAGAGCTCTCCTCCTCCGATCCTCCTCCGTTCCTCCCCGTCGGCTGAATGCGCACGCGCGGCAAGAGCTGCGCGCGCATTCAGCCGGTCGCATAGGAAAGCATTATCAATGCTTTCCTATGGACGCTTGCGTGCTCTCACTGTGATTTTCACAGTGAGAATCACGCAAGCGCTTCTAGCGGCAATGAGACAGCCACTAGAGGATTTAGGCTTAACCCATTCATAAACATAGCAGTTTCTCTGAAACTGCTATGTTTATAAAAGAATGGGTTAAGCCTAGCTGGACCTGGCACCCAAACCACCTCATTAAGCTGAAGTGGTCTGGGTGCCTAGAGTGGTCCTTTAAGATGTGAATTGCTAAAAAGTTACAATATGCATGGGGACCCTGAAATGGGAAAATAATAAATCAATATGCCTGGGCCACCAAATCTGACTAATTTCAATGAATATAGGCAAATTTTTACTAAATTGGTGTCCAGTTAATAACTTCTTTATGATCTTGCTCCTTTGTACTAAGTTTACTCTTCTCAGAAGTCTGGACAATTGAATTAACCCACCAATGAATCAAACCTGCAACTCTGAGGTTTGAACAGGTATTAAACTGCTTTCTCTGCATCACATAAATTAGAATTGATGGTGAGGATAGTTACTGATTCAGGTAAGAGTTAGATAATTCTTCTAGCTTCAATGTGCATTTCAAATTTAAGGTCAAAAGAGCCAAACTGCCATATTTTTAAAGTCAGTTATACTATCCATTTAGCTTCTCTGGCCTTAAATTTTAAATTCACTTTGAATTAATCTTGAATGCACTCCACAAAATCTCAAGGACTCCAGCTGGAGAAGACTAATCAAGAGAGAACCTTAGCAGTTCTACTGGCAAAGCATCTTGGGATCTGTAGTCCAAAATATCTGGAGTGCCGAAAGTTGCCGACCCCAGCTCTATGTTAATAAAATATAGTAATATTGCATACTGTATGTATTATCTCTATTGCACCTCCTCCTACATTCGATTATAGACCAGTTACTATTCCCATAAGCTTCCTAAAGCTATTGCTTTGTAAATGAAGCCATTTCAATCCCTTGTACATTAATCTTCACATTACGAGGCACTGCTTCCAATTTATACACAGAACATATTGGTTTTCATATAAAGATTTATAGACAATGAAAGAGTAAATTAACTGTGAGCTACGAAAACGCACAACATAGTTCTTTCTTTTGATCACAGCCACATATCAAATCATGTCAAAAATCCGCTGTATTAAATTGTAATGTTAATAGACCAAAATTATACTGGGAAATGCAAAACTAAAGGGTAACTCTGAATGCAGCAGAGCGGATGGGAGTTTTAACCTTTACATGAAAATAAGATTCTATTACTGCATCTCTGTTTTGAAGTCAATAATAAGTACCCACTCATCCCATAATATGGATGATTTATTGTAATTCATACAGTAAGCATTCCATGTTGGGTCATGTGACCTTAACATTTTCTATTAAAGAAGTCTGCAGAAGTATTAAATAAAATTAAAAAAAATGCGGATCTGCATGTTAATTTGGATGGTCTGGGTCACTGCAAGGGTGAAGGTCGATGTATTAGTGTAATAAAAAAGCCACCAAAACCTATTGTTTTAATATGAGTTACTGTTCCTAAACATGCTTGTGTAGTTTGTCTTCAGGAAAAAGAAAACATTTTGTGCGTGTGTGTGCGCACACTTTTGTGTATGTGTATAAGAGATCACATGTCTGTAAAAGTACCTGTGTGTATGGGGGTCAGTGAGCAAGTGTGTGTGTCTATGAATGAGCACATTTTTTTATTTATTAAATATTTTTTTGTAAAGGATACAATGAGATTTCCTGGGTCCACAAAAATTGCATTATTACATGTAGGTGAATGTAATTTTTCACTAAGTGAGTATCCGTGTATGTGTGAACATATGAGTTAACCGCTGAACGTGTGTCTATGGGTTTGTCTGCGTGGGTAGCAAAAAAAAAAAGGATGTCGAGTATAAAACGGTCACAGAATGGGATGAGTCAATTAAGCATCACCCACAAAGGAGCAAAAAACCTGCACCCAGGTGTCCGTGAACATAGGCTCACCCAGGCATACCTACCCGTTCCTCTTTTTGTAAAATAATTATATGAAATGTTAATTTGTTTGTATATAATTGTATATCATCTGCAATGGAATAAAAGCAGCAGAATTGAAATCACTTATAATAAGACTCACGGGTGTTTTTTTTTTTTCTATATTGCACTCATTAAGTCACATGTAGGGTCCAGAATATTAAAATATATATCAATACATACATATACATAGCCTGAGCTTTGACAATAGCTCAATTAATTATTTCCTATATTTCAGCAGACTGAGTCTCCTTTCCTGCTGACATCTGTAAGGCACATGACTTTGGCATGGACTTGTAGTGAGGGCAGAAAGGGATGATTGTCAGGCTGCCAAATGGGGGAAAGGGGCAGTCACGCACCTTTATTTTGTAACCACATATGGGGGCAGGTCAGAGATTGGGAATAGGATATCATTCAGGATGTATTGTATGTGTGCACTAGACACTTCCAATGGCCATGAATTTGTGATGTGCCACTGTGTTGCTTTTAGTACATTGCTATGAATTTGTTGGGGCAGCAGCATAGTTAGCGCCCAAGGTCTATACTATAACTTTCATGCATTCCAGCCAGCTTGGTTATTGTGCAATCAAGGGAACCCAACAAGGATGCTTTGTTCCACTCATTTCAAAGTAAGGTAAACAATATAATGTATATTCTACATTAAATATTTTGTACTTTTATACTTTTTATAATTTTATAATTCTCTTTATTTGTATCCATTAACTTACATACTCATATAGCATAAGTGTACAAAATCGTGAATATATTTTCCATAACTTTGCATTTACCTTGTTCTAGAAAAATAAAAGTATAATTGAACTGTAAAACACATTTTTAAAAGATAAGTTATAAATAAAAAGGGGTTATATTGTGATGATTATTATAATAAAAAATGATGTGCAATTTAATAGGTATTAAAGAAAAGACTGCTGTGTTTTCTTTGGAAATGGGTGTTTTAATGTATGCAAATGGTTTCTATTTTCTATCCCCTCCCTTGGGACTTCCATTGGTAAGGATTAAGTCATTAATTTCCTGTAGACTCTTTATTGTGTCCTTATTAAACGGAAAAAAAAGTTTGAAACACTATGGTACTTGCTGTCCTTTAAGATGTCCCCACAATGGTCAACAAACCGAATTCTCTCCTCGTGTCCTATATTTAGTAAACCTTGGGGACATACGCTATGTAGTGAGCTCCAGAATTAATATTAATTTTGATTGATAAATTGTATTGTCCAGAGAGTGAAATGTATCTTTTTCTAGGGACAACCTTACATATGGTGCATCTGACTTTTCAGAGTTTTTATTCATTGGGAAATCAAATTGTTTTCTTATTAAAGTGAACCTGTCATAACAGACAAAGCATGTGACGGACCGCCGTCACTGAGTACCATGCCCACATGTGCCCCTCTTGTTCGCAAATCATGTTTGGGCTGATTAGAAGATTGTGCTTGTCCCATTCTGAATGTAATGGAAACGAGGCTTAGTTATTAATCTGTGGGTAAGTATTGGTGTTTCTTTGGGATATGATGCTGGAACTTGGCTATAATACAGTGTGATACTGTATGCTATAATACAGTGTGATATATAGTAATACAGACTGTTATAATACAGTGTGATACAGTAGACTATAATACAGTGTGATATATAGTGATACCGAGTGCTATAATACAGTGTGATACAGTTTGATATATAGTGATACAGAGCGTTATAATACAGTGTGATACAGTATGCTATATTACAGTGTGATATATAGTGATGCCGAGTGCTATAATACAGTGTGATACAGTATGCTATAATACAGTGTGATATATAGTGATACAGAGTGCTATGATGCAGTGTAATACAGTATGCTACAATACAGTGTGATATATAGTGATCCAGAGTGCTATAATACAGTGTGATACAGTATGCTATAATACAGTGTGATATATAGTGATCCAGAGTGCTATAATACAGTGTGATACAGTATGCTATAATAGAGTATGATATATAGTGATATAGTGTGCTATAATACAGTGTGATATATAGTGATACAGAGTGCTATAATACAGTGTGATACAGTATACTATAATGCAGTGTGGTATATAGTGATACAGAGTGCTATAATACAGTGTGATACAGTATGCTATAATAGTGTAATAAAGAGTAATACAGTATGTTATAATTCAGTGAGATACAGAGTAGTACAGGATGATACAGAATAATATCATGCAGTGTGATATAGAGTGACAGTGAATGCTATAATACAGTACAGTGTGGTACTATATAATGCAGAGCATACTGTGATGTGTAATGCTATCATACAATGTAATTCTGGAAGGCTAATGATCAGTAACATTTCAAAATAATGAACTTATCAATTAAGAGGTACAGGCCATATGGCTGAAGGCAGTAGTTTACATCAGTAGTTTACATTGGAACTAGACAGCCAGGCATCTCAAGTGTAGAATGTCACACCTTGCAGAGCCTTTGATTAATCGAAGGATCAATCCATGTTGTAAACCGTCTGCCCCCTTTCACATTCAAATTGGCCCCTTTTGAAAATGTCTTTTTGGAATGTCTCAGAATATTGTATATTCTTCTGTAGAGGAACTGTTGTCTTGTATTGTAAACCCCATGTAGGGGACTGGGCATAAAAGCCATGTGTGTTCCAATAAACCTCAGTTGTGTTGTACTCCCAGAAAAGTTTGTTGTCCAGTTACTGGGGGAAAGGGATGCCTACTTGTTTTAAGGGTTCCAGAGTGGCGGAGGTACTTCCTAGCCAAACTGAGCCAGCAGTCGTTAATCAAACAAGCATGGCACCCAGCTACACGGAGGCAGAGTTTGACGATATGATGAAGGGACTGCTTCCTTTATTTGGAACCAACCCCCCCTCCCCCCAACCTTGAGTTTCTCATACAGCATACAAGCAAAGCAGTGGCAAAGTACCTGCAGGGCAAGCAAATTGGCACAGTGGGGGATACTCCCACCCCAGCGGCAGTGTGGGATCCAGGGAGAAGAGACAGTTGTTTTAACGCCCCAGCAGCAGTGTGCAGTCCAGGAAGAGAAGTGACATCCTTCCTCCCCAGTGGCAGTGTGGGGTCCAGGGAGAAAAGATAGTCGGTCTCCCTCCACATCGGCAGCCAGAGTTACTGGGAGAGGAGGTTCTCCAGCAGCAGGAATTACAGGGAGTAGAGATAGCCGGTCTCACTTCCCAGTGACAGTGTACCAGGCAGGGAGAAGAGACAACTGGTCTCTCTCCCCAGCAACAGATTGCATTCCAGAGAGGTGAGACAACTGGTCTCCAGCAGCAAAGTGCAAACCTAGCAGAAGAGCTGGCATCAGGGCAGAACACCACTGGTCTCTGCCCTCAAGTTCCTGAGGCTGACCCCAGCAACCTGTTATGGTCTGGTGGTCAGCGGGTGAGACTATGGCCACCGCTCCCCCTTCCCTTAAGGATGCACCTGCATCAGAGCAGATCATCCTGTACCTAGGAGGGTGCAAAAGTCAGCCAGACCCCAGGACTGTAGGGACTGGCTGAGGACAAGTGCTGTTGCGGGCATGACACAAACAGACCATGTGTCCATCTCATGGGGGGGGGGGGTTGGCATTTACTGGACCTCCTTGAATAATACTGAGACTTGGACATCACATGTCGTTTTTTTTGTTGTTTTTTTTAAGTCAGATTTGCCCTCTCCTGTCACAAACCCCAGACATGTTTTTTATGTTTATTTGTAAATATGTGTCTTCCTTATTGTCTATAATTAATGATTTCTGGCATTCTTTCCCAGCATCATGTAAATTCTTCAGTTATGCCTGAAAAAATATTTTAAAAAAATGTGAGCATGTATAAAAACATATAAAGACATGCTTGTAAATACCGTAGAGTTTCTGTGTAACTTTCGAAAAATTATGCCCAATTTTCTAAGTACTATTGGATTTACCTGTTATTTTCTTAATCTTGCAATAAATCTTGTACTAGTGTGTTTGCGTTACATTCATATCCCTATATGTAGACACTAGATCAGTATCCAAAATAATATTATATGTAATCATATAGGAAGTGTAATGTCGTATCATCATAACATCTGTGTTGTTATACTTTGTAGTAATAGGATATTTATGAGCATGTTGAGTTATATTAACACCAATGCAGTTGTTCATAAAATAACAAAGTTAATTTCTGAATGACTTCCTGTGTGCCTACGAATAACTCAAATCTATTGATATAACTGAAAAAAGAAATGGAAGATAAAATGCTTAGTTCCTTTTTTATTTTTGCAACTTGCTAACCTAATAACGCACAATTCTTACACCATTATGATTTTCATCAATGTGACAAATTAACACCTTTAAATCTAAGCACTGAGTCCCTCTGGTTTATTCACTAAAGAGTGAGTAGGGTTGGATTGAAATGCGGATTGCAAAATTTAAGCAAAAAGTGATAAATTGAAAAAAAACGAAAAACCTCCTACTTAGCTTTAGCCATAGCATGATCATTTTAGTACTACATTCTCAATTCAGTTTTTTTTTTTTTTTTTTATTCACCCAAATTCAGTGATTAGTGAATAATGTATATACTGAAAATAGATCAGTCTTCGCCTTATAATAGTGGTGGGTGTGCTTTGTTCTAAAGACCACTTAAACCGCATGTATTGTAAATAATTAAAATTTTAAACAGAAAATACCAAACATGAGCACTAGGTCAGAGTAGTAACTAGGAGATTTTTCTAAAAAAAAATTGTTTTACCCACTTTACCACTCCCCCAAAAAATAAAAAATAATGAATTAGGAGAACATGCTCACCCATTGCTTGGTTCGTGATTGGCTACATTTTGGCTCAGAGTTTGGGAATTGAGATTCAGCCAAACTTCTAATAAATTGCAGTTCCCAACAAAATGAATATCCAAGTCTTGAAACTACCTCATTACCTTGTGTGTTGATAACTTAATCATGAAGAGGTTAACGCATACTCAGCAATACTCAAAACTAACACAGTAACATTTTAAATCAGACAGCAATATTTTAATTAACGTGGCAAAAGAAGAATAAAGTAATGAATAGAATAAAATAATGAAAAATAGGTGAATAAAAAATGTAAATAATCACGGTAACCTTAGAAAACATCTGTATATCATTATCCATGTTTCAGCAGGTTCACAAACACAGTAGGATAGCCTCTTAATTATCTATATTTGTGTCCCTTCTTGCTGATACAAATATTTAATAAGCCAATAATGTATCAAATACTCAATACAGACATTGTCAAGAGGTTGCATTTGTATATATTTGGTTTTTTTTGTTCAAGCAAACATCAGAATGGAGAATAAAGTTGATCCAGGTAAGTTTATCCATTAAGTGATTGCTGCTGAGGAAAGAGGTGGTTTGAGTGACATATAAACTGATGGGGAATTTTCACAAACTACACTCTGAGTATAGTGGGAATGCTGTGAAAAACAGAAAAAACTATGAGGTGGGCGGCAGTACTGTGGGCAAGAGCACCTTGTTAATGATGGAGGTTAAAGGTAAAACAGCGGCATTCAGAACAGCATCGCAGAACACACAAAACATTGAGCATTGAGGAGGATGAGCTGCAGCAACAGGAAAACCACACTCAGTTTGACAATGAGCAAAGGTACATCGTAACTGCACAGTAAGTTGGATAGCTGTCTCCTAGCCTAAGGAATATTGATTTCATCCCAAAACGTGCAAAGGTAAGCTAAGACTGGAAAAAAATATATATCCATGGCTCAAATGCAGTCTACCCGCCTTCAAATGACTACTTAATTCAGGATAACAAATTTTTTTTTACAAAGTACATCTCAAGCTGGTCCCATCAATATGGCACCGTCAAGCTCAGTGTACTCCATTGACACCTGCAGTCACTAGATCTCTATCTAACAGAGCACATTGGGAATGCTTATATCTAATCAACTTGTTTATGCAAAATAGGTGCAGAATAGTGAGTTCTGTCATTTTAATTATGAAAAGTAGCTTACTCTGTCCATGATCATCCTTTTCCCTATACTATCGTGTCAATAAAAATTTGCCAAATTTTACATCCCTTTTGTTTAATTCAAGGCAACATACTTTCTGTGTCATTTGTTAACATATTTCTTAGTGTTAAAACGGTCCCATCAATTTCACCCCATTACTGTTTACCAGCAGCACGCGCAAACTCACGTCAGCTACCAAATCTTGTACGCTCAAAAGGTCGTATTGGAGATACATTTATCAAAACACAGAGTAGCATTTAAAACGATAACACAAATTATGATTTTTAAGCACTTGCATAAAAAATGCTATTTTATCAAATATGACAGATCCTTTTATCAATTAGAAAAGTCCCAATCTTCATGTATAATAATTACCCATGAGGACTTAGTTTGAGACCCAAAGGCTGGAGATTTATTTAACTCTTGTAAAGATATTTTCAATGTGACACAATTCTTTTTACTGTGGCAGGAGATGTGCAGGGATTTCAATGAATTTGTGAACACTTTAAGATACAAACATGACACCGTGACCAGAGACAAGTAACACCTCAGAGAGCTCGCCAAGATGTGATAACAGCTGGAAGTGGTACATCTTTCTGCCAGACAAACACTGTAAGATCAAAACAAAGGGCAAGATGCAGACACTTTATTTTATTCACTCCAAGACAGATCCTGAGATAGAACTGAAAATGATTTACCTTAATGTTCTGCTAAAATACTTACAGGAGAGACAGAGAACAAAAGGATAGATTCATTGTAATTTAAATCTACCTTTAAATATATTGTTTAATATCTTATTTATAGAATTGGAAAGGTAAGATATATATGCACCAATGACAGACAGGCAGAAAGATAGAAAGAAAGATAGATAGAACCATAAGCTTGGTTTTGTAACCCTCAGTATTAGCTTGATTATTTTAATATTATTTCAGAGACCGACGCATTTTCAATAAAGCATTTTTTATATAAATTATGGTGAATGCTGTATTAAATTTGTGGGAGGGGGGTTTGTGTGTGATTTCATTTCCAGAGCTTGAAGATTTCTCTTCGTGATACCAGCATGGCCGTACAGTGCAATAAAATCTCGCCTTTTTTATTTTGCTTATTACATTCTCTTTTTTTGTTGTTCTCCTTCTTGCCTCCTCTTCCCATTCCCCCTTCTCTCTTTTCCTACCTTTCTCATTCCCCCTTGTTTTACATTCCCCACAGTGCCTCACTTCTTCCTGGTCATGGACCTGGTTGTAGGTTATCTTGCCAACTGTATCGGAGGTTGTAGTGTTTCCATTTACCTACTAGTGTTTGTTTACCAATCTTGAGTGAAATGTTTACATGAAAGATGTTGGAATCCTGTGTCTTTAGATTGCAGTATTTTTCGTCTTACAAATTTAATAAACTTTAATTACAAAAAATACAGGTGATTTGGGGTATTCTAGTGTGTGCTGTTCTGTTAATGTGCATTTTGTATAGATTTAGGGATTTACAACAGAAACTAAGAAATGTTCTGATTATTACTTTTCCATATAGTTCCGGAATTAATTTCATATTTCTTCACTAAATACTAAATGTCAGCTCAAGACAATATGTCCACCTTAAATAATAGAAGGTGTGGAGATGTTTTTACAATAAGAAAGAACAAGAAAAGGTTTAAGGTGCTTTTGTCGTTCTTACAAATGATATTGTGCTTTCTCAAAATACAGCAATATGCTGTTTTATTGGTTTTTCAAAATGTGATTTCAAATTATTGCAAAGCTCAAATAGGGACTTCTTTATCTCATGGACTTTTTACTGAGGTTTAAGAAAGGTTCAGTAAAATATAAAAAATCTTTCCTCTACTTTAGCTCTCCCAAGTTTACTATTTATAATTTTACTTTGACTTTTTCTATCAATCAAAATGCACAGCAGGGGTAGACAAGCGAAAGTCTCATATTGCATCTAGTATGAGATACCCATAAAACATAAAAAATAAAATAGTCGTCTTATTTGTATGTACTTATATAACTTTCATTCTCTCTCTGTGTGTGTGTGAGTTACAGTATCTGCTGTCAAGATCTGTTTGCCAACCAAAACCAAATTATCTGTGTTACTCAGAGGCAAAATTATCCTTCCATCAATCAGGACGGGATGTGTTAAGTTTCTGTGGAGTATTAATATACAGCATACATTAAAGTCTATTGGTGCCTCTACAAGCAGTGCCAGATTTCCCAATAAGCAGAGTAGGCACCTGAAATAAGGTGCATGTCCTCTATGGGACACTTCAGCAATTATAATGTTCCTTATAGGAGCTTATGTGGGTTGGTATAAGTACCAGGATCCTTGCCCAATGTCCTCTGTAGTCCAGTCACTCTCCTATATTTGGTATTAAAGCTTTAGGAAGAGTCATAGAGAGTGTAAAACTCAGTGTTGTCCCATCTTTTCCAGTGTCTGTGTGAGGCTGGACAGGAAGTGGAAGGGATCACTTGCCATCAGCTCACTAATAGCCACTTACACAGGAAATGGTGTGCAAGAGGAGCAGGGACAGCCATGAGTGATGCACACTGTGTAACGGTTACTGCAGGTCAACAGTCAATCATAGGAGACTGGACTACAAAAGACAGATACTTTGCAAATATTACAAATAATTATTCAAACTCCACTTACCATAAACAACCTTTTCCCTAACCCTACTTTTACAGCTCCCACAAAAAGCTAAAAAAACTAAAACATTATCTCAATACCAAATTTAAGCACCCAAAGCCTAAACCTGAAAAATTATTTACCTTTATCCTAGGTTTAACTCCTCCTAAAAACTAAGCAGCCCACATATCCCAATACTAAATTTAACCCCACACAAACATGAAAACCAATCATTCTAACCACCCCTTATACCATACATTCCATATAACCTCTCATATAATCTAACTAATTAACCACTCTCTGACCCTAAACCTCCCTTTTAGCTAAGTACTTCTAACATTATCTTTAAACCTTCCATGCATTTATATATATATATATATATATATATCAATTTAAACATAACAGCTTCAACCGTTTAGTCTGATAAAGGATGAATCCTGTGAGTGCTTTCTTCTGTTTTGATTACATTTATTATTTATTACGCCTGCAATGTTAAGTTTTTAACATTTATTAAAGTTACGTTGTCTGTCTTTTCTTTTATTGAGAGGGAGGAGCAGGGTCGGACTGGGGATACGAAGCAGCCCTGGAAATAATCTATGCCAGCCCCATAAGTCATTGCACCATTTATTGTCACATGTAATATGTAAGGATATGTCTTGCCACCCCAGATGTTTGAGTAATATATAAATACACACATATTTATCTCTCTCTCTCTCTCTCTATATATATATATATATATATATATATATATATATATATATATATAGATAGATATATACAACATAAATATATATTTCTTTTTCTAATATAAAATATTGGTCCTTTCAGAATAAAATGTTTAATTATACAGTAAGCATACTCACATGCAGACACAATCTCACACACACAAGCTCACTGATACACAGCCTCATAGACAAACAATCTCACTAATATACATAAGCTCATTGACATAAAAACACAAGCTCACAGATGCACACACATAGGCTCACTGACAGACACTCACTGACACACACAGACAAGCTTATTGGTATACACACAAACGTAGTACAGACAAACTCTGACACGCACAAGCTTTCTACAGACAAGTTCACTGACAGACATGCTCCATACAGAAAAGCTCACTGACACACACATGCTCCTTACAGAAATGTTTGTAATAAACATGGTCTAGATATTCTATGGTTACCCTTTACTTTTTCCTGCAAATGAGTCGTTGGCATGATGCCACACCTACAATGGAACAGATATGATGATATGCTTCTAAAACCTTGCTTTAGAGAGATCTGGTTATATATGCAGTGGAGAACCCCAGGCAGAATTCATGAGCGGTATGCACTGATAAGTAGAGCTATAACCACTAGCAGGCACACACACACACACACACACACAAGCTTACTCACTAGCAGGCACACACACGTACACACACAAGTTCACTCACTAGCAGGCACACACATGCAAGCAAGCTCACTCACTAGCAGGCACACACATAGCTTAATGTAGTGGTTCTGGTGTCTACAGCCTGTCCCTGCAGGCTTTTCAATATAAACATAGATTTTTCAGAAAAAAGGCAGTGTTTACATTGCTTCCTAGTGACACTTCTATTGACAGTCACTCAGATTTTGTGTCACTGCTACACAGTGTGCAGCAGCTACATTCAGGAGATGCTGATTGGTGTAGCGTTTTGCAGCCAATCCTATGGAAAAACATTGGATAGGCTAAGATCATCAAGCTTGAGACACTAGAGGACACTGGGAGACATGAGGACATTAGGAGACATGGGGACACTGTGACACTAAAAGAGACATGAGGACACCAAGACACTAGGGAACACTGGGATACATAGTGTCCCCATGTCTCTCAGTGTCCCCATGTCTCCCAGTGTCCCTATGTATCCCAGTGTTCCCTAGTGTCCCCATGTCTCCCAGTGGATGTGTCCCAGAGACACTAGGGCACACTGAGATACTATGGTACACTGGGAGACATGGAGACATTAGGGGACACTGGGAGACATGGGGACACTGAGACACTAAAGGAGACATGAGGACACTGAGACACTAGGAGACAGGGAGACAGTTGAAGCAATCACTCTTACAGCAGAATTAAACTGTAAGTAGTTTTTGGTGAATTTCATGCATGCATATTTATTAAGCAAATTAGTATAGCCAGTATTTTTTTTTTTAAGAAAGGTGGAAACCCTAGGTATTATTATAACAATGGGACTCAGTGTAGTTTAGTCAATGGGAGATAGAACATCTGGATTTCACTGTTTCTGTCAAAATAGCTGTGATACAAAAATGGCTGCTGTGGCCTAAAATGTGCAAATCTCTTGTTCTTTCCCACAATTTACGGTTTAATGAATAAACTGAATTATGAAGCAAAAAAAAAAAAAATACCAGATATAGTTTATAAAACAAATATAGAATGAAAAAATAAAAACTGACACAGCTGCTTTAAGAACTGTAAACATTTAGTATTTCAGATATATGCCTTAAGGCAACCATTGGTTATTTGCTGGATTTAATGCTCTTTTAAATCATAGCAAAATAGCATCATGAACTAAGCCCAGTGTGCTCAACTCTTCTGTGCTGACTGTATTTTATGTGGTGAAAGAATTCTAAGTGGCACTTTTCAGTACACTCCAAACATTTATAAAATCTCATCATCATGAACAGAGAAATGTGACAAAGTTCTCTAAATCAACTGAGAGAGTGAACGCTACAATAAATTGCATGTGGAGATTTGAAACAGAAAACAGAACACACTGCAAAGCCTGCCGTCTTCTAATCTACTTTATCGCTCAGAAGTAAAAAGAAAATGTTGTGCTTTTTATTCCCCCGATGAGCTAATACCTAGCATAACTTCTACCTCTTGCTCTATCTCAGCAAAAACAATTCAGTATCTCAGGGGAAGCTCCTACCTTCAATGTATCTCTCTTACCTAGAACTTTAAAATGACAAATGGCTCATGGCCATTATACGGTAAGCAGAATGTCACATTCCCAGTGCTAGATCCCACATTGTGCAACCCACCTCGAAGTAGGAGGCATTTTACTGTGACAAAGGAAGGGCGAGCATTAAAATCAAAACAGAACACGCACAAAGACACACAAGCACATATTTCTGTGTATTTATATATGTTGATTTCTAAAATAGGTTTTTTTTAAATCTCCCATGCTATATTGGAGAAGGTCATTTTAAAGGGGAGTCATTACTTCCCCTCATTTTTAATATTGTTTTTATGTACCCCTCTATATTTAGAAATATGTGTGACTGAGGTGAGAGAAATTCAATTATACATAAAAATACATACAACTGAATTATGCTCTTTCCTGGAAATGAGTGCCGCCATCTTAGCTTCTGGTCACTTATAACAATAATTGACCAGAAGCCAAGATGGAGCCACTCTTTTCCATTCTGCCCCTTTATGTCATTGAGCATAGTAAGAAGACAGATTTGTATTCCTAACATTATAGTGTTCCTTAACCACAAGAAATAGACAATTTACAGTGTTTTATTTAGTGGGTGCAATTTCAAAAAAAAGTGATGGTTTCCTTTAACTTATATAGTATATAGAGACTACATACTGGAGAATGCTTCCATCAAAAAAAATAAAAAAATAAACATGACAAAATTAGCACAGTGTGGATTACATGTAAGCTGTCACAGAAGACACTAAAACATTGCTAACGAAAATTAAAAAGTCCATTACTTAATATAAAGTTAATGCTTTTTACCTTCTTTGTAAAATCCCAAAGGCTGCTACAGATGCAAAGTAATTTCTTGCATGTCAAACAATCAGGTAGAATTTAGCTGTGTAAAATTTTGTGGGAATTTTTTTTCAACAAAAGACACATGAGAAGACACACTGTAATGTTTCAAAAAAAAATCCCAAAAGGAGAAGATTGGAGTTTTTTTTTTACTTTCTATCATATTTAAAAAAATATAATCATATAATCATATTTAATATAAAAAATACAAATTAAAGGGACACACCAGACCCCTAAAACACTTTAGCTTCCTGAAATGCTTTATGTTTGAAGAGTGTGTCCTCTTTCATTTTACAAAAAGTGTAGATTTCAATAGATACATTAATCTTCTTACTTCCCCCTGGATGTCAACCAGACAAAAGGTCCTGTTACTTCCTGATTTGGTTACCTCAGTGTAGCTAAACTCAATTGCTCCGAGCACCTGCCTTGCAAAAACTTCTCATTGAGCTGCATTGGAAAGTCTGTGATTGGACAATCACAGAATGTCTACGTGGGGTTAGAAGGGGAGGGTTGGCAACAGCAGTAGACAAGAGATCTGCAGTTTTTGAAAGCTGTTTTTAGATTTACCTTTAATAGAAAAGTCTTTATTAAATGTATGAAAAAAAATGTATTTGGGTATATCCACCAAACATTGATTTTTATTAATTTATTAATTTTGTGTTTGGGCAGAATATTTATTGTTAATAAAATGTATCTCATTTACACCAAAGAGCATCCGATTCGAACCAAAAAAAACGGTTATGCACTTTTATTGTTTCTTTGGAAATGTTCTAGTTTATCCTCATTCAAGTTCAGTGCAATTATGCTATAACCACACAATTCTGTCTTCATTTGTATCAAAGTGAAAAATGTCTATTTTTATATCTCTGGCAACAAAATACTCTCTCTACTTTTCTGTGACTCCTCTGGTCCAGATGTGGGAATCATAACATCCGACTAACACATCATTTCCAGGGAGGGAAATTCATGCTGCCTACACACAAAATGAACCAAATGAAAACAGAAAACGAGGGCTCACACATTTCAAGATTTAATAGAAAAACTCTGCATATGATATGTAGACAGACCAAGAGACAGAGATTTAATAGATGTGAGATGCAGCCCTACCTGTAACAAAAATTAGCTCTGTTAAATATATCAAATATGAATATGTTTCACTTTCATTCTGATTGTATATTCTTTTACTTTATCACAGTTATTTTTTTTTGTTTTGTTTTGTTTTATTACATTTATTTGTGTTGAAGAAAAAATATTCAAGATGGCTTCTATAAGAATTCACACAAATGTGAGAATTCAGCCCTGACCTGCATGGGATAAGTAACGCACAATCAAGTATCTTCTTTTTATTGTAAGAATGTGCACAAAATCCATTTTCAGTATATGCAATTCTGTATGAATCTGTTGATTAAATAGGAATCACTGGCCAGGTGTTTTATCTGCCGTAATGTATGTTAAGGGACATACTTGTTTTATGGGTCCATAAGAGAAAAATTATTTTAAATTGTTGAAATTAAACATTGTAGATCAAGGGGATAGCAAAGTCATATTAAATGGTTTATGAATGGCTCTGCTCTTTTAAAAAAAAAAAAAGTACTTTTAAATATTAAAGGGACACTAGCTTCCTGTACTTGTTCTGGTGAGTATAGCATGTCCCTGCAGACTTTTTAATGTAAACACTGCCATTTCTGAAAAAAAGACATTGTTTACATTAAAGCCTAGGGATACCTCTAGTCTCCACACGTCAGACGGCCACTAGAGGCACTTCCCAGGTCAGTGCTGCACATGTGAAGTTTATAAACATAGGTTTATATAATTCTGTCAATTAATTTAAACATTTGGGACCACTATGTGATTAATAAAGCATGTTAATATAGCTGGTTTTAGGGGGAATGTAAATCAACCTATGCTAAGGGGCAGTTAATTTACCCTTGAGTTGAAACCGTTGGTCCTTTAACTCCTACCAATGTTCATGCAGACTATAAGTTATGCAATGAAACTACTCTGGTATGATTCTTAAATAAGATGATGTTTAAACAATCTATACTATGGAATATCTAGTTACCTGCACATTATATGGAAATACACACTGTTAGTGTTTGTCTTTTTGTGGAACGGTAGTCAACTGAAATGTCCACGCTTTTGAGGTTGATCAAAGAATAAACATTAAAGCGTTACTCCAAACACCATGGCCACTTCGCTATAAAAAGCAACACATATGGAGTTTAACCCCTTTTCTGCTGGTGGTGTAACTCGACCTCAGGCAGCATCATTGGGTCATCATCAGCCAGTTTAAAACAAGAGTTCCAGGCTTGCTAATGCTAATTATGTGCAACTTTTCACACACAGTGTGACATTCATTGACTGGGAGTGGTCAGGTGATTCTCTCAGCCAATGAATGGCCAGCAGGATCCATATGATTTCTGCAGCTCTAAATCCTACTTAAGAGCATTCATGGGTCATGGTGCTGAAAGTGACATGGCATCTTCTCCAGTGGGAGTAGTCAAACTGTTTGCTAATGATTTAACTTCTTAGAAGGGGTCTGCAAGACACTGGTCACTTCCTCTATAAAGAGCCAGACGTTCCTGCACAGAGCCTCCTTTAGATCGCCTGAGCTAAGCCCATCCTTGCATGGCCAGATCATTGGTTAATAGCGCCTGCTGATGACTCCTAGCTTACCCCTACACTGCGTTAGTTTAGCTCAATGCAGCGAGCCCACAGATCTCATAGGGAAGTGACCAGAATCTGGCTGACCCCACGTAAGAAGTCAAATCGGCTTGATTACTTACATTAAGGAGGCATCATGGCACTTTTGGCACAATAATCAACCATTATAGTGTTTCCTACAGTACAGTAAGTTTCCTATAACTAGATTACCTATCGATACAATTAGAATTATAGTGAGGAAATAAAGTATTTGATCCCCTGCTGATTTTGAACGTTTGCCCACTGACAGAGAAATGATCAGTCTATAATTTTAAGGGTAGGTGTATTTTAACAGTGAAAGACAGAATAACAACAATAACAAAAATACAGAATAACGCATGTCAAAAAAGTTATAAATTGATTTGCATGTCAATGAGTGAAATAAGTATTTGATCCCCTATCAATCAGCAAGATTTCTGGCTCCCTGGTGTCTTTTACACAGGTAACGAGCTGAGATTAGGAGCATTCTCTTAAAGGGATTGCTCCTAATCCTAGCGCATTACCTGTATAAAAGACACCTGTCCACAGAAGCAATCAATCAATCAAATTCCAAATTCTCCACCATGGCCAAGACCAAAGAGCTGTCCAAGGATGTCAGGGACAAGATTGTAGACCTACACAAGGCTGGAATTTGCTACAAGACCATCGCCAAGCAGCTTGGTTAGAAGGTGACAACAGTTGGTGTGATTATTCGCAAATGGAAGAAACACAAAATTACTGTCCATCTCCCTCAGTCTGGTGATCCATGCAAGATCGCACCTCGCGGAGTTTCAATAATCATGAAAATGGTGAGAAATCAGCTCAGAGCTTCATGGGAGGATCTTGTTAATGATCTTGAGGCAACTGGGACCATAGTCACCAAGAAAACAATTGGTAACACAGTGAAGCACTGAAATCCTGCGGCGCACGCAAGGTCCCCCTGCTCAAGAAAGCACATGTACAGGCCTATCTGAAGTTTGCCAATGAACATCTGAATGATTCAGAGGAGAACTGGGTGATAGTGTTGTGGTCAGATGAGACCAAAATCAAGCTCTTTGACATCAACTCGCCGTGTTTGGAGAAGGAAGAATGCTGCCTATGACCCCAAGCACACCATCCCCACTGTCAAACATGGAAGTGGAAACATTATGCTTTGGGGGTGTTTTTCTGCTAAAGGAACAGGACAACTGCACCGCATCAAAGGGACAATGGGAAGGGCCATGTACCTTCAAATCTTGGGTGAGAATCTCCTTCCCTCAGCTAGGGCATTGAAAATGGGTTGTGGATGGGTGTTCCAGCATGACAGTGACCCAAAACACACAGCCAAGGTAACAAAGGAGTGGCTCAAGTAGAAGCACATTAAGGTCATGAAGTGACCTAGCCAGTCTCCAGACCTTAATCCCATGGAAAATCTGTGGAGGGAGCTGAAGGTTCAAGTTGCCAAACTTCAGCCTCAAAACCTTAATGACTTGGAGAGGATCTGCAGAGAGGAGTGGGACATGATCCCTCCTGATATGTGTGCAAACCTGGTGGCCAACTACAAGAAATGTTTGACTGTGATTGCCAACAAGGGTTTTGCTACCAAGTACTATGTCGAAGGGGTAAAATACTTATTTCACTCATTGACATGCAAATCAATTTATAACTTTTTGTCATGCGTTTTTCTGGATTTTTTTATTTTTATTATTCAGTCTCTCACTGTTAAAATACACTTACCATTAAAATTATAGACTGTTCATTTCTTTGTCAGTGGACAAACATTCAAAATCAGCAGAGGATCAAATACTTTTTTCCCTCACTGTATTTATATAACATCAACATTTTCCACCGTATTGTACAATAGGTAATCTAGACATACATTTCTTTCTAACAAAACATGATTGACGTATTGGGTCACTAGGTGAAGAGGGTCCTGTCCAAACATCCAACATAAACATCTCTACGAGATATGTTCACCTTCACCTACATGCTGAGCAATACAGCAACAGAGTGACCCTCAAGAACAGTATATTTCCAGAATGCAATTGATTGATATGATATTACATTCTTCTGTAGAGCATTACTCTCTAGCCATAGCGGAATAATAAAAAAAAAAAAACAGAACAGGACAAACGAAACATTAGGAAAATACTTTATACAAAGCAAAATCTATAGTGTAAAGAGTTATGTCCCATGTACACAATGTCTTATTGAGCTTGTAGAAAGCGATGTAACATTTTAAAGTCATATATTGCTATGGATGTGTAATATATATGTGCCTATGTATGTACATAGACACAAATAGTTTATTTAGTTTAATTATCTTATATACATGTACAGGGGCCGCCCGGGCCCCACGTGGAGCGGCGGAACTTCCGTCGGTGCATCTGCACCAGGGCCCATCAGGGGGCCCAAGCATTTAGGACCCCCCAATGAGCCCTTTATCTTCAGGGGCCCATTCAGCGCTGCAATAGCGCGACCGGGCCCCTTTAAAAAAAATTGCAGCTGCACCGTAAGTGCTGCTGGGAGGAAGTGATTGCCGGTCACTTCTTCCCAGCTTACTCCACACGGGAAGGAGGAGAGACAGCCTGAAGGCCGCGAGGAGAGGAGAGGCGAGGCAAGGCAGCCGACTCTCATCATCCCCAGCCACCCTCCTGCAACGAATAGGTAAGGAAGAGGAGGGTGGCTGAAAAATGAGGTGTGTGTGTATGTATATATGTATGTGAGTATGTATCTGTATATGTCTGTCTGTAGGTATGTAATGTATGTCAGTATGTCAGTATGTGTATTATTATTATGATATTTATATAGCGCCATCAAATTCCGCAGAGCTTTACAATGGGTGGACGAACAGACATGTAGTTGTAACCAGACAAGTTGGAAACACAGGAACAGAGAGGTTGAGGGCCCTGCTCAATGAGCTTACATGCTAGAGGGAGTGGGGTAAAAAGACACAAAAAGATAAGGATAGTATTAGACTAGTGACAGTTGCAGAAGAGGAATCATTCAGAAGCTATTAACAGTTTAATTGATACGCTTTTCTGAAGAAGTGGGTTTTTAACGATTTTTTGAAGGAGTGGAGACTGGGTGAGCATCTAACGGAGGAGGGAAGCGAGTTACACAGGAACGGAAAATCTTGAAGGTGAGCATCAGAGGTGGTAATACGGACAGAAGATAGACATAAGTCTTCAGCAGATCGTAAGGGCCTAGACGGGACATACTTGTGTATAAGGGAGGATAGATAGGTGGGAGCAGCATTATTTGAAAGCAAGAACCAGAATTTTAAATTGAGCTCTATATTTTATAGGTAGCCAATGTAGGGACTGACAGAAGGGTGAGGCATGGGAGGTGCGGGCGGACAGGAAGAGGAGTCTCGCTGCCACATTCATTATGGACTGTAACGGCGCAAGTTGGGAGCATGTAAGACCACTGAGAAGCGGATTACAGTAGTCAAGGCGAGAAAGGATAGTGGAATGGACCAACATCTTAGTCGCATCTGGCATTAAGTAGGGGCGGATGCGCACAATGTTTTTGAGATGGAAATTACAGGATTTGGCGATAGATTGAACATGAGGCTTGAAGGAGAGGTCGGAGTCAAAGAGACCACGCAGCAAGCCTGCGTGGTGGAGCTGTTGGTAGCACCGTTGACTTGGAGGGAGACAGACACAGGAGTAACAACACTTGAGGGAGGAAAGACCAGAATTTCAGTTTTGGTCAAGTTTAGTTTAAGGTAGTGGGCAGCCATCCATTTAGAAATAGCAGAGAGTCAGAGACACTAGTCAAGAGGGACGGGGAGAGATCAGGAGAGGACAGGTAGATTTGCGTGTCATCTGCATAGAAATGACATTATGTATGTATGTCAGTATGTCAGTATGTCAGTATGTGTACGTATGTCAGCATGTCAGTATGTGTATGTATGTCAGTATGCGTATGTATGTCAGTATGTCAGTATGTGTAGGTATGTGTATGTATGTCAGTATGTGTATGTATGTATGTCAGTATGTGTATGTTTGTAATGTATGCCAGTATGTGTATGTATGTCAGTATGTATGTATGCCAGTATGCATGTATGTCAGTATGTGTATGTATGTGTATGTATGTCAGTATGTATGTATGAATCTATCCGTATGTCAGTATGTGTGTATGTATGTATATATCAGTATGTGTGTGTGTGTGTCTGTATGTATGTCAGTATATATGTAAATCAGTATGTATGTCATTATGTATGTATGCCTGTATGTATGTATGCATGTCAGTATTTATTTATGTGTATGTATGTGTCTGTTTGTCAGTATGTATGTATGTCAGTATGTATGCCTGTTTGTCAGTATGTATGTCTGTCTGTATATGTGTGTGTGTGTCTGTATTTCAGTATGTATGTGTGTATATCTATATCTCCTTATGCATGTGTGTGTCTGTATGTATGTGAGTACGTGTCTGTATATGTGTGTGTGTCTGTTTTAGTATGTGTGTGTCAGTATGCCTGTGTGTGTGTATGTCTGTTTCAGTATTTGTGTCTGTTAGTATGTGTGTATCTTTGTGTGTGTGTCTGTGTTTGTGTCTGTGTGTGTATTTCTATGGGCGGGATTTGGAGGCGGGCCCATGGGAGCGGGTTTGGAGGCATGCCCAGGGGGGCGGGTTTGGAGGCGGGCCCAGACCTTGAGCTGTGTTAGGGGCCCCAAAATTTCTGATGGCGGCCCTGTACATGTATGTGTTTACCCTATGCTCTTAAAGTATTCATTGAATTTTGTTCGCACAAAATAAAATATGATAGTTAACTATGCATAAAAAAGTGTAAAATAAACAGCTTGAGTCAAGTCAGATCTCCAAGGAACTATTATAGATATAACTGTTCTTAAAATTAAAATATGCTACATTGTAGTACAAAGAAAAAACTGACTAGATGGAACATCTTTTTATACTGCTTTTTCCAATTTTCCAAATGCTAGTAAAATTGCTAAGTATGACATAGAAACTCAAAACTGACTGTGTTACTTGAACAAGGAATCTCTAAGACGGCTTACCTGCTTAATTGTGTAGATCAAACACTTCTCAGCTAGGAAAAGGCAAGGCAGTATTATCTTGATTAATTGTCAGTTTGCCGAGTTGTATGAAGACATTTTTTCTGTCTCAATGAACCTCTGTAGATGCTGAGGCTTTGTAGCTGAGTTCTCTACGAACTCACTGCTAGTTCAATGGTTATGAAAGTCATCTTGTTCTTATCGCTAGGATTGAACTTGATATACTGATATTGAAGATAATGAATAACATTGTTAATTTTAGTTTTTTAGAAAACTATAGTAGCTACTAGGTTTATCCCATCAAATTCCCAGATTGACCCTTCTCAGAATGTATTCTGTCAGTCACATTTCAGAATTAAACTTGGTATTAAAATAACTTTGGTTTAACCAGCCCTCTGTCTTTATTTGTTTTCCAGCTATTTCTAACATACATTCCTATTATTATTGTGGCAGAACTACTGCTTATTTGTCTGTTTTCCACTTGTATTGTTTGTTTCCGCTTGTATTTCATATGCTGTGCCTTGTTTTCCTGTTCAGGGGCGTCCATATGTACAGAACCCACTCGTCTCCCGAATGGGGACCACCCCAGTGCCCCATTGGAATGTTCACTCAAATTAATTAGAACGTTTACACCAGTAACAGAAGTGTAAAACTGCAAGGTAAGTAATTAATGAGTGCTCCCCCGGGTGACCACCATTTCGAATAGATGAATGCCAACCAGGGGGAGCATTCGTATCTTGAAAGGAGACGCTTCCCTTGCCTGATGTTCGCACAGGAGCCTCATGATCATGTGGGGGTTCCTAAGGTTGATGGAGACACTTTTGGGGCACAGGCTATTTTGGCGGGCTTTCTGTGCCTGGGAGACAAAGAGACTAGTTCCCTTTTCCAGCGCCCAGGCTCCAAGGCACAGAGGCTTCTGGGATGAAGACCTCTGTCGTTTGGCGTGAAAGACCCCCTTGAATGTGGGGCGCCTTGGCTCCCAGGTACAGAGGATCCTGGGATGGGAAACCCTGTCTGCTTGTGTAGAAGACCCCTTGCAGGGGGTTATGTATAAAAGCCGTGTGAGGCACAATAAAATCGTGTTCTACTCCCAGAGCTGAGTCTCGTCCAGTTACTGGGGGCAATGAAGGTCTGTTTAATTTGAGGGTTCCAGAGTGGCTGAAGGAAGGAATTAGCAGAGGTAACCGATTGGGTTACCCGGGGTCCGCTACATTTCGCGTGCGGGACATTGCAACCAATAAAAAGTGCAGCAAGTGTGCGCAAGGCTGCAGCCAATGAGAATGCAACAACTGCACATGACACTGCAGCCAATGACACTGCAGCAAATACATTTTGAGAAACTTTTCTGACCAACTCTATTGCCATGATCATGTGCTAGTTGATAATGACTGAGTATTTTATCAGATTATCTATGTTTAGTTCCAGCACAATTAGACCAATTTAAATAATATTTAATATTTAAAGTTATGGCTTTGAAAATCTTTAAATGGGACTACCTGAAACCTTTTTATCTCATGTTGTTGACACACTGAAGCAGTAAATTAACATTAACATTGTGTTGGTTGTATTGTGTTCTGTTATCTTGAAGTGTACTTTTTTACTACCGAGATAAATTGAGCTAGATGATGTTGATTAATAGAGATAATTAATCTTATCAGTAGTTTTAGCCACTGGAGACTTATTCTCACCATTCCCTAAGAATTTGATTTAATTATTAATATATTTTTGTTCTAATTCTAGAAGAAGCAGGGAAGGTAGTATCAGTTTAGTGTAGGTGTGCAGTCTCACTACTCAGTAGTTTAAACCACTGGAGATTATGAATTCTCTCCATTCTTCAACATTTTCAGAATTATTCACTAAAATGAGAATTCAAAGTAAATTTAAAGTGAACTTCAAATTTAAAGCCAATAAAGCCAGCTACGCTTTCATTTCAGCTAGCTTGTCCTTCAATTTTAAATTCACTTTAAATTCACTTTAAATTCACTTTAAATTCACTTTAGTAAATAACCTAGATTGTGCTTGTGTTTTTAATTGTAGAAAAAGCAAGGAAGATGGTGTCAGTTTGGGATAGGGAGGATTCGCCCTGTAAAGCACTGCAATCTTTGGGGCAGGTGATTCCATTTATCATGCTCCTGTGAGTAATCCTCGAGAGCCATGAGATCGAACCTGGAAAGAGGTGGTAGCTTTTATTAGGTGGTTGACGTAGAAATGGGTTGCATTTATTAGGAGGTTGACATAGAAATGGGAAGCTCACATGCCTGAAATGATAGACATGACTCCAGAGTAAGTGCTGGCCATCATTTGTGATCCAAGAATGAAAGACAATCTAGCTGTTGGGAGTAATACCCTGCCTAGGGGAAAGACAGACTAGTAATAGTAGTATTAATAGGAAAAACAACAGCTTGTGGTGAAACTCCTTGTAGCACTAGCAGCACCTCTGCACAGCAAAGATCCTCCTCTTTTAACTGGTGTATGTGGTGGTCGTGGTGATACTGGCAGAGTCAGAAAGAGAAAGGCAGCAGCGATTTGGGTTGATGTTTTTACCACTCAGGTGGGAACCAGTCATGCCTACTCAGGGCCGCCATCAGACAAAGCACAAGGTCTGCCCCTCCCCCCCCATTCCCTCCCTCCCGGGCCCGCCCACGCCCTACCTAGTCCGCTCACAATGATGCAGGACTGAATGTGGTGTGTATAGTGGAAGTGAATTAGAACGTGTGTACTGGATGTAGTGTTTGTGTGTATTAGATACTGTTTGTGCAGTGAATGCAGAGTGTGTGTTTGTGTAGCAGATGCAGTGTGTATAGTGAATGCAGAGTGTATTTGAGTAGTGGATGTAGTGTGTGTACAGTGATGTAGTGTGTGTTTGTGTAGTGGATGTAGTGTTTGTATGTACTAGATGAAATGTGTTTAGTGGATGCAGTGTCTGTAGTGGATGTAGTGTGTGTATTAGACGCAGTGTCTGTGTATAGTGAATACAGAGTGTTTCAATTTGTGGTGGATGTAGTATGTGTACTGTGAATACAGGATGTTTGTGTAGTGGATGCTGTGTGTACAGTTAATGCAGAGTGTATGTTAGTGTAGTGAATGCAGAGTGTGTGTCAGTATAGTGAATACAGAGTGTGTGCATAGTTTAGTGAATGCAGGGTGTGTGTTAGTGTGTAATGAATGCAGAGTGTGTGCTAGTGTGTAGTGAATGCAGAGTGTGTCAGTGTAATGAATGTAGTGTGTGTGTTAGTGCAGTGAATGCAGAGTGTGTGTTAATGTGTAGTGAATGCAGAAAGTGTGTTAATGTGTAGTGAATGCAGAGAGTGTGTTAGTGTGTAGCGGATGCAGAGTGTGTGTTAGTGTAGTGAATGCAGAGTGTTAATGTGTAGTGAATGCAGAGAGTGTGTTAGTGTGTAGTGAATGCGGAGAGTGTGTTAGTGTGTAGCGGATGCAGAGTGTGTGTTGTGTTAGTGTATGCAGAGTGTGTGTTGTGTTAGTGTATGCAGTGTGTGTGTGTTGTATTAGTGTATGCAGTGTGTGTGTGTGTGTTGTGTTAGTGTATGCAGTGTGTGTGTGTGTTGTTGTGTTAGTGTATGCAGTGTGTGTGGTGTTGTGTTAGTGTATGCAGTGTGTGTTGTGTTAGTGTATGCAGTGTGTGTGTTGTGTTAGTGTATGCAGTGTGTGTGTTGTGTTAGTGTATGCAGTGTGTGTTGTGTTAGTGTATGCATTGTGTGTGTTGTGTTAGTGTATGCAGTGTGTGTGTTGTTAGTGTATGCAGTGTGTGTGTGTTGTGTTAGTGTATGCAGTGTGTGTGTTGTGTTAGTGTATGCAGTGTGTGTTGTGTTAGTGTATACAGTGTGTGTGTGTTGTGTTAGTGTATGCAGTGTGTGTTGTGTTAGTGTATGCAGTGTGTGTGTGTGTGTGTTGTGTTAGTGTATGCAGTGTGTGTGTGTGTGTAAATGTGCAATGTCAAGTGTGCAATGTTAAATGTAAATGATATTCCCCCCTCCCTGCTTACCTGTGTCCAGGGAGGGGGGAGATTCCATCCCTGGTGGTCCGGTTGGGGGCCCTCCGGCTCCCTGTTAACACTGAGGAGGCCGAGGCAGAACACAGCTTCTCCTCTCTTCTAATAACTCTTGCGAGACCCGGTTACCATGGCAACGCTCCGCAGGTCTCGCGACAGTTATTAGAAGAGAGGAGAAGCTGTGTGCTGCCTGGGCCCCCTCTGCAGTAACAGGGAGCCGGGGGCCCGCAGCTGCACACATAGATAGCGATATCCGCTATCTATGTGTGCAGAGAAAGAAAGTGGGGCCCAGGACTGCCAGAGCAGTCCGGGCCCCCCAGGGCCGCCTGGCCCGTGACAACATACATGGTTGTCACCCCCTGATGGCGGCCCTGTGCCTACTCATCCCAGAGTAACACCTCTGATATGGTGAAAATATGCCTTTTGAAATCTAATTTGCATCCTACTAAAGAACCCTCTTACTAACTGGAAACAAAAAGTCAGATGTGGCTGATGATGTCAGAGCTTAGGTTGGTTGAGCAACAGATGCTGTGATGTCTACCCACAAGCAATCAGAGTGAGAGTCTCCTCAGTTTCTGGCAACATTCTCTATACCCAGAGGTCGCAGCTCTCACCAGATTTGGTTGAGAAATTACATTTTTAGAATTCAATCTGTCTAAGCTTTGCAACCCATCCTCTTTAGGGGTTGTTGTGAGTAGGGACGGGCTGCTAGTGCTTTGACCTGTAAAGCACTGCAACTGTTTTCTTTTACTTTTTTGCAGGGACTTAATAGAAAAGTGTCCGTCACTTCTTTCCCTAGAGCTCATGTCCAAGGGCTACTGCTGCCACTGTTCGGAGTGAACCCCCTTACTGCCAGTATGCCCCTTTTTCCCTGGGCTCACGTCCAAATCTTATTGTATCTGGCTGTGAGCATTTGCATGCAATGGCATATGCATATGTTGCATAACCTTTCTTTAAAAGTAATATGTTTTATTTTGCTTTATATATAGTTTTTAAGATGAATTCATTCTGTTTTACAATCAAGATTTATTAATTTCCAAAGATAACTATGGTTGATCAAAATTCAGTGAACAAATGAATATTTGACTGAATTTCTTCTGAAAAGAATAATTATATGTCTGACTAGATGAATGAAAAGAACTGAATATTCTTCCCACACATCTCTATTGGATGTATCTCCTCATTTTATTAAAATATTGTGCTAGCAATATCCCTTGCTAATGTATAGGTTTTGCGAAAAAACACTTTGAAAATTGTCCCTCCCCATCAGCAGACTACTAGACTATAAGACGATGTCTTTTACAGGCTGACCACTAAGACACATAGGTGAAAAAAAATGTTTTTCGGATATTAGATGGGACAATAAATAGGACAAGCAAAAAGAACAGCTATGACGGTGCTCTTTAACTAAAAAAAATGCTGTAGTCAATACTTATTGCTTTAGATGACCTTGAAATTTAAAAGAAAGATTCTGTATAGTGGGTAGAATGAAATAGTAAAAATCAAGTGATACTGAGAAAAAAAAAATAGGGAAACTAAGCAGAATCAACAAGCCATCAAACTGTTAAAGAGAAACGTGTAATCATTGCCACCTGTAACATTACAAATGTATGACAATCAGTAATAAATTAAATGAAAAATGGAAAAGACTCTAATGACTAAACAAATATGTAATGCAAAAATGATCTGCTCACTAGTCATCAAAAAATAATTTAAGGACATTAATAAAATGACTGCATAACCTAAAATAATTCAAGTCACAAGTGTGGTAATAGCAAGAATCAGTCCGTCAAAGTACGTATATTAATTCTTCTCTGACATTGTTATTATTGAAATGGTATTTAGTATTGGTAAATGTTAGAAATTGAGATATACGCAATTTTGTGTTTTCCATACAGTTTTGGCTGATATGATACAGTACATATGAAGGAAATAAAATTAGATACCTGTGCTCTACAATGTTTTTCAAATATGGAATGGTCTAGTAAAGACTAGACTTGTGCACGGCTGGATCATTCCGTTTGGCCATATAATCTTTCCTGAAATTAAAATTTTGTTCGGAATGTCCAATGCTCATTCATGTCACGATTCTGCAGTACGCTGTTCATTTAAAACTATAAGATGAGCCAATCAGTGTATTGTAAAATATATACATAATGTAAATATTTTAAAGATCAAATGTGAAAAAGTAATGAATACAGGGAATAGGAGGAAGAGCCGCAACAAATCTATTTTATATGTTATATATATTTAATAAATATATAAATATAGAATAGTTTTTTTACCGCTCCTCCTTTTTTTCATTCCATTGGTCACATCTGTAAATAAAATCAGCATTTAGTGAATGTCCCCTAGCCATCTATAATCTTTTTTTTTTTCCATAAGCCATGCCTTTTTTTGGTGCCATGGGCGGAACTGCGAATACCAAATGTTCAGGCATTTCGCTCGTCGTTTGCTCAAGTATACGTGCATGTATATATTTGTTCTTGAAGTTGGAGGCATCTCAAGTCAGAGCAAGACAAATTTACCATATGTATGCAAATTCTTCCTGGTAGAATCCCTCTTGACTTGAGTGGGAAGTAAATTGAATTCAGAGGCAACTCATTGTTCCTGTAATTTTGAGTTTTGCATGAAATGGGTAAAGTAAGACGAGAAGAAAAAGGACTCCTGGATTTTTACCTAAACTGGAGAATGTGGAGATTTCAGGCCAAAATACCAAAAATAAACTATTTAATTCAGATGTTTCACAAAGTTAACTATTTAAGTCAAAGATGTAAAATTAGTTTGCAATTTTAAAAGCACTATATATGTGGTGTCTAATATTCTTGAAGGACCCGCTTGATCCATAATGCTCCCAATAACATTTTGGATCAATTGCAGAGTATGGCAAGAATAGACTTAATAAGGAAAGTCACCCAGGAAGTTCTAAGGACAAACATGTGGTCTTTATTCAATTAGTAAGAAATATAGAAAATAATATATCACATATTCAAATTCTGTTTCCTTATCTTAGAGACATTTGGTATTGAAGTAGAGGCTCATTGTGTGTGCTGTACACAATTTATCTATAAGTCTACCTAAAGGAACAATTAGGAACACAAAAGTAGCACCATAACCACTATAGCCCACTAAAACCCTTCATTCACAAGGTAAACCACTGATAATTCAGGACAGTAATTGAACGAAGGTGCACCATCAATCTGTAGCATATGTATGTACATAAGCACAGTTAGCACATTTATTCACTGGTTTATTGTACACAACATATAATGAAACCAATGCGGACATAGCCAAATCTTTATCTACAATAATACAGTATTTTAAGCATCAATTGCACCTTTGTGAAACATGGATCTGTAGAAAACATACAATTTCCATTATTATAACCGAGCAGTTCCATAACGGTAGACTCTTCAGGGCAGATAATATAAAATAAAACTCTTAAAATTTTGAAACCCACTTTAGGTGCGTTGGTTAATTGCCTTGCGCTCAATAATTGCATTTAGAAAATTCTTAACGACAGAACCCGAAATGGCTGGACTACTGTGCACAAGAGCTGTACTATATAAAAGTGAACTATTATTATGACTTTTACCATCCTAGTAATATTTTATGGTAGTTGCAGTAGTTTTCAATTAAACTGGTTATGGGACTGTTAGGTTTTATATTCGCAAAAGATTTCTTAAGTGCCAGATAAAGCCGTGGTCTCTAAAATTCGCTCTAAAATATATCCCTTTAGCTAAAGTTCCATGGAACAAAATTGTCAAAATCTGTATTTTGGTCAGGGTAAACTATACTCTAGCTTATACACTGCTCTCTGTGTAAATTATACCGAGCAATGTGACAGGTAATTGCAGGAACAGTAAGTCAGTTCATTATAATTTAATGTATTAATGAATTCTTGTTTTAGTTTTTGAGCCCTGGATTTGAAGCTATCTTTAGTTACGTGTGTGTGTGTGTGTGTGTGTATTTAATCCCTTCTCCATCGACGTAAGGACAAAGCATTAGTCGGTGGGTCCCCTTATCATCAATGTGCGATCTTATCCATTATCATGCTGTGTTATACAAGAATCATTTATCAAAGCCCATGGACTGTTGTACATTGTTTATGATCGTTCTAATCGGATTAATCTCTACGGGTGCAAAATTTCACAGCTAAGGGTGTCAAAGTTATTAAAAGTACAAAATTACATAGAAAGAAGAAAAATAAACTTTTTTTCAGTAGAAGCAAAAGATCTCAATGCTGTGAATTTCAGCAATGTAAAATTCAGTTGGGATAGTGCTTTTTTTTTTTTTTGCTTTTTTTTTG
>OW240920.1:45368660-45384625 GCA_933207985.1 Pelobates cultripes | reverse complement strand
CTCTCCCACAAGCATACTTGTGCAAATAGTTATTCTCCCTCAAATAAACAGGTATAAACTCAAAATTCTTATCATGTACACACTGTAATTACAGCCATGTAAACATTCCCCCATAAAAGATGCATGTGCATTAACAACGGTGGGCCGCGGTGGCCATGGGCCGAGGCCAGCAGGGGAGGTCCCAGGATCTCCCCTGCCGGTCTATGCAGGGCCTGGACTCTCCTAGAGCCGGCCCCGCTGTTTGCCACGACGGGCCGGTGGGGAGATCAGAAATCTTCCTCACCGGCCCACTTGAAGAGACCTGCGGCTGGGGAGGGAGGACCCGGCTGAGCTCTGTCTTGCAGCTCCGCCGGGTTCCTCTTGCGAGAGCCGAAGCGTTGCTATGGCAACGACCGGATCTCGCGAGAGTGAACTCTAGCCCGCAGACTAGAGTTCACTCACCACGAGGACCACCAGGGAACACCGCCACCCCGCCTCCCAGTCCCAGGTACCAGCGTGCCGGTCCTCCCTCCCAGGCTAAAGGTAAGAAGGGAGGGGGGGGGGGGATTTAATGCCTGCTTAGAGTTATTGTTTTTGATTTTGTTTAGTTACCCCCCAACACACATCACATCATTCATACACAGCACTCTCACTCACATACAGCACTCTCACTCACATCATACACAGCACTCTCACTCACATACAGCACTCTCACTCACATCATACACAGCACTCACATCATACACAGCACTCTCACTCACATCATACAGAGCACTCTCACTCACATACAGCACTCTCACTCACATCATACACAGCACTCTCACTCACATCATACACAGCACTCTCACTCACATACAGCACTCTCACTCACATCATACACAGCACTCACATCATACACAGCACTCTCACTCACATCATACAGAGCACTCTCACTCACATACAGCACTCTCACTCACATCATACACAGCACTCTCACTCACATACAGCACTTTCACTCATATCATACACAGCACTCTCACTCACATCATACACAGCACTCTCACATCATACAGCACTCTCACTCACATCATACAGCACTCTCACTCACATCATACACAGCACTATCACTCACATCATGCACAGCACACTCACATCATACACAGCACTCTCACTCACGGCACTCTCACTCACATCATACACGGCACTCTCACTCACATCATACACAGCACTCTCACACACATCATACACAGCACTCTCACTCACGGCACTCTCACTCACATCATACACGGCACTCTCACTCACATCATACACATCACTCTCACACACATCATACACAGCGCCCACACACACAAATCACTCACAGCACCCTCACACAAATCAATCACACACATCACACTCAGCACTCTCACCCAATGCACCCACACCACCCTCACACACATTTTTGTCTCCTGGTATCCCATTTATAGAGACACCAGAGACAAGTTGCAAGGAAACACAGTGCAAGCATATTATTAAATTTGCTTGCACTGTGCAGAACAAATACAGGGCTTTTTTTCTCAGGCTAGAGCTCTTGGGTAGAGCTCTGCGCATGGTCTGCCCTGAAAGAGCATTGAACACGCGCACTTTGAGGGGGCGTGTTTGTCATTAGTGATGACAAAACAAACCCTCTCTGCCCCACCCCCTTCAGCGTGGGCCGCTGTGATAAAAAAATGCCCGGGCCGAATTTTTTTCCCAGTCTGACCCTGCCACTAGTAACTGTCACTCAGACAGCCACTAGATGCCCTTTCTCTGAAATAACCGATAACAACTCAGCTATTTCTGTCCGATAACCTCATAAATCATTTAGTCGCACATGAACAATAGCCCTTTATTGCTTTCCTATGATCTCAGCCATGGAGGCAGAACGGAAGCACATAGACCAGCGCTGCATGGGAGAAAAGGTGAATAAAAGTACTTTTTTTCCTTTAGGCAGGGGGACGAACACCTAAACTGCTAACAGGGTTCTATGGCGTTGAGAATTCACATTTGCATTCCGAACATTAGAGTGTTGCTTTAATCTGTTGTTCCTTTACAAGGAGAGAAATCATCAGTCCACAAAGGCTTTCTAAGTACTTGCGTAATAAGAATGTGTCAGATTGACATAAAATGAAAAAGGACATCATTTACTATTCTTTAGTTAACTGTGTTTGTCAGCTGATCATTTTTTTTCATAATAATTCTTTCTTGAAGGCATTAATAATCAGCAGCTAGCTTATTTCACTCAGTGATTTTCATGAAGGCAGTTTCATGCTGTCATCTTTTTCCTGTACTTTATTTCTTAGTTTCATTTATTAGATTAATGATGTGAAGGTTTGCCCACAGAATAAGCTGTTTTGGGATTCAATTCACTATTTCCAAATATCCAACACCACTGACCTTTTCCTCTTGGAAATGAAGGCGTGGCTTCCTGTTTTCCGAGATTGTTTAAACTTCTTGAAGTAAAATGTTAGAGAAAAAAAAAACGCACGTATCTGGATTCAATCCCACATGAAGGTCGAAGTGTGAAGCTCCATGAATTTAAACTTCCTTTAGATTCATGTTTTATGTCAAGATAGCTACAATAACAGAATGGAGCATTTATTGGAAGAAACACATAAAATATGTTTCCATTTTGCCAGAGAAATTATATTAGGTCAGTGTTTTAGAAAAATGATGCCAGTGAGAACACTGAGAATTATTTTTTTCACTAAAAACAAGGATTAAATGAGTTTTTCAAAAAGGCTCCATCTTTTTTTTTCTTATAGTTAATTGTGCAGTATCTGTGCTGTAGTGGAGCGTCTCACACCAAATAGTTTTACTAACAGCTCTATAAATTTTAATAGGTTTTCAAATACAAATCAAAATCATAATGCAGATGGGTGCCACAACAAACTGTACGGAAAATGAGACAATTGGGATCTCTAGAAAGCCTTCTGTTTCAAGTGTAACAGCAATTGTATAATATTTTAATGAATCTTTCTGGAAAAAAAATATAGTATTTGTCTTTATATGAAAAATAAAGCATTAAAAGGACACTGTAGGCACCATAACCAGATCAACATATTGAAGTTGTTGTGGTGCCTGGAGTCACGTACCCCAGATCCAGGATCACTACTAAATGGCTTAGAAGAGATTTTTATTTTAAAAAATCTGTAACAACAGAGGCTTGTTAATTTCTAGATGACCAAACAATATGTAAATCAGCAGCTATAACACTAATGTTTCCTGTCTTTTATGTCATCTTGGTGTGAACGTAGTTGACAGTTGCCGTTTATCCTTTAAAGCAGGGATTATACCGCTGTACACCTATACTGATAGAGCTGGCTATAACTAAATGTGAGTGTCCCATCGTTCGTTACCTTTTCCTTATATAAAAGACTGTACTCAACAAGATACACTATCACCTATCCCTGTCTTTTGTATTCCATATTATCTATGGTCAAGTTGAATTGAGGACAGTACATCCTATAAAGCACTGACTTTTTCATCTTTGGATTATAAAAACTTTCTTTATGAGACTTTTGCACCAGACCTATTTCTGCTTTTGTGCTAAATAAGTTGTACTATTAGTGTTTACCTGTGGCGCAGCTCTTCCCTTTTCTTTTGTACTTCTTGTTCTCTCCAAAGGGTTTTGAGGGATTCCCTTTGCTGCGGTTGCTGCCTACCCAATAATCCTGTGTTAATTAGCGCTGACCTGTTTTGTATTTTGTGGGTTTTCTCTACTGGTTACTATAAAATTCCCACTTCTATATGTTTCTATGGTCACAAGGTGGACAGGGACTTGTATCGTGTGACCAAGACTTTTCCCTACCTGGACCAGAAATCACAGGAATATCAGTTATCTCCTGATACGTCGCTTCCTGTAAAGACGATATGACCGTCTTGGAAATGTTATTGACAAGACTTTGCCCTCACTCACACATGATTGGACCATCGAAAAGAAGGTGGATTTTCTGCACAATACAGGGAGATTTAAAAAGAGTTCAATGCTACTCCAACTAAAAAAGCCAACATACAACGAAACGTGTCTCTGATTGAACGGTTCTAACTATTTATTTGTCCATATATTGGTATTGTGTTTTAAAGGTTTTGGTTTTTATGAATGCATGCAATAAATGTTAATTTTAATAGTCTATGTAGTGGAATATTTGCTGCTGCTCTGCTGCCATCGTTAATTGGCACTGCGAGTTAAAACATATAGCCGTTTCCCTGGGGCTGTAGAAAAGATCAGCAATATGCCTTTTGTAAGATGTGTTGGTTACCTTTGTCTGAAGATATTACACCATTTGTGGATTTATTTAATTCACTCATTCAGGAGTACTCACTGAAGCAAGCCAAGAGAGGCAGTATACCACCTTAAAAGTACACGTGCCTAGGTGTGCCTCTGATCAAAAATAGTCGCACAGAAAGGAGATGGGTATAGTAAATGGGTATTCCTACCTGGAATTCCACACATATAATTGTGAAGGTGTTAAAAGATAGAACCAGTGGTAACATAATGTATCTTCTAAACCTGAGATATATCCTTCACTTGCTAACAGCAACAACATTTACGTTTAATTAATATTATTATTTATAGAGTGCAGCATACTCCGCATCTCTGTATAATAAGCTCAAGCTTTGTAATCGTTTACATGAAAAATTTAACTTACTGTTCTACGTGGTGTACCTGACTATCTAGATATGTAAACTGTTATTGCATGAACATTATTAATATATATATTTCTTTATTTATTTTTACAAGTACAGACAGAGTAAAAACATTCTGGGTTTAGAATTCTAAGATAAGGCTTTCCTTTCCTGCTTCCTTCTATCTAAATGTTATCTCTTCCACCAAGGACAACCCTACCCCTATTGGTGAGAAAATCCTCTAATTCTTGGCAGACTGCTTGTTTTATCTGAAACAGTATTCACTGTCCCCTGCAGCTACCTCTGCTTAAAATTGCCTGCCACACTAACAGAGCCTTAGAGCATCAGAGTTTCATCCGTAGTGTGCATATCGTAGGCTGCACCAATTATGCTGCATTTCAACCCATAGGGGTTCCTTAGCATGGTGTAATAATGGAGCACTTCACCTTCAGCGTGCACCTGACTATAATTGGCGCAGAGACATTCCTTACCTCTGCAGGAAAGCACAGCCACTAGTCTGGCTCATAGCAAAAAGTTGGGATGAGTGATGTAGATCATATAAAGAACAGAGCATGGATTAAATCCCCCATATGTTAGTTAAGGGAAAAGGGAATACAATTTATAATGCTGCATAAGAACCATGTTGTTCAATGACTTAAATGGATCACCTTGAGGAGTAATATCATCAAACATAACACGACTCTTATACTGCAGAGACATTTAAAAATTTAAATCTGTTCCTTCTCTTATGCTGTTGACAGATGCTTTTTTTTTTTTTGCCTCTCACTGGAAGGGCTGAACTCTGAAATGAAAATCGAAATATGTTTAGAAAGTGTACTTTTGTCTCTATTTTCTTTGGCTGGCTGTTACTGCGCGTGAATGAAGCCGTTACTCAGACTGAAATTCAGAAGGGAAAAGAACATTAAAAGTTTATGAAAACATATAAATTTTATCAACAAAACACACTCTGGCATACAAGCCTTCACCGGTAGATTAAAGTGCCTCTGTTACAGTGTATGCATAGATTATTATTATTATTATCGCCATTTATACAGGGAGTGCAGAATTATTAGGCAAATGAGTATTTTGACCACATCATCCTCTTTATGCATGTTGTCTTACTCCAAGCTGTATAGGCTCGAAAGCCTACTACCAATTAAGCACATTAGGTGATGTGCATCTCTGTAATGAGAAGGGGTGTGGTCTAATGACATCAACACCCTATATCAGGTGTGTATAATTATTAGGCAACTTCCTTTCCTTTGGCAAAATGGGTCAAAAGAAGGACTTGACAGGCTCAGAAAAGTCAAAAATAGTGAGATATCTTGCAGAGGGATGCAGCACTCTTTAAATTGCAAAGCTTCTGAAGCGTGATCATCGAACAATCAAGCGTTTCATTCAAAATAGTCAACAGGGTCGCAAGAAGCGTGTGGAAAAACCAAGGCGCAAAATAACCGCCCATGAACTGAGAAAAGTCAAGCGTGCAGCTGCCACGATGCCACTTGCCACCAGTTTGGCCATATTTCAGAGCTGCAACATCACTGGAGTGCCCAAAAGCACAAGGTGTGCAATACTCAGAGACACGGCCAAGGTAAGAAAGGCTGAAAGACGACCACCACCGAACAAGACACACAAGCTGAAACGTCAAGACTGGGCCAAGAAATATCTCAAGACTGATTTTTCTAAGGTTTTATGGACTGATGAAATGAGAGTGAGTGTTGATGGGCCAGATGGATGGGCCCGTGGCTGGATTGGTAAAGGGCAGAGAGCTCCAGTCCGACTCAGACGCCAGCAAGGTGGAGGTGGAGTACTGGTTTGGGCTGGTATCATCAAAGATGAGCTTGTGGGGCCTTTTCGGGTTGAGGATGGAGTCAAGCCCAACTCCCAGTCCTACTGCCAGTTCCTGGAAGACACCTTCTTCAAGCAGTGGTACAGGAAGAAGTCTGCATCCTTCAAGAAAAACATGATTTTCATGCAGGACAATGCTCCATCACACGCGTCCAAGTACTCCACAGCGTGGCTGGCAAGAAAGGGTATAAAAGAAGAAAATTTAATGACATGGCCTCCTTGTTCACCTGATCTGAACCCCATTGAGAACCTGTAGTCCATCATCAAATGTGAGATTTACAAGGAGGGAAAACAGTACACCTCTCTGAACAGTGTCTGGGAGGCTGTGGTTGCTGCTGCACGCAATGTTGATGGTGAACAGATCTAAACACTGACAGAATCCATGGATGGCAGGCTTTTGAGTGTCCTTGCAAAGAAAGGTGGCTATATTGGTCACTGATTTGTTTTTGTTTTGTTTTTGAATGTCAGAAATGTATATTTGTGAATGTTGAGATGTTATATTGGTTTCACTGGTAATAATAAATAATTGAAATGGGTATATATTTGTTTTTCGTTAAGTTGCCTAATAATTATGCACAGTAATAGTCACCTGCACACACAGATATCCCCCTAACATAGCTATAACTAAAAACAAACTGAAAACTACTTCCAAAAATATTCAGCTTTGATATTAATGAGTTTTTTGGGTTCATTGAGAACATGGTTGTTGTTCAATAATAAAATTAATCCTCAAAAATACAACTTGCCTAATAATTCTGCACTCCCTGTATAGCGACAGCAGATTCCGTAGTGCTTTACAATATTATTAGAGGGGGGATTTAACTATAAATCGGACAATTACAAGAAAACTTGCAGGAACGATAGATTGAAGAGGACCCTGCTCAAACGAGCTTACAATCTATAGGAGGTGGGGTATAAAACACATTAGGACAGGGAATAGAAATCAAAATAGGTGGGAGTGAAGCAGAGCTGGAGGAGAGAGTAGAGTGCTGCCCGTTAGGAGAGAGCAAAAGACAGGTATGTGAGGTAGAGGTTAGTCTGGGAGGCCATAAGCTTTCCTAAAGAGATGGGTTTTAAGGCACTTCTTAAACAACTGAAGACTAGGGGAGAGTCTGATGGCAGTATGCAGACTATTCCACAGTAAGAGAGTGGCCCGCGTGAAGTCCTGCAAGCGTGAGTTGGCCGTACCGTGCGAGCAGCGGAACGGAGAAGGTCACGGGCACAGCGGAGAGACTGAGAAGGGGCATACCTATGGATCTGAGATGAGATATAAGAGGGGCTAGAATTGTTCAGTGCTTTATAGGTATGGGTTAGCACTTTGAGTTGACTCTTATGGGATACAGGAAACCAATGTAAGGACTGACAGAGGGGTGAGGTGTAAGAGGACCGACTAGAGAGGAAAATAAGCCTGGTGGCAGCATTCATTACAGACTGTAGAGGGGCAATACGGCTTTTGGGAAGACCAATCAGGACAGGGTTACAATAATCCATGAGGGAAATTACTAGAGCATGGCCAAGCTCCTTGGTAGCATCTTGTGTAAGAAAGGGGCTGATGCGGGCTATGTTTTTAAGATGAAATCTACAGGATTTGGCAACATACTGGATGTGAGGCTCAAAAGTGAGGCCAGAGTCAAGGATAACACCAAGACAGCACCCTTGCAAGGATGGGCTTATGTGGATACC
The DNA here is from genome assembly GCA_933207985.1 of Pelobates cultripes. Lineage (NCBI taxonomy): Eukaryota > Metazoa > Chordata > Amphibia > Anura > Pelobatidae > Pelobates > Pelobates cultripes. Next base: position 45,376,489 of record OW240920.1, on the reverse strand, counting down.
ACTGACTTGAAGGTAGAGTGAAAAACGAGGATCAGTATTAGGAGAAGGAAAGACAAAGAGCTCAGTTATAGAGAGATTGATTTTCAGAAATCAGGAGGACATCCAGTCAGAGATTGAAGATAGGCAAGCAGTGACATGTTGCAGGACGGCAGGGGAGAGGTCTGGGGAGGAGAGATAAATCTGGGTATCATCAGCGTACAGGTGGTAGTGTAATCCAAATGAGGTAATAAGTTTGCCAAGAGAGGCAGTATAAAGAGAAAATAGAATGGGACCAAGGACAGAGCCTTGGGGGACTCCAACCAAGACAGGACGAGGGGAGGAGGTATCATTTGAAAAGGAGACACTGAATGAGCGTGGAGAGAGATGAGAGGAAAACCACGAGAGGACAGAGTCACAGAGACCGAGTGATTGAAGAGTTTGAAGAAGGAGAGCACGATCAACGGTGTCAAAGGCAGCAGAGAGGTCAAGAAGAATTAGTATGGAGTAGTGGCCTTTGGATTTAGCCGCGATTAGGTCGTTAGTAACTTTGATAAGAGCAGTCTCAGTAGAATGGAAAGGGCGGAAGCCAGATTGAAGAGAGTCAAGGAGAAAGTTGGAATTAAGGAAGTGAGACACACGGGCAAAGACAAGTCTTTCCAGAAGCTTTGAGGAAAAAGGGAGCAGGGATATGGGACGATAGTTAGAAGGGGAGAACGGGAGAGAGAGAGCAGTAGTAGATGTGTGTTAAGGAAGGCACAAGACAAGGGGAGATGGGACAGGTTCGAGCGAGCAAGGGGTGGGGGGCGAGGAAAGCCACCTATTGTTCAGTAGCCATGGAGAAAGTCTGAAGGGTACGAAGGGTATGATCTACGTGTGGTTGAGAAAGACAATGGCTTCGAGCGAGCAAGTAGTGGGGGGAGAGGAAAGGAGAAGCGCAGCCACCTATTGTTCAGTAGCCATGGAGAAAGTCTGAAGGGTACGAAGGGTATGATCTACGTGTGGTTTAGAAAGACAATGGCAAGGTGGGAAGAACACTTTCCAATCTTTTCAGTAAAGTAGCATGCAAAGCTATCGGCTGTAAGGTTAATTTGGGGCAGGGATGTATCTACCGCGATGTATCTACCTTGTTTGCCTCGTTTTATAGGAGCCGAAGAGCTGGCCGACTGGCCACCTTTGGGGTTCCCCCGGGGCAGGCAGCAATTTGTTTTCCGAGCGGGCGACGAGGGAGCAATTTCCCTTGAGCTCTCTCTGCTCACCTCCCTTGCGCGACCCGCAGTGACGGCATATTCCGGCTCCCGGCATCACTCTGCGGCGCGCAAGGGAGCTGAACAGAGAGAGGTCAGGGGAAAGTGCTCCCTTGCTGAAAACTTAGAGCGCCCGCCAGCACATCTGGCCGCCTTCCTGCCCAGCAGCCCCACTGGACCCCAGGTGAAAAATCCACCCAGCTATCCCAAAAGTAGGGAGGCTGGGTGGATTAAAACTAAAAAAAAAAAAATGAATAATTGTGAGTGTTGGGGGGAAATGTGTGTGTTTGTCAGTGAATGTGAGGAAGTGAGTGAGTGTGTGTCAGTGAATGTGAGTGAGTTAGTGTGTCAGTGAGTGTGTGTCAGTGAATGTGAGTGAGTGTGTGTGTTTCAGTGAATGTGTGTGTGTCTGTCTGTCTGTCAGTGAGTGTCTGGAGTGTGTGTGTCCAGTGAATGTGTGTATCTGAATGACTGTGCATGTCTGTCAGTAAGTGTATGCGTCTGTCAGTGAGTGTATGCATCGATCAGCGTGTGTCTAAATGATTCTATGTGTGTCAGATTGTCTGGGTGCAAGACTTCCTTCAGGAGCATTCAGCACAACTAGAGCAACTTTGCAGGTAGCGTGTTGATTTAGTATGCAACGGTTGGGGGGGTGTCCTCCTCGAGGTGCATGTTTGGCGCGGGCTGCAGTGTTCAAGGCTGAGGTGAAGGTAGTGTTATATGTGGAGATGGTCAGTGAGGGAGAGGAGTGGGAAGGGATGGATAGCAGTTGTGAATCAATATCAGCTGGCAGCTGCTGGAGGTCAATAGAATTAAGGTTCCTCATGAGTTGAGGGAGGTTAGGCTGAGGTTGTTGGGTGAGGGGGTACTCGTGAGCAAACGATAAGAGGTGGTGATCAGAGAAAGGTAATGGAGTGTTGCAGATATTAGATACTCTACATGCATAAGAGAAAATTAGGTTGAGGGCAGGGCCGGACTGGGAAAAAAATTCAGCCCGGGCATTTTTTTATCACAGCGGCCCACTAAGAAGGGGGCGGGGCAGAGAGGGTGTGTTTTGTCATCACTCGTGACAAACACGCTCCCTCTCAAAGTGAGCATGTTGGTTCAATGCTCTTCCAGGGCAGACCATGCGCAGAGCTCTGCTGAAGAGCTCTAGCATGAGAAAAAAGTCCTGTATTTGTTCTGCACAGTGCAAGCAAATTTAATAACATGCTTGCACTGTGTTTTCTTGCAACTTGTTTCTGGTGTCTCTATAAATGGATACCAGGAGACAAAAGGGCCAGGAAAGAGTATTGTGCATGTGTTTGGAGCCTGCTTGTGGTATTACGTTTGTGCAGAGTGAGCTGGTCATGGTGTGGTATTGTGTAATAAGGTCTGTTTTAGTGTGTGTGAGTGCTGAGTGTGATAGTGCTGTGTATGATGTGTGATGTGTGTGAGAGTGATGTGTGAGAGTGCTGTGTGTGAGTGTTGTGTGTTATGTGTGTGAGTGCTGAGTGTGATAGTGCTGTGTATGAGTGTTGAGTGTGATAGTGCGGTGTATGATGTGTGTGAGTGCTGAGTGTGATGTGTGTGAGAGTGATGTGCCTGAGTGCTGAGTGCTGTGTGTGAGAGTGTTGTGTGATGTGTGTGAGAGTGCTGAGTGTGAAAGTGCTGTGTGTGAAAGTGCTATGATGTGTGTGAGAGTGCTGCGATGTGTGAGATTGCTGTGTATGATGTGTGTGAGAGTGCTGTGTGTGAGAGTGCTATGATGTGTGTGAGAGTGCTATGATGTGTGTGAGAGTGCTGCGATGTGTGAGATTGCTGTGTATGATGTGTGTGAGAGTGCTGTGTGTGAGAGTGCTATGATGTGTGTGAGAGTGCTATGATGTGTGTGAGAGTGCTGCGATGTGTGAGATTGCTGTGTATGATGTGTGTGAGAGTGCTATGATGTGTGTGAGAGTGCTGCGTGTGATGTGTGTGAGAGTGCTATGATGTGTGAGAGTGCTGCGCTGTGTGTGAGAGTGCTGTGTGTGAGTGTTGTGTGTTGTGAGTGCTGGGTGTGATAGTGCTGTGTGTGATGTGTGTGAGAGTGCTGCGTGTGATGTGTGTGAGAGTGCTGAGTGTGAGAGTGCTGTGTGTGAGAGTGCTGTGTGTGAGAGTGCTGTGTGTGAGAGTGCTGGGTGTGATGTGTGTGAGAGTGCTGTGTGTGAGAGTGCTGTGTGTGAGAGTGCTGTGTGTGAGAGTGCTGTGTGTGAGAGTGCTGCGTGTGAGAGTGCTGCGTGTGATGTGTGTGAGAGTGCTGAGTGTGAGAGTGCTGTGTGTGAGAGTGCTGTGTGTGAGAGTGCTGGGTGTGATGTGTGTGAGAGTGTTGAGTGTGAGAGTGCTGTGTGTGAGAGTGCTGTGTGTGAGAGTGCTGTGTGTGAGAGTGCTGGGTGTGATGTGTGTGAGAGTGTTGTGTGAGTGCTGAGAATGCTGAGTGTGATAGTGCTGTGTATAAATGTTGTGTGTTGGGGGGTAAATAAACAAAAAAAAAACTAAGCAAAAAAAAAACTAAACCCCCCCCCTCCCTTCTTACCTTTAGCCTGGGAGGGGGGACATGCACGTGGTAGCTGGGAGGGGGGGCACCGGCACTCGCACACCATCCCTGGTGGTCCAGTGGTGAGTGAACTCTCTCGCGAGATCGGGGCGTTGCCATGGCTCCGGATCTCGCGAGAGAAACCCGGCGGAGCTGCAAGACAGAGCTCCGCCGGGTCCTCTCCCTCCCTCCCCAGCCACAGGTCTATTTAAATGGGCCGGTGAGGGAGATCTTTGATCTCCCCACCGGCCCTCCATGGAAGACAGCGGGGCCGGCGCTCGGATAGTGCCGGCCCTGCATAGACCAGCAGGGGAGATCCTGGGACCTCCCCTGCCGGCCTCGGCCCCACGGCCACCGCGGCCCACCGGGCATTTGCCCGGTGTGCCCGATGGCCAATCCGGGCCTGGTTGAGGGTATTGCCAGCTACATGGGTGGGAAAATTTGCCCACTGCAATAGCCAGATGGAGGAAGTAATTGAAAGTAGTTTAGAGGCTACTGAGATCAAAGGTGGGTTAATGGGAATATTGAAGTCCCAGAGAATTAGGGATTGAATATTAGAAGAGAGGAAGTAGGGTAGTCAGGCAGCAAAGTGGTCAAGGAAGAGGAGAAGGGAACCAGGGGGACGATAAATAACGGCAATGTTAGCAGAGAAGGGTTTGAAAAGGCGAATCTAATGAATATCAAATGATGAGAAAGAGAGGAAAGGGGGGGGCAGAATTTTAAAGGAGCAGTGGGGTGAAAGCAGAAATCCTACATCACCACCTTTACTCTCAGCTTGACCTGGGTTGTGGGTAGAGTGAAGCCCACCAAAGGATAGTGAGACGGGGTAGCAGTATCAGAGGGAGAGAGCTATGTTATAGATAATATATATAAACAAGTGATTTACAACTTTTGGCAAGTTAATGCAAGAGATCCTTTAGGCATTCAAACAATATATTCTACATTTTTTAACTAGCATACATTTTCTTTAAAGTGAACCTCATCTCTAGATAAACAGTAGTTATACATTCAAAATAGACATTAAATAAAACAGTCTAGATCAGGGGTAGGCAACCTACGGCACTAGTGCCATGCACGGCACTCCACGTGTCTTTGCACGGCACTCAAGGCTGCTACAGCTAAACAGGCTCTGGCCTATAAGGAGTCCCAGTGAAGCTTCAGATATCTGCTAATACGAAAAGGTGGTGAAGGACAATCCTCAATTTATGCATTGCAGATCACTTCCTCCCAACACTTGTGAATGGGAATCCACAATGTAGTAGAGCAGCCTGCAGCTGTTGTTGCAGCTCCTGTCTTTGACCTGTACCTGGCCAGCTTGGTCCCCACTGGAACCCAGGGAAGCCTCCCACACTGCTAGATTTACACAGAAATGCACAATAGCCCTCCCCTCATGCAAATAATACTAATAGCCCACAAACAAAATATATACAATCCACACAAACGTAACACGCTAACAATCCACATCCATGCACATAACCCCACATGCAGCCTTGCACATGCAATACCCCAAACAGCCTCACACATACACACACTACCAAACACACAATGTGACATATCCATCCACACACACAATTCCACAAGCAGCCCCCATACACAGCCCACATTCATATGTATCATACACAATACCACAAACTACTCCTGAACATATACAATATAATAGCTCATATACGCACAAATACAACAATACAAAGCAATTACAGTATGTGACAGACCCCTCTGTCTTGGAACTATGCTCTATTCCGTTTCCTTCATCTATCCTTCGGTTAACCGCAGCTTAATTGGTGAACGTTGGGAGGTCGCTGTTCATGTAACTCCCACGTGGCAGCGGCCATTTTAAAGTCCCGAACGGCCAGCGGTGTTTGGCGCCCAAACTATGGAACTAAAAACGGACACTATTTTGCACGAACACCGCTGAAGCTGCCGACCTCCCTTCTCTGCCATCCAGCACACAAACGTCGGTCCGTTCGGCACTTTCCGGCACAAATAGAGGCACCCCAGATAGCCATCCCATGCAGCCCGTTCATATAACGAAAGACAATGTCAAAGACTTTGGCTCCATGGTGATTGAACTGTATGCATAAGATCTGAGCGGCATTCGGTAATAATGTGTGCTGAGATCCCAGCTATCTGGGGATACGTTGAATGTGGGGATTCTGTTCGTGTAATGTAAAGTTATTGATTTTATTGTATTTTTATGTTCAGGTACAAAATAGAGTTTAGCCTCTATCCATGGAGATAATTGGATTACTTCCTAATTATCTCCAGGATAGAGAGGAGGGTTTATCTACATCAAAGTAGAGTGTTTATGCTTGTGCCACTGTGATTGGCTACTGTATCCACATTGTCCCAGTCTTCCATCTGGTCCCCTAGGGGAGTGTCCACCAGATGGGAGACCTGCATAAATACCGGGTAGGTAGCCCTCAATAAACCAGATCTCTGCTTAACCCTAAATACGGAGCTTGCTCTCGTACTTGGGGGTATTGGATTCGTATGATTTACTCGTTCGGCTGTTTGGTTCGTGAAGGATTTCATATGGTTCCTGTTCGGCTAATTGGAACTACTGTTAGCTGCTTCTTCATTCGGAAAGGGAACGTCCTCAGCGGTATTAACCCCCCTTAAACCGGTGGGTATCGTAACACAGTATAAATAACACAAGCAGAATACGGCAGCATACACACCTCAGTTTAGAAAAAAAATAGGACTGGCACGCTACGGGACATCACAATCCTATATCGGCACAGTGCTGCTAAAAGGTGATAGCTAACTTAGACTACATAGATATCTGTCAAGTACGCGTTGCCAGTGCCATTTGCACTTGTCTAAAGATGTTCCGATGTAGATGTGTTGCTGTGTTTTTGTTTTATGCTTTTGTATGTATATTTTTGTTCTGCAGAATGTTACTTAATTAATTGCATTAATTGTATTTTTTTTATGTGGAGAGCCTGGAAATAAGAGAAGGGATATGTCCTTCCTGACCATCTCATGTCCTGTCCAAAAAATTTGGCAAGGGTGGTTGGGGGGGGAGCAGGTGGGGGGGGGGGGGTCATCCCTACATTTTCCATGTGCTCATTAAGTCCAGCAAAGTAAAATGCAGTTTATAAACTTGATAAAACTAATCAACGGTTTTTTAAGTTACTTCCAATATTGCTCGTTAGAGCCTTGGAATTTAAACAATCCGTTGCAGACATCTAATCAACCCATCACCTAACTAGAAAATTATCATCTCCCCTGGGGCTAATTCTACTTTGACCTTACAAATAAATACTTGATTTAAAAAAATCTTGACAAAAAAATTATATTTTACATTTTGTAAATATGTAACAGTACAATTTTAATAATTTAAGATGCACTCAATTAGTAGATTAAATGAATATTTATGATGGATTTTAAGATTTGTGGAGCATTTAATGGATTTAAAAATCCTAGTTTTTTTATAGTTTTAGTAATTCATTAAAATGTGGATCCTTATGTTTGATAAATTACATTAAAGTGGAACTGTTCCTTCTTTGGAATACTATTGAAGAATTTACTAGGTGAGTAATGCAGCAGAGGAAGGTAAAACATACTTACCTCTGCTGCCCTTTTGTGTTAACAGAAAGTAACTTTGGCACCACATGATGCCTTATGGGGTGTCATGAGAAATCTCATGAAATCTCATGTTATCTCATACTCAACACCACTGCTCTATAAAGGGGGGTTGTTTAGGCACCATAACCAGTATAAGACAATTTAATTTTATTAATGTATAATTTATAAAATTGTATTATTTCATTAGCCAAGCTCAAACAGATAAAGCAAAAATGAATATCATAAAATGAACAAGAAGAACTTTTTCTTATATATCCTAGTGAGGTATGTGTCAAACAAAGGTAAAGCCATCAACTAGAGTGTTATGGCTCCCCCGGTAGGAGGGGGGTTACAGCCATATTGGACGTTCCATTCCCGAATGCAGAGGTAGCCACTGAGCACTCCGAACTGCCAAACAGCAATCACACGAACCAATAAGCCTCCCAAACAGCTGAACAGCAATCACACGAACCAGTCAGTCTCCC